>JAZKJV010006839.1:0-600000 GCA_037367405.1 Ottelia alismoides
TGTCTCTATATATCCATGCAAATGACAG
Source organism: Ottelia alismoides (assembly GCA_037367405.1). Classification (NCBI taxonomy): domain Eukaryota; kingdom Viridiplantae; phylum Streptophyta; class Magnoliopsida; order Alismatales; family Hydrocharitaceae; genus Ottelia; species Ottelia alismoides. Next base: position 29 of record JAZKJV010006839.1, read on the forward strand.
GGTTGGGAAAAAAACATGTGTATTCAATGGATATAAGCGCTTTTTTTCCATATGAATTGCACGGTTGTATGCTAACATACCATTCTTTTTTCTTAGTTTTATTCAATCAGAGACTCCAGTTTTTAGACGTTCTGCTACTAGACAAGTTTGGGGATGTCCCGTTGTTTGCAGTTCCCATATCATGGTCATCTACCTACATGACCAAGCAATCGTACTTGTGACAATCTTAGATTGAGATGGTCTGTCGCATATAGGGGTGTAAACGAGTCGAACATGAGCGAACCAACTCAGGCTCGGTTCGGTTCGTTTAGCATACTTTCATGCTCGGGTTCGATTTGGCTCGATAAAATGAAAACTGTAATCATGTTCGGTTCGGCTCGGATAAGGTTCGTAAAGGTTCGGTTCGGCTCGTTAAATGTTCGTTTAAGAATAGGGAAGCACTGTAGCCAGCAAGGGAGAGTTTTGTGGGGGTTTCGGGAATAGGGACTTAGGGAGTGGATGACTGGATGAGTTTGGGAAAATAAACGAATAACACTTGTATTATGATAGAATGTCTTTTTTTCCTTATATATACAATATGAATGAATATATACTTATATATATGTGTGTGTATATAATCGAACTTTTAACGAACCGAACCTGAGCGAACCTATATTTTTGAGGTTCGGTTCGTTTATTTAATCGAGCCCAAACTCGTGTTCAAGTTCGGTTCGTTTATTTTCGAAATGAATTTGAATCGAAATTTTAGCGAGCCGAAGCTGAGCGAATATCAGACATGAGAATTTTCTGGCAGCCCTAGTCGCATACCTCGTTTAGGTTGAGTTGAGTGTAAAGTGTGAGTTCAACTTAAATGATTTCAGAATTCAACTTACATGTCTAAATAAGTTGCTTCAAGTCATCCATAAACTTCTTAAATATTGAATTTTAATTCCAATTAGCAAAAGAATTTTAACCATTTAGTCATCAAATATTTTTAATGAATCTAATACATAAAATAATGCATGGAAGTATGAGTGACGGTCAAAATATACATTCAATTTACGACAACCCCTGTAATTTGCTCATGTTATGTCCTCAAGAGTGAAAAGAACACAAAAAAATAAAGCCAACCACTTCCATAAACTTCGGACTTGATTAATTAACTAAAGTATAGAAGAAACAAAAATGAAGTAATTGAGGTAAAAGAATATAAAACAAGTAGAAATGAAATGATTACAGGTGTTCTTCGATTCTCCCTGTACTTAGGATTTAATATTATAAGTATTCGAGATAAAGTTAAGGTCAGAGATCGATCGATGGTGGTTTACAAAAATGTTCAACAGAAAAATGAAAATATATTTGGGATGCATCAAAGGTTGCAAAAACTCTGCACAATACCAAAGAAGTGTCATAAGGAATGGAGCTATATACAAATTAGATCTTCTCTACTTGCACCACATAATTTATCGGTTTGCGTTGGTCTATTTCTATGCATTATGTTTTTTTTTCAATTAAGTCATTCAAGTTTGCATGGTCTATTTCTATGCATTATGGTGGTTGAAATTTAACACGGGAAAATGGCACGACTTTTTCATTTACTAGTTGAAATAGAGAGTGCCTAAAAGGACCTTATAAACTATTTAACATAGTCCAAGAGTCAGGACTAGTTGTTCTAGTGATCAAAATAGCTTTGGAGAATAGCCTTCACTTCTGTATTCAATACTTCTACCATTGCATTGGTTTACGGATGGTTAGGACATGATTGATGACACGATGTTCGATATCATAATACTTCACAATTTTCCTTGCATTTCTATTTAAAGAATCCCCCACCCCCCGAGATGAGAATCTTGAACTATGAAGTGATGTTTTAGATCAGGAACATGTAAAACAATGCCACTAACAAAGATTCGGGCAGTGATTTCTTTCAATCACTGGATAACTACAAAATCGAGAGGTCGTACTAATTCGAACAAGGTTGGACCAGTTGTCGTTGTGTTGTCCACTCAAAATGTAATTAATCAACAGATAACCCACTGATGAAAAGATGATAAATCAATAAAAGTATGTGTGACCTAAATTTCATTATAACTCAGATAAATATGTATGTAAATGTATAAGTAACCTGAGTATCAAACACTGAGAGCAAACGATTTATAGGTAATAATAATTCGTAATTATTTCTAATAAATAAAAATTATTTTTGTATTTTCTGTTATTTCTTATTTTTATGTGACTTTTAATTATATTTAAATTTGGGATTTTTACCCGGCAGACCCTGTAATCTTTTGCAATTACCGCTACGACCTCCGAAACATCCTAATTCCTCTCTCAACCCCATAAACTTGCTCCGTCTTACCCCACGAACCATACCGTTAAATTTACACATCTAAAGTTAACTTCTGTGAGTTAAAAATGAGTTAATCTAACCAATCTGTGATCCGACGGCTAAAATTAACCAAGAAATAAAAAAATTATCCTCCCTCATCTACAGGCTTTCCCTCAAGTGCAACTGCGAGGTGGACGCGAGACTCCTCGGCGGCGAAGCTCCGAGGAGGACCATAGGTTTTGAGGAGGAGTGCTGCTCGGGGAGGACGATGCAGGGGGAAGGGGGGACGTTGCTTCTCTGGATGGAGGCGGTCGGCTTCCAGGGGGATGGGGACGGGAAGAGCAGGGGATGCGATGGGTCGGAGCTTCAGGGGCAGTGCTGGTGCGGGAGGGAGGGGAGGGGTGCGACATGGGAGGCGATGGGCGGGGGTCGAGGCTTCGGAGGCGGCGCTGGTGCGGGGTGTGGGGGGGGGGGGGGGGCGAGCAGGCGAGGCGATGGGCTGGGGTCGGGGCTTTGGGGGCCGGTGTTGGGGGGGGGGGGGGGTTGCGAGCAGGGGAGGCGATGGGCGGGGGTCGGGTCTTCGGGGGCGGTGCTGCTGGGGGGGGGAGCAGGTGAGGCGATGGCCGGGGAGGCTTCGGGGTCGGTGTTGGTGCGGGAGGGGGGGGTGCGAGCAGGGGAGCCGATGGCCGGGTCGGGGCTTCGGGGTCGGTGCTGGTGCGGGGGCGGGGGGGGGGGGGGGGGGGGCAGGGTAGGCGGGGTCGGGGCTTCGGGGGGGCTTTCCAACAGTGGGCTTCGAGCATGTGCGGGGGAACGGGGATGCTTCGAGTCGAACGGGGTCCGGCGGGGCTTCGGGCGGGGGCCGGAGGAGCTTCGGGCAGGTGCGGGGAGGCGATGGGAGGGGGTTGGGGCTTCGGGGAGGGAGTAGGGGGAGGCGAAGCCGAGGAGAGAGGGGGGCTTCGAGCGGTATGGGGAGCGGGGAGACCTTCGAGCGGCATGGGTAGTTGGGGGCTTCGAGCAGGTGCGGGAGCCGGAGGGGGGCTTCGGGCGAGGGCCGGCGGGCCGAAGGCCAAGCAGGGGAGGCGACGAGGCGTATGGGCGTAGGGGGTTATGGATGCAAAAATCCTAATATAAAAGAAAAATGTAACGGAATCCTGTCAGTTTTAACGGCCAAATGGATGGGGGTTAACCACAGGGTTTGTGAGGTAAGGGTTAGCAAGTTTACATGGTCGAGAGAGGAATTAGGATGTTTCAGAGGTCGTAGCGGTAATTGCAAAAGATTACAGGGTCTGCCGGGTAAAAATCCTTTAAATTTTATAGATTTTAATTATTTTTATTTCTATTTTATATTTCCTTTTTAATTTTGCAAAATTTTAATTTCTTTTTTATTTTTAATATAAGATAATAATTATAGATAATAATATTGATATTGCATGTACTATATAATGTATATATAATATAGCTATTTAGATTTTTATTCAAGTCAAAATATAATTTAAATTGTAAGAAATAAAATATTTTGTCTTTTTTATATTTTCTCTATTTTTTATAAGTTTTAGAGAATTTTTGTAATTATTTATGGATTTTAAAGTTGCAATTATACAAAATAGTACATTGATTAAATATCCAAGATTGTTTTAGATTTAATAAATATAACTAGGTTCAAAATTAAGCTAAAACTATTTTTAATATATAGAATATATAATTAGAATATTCAGAAAGAGAAAGATATAATTCCATATTTTCCTTTGATTTTTGCTAATTTTTATAGATATTTTAGGGGTTTATGATTTTTAGGTTTATATTTTGTATTTTTAGTGGTTTTTGGATATATAGTATAATATAGTATGATATAGTAACTATATTTTTTGAAATTTGTTGGAAATGATTTTATACTTTTTTATAGATTTTTTTATGCTAAACACGAAGAAAATGCATGTTTTGTATTTTTAGTAAATAAGAATATGCCAAATAAAATTTAAGAGTGAACAAGCATGGTGTCAGGCATCTCTATGAATTTTCGTATAAATTGTAGAATAATAAAAATATTTAAAATGAAAAATATATACAAAATAAATGTCATAGCTCAGAGAGATCTATTTGCAACTTATAAAAACAATAAAGTCATTTATAACAAGTTCAGAAAACAAAAGGGTATACATGCAATATTCATAGTACCTCAGTTGTTGCAACACGTGAGGCGGAGGGACCTAAATGTCATATCAAAAAGCTTAGAAGTCTCGCATGTAATTTTTACACAAAATATTACACTATATTTAATATTTATAGGTTGGGTATTAATACAAAAATGTTCAATTTTTTATATTTTTATAAATCATAACAAAATATAAAAATAAATATAAACTTATAAAATACATAAGAAATATAAATACAACTCTAAAAATTCCATAAAAATTATACATAACTTATTTTACTATATTCTAAATAGTAAACCAGAAAGAAATTAAAAATATAATATTTAAACCCTTGAAAAATCTAAAAAATACATCAAAACTTATAAAAATAATAAATCCTAAAAATACGTACAATACCTTGTTTTCAAGGTATCGCATTCCTTGCAATAAAAATTAAACTCAATTTTCTTATTACTAATTTTAAATCCAAAATACTTCCATATTCTATATAAAAACATTAATTTGACTTTAAAAACCAATTTCAAAATCCAAACAAATTATAAATAAATGCATAAAAATCACTAAAAGACAATAAAATGAAAATACAAAACATAAAAATAATAAATATAAAATCATATACAAAATATAAAATCATGTATATACTTCTTTATATAAGTATACGAAATAATTAAAATAAGCTAAAAAGATAAAAAAATCAATTAAAAATCACAAAAAACCATAAAATCCTAATACCTTAGATAACTCTACTATATACCCTAGTTCACACAGTTTGCCTCCCTGAGTTCGAGACTAAGCCTTAGGACCTAATTTGAGTCCCCATAAAGTCTAGTGTCCTTTCTGCTGTCAGCCCATAAAGCTACCTATAGTCCTCCCATTAATAATTAATGAGTAGAAGAGCCATTAATCGCTCACGTACTTACCATATACACATAAGTTTAGGAGTCTACATAAGTTTTATAAAATTTTCTGGTAATTTCATATGATCAATTCAACGGCATTATACTATCCTTTTAGAGCAGTAGATCAAACAATATTTCACCTAGCGCGACCGATAGACAAAAATCTAGTTCTTTCCGATCTCATGCCTAATATGTATCTGTTGTCGTCGGCCTTGGAAATGTCTTCAGCTCATTGATGTATTTTGTAGCCAAGAATTCTTTAGTGGATATGTGATATCAAAAGCTCGACAATGTTTAATTGAGACTTCTCTTCACTGATTCCGTCCATCGCAGAAAGCATGTTAGTACATTTCTTTATTAATTGCTATTGTGTTCTCAACTTAGAATAATTCTTCTTCAAATGCCTTGCATCTCCACATTGTCAACATGAATTGTTCTTATTTTCCCCAATCTTGCCTTTTGCTTTCAATTTATTCTTGATATTTTTTCTTTTTCTTCTTGACATCTTTTCATTGATAATCCTATGAGCATCAACCAACATTGCACCTTGCTCCTTTTACTTGGTAATATTCATCAGCATATCATTTAGAGAAATCTGTTCCTTTCTCCAGATGAGAACATGCCAAAGTCTTCCCCAAAACTTAAGACTTTTGTCAACGATGCAAATCACTTAAAACTTCTAGTAAAATTTCATTTGTAAAATTTCATTTGTGCCTCGAAGAAACCATGGAGTAGCAATATAAAATGCGTGCATATTCAATGATAGACTTAATCTCAATCATATGGAATTAAGAAACTTGCAAATAAGCAACACGAAAAGATAATTATGGAGTTGGACAGAAAATATGATCATGGCGACCATTAAAGGAATTTCCTCATAGAGATATTGCTTCAATAATCTCGATACAACAAGTATGGCTATGCTTTCCTATCTTACAATGATCTACTTTCTAAGAATGGTGCACTTCATCTGTAGTTGTCCTCGACGAACTCGTCATTAGAATGTAGTCATGATCGAGATGATGATCATAAGCAACATTTACATGAACAAAGCACCTACCGGGAGGAGAGGATAAACATATAGTTATACTTATCAATCAACATGACGCTGACATGTCAAACAACCTCAAGTGTATGTTCTCCAACTGCGGGAGAGAAAGTAGGAGACACGACTCATTACTTCAACAACCCGAGTGCAGTTAGCCTCATGTTTAATCACAACACACCTCCATGCAAGTTTGTACGCAAGGTTGTGCTTCAGAGTACCCACACTTGCATGTATCGTTCACAATTCCATATTAGCACTAGGTCAACAGTATGGGCGGGGGAAGGGGCGCGAGTAGCCCCCCCCCCCCCCGTTTAGGAATTGTAAAAGAGGTGATCTCTTTAATCCTTTGGTTATACATTTTTTCTCAATTTTCAAAATTATAGGATGTGAATAATGCAATGGCCCCTCGTTGTGTAATTGAATTCCATTTATGTTTCACTTTCCTTTTGACATTGCAACGTGTAACTTGTATACAAATTTATAAATCCTATTGTTGATGTCATTGTTACAATAACGGAACCCTTTCATATTAGTTTTTAAAAGTTGAATCGCACTGTTGCAATTGCAGATTTGCAGCAACAACATTTATGGTCGAGAGAAATCCCAATTTGATTAGGAGATCTCTCCATCACCTCTAAACCTCAAGAATCAAATGTTTTCACCAGTACACGAACTTCACAATACCCTTCTCAAATAGAATTGTCTCGATTGCAAAGTTTCTCAAATAGAATGGTCTCGATTGCAAAGTTTCTCCATCTGTGCAACACAAGACTGCATAATTAAATTACTCCTTGCATTAACTTCTTTTAATTTTTCCGTTACTAAAGTTGTCTTCTAAATGCGTTGACATTAGGATATATGGTGGTATTTAGTTTGATTTATGTTGAAGAATTTGTGATTATTTTGAGATTAGAATTTATAAATTTATATGTTGTGATATTTATAGTTTCATGCACATCTTTATTAGAATATAAAAGTAGACAATTTAGTTTAGAAGCAACAAAATAAGTATGTAATAAACAAATATATGTAAGAATCCTAATAACAAAATCTTTATATTGATACATATTTTGGAATCTATCTCTATATCTCCCGTAGTTGATTATATAAATATTCCATTGAAAGCCTATATATACAACAAAACGAGGATATGGATTACGATACGACTCTTTATTTTTTCAGGGATACATATTTGGTATTATTTTCATTTTTTGAAGATATGGATAGGTTATATTTTTTGTAGATAGGAATATAGACATCATATTTTGTAAATTTTCAAAAGTTACAAGTTAGATCATATATTATTTTAGTAGTTTACATTGCATTATGTGGATTTAGATTTGATTATGGTCAAAAAATTAACAGACTCCTTTATCAAGAAATCAAAAGTTGATAACTGTGATGTGAGTTGTTGATGATTTTTTCTGAAAGGAAAAAAATCATCGATTATAAAATATGTTGTAGCTTTAATAAATTATGTATGTTTACTCTATCCAATATAAATCAATAAAATTATTTATGTATTTTAAAAATCAATAAAATTATAAATCAATAAGTTATTGATGATGTCCATGTATATAAAAATCGTCGATTGCAGCTTTAATAAATTATGTATGTTTCTGTAAGACTTTATCCAATATAAATCAATAAACTTATTTTTTAATTATAACAATATGTTGCTTGATTGACTATATATTGATCACACCTATAAGAAATTCTTGACTTCGCTACTATTCAACAAACATTTGAAGACACACATGCATTAGCGCGTGCTCACTTCCGAGGACTCCTAATTACGAGACGTGAGACCATGTTACTGTCTCACATAAGTTGAAATATTGCAATCTTTCCCTCCGTCTACCAATTTGACAGTATCCTAAATTTTATTTCCAACCAATAGGATTACAAAACAATGTATAAAAATACATAAGTTCTTAATCTCTCACCGTATGCATAATGCCTCCATTTTCTACATTTTGGGATAATGTCTTGCCATGCACGAGCCAACAGTGACATATTATTGACCACTCGTAATAAATTGACAAAAGGTTTACTCCCGAACTGTTTTTACATAATACTTGATCAATCCAAATCGTGATCCACGCATAATAACTTAATATATATTTTTAAACAAAACATCAAATATCTGCCAAGGAGGAAATGATTTAAATCTGGAAACATTAAGTACAGCAGCTGAGCACTATTACCCAAAGGGCCTCCATAACATCCCAAGCAACGAAGCAGCACACACCTGTCTCAAAAATCTAAGGGTGCCCTAAATGCAAAGGAAAGCAGAAATTAAAGAACCCCATACTTTGCAGCAGCAAATGCCAAGTTACGAATATGGCAAAGGCTAAGGTCAAATTTATAGGGCAACCTAACAACACTGCTTGAAGTCCCAATGGCCCCTCCTGCATACGGTGTTTCCAACCTAAACCCCACACCATCAATACTCCCACTTGAGATCCCCCACTGGACACATCTCACCAACCAAACAAAAAAGAAACATATAATACAAAGCACTCCCACCCCTCTGCAGCACATTTACTTCCCTAAAAATAAAGCGAGCACTGCCCCTTGAGACAACCTGGAGATTATGTGATAATGACTGCTTGCTTTGACTGTAATATGAAAGAAAACAGCTGGTCTTTCTGTAGGCCTGTGAACTGCTCAAATTCGCGAGGATATCCCTGCAGAAAGTGTTATTCTGCATGGTTTTACGCCTGTCACCTTTGTTATCTAGCAGATATCATGAACGTATAGCAAAGTTGCATGTTTTTCACTTGCAAATGGAAGCTGCTTCTGCCAAACAAATAGCTGCAAGCAAAACGGAGAACACAATTTGTGATAAGACTTCACTATATACAGGGATGCATATGCAATATTCCATATTATTTTGCATGGAGATTTTTTGTGGGTCAGATCTGGTCTGGGCAGCATGTGGGGGTCACGCTTCTATTAGGTGCCCCTCCATCCACTTCCAACCCAGAAAGGCCTTTGCAGATGTGCCCTCCCCGCCCCTCCCCGTAGAGATACTGTACTAATCTGTACAGAACCTGAGCTGGCAAGTCAGAATCTGACCCCCGACCTAAACCATCCAATCCTCACTGCCCTCTACTTGGTACTAATCTACATCTCTTACGGGCAAAATAATTAATACTTCTGTCAGTATTTACTTTGGACTTATATTGCCCCAAACCCATTTTCCTTGGCTTGTTGGCTCTCAGTATATGTTCAGTGTTCTTCACTGCCTCTTTTTTTAAGGAATACGTGCAGCACAATACATTGTAGATGTTTGGAATGTGAAGAACCCAACAGGTTTAGAATGTCTGGACTCCGGGTGTGTCTTCTTCTGGGTATTTGGGACGTGATTTAGAGGTCTGTCTTGACATTGTCATGGATGTGGTAAGATGTATTAAAGTAATGGGAGGGGAGGGACGAGTGATACTTAATATAATGATGGGATTAGGTGTAATGACGAGGAGGATCTAAGACTGCAATCCAGGAAGTAAACAAAAGAGATGCAGCTGGATGCACATCTCATCTGATGTCCTGCTCTTTTAGAAAATAATAACATCTCATCACATGTGACCGGACTGTTTTTGGCTTCTTCTTCTTGGGTATTTTGCATCCACAAACTTGTGAGAATTTCTAATTCGCAAAATCTAATATTTAAAAACTAGGGTTTGTGTATTTTAGTTGCATGGAGCATGGAATAGTGTAGCATTTGGTTTATCATTCATAGGATTTGAAGTAATGACCATGAATCAACTAATTTTTGGTTGTCAAAGGGTTTCATGTTTACACTACTAAATAAACCTCTTCTTATGACAGAATACATAGCTTTCAGCTAATGGAATTTCCATTGTTACAAGCTGGAAAAATACTATGGCTACGAAAAATTTTCTTTACAATGTACGATAACATTATTAACCAATAAAAAAAGAAAGTTATATTATAGTAAAACATGAACTTATCCAAATATTTTAAATAAAAACAGCAATGAAATATGACGTCTGATTCTATAGTTGCGACAACAAAAAAAATTGAGTTGCAACGGCTTAACCAATTGTTAAAAATCTATTACCAAAAATATGACAGCCAAAGAATCCCAGCAACGATGTATTAGTTGCCAATAGCAAAAGAAAATTTGTTGCACAAAATATCTAACGATTCTATAACTAAAACATATCTTATTTTGTGATAAAAAAAATTATTGAAAAGAAAAAAAAATCCTCAGTTGAGATGTCCGTTGCCGGAATTTATGGCTACCATGATAGTTTGTTGTACAATTAAGACAAACACAAAACATATGTCGGCAAACTAAACAAGGGTTGGTTGGACGCTGATAATTGGGAAGCGACTCACTATTCCTTTAACATATTTACATATATTTTTTATTTTAAAAAATGAGATCCATTAAAGGAAATATATCATCTCAGTATTTCTTACTACATAAAGCTCTGGGATATATTTTGAAATCGGAAAATTTTAAAAGAAGAAGATGCTATTTAGTCAATTATAAATCGCAAAAAAAATTACAGGGAAAAATGAATTAATTTTAGGGGAACCTATTTCATGGTAAAAGTCAACTTCTTTTAGTCATCTTCATTATAGAATTCAATAAATTTGGAAGAATAAAAAAATTTCAAGATTCTCATGCAAACATTTTGCATATGTATAATAATGAAATCGCGTGAGACAAAATATGCAAAAAGTCACACTTCCCTCCTTTTTCAGTTTTCATGCCATAGGCAAGCTCCCAGGAAGGAACGCTTTAAGCTTAACCTATTCCAGCAGATTCCATCCAATGATAGACATTGACCATTTCCCATTGAATGAAATGGAACCCTGCGTTGCAACGCCACTACTAACTTTCTGCGCTATTCCCAGTAGGGGAGAAAAAAAGGAAAAGGAGGAGGCGAAAAAACAAAGGGCATGGGACTGAGCACAGAACTGTAGCAACTTCCTTTTTTAATCCTTCCCATAGACACTATTTGAACAACTTTCCACTCTCTTTTCCTTAGAAAATCGCATTTGGGTCTTTCTGACGCACGTAGGAAAAGAAGACGATTTTATATAAGAGATGGCGTCCTAAGCTCTCTGTACATATTTCTTTAAGACTGCTTATTTCCAGAACTTGCTTACGTATTTGCTTCCCGTCTTTTTACTAGAGGATTCCAAGAAAGGTCCTCTATTTGGAAATCTGGGGATGATTAAGTGCAATGAAAGAGGTGGTTGGTCTTTGTTAGTGGTTTTGGTACTGTGAAAGTGAGTTAGCCGATAGCCCTTGTAGACTTCCCCCCAGCCTCCTAACAGATGATGAGATAATGATGCAGCACAGCCTTGATAACAAATGCTTCATACCAACCTACTGTTGACAGCTCTTTCCCCCATCAGATAGAGAGAGAGAGAGGAATGGTTTACTTTTTTTGTCGTAGATAGGAGAGAGAGAGAGGAACAGGAAACGAGAAAAGGGTGAAGGGGGTGTGTTTGCCTTTTTTTTGGGTTTAGGGGCTTTTCCCCGTCTTTATTTTCCTGCTTCCATGATTAGTGATTACAGCTCTTTGTCAAGGTTTGAAGGAAAAACCAACCGACCCTCTTTGGATTTTGCTCGCGCTCGCACCCCACTGCCCCTGGCCCTCCATAGATTGGCGGGCTTCCCAAAGGTATAATCTTTGTTGGTATTTCCCTTCCCCTCCCTCTCTTCAAAGCAGAGTGAAGGAAGGAAGTTGTGGTAATGGTAGTACACTTCTTTAGCATAGAGGCCACCAAGTGTGAAAATCCCGCGTCTTTTGCATTCTCCACGGATTCCAGCTTGTGGGTTCTCCAAAAGATGAGGTCTTTGGTGTTTTCTTGAGCGCGGGGGAGGATACAAGACGCAGAGAGGAGCACGTTTGATACGAAAAAGGAGCAGATTTTTCTGCTACCAATCTGATGAAAACCGACTGCAAGGGCTCTAAATGGGTTCTGCAGATTCCCACTTTTAGCTGGAGTTGGGTTCTTGATGAGTTATTTGCCAATTGCTGGACTCCTCCACATGGTGACAAGGCTCTTCCTGAGGGTCCGGCACTGGGGTGCGGTTAATATGGCGGGGAGCAGGGGCAAGAACAAGGTCTCTGGTCCTAAGAAAGGGGACTGTGGTTCTTGTTGTGGGTGGAGGATGCTGGTGGCGTGGGTCCTGAGTGGCGTTCTGGGGTCCGTGTGGTTTTCTTGTAGCTTGGAGGAGATTGGGCTGCCGAGGATCCTGGTTTGGGGTGATGAGGCTGGGGGTAATGCAAGTTATCTCTCTACGTGGAAGCCGTCGCTGCGGGCTTTAGATCAGGTATGGAGTTGAGTTGGGTTTCTGTTGTTTTAATTGCTTTTTTGGCTGTTGATTGTTATGTTCGCATTGTGGTTGTGCTGGAAAATATTGGCTGTTCCCTGCTGTCTGATCATATTGAGGTGAATATCGATTGCTGTGGGCTTTGTTTAGTTGATTTGGATATTCTTGCAAAATCTGATATAAGATGGCCTTGGGTCGAGGAGTCTTTTTCCTACCAAAGGCCAGGTTAATATTTTTTCCTCATTGAGCGGGGTCACTAATCTAAGATATAATAGATAGTTGCTTACTTCTCAGTAAAATGGAATGTCTCTGTCATCTCCTTATCTATTATTACACTTGAGCAAATAAACATTCCAGTTTATTGTGTTGCGGATATCGATCACATAAAAACATGGATTTACAAGATTCCCTAGTAATTCTGCTACATCCTCGGGCAACGTTTCATTCTTCACTATGTGATAAAATAAGGAAGAGAATAATATAGAGGATTGCAGGCAATTGTGAAACCAAACCCCTAACAATATGGATTTTACATATGTATTCCCAATATAAATGACCTGGGTACAAATTTGATGCGAATACAAAATTGGATTTCAGATGTGAGCATCCTCCTTCCCTTCTGATGGAGAAGATTGGACATATTTGCAATTGATGGATATGATTCAAAGCATATCTATATATAAGGTGTAAAAGGATCACATGGAATCCTTCATATCAAGTTTTATTTTGTGGGGTCCAAATGAATCAACTCTGGTTAGAAGTCCCTAAGAATTGGAATAGATGAGCGTGCTACAAACATGTTGTCCTGGTTGCCACAATCACCGTTTTCTTTCTCCATGACATTCCTTAAAAAGATTTTTATTTTGAGAGATTCAACATCCACTTCAAATTCAAACCCTTTCGTTTCATTTCTATTGTGTTTTTATAAACTTCTACATACCTATCTCATTTCTTTTGTGTGAACCATAGATGTTCACTGACATTATCAAAATTGTGATTGTTTCTACTTGGCTCACTGTGGATGATGCATGCACTAGATTGAATCAGTATCTCTTAGCAGCCGAAAATATCAGAGTTCTCTTCCGGTAGTGTATCTAGTTGAGGAGGTCAAGATTGATATGGAGGAGCATGTGACATATGCCGTGATGCATTCTCAGGTTGGTTCCATTAATTACTCAAATTGTTGCCTATGGCTTTACCAACAGAGGGCTTACTTGCATTTTGGCAATTTCCTCTTCCTTCTATACAAGGCAATGGATACCCTAGCTTCTAAATTAATACATTTTATTACCATATCAATTCCTCTGCATGGTATCGGAGTCATGTGCCATAGGGAACATTTCTTGAAGATAAACATGATGCCTCCCTTCTCACGCGCCATTGCTTTTTGTTGATATAACTTGAAAACAATTTGTTGGACTGGATTGCTGACGTGGCTGATTTACGTCATGCCTTCTGTTTGACTGAGAGCTGTTGGGTTGGATTACTGAGATATCTGATTCGCCTCCTAAATCTTGTTTGGCTGCGTGTTGTTGGACCAGATTGCTGAGATGTCCGATCCGCCTCCTAAATCCTGATTGATTGAGAGTTGTTGGGTTGAATTGCTGAGATGTTTGATCCGCCTCCTGAATCCCGATTGGCTGAAATTATTGTTGGGATGGATTGCTGAATACAATTGGTATTCTTCTGTTGTAGTATAAAAGGGGCCTTGGGGTCACCGTTTACTGCAATCCCCGATCCTCATCTCATCTTTGCATCTTCTCATTATCCTCTGTATTACTTCTTTCTCCACATAGTGAAAACCGACCACCACCATCCAAGGACGTAGCCCAGTTACGGGGGAACCTTGTAAATTCACATGTTTACGTCTTTCTTGTTTGATCGTGTTTGTGCGTACTTGCTTCTGCGATTCACAACAATCTGGTATCAGAGCTTCGGGTTCTGTCAGGATCATCCAACAAGATGGAGCCACACAATCTGAAGATCGAGAAGTTCACATGGAAGAATGGATTCAATCTATGACCAATCAAGATACGCGTCCTTCTGAAGCAGCATGACATCTGGGCGTCATTGGACAAGGAGTGGGCGAAGGCACTCGGACCCTTCGAGTTGACGGTGCAGGAAGAGAAGGCATATTCGACGATTATGCTGTATTTAGCAGGTGAGATTATTACGGAGGTTGCCAATGAGGATTCCACGTCTGGTCTGTGATTGATACTCAAAAGTCTATACATGATGAAGTCTCTGATCAACAAGTTACTCTTGAAGCAACATCTGTTCTTTCTCCGCATGCAGGAAGGTACATCTCTTAAAGAACATCTAGATCGCTTAGCTACATTATTGATGGATTTAAGAAACGTTGAAGTTAAGATTGAAGTGAGGATGCTGCCTTGTTTTTGTTGGTTTCTCTTCCATTATCGTTTGGGAATTTTGTTCAATCATTTACTGTGGGAAGAGAATCAATAACCCTAGAGGAAGTTCACATGAGTTTGCATATGCGTGAACTTCGATATATGACTATCGGGATGCAGGACTATAACGCTGCATGTTTGATTATGACTCATGAAAAGAGTCATGCCGGTTTTGGGTATATGAAGAAGGGAAAATAGAAGTCCAAAAATCACAATTTTAAGGACATTTGCAATTATTGCAATGAATTTGTACATTGGAAGAAAGACTGCCCAAAGAAGGCTACGATTGCTACAGTGTCTCAATGAGGTAGGGATTCTGAAGATGATTTCATTGTCACCGTCACAGATTAGAAGACGACGGACAACACATGTATTCTTGATTCAGTCTGTTCTTACCATATGACCCTCAATGAAGATCGATTTTGCACTTATGAGAAGATAGATGGTAGAAACATCGTCATGGGGAATCAAGGCCCTAAATGTCGGTTTCGGTCACCATTTCGGTGACCGACCGAAACGGAATTTCTATGGAATTTCGGTCGAAATTCAACCGAAATTTCAGTCATTTTTTGTACTAGGGCCCTCATATTTCGGTCATTTCGGCCATTTCGGTCGAATTTCGATTTCAACAGGATATCGATATTCGATAGGAATTCGATCGAATTTCGCTGAAATTTGAGGCCATGTGGGGAATAATGCAGCGTGCAAGATTGTAGGGATCGACTATGTGAAGATTAAGATGTATGATGGAATCGAAGATCTAGGATGATCGACGGGAGTCATAGAGCGAGATTGAAGGTGATAGACAAAGAGGAGGAGGGCAAAGGCGAGGGGGCAGAGGATGTGTGGGCAGAGCTGGAGGTTAGTGGAGAAGGATGTTGGGGCAGAGGGCTGAGTGATGGAGGAGGAAGTTGGGATGGAGAGCTAGGCGGAGGAAGAGATTCGAGCAGTGGAGGAGCTCGGGGTGGTGGGCTGGGCAGAGGAGGAGGTCGAGGCGGAGGGCTGGATAGAGGAGGTCGGGGAAGAGGGTTGGGTGGTGGAGGACGTCAGGACACGAGGCTTGGTAGAGGAGGACAATTATACCCCTCTTAATAGAATCATGATTAAGTTCAATTCATTGACGACTAAGCTAACATAAGGGCACAAATGATAATGGTGCAAAAACTCAGGGGCACAATTGAATTTTCAAAAAAAGGAGGGGCATAATTGATAGTGCAATATCTAAGGGAGGTACTGATAAAATCCTATAATTTATAGTGGATAAAGTCCTTAATTTTTATAGTTATTTATGTCTTTTAAATTTGGATATAATATTTTTCTTGTGATGAAAGAAATATATCAATATAATATATTATATAAGGCCTATAAAGATATTTTATATTATTGATAAAAAGCTTGAACAAATTATGATTATCATTGCATATTAAAGCAATGAATGATCAAATTCATATAAAAAACTAATACAAATTATTATTATTTGAAATAATGGAATAGTAAAAAATACCTTGGCAAGGTAAAAACGCTTCATTCACTATAAGGATCTTCAATATCTAAAAAAATAAAGCCATGAGATTTATGCGATTTTTGATGTAGAAAAGAACAACTTACATTATGAAGACAAAAGCATGTAGATTACTCATGTGATGATAAGTATCATCTTGATAATGATAGTCATCATTATGGATTGTCATGGAAGGAAAACCAAAAGAACAAAAGATGAACGAGGGATTACTGGATAGGTCGCAAACTACGACAAATGTTAAGAGAAACTTGAAGTATCATGACTAGTGTTTTCATGTGAAATGAGAACACCACAATCTACTCTGAGTTTGTGGGATCTTTGGCAATAATGAAAAGACTGTGTAAGGAATGTGGGAACATGGATATAACTGTACGGTATAGAATTGGGATACCAATCTTAAACTTTTGTACTTTTCTACTGGATTTAGGACTAATATTTCCTATTCTATTTTGTTAGTAATGCCTTGAAAATTTCTAGATAACATATAAGATTGACCCTCGTACTTATACTACCTAAGCTAATGTCACGAGGTTAAAACAAGAAGTAGAGATGGGAATTTAGATGCTTTGTATAATCGATGCATAGATTCGAACCTGACTTAGAATGCATTTTAAAGCTGGATGACTTGAACTTAGTTTAAAATATGGGTTAATCTTCTAACGGAGGAATTTTGAAAATTAATAAATGTTATAAGGTAATAATTGAAGTGTTTTTGACTACTAAATAAGAGTAATTGGATTAATACGAAGATGGTAACTCGAAAAAATTACAAACCTGAGGGGCTTTGGGTAAATTGAGTGGCGGTCAACTCAAATGTGTAAATAGAAAACGAAAGAGATTAGGTTGCAATCATGTGCCTAATATTGCATAAACACGTCACACAATGATAAGTCACGTCGGTTTAGAGTGGGAGTAAGGTAATCATATTAGTTAAGTTAAGACATTATAAATCATATCAGTGGAGCCTAGGTATGACAATAAGTTTAAGAGTATGTACTTAATTACGTGTACTAAGATGGCTTTAGAGTATGTGCTTGCTGCAATAGGAATCTACTGGTACTTTCTTCTCTTATACTTAGCGACCAAGGTACGATTGTTAATTTTGTGATGAAGAAATCAAAATATAAATAAAAATAGCTTATTTTCATTGCCATATTTTGACGTGTCATATATGCTCAATAATGCAACGCAAATGCTAAATATTTAAATGTTAATTACATATCATAACAATTGCTAGTACTTGTTTATATATTCTTTTTTGCATCCAATTAAATGCAAATGAAAATGGATTTAATGCGCAACCCATTGATGTATTCTTGCTATAACTCCCTATACAAGACATTCAAATATGGATCCGAATTGGCCTGTGACGGGGCTGTTACATGTGCGTGTTTAAATATATATGCATCATATGCATGCATATATGTATGTAATATGTATATAAATACAAATATATAGATGTGTGTGTATGTGTATAAATATTGAATTGAAATGTTATCATATGAATCGAGTGAGTTCATATTTGATTCATTTTGGAATCGAATCCATAATTCAAATTCAAATTAAGTTCATTTTATTTTGAATTGATTTTTTTGTATTTTTATCGAATGGATCTCAATCGAATTCGAACGATTCAATTCAGTTAGCACCCCTAGCAGTATGTTCTCTTGACCCTTTGATGCCTGAAGGAATCCCCAATAAAAGGCCTTTTTATGGGACAACGGTCACACTGACATCACTGCTTATGCAGATGTTGCTTATGCTAGTTTTGCTGAGGGCAGACGATCTATCGCATGTTATGACATGTTTGTTGGGGGGAACCTTGTTACATGGAAAAGCGAGAAGCATACTATTGTTTCTAGATCGAGTGCAGAGGTTGGATACACAGTGATGCTCAAGTCACTTGTGAAATTACATAGTTAGTCTCCTTTTTACAGGAGCTTGGAATTCTTGCTACTACTCACATCCATTTCTACTGTGATAACAAGTTCGATCATATATTGCCACCAATCATGTTTTCAACAAGGGAAGATCACTACTCCACATATCTTGACGGATCTCCAACTTGCAGATATATTCACAAAGACCATGCCGAAGAATGCAAATCATGGCTGACTTCCATTTTAGGCATAATTGAGAGATACACTCAAACTTGAGGGAGAGTATTGAGGCTATTTAATTATCTTCTCTTTGTTTTATTTATCAAGTCTTGAAACCCTTTGGTGTCTCTTATGTAATTATCTTCAACGAGGCTCTAGAATGTCATGCTATATAAGAAACTCTTGACCTCTTAAATAAATAATTTCATTCATTCTCAGTTTCTCTCCATAGCCCCCACGTGCACGATATCACGGACAACTATCACTTCAACGTACAATCCTTCTATGACTCTCATCAACCTTCTCTAAGCATCTTCAAGCATCTACCCTTTTTAGTCCTTCACAACAACAACAACAAAGCATTTTCCCACAATTAAGTAGGGTCGGCTACACGGATTCTTCGCATCCATTCAGATCTATCTTGGGTCAATCTCGAGCTTATATCTAAAAAAACTAAGATCCCTTCGTATAGTCTCTTTCCAACACTTATCGAGCCATCCTCACCCTCTCTTAGCCGGCTCAACATCCCAACACTTGCATCTCCTAACTGGTGCATCAACTGATATTCTTTGCAAATGACCAAACCATCTTAAGCGGTTTACTCACATCTTATCCTCGATCGGAGTTGCACCAACTTTCTTTCTGATTGCATCATTCCTAATCCGATCTTTATGTGTGTGTCCACACATCCACCATAGAAGGCCGTATTGATATCGATATCGTTTCGGTCCGCCCGGAAATGGATATATCGGGATATATCGACGATATCGGTGGAACTGTCGAAAATGACTCAAAAAAGCCAATTTTTTGGCATTTTTTTCAGAAATTAAGATCATCCAAGATATTAGAACAATAAATAACCTACAAATACACACTTATATCACTCATATCATTCATTTATGGACCATATCGCACATATCAGTTATCATATCGAACATATCGTTGTTAATGTTTATTCATGACCTTTAGATATTGGAAATGGATTCCATTTAAGTTTTTATAACATTAAATAACTTACAAATATACACTTAGATGACACATATAGATCATTTGTGAAGACTATGATCCTGATATTGCATATATCGATCATATCGAAATATCGCTGGTAAAATTAGTTGTTGACCTATATATATTGAAAATGGAGTTCATCCAAGTTCTTAGATCACTAAATAGCTTACAAATATACTCTTAGATCACACATATCGATCAATCTATGAAGCTTATATTGCATATGTCGATCATTTTGAACATATCGATATTAATACTTGATTCTTGACTTATAGATATTTTGTTTTTGAAGAATTGAATTATAGATATTGGAAATCGATTTCATTCAAGTCTTACAACATGAATAACTTGTAAACATACACCAAGTTGAAGAACCATTGTATGCACCCTCCTGTCGCACCATACCCTACCAGTATGGGGGTCTCGCTGCCCGGTCAACAAGCCTGGGGGGCTAGGGGGGCCCAGGTTGGCCCCCTTTTGCGGGGGTGCGGGGGCAGTGCCTCCGACCCGAAAAAAATGTATATAAACCATTGTGTGTTTTAATACTAGGTATAGCTAGATATATGCGTTTTAATACTAGGTGTTGAATCAATCTTCCATAAATAATAACATTGATATGTAGAGATATCGGCGAAATATCGACGATATCGATCAATATTCGGGATTTTTTCCATTGAAACCAGTCATTTTTGATCGATATGAGCCGATATGGCGATATATCGCCGATATCCCTGTAAAAGGAGATACTAGGTAATATCGAAACCCCCACCCTGTCGAAACCGATATGTGGCGATATATCCCCGATAAAGCCTTCCATGACATCCACCTTAGTATTTTCATTTCTATTACAACCATTCTCTGCAGATGTCTATGGTTCACAGATCAACATTTAGATCCATAGAGCATAGCATGTCTCACAGCTGCTTTGTAAAAATTACCTTTAATTTTTAAAAGGAATTTTCTTATTACAAAGAACAACAGAAGCTCCTCTCTACTTTAGCAAGCCTGCATTTATTCTATTAGTAACATCTTCATTATGTTGCAAAATAGATCCGGATATCTAAAAGAATCTCTCTTCCGAATATTATCATTAACAATCTTCACTTCGATTCCTTTATCATTGCTTCCATCAAAGGTGCACTCCATATATTCTGTCTTAGCCCTACTTATACGAAATCCTTTAGTCTCCAATGCATGTCTCCAGACCTCAAACCTCTCTTACCATCTCTAGTCTCGTCAATTAACGCAATATCGTCAGCAAATAACATACACCAAGGTAACTCATCATGAACGTGACTTGTCAACTCATCCATAGTCAAAGCAAAAAGAAATGGACTCAAAGCTGAACCTTGATGTAAACCAATGTTGATGTCAAAATAGTCAGTCTTCCTAGATGGGGTCCTTACACAAGATAAAGCCCTATCATACATATCCTTTATGAGGTTAATGTATAGGACATATACTTGTCTCTTCTCCAAAATTCTCCACAATATCTGTCGTGGGACAGAATCATAAGCCTTCTCCAAATCAATAAAGATCACATGGAGGTTCCTCCTTTTAGCTCTATAAATCTCCATTGTTCTTCTCAATAAATGGATGGTTTCAATAGTTAAGTGACTTGGTATGAATCCGAATTGGTTTTCTCAAGGTTGCAAAAGTCGGTAGTCGGTACTCGGTCGGCCGGGTCACTAAGGATTAATCGGCAGTCGGACGACTAATCGGATTTAGTCGGAACTTAATCGACTTTGAATTTTATGATTATTTAAAGTGTATAACTCATTTTTATACATATATCTACATAGATTTTGTACATTTTTACACTATTATAGTAAAATAAAAGATGTAATTGAATTTAAATACAACATTAAGCATATTATAATAAGTTTGCTTATAAAAAAGCAAAATATTAAAAAATATGCCACCTCCAAGCAAAAATTGGTCGACTAGTGTGCATAGTCGGAGTTAGTCGGTACTCAGTCGGCCACCCCACTGACTAAACTAGTCGGACCTACTAGTCGGTTCGGTCGGGCGACATTTACAACACTGGGGTTTCTTTTACTTCGGAAACTTGCTTGAACCTTCTTTCGATCACACGTTCCCAAATTTTTATAGTGTGACTCATCAGCTTGATATCTCTGTAATTTGAACAATTTTGAATGTCTCCTTTATTCTTATAAAGAGGAACCGCAATACTCCTCCAATCTTCAGGCATTTTCTTGCTTCGCCTAATAGCATTGAATAGATTCGTAAGTCTAGTCAAACCACGCTCACCTAAAACTCTCCATACTTCTACACGGATGTCATCCGGTCCTACATCTTTCCTATGTCTCATAACCTTCAAAGCCTCCTCTACTTCCTTTCTTTGTATTCGTCCATAGCTTGCGCGATTCAAGTAACTTTCACTACTAGCTAGATCACCCAAGGTGATCTCTCTATTTCCTTCCCCAATGAAAAGTTTATGGAAGTACTGCTCCCATCTAGTCTCTATATTCTTTTGAGTAACAAGCACGTGACCTTCCTCGTCCTTAGTGCATCTCACTTGAGAAAGGTCTTTGGTCCTTTTTTCTCTTGCTTTGGCCAACCTGAATATATCCTTCTGGCCCTCCTTAGAGTCGAGATTTTTATACAAAACTTGATAAGCTTTTGACTTAGCTTCGCTTACAGTCTTCTTTGCTTCCTTCTTCGCTATTTTGTAGTTTGTGACAGTTTCCTCTGTTATATCCTTAGACATAGCTTTAAAGCATGTTCTTTTTTTAGCTTCTCTTGCACCCCTTCACTCCACCACCAAGCCTCCTTTTGACCTGGAGCTTCTCCCTTTGACTCGCCTAAAATCTCTTTGGCTACCTTTCGGATACAAGATGCTACTGCCTCCTACATCTCGTTTGCACTTCCGTTACAGTCTCAAGATAAGTCTTCTAAAACCTTCTCCCTGAAGCTCGATTGCTTCAGTGGAAGATTCCACCATCTAGTTCTAGTGATCTTTTTAGTCCTTCACGGTTTCTAGAAATATATGCTCGTCGCATTGCATCCAATCGTTAGCATCGAACCTTGCTTTAATCAAGTTGCAAAAAAGAATGCATAATCATCACTATGGAAGCATGTGAAGAAGAAGACATGACATAACTATTGGAGTATTTGTTATTTGCGCCTATTATGTTGTAGGAGGGTAAATGGAACGTTAAGTCCCACATCTACCAGTGGTGGGACTTGGAGGCTCTGTAGAGGCTATATAAGGAGCCCCAGACCTCCTGTAACAATTGAGAAAGAGCAATGCAAGATATGCCCCTTTGAGGCTTCTCCCGTGGTTTCGTCCCGCTCCTCACAGAGTAGGGTTCCACGTAAAATCATGGCGTTCCATGTTTATCTTTCTATCATTTTTTCTATGTTTATAATTCCGCTTCCGCTTCCGATTTTCTAACATGGTATCAGAGCGGGTTCGATTCTCGGGGAGTTTTATATTCTTTATTTTTTTGTTTTCGAGATTCGATATATTGTTCGTTGTTCTTGAAGATCATTATTCTGTTCAAGATTCTAGGGTTCATGAAACCCTTGTTATTTTCCTTGCGGCGTGCCCTATTGTCGATGGCGCTACTTGCGCGAGAAAAGCATCTCCATATCGGAGATATCCATGGCAGAGTTTATCTCCTGGCAGAATCCATTGAGGGTTTCACTCCCCGCAACATCCTCCATCTCTAGGTACCAGGCCGAACACAAAGCAGCGATGGCCACAAGGCCCCAGCCCTTTCGATCGAAGTTCCATATCGAGGGCGAGCTCCTGGCATGACCCGTATTCCTGCAGCAACCTCTTCCAGATCAGCAAGGAGGAGTTTCGCATCGGCGGCTCCCCAAATCACATCGGCGACGCGCTTCTCCAGGTCGAAGTTAGGAGTGCATCTCCCAGCCGCCCGCAACACATGCCTCCTTGCGATCTCCAAATACAAGGCGGGCGATGCTCCCTTGCAATGCCTTAAATGTCGGTTTCGGTCACCATTTCGGTGACGACCAAAACAGAATTTCGATGGAATTTCGGTCGAAATTTCGATCATTTCGGTCATTTTTTGTACTAGGACCCCCATATTTCGGTCATTTCGGTCATTTCGGACGAATTTTGATTTCGACTGGATATCGATATTTGACAAAAATTCGACCGAATTTCGTTGAAATTTGAGGCCATGCTCCCTTGCGAGCGAGCTCTCCCTCGCGCGACTCACCGCGCAACCAACAGGCGGCTGAAGCCCCAGGTGCAACCCCTTTCATCATCTCCAGACGCACGAGGAGGTCCTCCTCGTTTTCTTGCACACGCCTCCAGGATTTAAAATCTTGCTTCAGGCGATGGTGCAATACCTCCAGGCGTCGACCCCACATCAGGTATCTCCCCTCAGATGGAGATCCCAGCTTCAGGCAACACCCCCAATATCAAGCGGCGTATTTCCCTGGAACGAAGGGTTCCAAGTAGGAACCCTAAAGGGAAAGGGGTGCGTGACTGAAGAAAAGAGAGAGGTATTTGGGTTGAGTTTATTCAGGCCCAGGTGGGCCGAGCATATTCAAAAAAAAATGTAGGGGCCAGTTCCTGCGTTAAGAAAAGGGGGGGCATGATTATTAGAGCCCAAGTGGGCCGTTATTTGAAAGAGAGAGAGAGATTAAAAAAGGTTATTTGATTGAAAGCCCATGTGGGCTGACCTGTTAACAAAAAAAAGATTGTTTTCAAAAAAAAATTGAAAAAGACGCGTACAAGAAAAAGGCGTACACAAGTATTTCAAAAAAAAGAGTGAAAAGCTGTAAAAAAATATTGAAATGGCTTAAAAAAATTAATTATGTTTTTTAAAAAATGTGTGTTTGGACAACTTATAAAAAAGAGGAAAAGAAAAAGCCGCAAGAAATTCTTTGAGTATGTTTTATTTTCTCCTCATTTTTCTTGTCCTCGCCCTACATTGTCGATGTCAGTGTTTCCGACAAGTACGTGAGAAAGGGGGAGTATATATAGAGTCACTGGTCTGTTCCATGATCCGGATTCATATTTCAGGCCAACTAGTTGTTCAGACTCTACAGCTTTCAGATGAAGATTCTCCATGCGCAAGATTCAGACTCGACGTTCAGATTCCGAGTCCACAGGTGTGATACACAGTTGTTCAGACTCAACAGATTGGTCAGAGTCCAAGTTCGAGACACTCCATGATGAGAAGCCCATTTTTCGAGTTCTCCAGAGAGAGACTCATTTTCAGACACACACGAGTATGCAGTCTTTTCAGATGTGCACGTGTTTACCATCATTTGTGTGGTCCTCATCATTCTTCTTGTTGTCAGGCCAGAGTTTTCATTTGAGCCATAGGTACACCAGAGTAGTGTACCATTCTCCGAGACAAATGGGAGAGATCCAGTTCTCCGAAGAGGAGACTTTTTCAGACTCCATTCTCCAGCGACCGTGGACTCCTACGAGGATTGCACTTCCACGACCTTTTCAGTTCGACCCTTTTCAGAGATGAAGCAATTATCCACATGTTGTGGCGGGTCAGAGTACTCCGACGAGGAGACTCATTTCCAGTTGCAGTGACTCTGACAGGTGCAGTTCAAAGCACATGCTCTCTGACGAGGAGATTCAGCAGATTAACACTCCAGCCCGTTCGTCCTCCTCACCTGCACAACATGAGAAGCAACGTCCTCGACAACAGCAGTTGTGCGTGTTGGGTTGATATTGTCCGTAGTGTCTAGTAGCGTTGAGTTGAGTCTCTTTCTGTTTGTCCAAGCTGAGCATTGCATGCTCCAACTTGAGGGGGAGTGTTGAAGTATTTGCTATTTACACCTATTATGTTGTAGGAGGGTAAATGGATCCCTCCAGGATCCATTTACCTCATCCCAGCATTTAGTCCCACATCTACTAGTGGTGGGACTTGGAGGCTATATAAGGAGCTCCAAACCTCCTGTAACCATTGAGAAAGAGCAATGCAAGATATGCCCCTTTGAGGGCTTCTCCCGTGGTTTCATCCCGCTCCTCACGGAGTAGGGTTCTACGTAAAATCATGGTGTTCCATGTTTATCTTTCTGTCATTTTTGCTCTGTTTATCATTCCGCGTCCACTTCCGATTTTCTAACAATAACGCTGGCCAATCACCTCTCACGGCTACCGGAGAAAAAAATTATCTAACAAAAGAACAAGTATAAATCTCTTCGCTCCCTCGCTCTTTTCCTATTCTCTTTATTTTGTGTTTGTGGAATAATGACTCTACTCTATTTACAACCCAAGTATAAGATCCATAATCCTATTGTACAAGGACTTTTAGGGCCTGTTTGGTTGCTGGGTGGGACTGGGTTGGGTTGGGCTGGGTTGGGGTGGGTGAATAGTAATCTGTGAGGAGGAAGTACCCTTGTGAATAGTAACCAGGGTTGTCCCAACCCTGCCCAACCCTGCAACTACGAAGTCTCAATCCTAATACAACCAATGGGGTAGGCCACATGATTCGTTGCCTTTGAACTGTCCTGCTTTGGGTCACACTCTGACAAATTATTAAGTATTACATATGTATCTCTGTGTTCTTTTGAACATTCATCTTATTTGAAACCGAACACTATGAGAAAAGAAACGCGAATTGAATGCCATACCACATAATATGGAATCGTGTGTTACAAACAAACCATGAGTGGCATTGATTATTATTCCATAATCAAACATCATATAATCATAAAGGAACTGGATTATTCCATAATCATAGTCGATTTGCTTTTGAAAATATGTATCTGATTTTCTTTTCCCTTTTATTTAGCTTATTGAAAACAATAGCTTGTTAGCATACTTTGATTCATGTATTTCTATATTCTTTAGCTTTCCAATCTAGCCTTAGGTTTTTGATATTATCTTTAGGTTTCCATAATTTTTTAAAAGTCCGCACACATAATTTTACTGGCAATTAAAAATGAAAGAACTATTGCTGGCCTAAATAAATTACCGTGCTCGTCTTGGTTCTTGCAATTTAACATTGCTTTAGCTTTCAACTAGCGTAGCCTTCAAACACCTTTTTCCTTTCAGGAATTCAAAAACATGTTCCAAATATTTGAGCCACTGCATTGTGAAATAGATTGTCGTCAAAGATTGATTCAGCTTCTGTTGAAAATAATTGGATGGGCCTTTGTGGGACTGTTGGCCGTCTATGTAGCTCCTGGTCTTCATCCTAAACCAGGAAAGCATGAGCAGAAACAGATAGTTCAACCACGAGAGCAACACCCAGTTAAACTAAAATGTAGGGTTGCTGGAAGACGGAGGAAAAAACTTCTTGTTCTGGGGGTTGCAGCTGGCTTGTTGGCATCCTTTTGGATCTTTTGGGATATGAGTACCAATAATATTTCAAGGAGGAAGGAAACGCTTGCCAACATGTGTGACGAGAGAGCTCGTATGCTACAAGATCAATTCAATGTTAGCATGAATCATGTACATGCTTTGGCAATTCTCATCTCAACTTTTCATCATCGTAAGCTGCCATCTGCAATTGATCAGGTAATCCCCATAGTTGAAATATCATGACTATACTATAAGTAGCTATATGGAGGGATTTATATGACGGTAAGAATGGCCTTGTCACAGCAGTTAGTCATGCACTACATGAGTTTTTTTTTGAGCCTTTTGTTTTTACCTGTTATTCTATAGAGGGCATTATTGGAATTATTTTTACACTACCATGGTTTCATTTTGCTGAATTTCTCCTCTATATTGTTTTTGATTCATGAAATTTTCAACCTAATTACAAGAATATATGACAATTTGCTTTGGAACTTGTAGGTTTGCTTTGATTTTCTCCGTGGTCTTTATCTGCATATGTTGTTTATTCTCTCGGGAAAACCATTGATAAATTGAAGTCACCTCGTTATATTTGCGTGAATTGGTATTTGATGCTAGCAGGATTTTCTGGCATATATTTTGTAGAGATAGATATTATCATATATTATGTACCTGTTCTTAATTTTTATTTTCTCTCTGGACTACTATGCACTTTACCCGTGAGGTCTCTCCCTATATAAGAGAGCCTAGGGTTTCTTTGAATAACAGATCACTGAATTTTCACAACATGGTATCAGAGCCCGAGCCCTAGGGCACTTCCCACCCGCCGCCCTCTCCCCACCCGCCGCCCGCTCGGATCTCTCGCCGCCACCACCGCCTTTCCGAGCTTCTCTCCGCCCCTCCCCGCCGATCTTCTCTCGGGCCTATCTAAGTTGCTGACCCTAAGTCCCGCCGCCATCTCTCACCGGCGGCCCTAGCTTCGCCGCCGCCCTCCCCAACGCTTCCCAGTCCACGGCGCCACCCTTCCCGATTCCCGCTGCTTCGTAGCCTCGCCGCCATCCTTCCCGGCGGCCCTAGCCGATTCACGACGCCCCCCCCCCCCAGTCTTGCCGCCACCCTCCCCGGCGTCCCTAGTCGAACTCCCGTCGTGCCCTAGCCGATCTTTGGTGATCACCGACGTGCTCGTAGTCGTCTCTCCCTTCGGATATATGGATTTGGGTGCGTAACGTCTACATACGCACTCGAATCCTATGCAGTCTGTGTAGACACCAATCACTTTGTCTACATACCCTAGTTCTTCTCCAGAGGTGATATATCAGAATCAAAGTTTGACATGCCCTCCATAGGCGCGTTCAAAGGTCCCGCGCCAATAGTCAAGATGGACGGGTCGAACTACGAGCTCTGGGCGATGCAGTTCATGTGTCTCATGAAGTCGGACGGTAAGAAGCACATTCTTACCGAGGATGAGCCATCAGAGAAGACATGGATATATGCCTCGTGGGAGGCTGATGATTCATATGCCAAGGTCTGGTTGTCAGGAACACTGTCGATGGAGATTGCCAATGATGTCCTCCATCAACCCACTGCCAAGGCAATGTGGGATATTCTGGCTGCTACATATTCCCAGGTGCGAAATGATACCAAGATGTTACAGCTTCAGCATGATATATTCACAATGAAGCAGAACGACAGACCTCTTCACTCCTTGTACACATCCCTGAGGGGGATGTTTGAGAAGATATACAGTACCATTCCACTCACAACGACTCCTGAGCAGCAGAAGACATTTAGGAATGCCACCATGGTGGGTGTTCTACTTGCAGCCCTAGATCTTGAGTATGAGGCCGCCTGCTCTCAGATTTTGGCCGATGCAGTTATTCTTCCAATGGAGGATGTTTACAGGAGACTCAGTCGCATATCCGTTCCTTCCAGCTCTTCTACTCCACCCCCATCGGCGATGGCAGCATCGCGTGGGCGAGGTGGTCACTCTTCTGGCCGTGGTCGTGGCCGTGGACCCCAGGGTAGAGGTGGTCGCTTTCGTCAGCCGTGTTCATATTGTCACCACACATGCCACTCGGAGGAGACATGCTATTCTAGGCATGGTTTCCCAGCTTCAGCACGTGTAGCAGAGCATTCTCAGCCGTAATCGGCATCTACTGCAGACAATCGTTTCGAGGAACTTGTGTCACGTCTACGTGGCATTATGCCACAATCATCTGGTGGTTCTTCTGGTGGACCTTCAGATGTTGCTGCTACAGCATCTGCCAGTTCCTCTGCCGCTGCTAGTACCTCAGGTAGTACCACTGCCTTTCATCTTCACATGATATCTCTGATTGGATTATAAATTCTGGTACCACACATCATCTCTGTCGAGATCGAGAGAGACTTGAGTCCTACAGGGACGTTCCCCATGCCCGCTCAGTACAGATTGCAGATGGTACTCATTCCCCCCTGGTTGGACAGGGGGAGGTCTTTTTTTCTTCTACTATGCATCTCCAGAATGTTTTGCATGCTCCTGAGTTCTTGATGAATCTGTTGTCTATTAGTCAGATTACGAAGGATTTGAATTGTCGTGCTATAGTTGACCCGTCTTCTCTTATTTTTCAGGACATACTAACAGGCAGGGTGATTGGTTGTGGCTCTGAGCAGAATGGTCTATATCGACTGGTCCAGAATTCTTATGCTGGCATCTCTTCTCATTCTGCCGGACCAGTTTCTCCGTACATCTGGCATCTCCGTTTGGACATCTCCCGCTCCAGAAAATGCGACATCTTCTGCCTCAGATCTCTCCCAGTTCTTCCTTTCACTGTGAAGCGTGTAAGTTGGGGAAGCATCATCGGTCGAGCTTTCCTTGTCGTCAGAGTCGGAGCAGTAGCTCCTCGTTCGAGTTGTTTCACATAGATATATGGGGTCTTAGTCGTGTACCCGATCATCAGGGACACGGATTTTATTTAGTGATAGTGGATGATTTTTCTCGTGTTTCTTGGGTCTTCCTTTTAAAGAATAAATCTGAAGCAGGCGATGTGATTAATAATTTGATTAATGAAGTGTAAAATGTGTTCTCTTCTACTATCAAATATGTTCGTACAGATAATGCTATAGAATTCTACATACGGTCCCTATCTCAGTTTCTTTTGTGAAAGGGCATTATCCACCAAACCACTTGTGCTTATACATCTCAGCAGAATTGCGTGGCAGAAAGAAAGCATCGCCACCTTCTTGACATTACTAGAACCCTACTGATTCAGAGTTGTGCTCCTATTACTTTCTGGGGGGATGCTGTTCTTACAGCTTGTTACCTGGTCAATCGTATGCCATCTTCTGTTCTTGGTGAGAAAATTCCTCTCTCTATCATTTTTCCTGACAAGGAATTATTCTCACTGACTCCTCATGTCTTTGATACTGTAGCATTTGTTCATCTTCTAGCTCCTGGACTTGACAAACTCTCTCCTAGAGCTATCAAGTGTGTCTTTGTCGGTTAATCTAGGACTCAGAAGGGCTATCGGTGTTATGACCCCATAAACAAGAAATATTTTGTCAGTGCTGATGTTACATTCTTTGAGTCTGTTATGTATTTTTCCCTTGCAGGTGACAGACTGGTACCATCCACTACCAACGACGATGTCCTATGTCCCTCCACCTCCTACTTGGAGTTCACCTGAGTCCATTCCTGTTCCTGTTTCTACGTCTTCCTCACCACCATCTCCACCTCCACCACCTCTTCGACCTCCTATTCCACCTTTACCAAAATTTGATACGCGTCGGTCAGGACCTGCTCAGGCTACACGTCAGACATCCATCACTTCTCAGGTATGTTCAGATGGCATTACTACTGACGGGTCAGACATGGTACATGTGCAAGATTCTTCATTGCAGGAGGAGACTACAACATTCAGTACAACGGAAGATGATCTTGATCTTCCTATTGCTATCAGGAAGCAGAAGAGGACATGTACATCTTATCCAGTTGCTTCACAGGTGTCTTTTCATCGCCTCACATGCGACTTTCAGAGATTTGCCGCAGCTTTATCTTCCGTGGATATACCACGGACCTACCATGAAGCTATGAAGATTGATTGCTGGAGAAAGGCTATGGAAAATGAGATGCGTGCCTTACAGTCTCGTGGCACATGGACCTTAGCTGTTGCTCCTCCTGACGCATCTATTTTGAGCTGTAAGTCACAGTTAAATACCATGCTGATGGCAGTCTAGATCGGTACAAAGCACGGCTTGTTGCGCGAGGTTTTACACAAACCTATGGCGTGGATTATATGGATACATTCCCTCCAGTGGCTCGTCATTCTACTCCTCGTATTCTCTTATCAGTTGCTGTGGTACGTGACTGGAGTATATCTCAACTGGATGTCAAGAATGCCTTTTTGTATGGAGATCTGCAGGAGGAAGTCTACATGCAGCAGCCACCGGGGCTTACTGCTGAGGGGGAGAAGCATATGGTGTGTAGACTTCACAAGGCAATTTATGGCCTCAAACAGAGT
Organism: Ottelia alismoides; assembly: GCA_037367405.1. NCBI lineage: Eukaryota > Viridiplantae > Streptophyta > Magnoliopsida > Alismatales > Hydrocharitaceae > Ottelia > Ottelia alismoides. The sequence goes on from JAZKJV010006839.1 coordinate 31,565, forward strand.
CCTAGAGCATGGTTCCAGAAGCTTTCCAAATCTGATAGAGCGACAAGGATTCAAGAGGTCGAATGCAGACCACTCGTTGTTTGTTCAGAAGTCATCGGCAGGTACGGTTGTTATCATGATCTATGTTGATGACATTCTGATTACAAGAGATGATATTCAGGGCATAGAAAGGGCGAAGGCATTCCTAGGCCGTCAGTTCGTCACGAAGGATCTTGGAACCCTAAGATACTTTCTGGGGTTGGAATTCGCCAGGAATGCACAGGGTCTGGTAATGACCCAAAGGAAGTAGCAAACCATCAAGTATTCCCATGGATCCAAGCATGAAACTGTATGATGATGACACAGATGAAGTGGACAAGAGGCGATATAGAGAAATGGTGGGTAAACTCCTTTATATTACCATAACTCGCCCTGATATTGCCTTTGCAGTAAGCAGGGTGAGTCAATTTATGGAGCAGCCAAGACAAGTTCATATAGATGCCATTTACATGATACTGAGGTATCTGAAGTCTTCTCCAGGTTCAGGGTTGCTATTTCGAAAGGGCATAGATTTATCTATCTCAGCATGCGCAGATGCAGGATGCCTTAAGGATCGTAAATCAACCTCAGGATTTGCAGTTTTTGTTGGGAGCTCTCTGGTTTCTTGGAAAAGCAAGAAACAAACTGTGGCAAGGTCCAGTGCTGAATCCGAATATAGGGCCATGGCGTAAGCAAGCACGGAAATGATGTGGGTTAGATCTGAACTAGAGGATCTACATGTAGCCGTATCTCTACCCATGCATCTTCAGTGTGACAATCAGGCAGCCTTGTTTATTGCCAACAATCCAGCGTTTCATGAAAGAACAAAGCATATTGAAGTCGACTGCCACTACACTAGAGACTTGATCCAGAGAGGATTGATATCTACAGCTCAAGTGAGCTCAGGGGATCAGACTACTGACGTATTCACCAAGCCGTTGCTCAGAGGACCTTTTCAGAGATGTTCTTCCCAAGCTGAGCATGATAGACATCTATGCTCCACCTTGAGGGGGAGTGTAGAGATAGATATTATCATATATTATGTACATGTTCTCATTTTTTATTTTCTCTCTGGACTACTATGTACTTTACCCGTGAGGTCTCTCCCTATATAAGAGAGCCTAGGGTTTCTTTGAATAACAGATCACTGAATTTTCACAACATATTTGGTGTTAATTAACTTGATGAGTTGGACTTAGTTTAGTTATTTACTCATATTTCTGTAAACTTTGCTGGAACGATGTGCTTTATTCAAGAATGCTGAATTTTTCATTGTTGAATTTCATAAAGTGATGGAAACATGGAAGGAAATATCGCGATATATCGGCGATTTATCGTCGATATATAGATATCGACATGGGACCGATATGAGCATCGATATGGCGATATATCCCGATTTCCAGGCATTTTCTTCACAAAGCCTAGTCGATATGGGTGATATTTCGGCGATATATCGTCGAAATATCGTATCGATATGATATCGAAACGGCCTTCCATGGATGGAAAGTAAAAATGTTACTATGGAAATCCATACGCAGCAACAACGAACAAGAATACCGAGATATATATGGTTCGAGATGGTCACTTTGACCGTCCTACTCCATGGGAGAAGGAATCTTATGAGTCATATAATGTTGAACAGATTTATTAGAGGATCAAGAAGCTATCTATATATCCCCACTCATTTTTTCTCGCAGCTTTCACTTGAGTGGGTTTTGATTTAACAAAGACATGCCTGATGGCTAATAGGGCTTGTGATCCTTGCTCCATGAAGAAAGACATGATTCTCCATTTCCCAATCCCCCCTCCCGACCCATGGGCCTTCTGGATCTGAACCAACCCTTAGAAATATATATATATATATAATGGCTTAGTTGGGTCGAAGTGAAATCTAGTATATATAACTGATTGTCTATTTTCGACCTTATGGGTCGAAAGCTCCGCGGGACCTCCTATCACTAGTCTTTGACCGAGAGGAGTTTATTACACAGAAATGGTTGGGATGCTGGTTCCTGTGGAGGGAAGCCTAATAATTCCAGATGAAAGCCCCTCACCTCTTTATCTAACGAGTCATAACTAGCATCGATTTATTTATTAGTTTTCTACTAGGTTATAAAAGCATGCTTAGTGACTGAACATGATGCGTCATGGATAGAGTACGAGTCTGATTGGTAGCCGATTCGAGGGTCATAAAATTGTGATAGCCAAAACGACGGATTGCCTGCTACATTACAATATTTTGCTCCGTACACAAATTGGTCTGGTCGAAGATTTGATTATATTGATATATTAAGCGACATACTTTAAGTTTTTTTTCTCAGAATTTACTTAAGTATGAAGTGATGGTGTTTGTTGGATGAAGGACTGAATTATTTGATAATTGTTCGTGGACATGCACTCTGTTTATTTTGGTAGTCCGGACTTCCCTTTTGTTTGAGACACCATGCATTTTGCATTAGTGCTTGGTGGTAGGTTGGGAATGATTAAGGATGTGCAATTCTCCTTTTTTTTAATTGTGTTATACGGGGCTTGTACTAGACATGCTTAGACTTCATCGCACTTTACATGTCATAGACAAGGTTTGGGTATTGCCTAGGATCTGGACACATCGATTCAATACTTTAACCGTTTGTCAACATTCCAACTACAATTAAAGAGGTTTCTCCTCGTCTAGATAAACATGACATCTAATGCTTCTTAAATAAGTTGATTGTATTTGTGCAAGGAGTTCTAAATAGCTCAAGATTTCATGTGTACTATGCATGATTAAGGGAGATCTATCTTGACAAAAGATTCAGATGTTGTATAAAGGTATCGGTACCTAAGCGATAAAGTCAAAAGTGGTACGAAACACTTGAATAATTTTACGTTAATGCCTCAGAGCATTAGGTTGATAAGGTAAAATCAGTATGGAAGCTTGATTTATCTTCCCAAAAGAAAGTTTCTTGCAGAAGAAGGAAACATTTTTTTTAAATTTTGATCCTTTTGGAAACTAGGAAATTATACACACACTCAGATAGGTGCACACCCACGCATACAAGCATACACACACAAACATACATGCACATGCACCTGTGAACATTCACACCCATGAATGCACATGCACAAATGCATGCCCGCACACCCTCATCCACACCGACACACAAACATCTGTGCCGACATACATGCACACAAATACACACACCCATGCACCTATGTACACACATACCTATGTACACATCCATATCCATATGTAATGAAGTGGAAAGTGTTAAACAAAGGATATTGTTGAAATCTAGATGTAGAAATGAATCGATAAAAAAAGAAAGAATAAGACATTTTTTTTTGAGCAAAAGAAAGGGGAGCCCTCCCCAAGCGGGAGTCACCACACCAAAACATTCATTAATAAATAAATTGTACATCAGTTTGAAACCCAGAAATTGTATAAAGCATTATAGTGGGCTACAACATTTCTCAGAGTAAAAACCGCTGCCCCTTGAAGATTGTGTCATTCCTACCCAACCAAATAGCCCGCAGTGCGACGAAAGGCTTGGAGACATCATCAGTAGACCCATCACCGACCCGACGAATCGACCGCCAAAACTGATCCGCATCAAAGGCTCGGACCCACGTGAGCCCCAAAGACTCCCAAACCTCTGCGGAAGACCTGCAACCAAAGAAGATGTGGTTCACATCCTCCAACTCGTCCTCACATCGGTCACACTTTAGATCCGTCCCCCCAGCAGCCTGCCTCTTCTCACCTTGTCACAGATACGACCTCTCCTCATACACCAAAGGAAAACCTTAACCCGCGTATGAATCTTAGCTGCCCAGATCATCTTCACGTCAGCACACATCTCTTCATCACGCTCCACCAAAGCCGCAGCAACCTTCCGATAGGCCGCCTTCACCGAGAAGCCACCACCAGCCCACTCAAAACGGTTCGGGTTCCCCGACATCTCCCCGACAGGGGGAATCTCAGACAACATCCTCCAAAATTCCTCCAACCTCTGATCCGATAGCTCCGCAAGGAACCTTGGCGCCCACGTCCCAGCTTCGACGACCTTCGCCACCCGCACTCCCCTATCAACGGCCAACGCCATCAACTGAGGGAAGCGAGAGGCCAGGGGCCCCATCCCCCCGTCCAGTCCTCCAACCAAAACCGGAAACGGAGCCCATCCCCCAAAACCGGCCAAAGAATAAGACATTGAACACTCGAGATTTTACGTGGAAGTCGAATATGCATATAGGATACACAAACACACTCAGATGCACCTACGTACCCGAATACACACTCAGGATTTTACTTGGAAGTTGATGCCTGGGATTTTACGTGGAAGTGAAACGTTGAACACCCACGTACCTAGGCACACATGCATCCACAATACCTACAAGCACACCCACGCTCGCACGCACGCGTGCACACAAACACATACAACGTGCATGCAAACACACCCATGCATGCACTTACCGACGCTCACATGTACACGTGAATACAAGCATGCATATATGATACATGAAGTTTATAAACAAAGGCTTCCCAATACTTAATCTTCTCCATTACCGACGTAATGCCATATATGGTGAATGAAATTGAAAAGGATAAATGGAGGACCAACGAATGAAATGGAAAGTGTTAAATAAAGGACATTGTTGAAATCTAGAAATGTAGAAGCAACTTGATAAAAAAGAAAGAATGAAAACATTCAACACTCAGAATTTTACGTGGAACCCTACTCCCTAAGGAGCGGGATAAAACCACATGAGAAGGCCTCAAAGGATCGGATCTTCTATTAGAATTTCTCAATGAATACAAGGGGTGTGGGGCTTCTTATATAGCCCCCTCAGACAGGACCAGAGTCCCAACACTCTTCCATGTAGGACTTAACGTGAGTGGAGGTAATTGGATCTTGGAAAGATACAATTATCCCTCTATTACATACTCCAAACACCCCTCAAGCCGGAGCTGAGAAAGCTACAGCTTGCAACAAAAGAAAAAATATACAACACATCTTCACACGATACATCTGAGAGAGGCAAGATATAGACACCCTGTTTGAAGAACCGTTGTTGGTAAAAGACATCATTCTAGGACGGGTCTTCGACTCTCAGGTTGCTGGGAAAGAACCTCAATCGGGTCTGTAGTAGTCGGTGTGATACCGGGTTATGCCTGGAGAAGAGTTGCTGTAGAAGAAGAAAGTCCATTGCATAGTAGTAGTCAGAGATAGAGACACCCCAACAAAGTAGTCGATGCTTGATGAAAACCATGACCTCAAATTTCAACGAAATTTGGTCGAATTTTTGTCGAATATCGATATCCAGTCGAAATCGAAAATGACCAAAATATAGGGGCCCTAGTACAAAAAATGACTGAAATGACCGAAATTTCGATCGAAATTCCATCGAAATTTGATCGAAATTCCTTTTCGGTCGGTTACTGAAATGATGACCGAAACCGATATTTAGGGCCTTGATGAAAACAACTGATAGCAGTAGAAGTCTGGAGTGTCAGTCTGTCAATAGTGGAGGGGCAGAAGTCCTATAGATACATCTCAAAAAGAAGAATGCATGCCCATTCTCACTCCTCCTTTATCCCATACTTGATAGAACATGAACATAGATGATCAAACTAGGAGAATCAACATAAAACATGTATTTATTTTTGTACTTCTTTTTCCTTTTTTTACAAAAATCATGTTTTATTTTTTTCGGCTATTCTTTCTCTTTTTCGCATGATTCCTTTTTGTATGATTGCCTATTTTATAAACAAAACTTCTCTCTTCTCTCTTTTTTTAAGTCGTGCACTTTTTAATTAGTATTTTTTTTCAAATTGGGAACCTCTCTCTTTCTCATTCAGCTTTTCCCCTTAAAAACATTTTTCTCAACTTCAAGGAATATTTCAATAAATCTCCCTCATTGACTTGAACTCCACCTGGAATGTTGCGTGGGAACTCTCTCTTTGCCGAACATGGCTTTTATTCCCTAGAAAGACCAACCAAGTTCATGCAGGTTATGAACTTGGTTAGCGGCACTAATTTTGTCATTGTCTACTGAATTGTCTGCAGTGGCGATCTTCTTCGTCTGAATGTATCCCTCTGTGAGTACGTCGCTGATGAAGTGGTAGCGGATATCAATGCACTTTGTTCTTTTATGGTGCATCTGGTCCTTCATCAGATGTATACCACTTTGACTATCATAGTGGATGACAACTGTCCTCTGACCAGGACTGAACTCATCGAATAATCCTCTCAACCAAATTGCTTCCTTAATTCCTTCAGTTGCTGCCGTGTACTCGACCTCCGTGGTAGATAAGGCCATGGTGTGCTGTAATATTGTTGTTGGAGCATTCGTTGTATGCACCCATTGTGGTGTAGCAGGGTAAATGGATCCTGGAGGAGATCCATTTACCCCATCCAGTGTTTAGTCTCACATCATCCAGTGGTGGGACTTGGAGGCTCAGGAGAGGCTATATAAGGAGCCCCAGACCTCCTGTATCCATTGAGAAAGTGCAATGCATAACACGCCCCTTTGAGGGCTTCTCCCGTGGTTTCATCCCGCTCCTCACGGAGTAGGGTTCTACGTAAAATCCCGCTGCTCTTTGTTTCTTTATCTTGTTCCATGTTTTCTCTTCCGCTTCCGATTTTCTAACATGGTATCAGAGCGGGTCGATTCTCGAGGATTTTTTTAAGTCTTGTAATTCTATTCGAGATTCGTTTCTTTGAAGTTCTTGTTATTGATGTTTGGAGATTTGAGAGTGCAAGTTTGTAGGGTTTTCTTGAAACCATATTTTTTTTGCTCAGCGTTCATCATGAGCCATGTTCGTCCGTCATTCTGCTGCATCTTCAATTACATCCGAGGGCTGGCGAGCCCTCTCGACCGCCATGCCGCTCCAGGCGACAGTCCCCCTCGCCGAAGCCCCTTTGTATATCTCCAGTGTTCAGAGACACCCCTTCAAGCACATCTCCAGGCGATTCCAATATCCCGGCGCACATCTCCACGCGTGATTCCACTCTCCAGCCTTCACGCACTGCTCGCGCAGGCGGCGCCCCCAATCCTCCCTGGCGAGCCCACCTCGCCGCTACTCCCAGATCCAAGGCCCCAGATCCCACCCCGCAGGTCCACGCTCCTACCGTGGAACCCCAGATCACAGGCGGCGAGCCCTCAGATCCTGATTGCCGGGCGCATACATGCGGCGGACCCGTGCCCTAGCCGCTCCAAATCGCGATGGCGCGACAGTCCCTACACAGAAAGCATCTCCTGGCGACGCTTATCCCAGCGAAGGCCTCCTCCTTGCGCCTCTCTCTCACCATAGCGCGCAACCCCCCGGGCGGCGAGCTCCTCCAGCCGTGAAGCCCCAAGCGTCGCTCCTTACGCCGATCTTGTTCATCCAGCGGAGCCCCTGCTCCCTACGCGCCCCCGCGACCTCTCCCTTGGTTGCACACCCCCATCCCACGCATTCTCCCTGGCCGCGCGACGCTCTATGCTCCCAGGCGGCGCCCTCTCGAAACACCCAAGCACGCAAGCCCTTTGATCCTCGACGGCGGCTATCTTCGTTGAAAGGGTTCCCACGGTGGGAACCCTAGTGGGGTACTGGAAGGGCAAGGGCCCGATTACCATTTATTTTTTTAAAAAAGTCCAGGGCCCAAGTGGGTTGTCTTGAAAAAAAAGTCCAGAAAAAGGGGGGGGTGTTTATGTTGGGCTGTGATGGTGGTTAAAAAAATAATAAGGAAAAAGAGGGGGGCAGAAGTGCCCAAGTGAGCCGTGCCTTAAAATGGAAAGAGTTGGGCCCAAGTAGGCCGAGAAAAAAAAGCGGAGGTTGGTTTGTTAAAAAAAAGAAGAAGAAGAAGAAAAAAAAGAAAAAAAGGGCGCGTACAAGAAAAACCATACGTAAGTATTTCAAAAAAAAAAGAAAAATGATGAAAAGCCAACAAAAAAAATGAACGGTTTTTTTTTTAAAAATGTTTTCAAAAAAAAAGAAAGAGAGAGATGAAAAGCCGCAAGAATCTCTTTGAGTATGTTTTCTCCCCATCATTGTTGTCTTCTCCCAACTTGGTCGATTTCTCTGTTTTCCAACCAATATGGGAGAAAGGGGGAGTATATATGTAGAGTCACATGTCTTGTATTCCAGATCCAGATTCAGATACCAGTTTCCAGACCAGCCAGTTGATCAGACTCTACAGTTCGGTTTCAGACTCGACGATCATTGTTTCCGAGTCTCCAGTTTCAGACACGCACGAGTGTGCGGTCAATTTCGGATGAGCATATGTTGTCATCTTTTGTTTCGTGGTCCCCATCATTCTTGTTGTTGTTCGGCCAGAGTTTTCATGTGAGCCATAGAGACTCCAGAGCAGAGGACCATTCCCTTGAGGGCAAGGGTTTTCATGTGGTATCATAGGTACCCTAGAGCAGTGCACCATTCTCTGAGCTAGATGGGAGAGACCCAGTTCTCCGACGAGGAGACTTCAGGCGCAGTTCAGACTCGATGGTCAGATTCCGAGTCTTCAGTTGACTCACACTCCAGCCCGTTCGTCCTCACCTGCACGACATGAGAAGCAACGTCCTCGACTGCAGCAATGTGCTCGTTGGGTTGATATTGTCCGTAGTGTCCTGTAGCGTTGAGTTGAGTTTCTTTCTGTTTGTCCAAGCTGAGCATTGCATGCTCCAGCTTGAGGGGGAGTGTTGGAGCATTCGTTGTATGCGCCCATTGTGGTGTAGCAGGGTAAATGAATCCTGGAGGAGATCCATTTACCCCATCCAGTGTTTAGTCCCACATCGTCCAGTGGTGGGACTTGGAGGCTTTGGAGAGGCTATATAAGGAGCCCCAGACCTCCTGTATCCATTGAGAAAGTGCAATGCATAACACGCCCCTTTGAGGGCTTCTCCCGTGGTTTCATCCCGCTCCTCACAGAGTAGGGTTCCACGTAAAATCCCGCTGTTCTTTGTTTCTTTATCTTGTTCCATGTTTTCGCTTCCGCTTCCGATTTTCTAACAATTGCTTTCCATGAAATTGCAAATCTACCAATAGTGAATGGATAACCTGTCATGGATCTTCTCTTGTCATGGTCACATGCATAGTCATCATCAATAAAGCCAATTACATCATCCTTCTTCTAAAATCAAGACAAAACCCAGATGACCACTGTTACCTTGCACGTATCTCAGAATCCATTCAAAAGCATGCCATCATTCTTTTTCTTTTCTTGGATTTGACATATATCTACTCACAACACTGACTGCTTGGGCGATGTCTGGATGCATGCATATCATGGCAAATATGATGCTCCCAGCGACATTGGTGTACAGAACTCATGACATGTACTTGTACTTGTCTTCTGTTTGTGATGACAAGTCTGCGGACAACTTGAAATGAGAGTTAAATGATATCTTCTCTGGTTTGACATCTGACATGACAAAAGGCTCCAAGACTTTCTGGCTTCTGCAAATACCTCGTATGACTCAAACATAGCCTCTGAACCTTGCGATCCCTGTGCATCTCCATTCAAAGTATCTTCTTGGCTGCACCAAGATTCTTCATCTCGAACTCTCCACCAAGTAATGCCTTTAATCTATTTACCTCAGATTTATTTCTGAACGTTATCAACATCAGTGTTGTAGAAGTCGCCCGACTGGCCCGACTAGTAGGTCCGACTAGTCTAGTCTGTGGGGTGGCCGACCGAGTACCGACTAATTCCGATTATGTACACTAATCTACCAATTTTTGCTTGGAGATACCATATTTTTTTAATGTTTTACTTTTTTTATAAGCAAACTTATTATAATATGCTTAATATTTTATTTAAATTTAAAATGTACAAACTCTATGTAAATATATGCATATAAATGAGTTATATATTTAAAATAATTATAAAATTCAAAGTCGATTAAAGTCCGACTAAATCCGATTAGTCGCCCGGCTGCCGATTAATCCTTAGTCAGTGACCTAACCGACCGAGTACCGGCTACCGACTTTTACAACCTTGATCAACATGCCATCAACATATAGCAGTAGAAAAATGAAAGAGGCATCAACAAGGTATCTAAAATAGATGCACGCATCATAACTGCTCTTGGTAAAATTTTATGCAATCATGAACGAGTTGAAGCATTTGTACCACTGTCTTTATGATCACTTCAACAAATAAAGAGATTTATGCAACAAACACATCGGATCTTCCTTTCCATGCACTGCAAAACGTTCATGTAAATCTGCTCTTCAAGTTTTCCATGTAAGAACACTATCTTTATATAGTTGCTCCAACTCCAAGTCGTTTATAGGAGCTAGTAGAACTCGAATGGAGGTGTGCTTTACCACATGCGAGAAGATATCATTTCAATTAATACCCTCCACCTGGCTAAAGCCTTTGGCAACTAGTCTTGCCATGTATCTCACATCAACAGATCTAAGTATGCTTTCTTTCATCTTGTAAGTCCATGTGCAACCAATTACCTTCTGTCCACATGATGGGGTAATATGGGTTCTTGTTTGATTTTGTGAAGAGATTCAATGTCCTCATTCATCGTTGCAAACCATTTTGTAGAGTACTGTGATTAAACAACTTCTGAAAAACTACTCTCCTTTCCCGCATCAAATGTTTCCTCTGCAATAATGCATATGCACAAGCGGAATCTATCTATCTGGAGGTTGGCTTGATTTGCCTTCATCCCTGCCTATTTGCAATGACTCTTTTTCTTTACATGCTGAACTCTCCTCCTCCTCCTCCTCCTCTTCTTCTCCTTCTGGTTCACAATAGGTGACCATGATGTTCTTTGATTGGGTCAACCTGAAGCTCTTCCACTTGTCGCTTCTCACATCTGTTCTTACATCAGAAGAACGTACAACAAAACTATGTTTGTAAGATAAAATAGTAGACTCTACAACATTTTCTGAATCATCAACTTTTACGACTTCAGGTCAAGACAACACAATATATATCCCTTCAATCCGGATGCATACCCAAGAAATATGCACTTACATATCTAGGTTCTAGCTTTCCTTCACGAACATGTGCATATGCATGACAAATCAAAAAATTTCAAATTAGAATAATTAGGGAAATGTCCAGATCATACCTCCTTTGGTGTCAGATTGTCCGGAATCGATTAATTGGGTGGGTTCACATGGAAGATTGTTTTTACAACTGCTTTAACTTAAAAATCCTTTATTAATCCAGCATTCAGTAGCATACATATGGCTCTCTCTAGCAGGAATCTGTTCATGCACTTTGCGACTCTATTCTGTTGATGAGTATGTTTGATTGTATGTGTCTAGCGATTCCTTCATTCTTGCAAAAAAAATATTGAATTCTGTTTAACAGAATTTCGAGCCATTGTTTGTTTGCATCCTTTTGATGCTTTTCCCAGTCTTCTTCTCTACTGGTGCCTTCTGCTGCTTGAAGTGTGTAAACACCTCTTCATTGGATTTAAGGGTGTAAATCCAAACACCATATGCAAGATAAATAAAAAATTCAAATCAGAATAATTGGGGAAATGTCCAGATCATACCTTCTCTGGTGTCAGATTGTTTAGAATCGATGAGGGGGATGGGTTCACAAGGAAGGTTGTTTTCGCAACTATTTCAACTCAAAAATCCTTTATTAATCCAACATTAAGTAACATACATATGCATATGCAGGACAAGGTCTTATGCATGACAAATCAAAAAATTTCAAATCAGGATAATTAGGGAAGTGTCCAGATCATACCTCATCCCTAATTATTCTGATGTGGGCTAGCAGGGTACCGATGCGGATCAAGGTCTTCATGTGGTTGGAGAGACACGACAGACTGCTGTCAAAGGTGCGTAGGGCAAGGCTGCTAGGTATCGGAGAGATCACGTGCGATAGATGCAGCATTGAGCAGGACTTTGAGCATCTCTTTTTTAGCTGCAGTACTTAGGCAGCGGTTTGGGAGCTGGCAACAGTGTCTTGGCTTTGAGCGATGGACAACACGTCATACCTGAGTTCTGTCAGAGCGGCCTGTGGTAGTTATCTGGAGGATGCAGCTAGTCCTTTTGCCCTTCTCTAGGTAATTTGGTGTATTAGAAATGAGAAAATCTTTCGGGGCAATATGTTCATTTGTGAGAGGGTGTTGGGGCATTATGGGACACCGATGTTTTTGTGGCAAAACTTGTAGCTTCTGCTTTTCTGTCTTTGCTCTGATGCTTGGATGGGACTTGAGACAGTCTCCATAGATCATAGTGAATATAATCCATATTACCCTTTCTTCTATGTTCAACAGCACCAAAACTATTCCACATCTGTTTGCCAAGAATGCAATGTTTACAGAGTTACAACTTGCCCATGTCCTGACTATCAAGTAGTCTTTTTCTGATGAGGGTACTCATGTCTGTCTCACTCAGATGTCCCAACTTGAGATGCCATAATTTGGTGGTCAACCCCTTAACTGGTGGAAACGTTTGACACATCTGTAATACTGTTACCCTGTAATGCATACAGTTTTCCTAACTTGTTTGCGTACATAACAAAATGTTTGTTTTTTATCATTGTCAGAATATCATTCTTCATAGCATACTCACAGTCTTTGTTTTCTAGGGTACTAATAGGTATCATGTTCCTCAACATATTTGGAACACGGTGAACATCTTTTTAGGTGATAGATATCCCATTATGCATCTTCAGTTCAATGATTCCCAACTTAACATCCCTGGACTATGCATCATTGCACATAAAGACATCTCTTTCATCAATAGATTTGTACGAGGAGAACCAATGGCGGTTTGGCATGATGTAGTAGGAGCAACCAAAATTGGGGAGCCATGCACCCTTCGTTCTGTGTGGTATATTGGCCATCGGAACGTAGCCAACATTTATGCATTCAATTTCCCAATTCTGTCGTAGAACCATCTTTTCCAGGTTGTTTCTGGTCTTTCTCTTTGTTTTGGAGTTTTCAATACTCCTTTATCATATGCCCTTCTTGCAGTACTGATAGAACTTTCTCTATTCCTGTATCTTTTCCTCCCGCAACTTGTCAAACTTCTTTAGTTCTATGTATTTACCTCTCGTGTGAAGTCCTCGACGATTGTCCCATGAGTTCACAATCCATTAACTCCTTCAAGAGAAGGGACGATTTCACATCATCTAGCGTGATCTCGCCCTTTCATTAAATTAGAATTTCACGGAAGTGCTTATATGAGGGCGGTAATGAACAGAACAATATCAATGCTTTTTCTTCATATCGAATATCTTCGTCCATATTTTCTAACTCAAAAATAATTGAACCGAAAACATTTATATGAGATTTAATCGATGTACCGTTGGCCATACGAAGCATGAAGGGTCTTTGCTTGAGATTTAGATGATTGGCAAGAGTCTTATCATGCAGAGACTTTCGAGTTTCTTCCACCTAGCTATTGCAGAGGATTCCTTCATAACTTCATGAAGAATGTCGTTCGTGAGGCGAAGGTGTATGCCATAGCCTCCGCGTCCATGTCCTCCTCATCTTGACTTAACATTGCAGGCATCTTCTTAATGCCCTTCAATGCCTTTGTGATGCCTTGTTGGATGAGGTTTGTCTCCATCTTACTGCTGATATGCCTTAAATCCTAACCATCTAAATCCTAACCATCTAATCAAGGTTGAAGAATCGTTTGATCCCTCCCCCTAAAATTTCTCATATAGGCATTCAAATACGTTTGACTCTGGGATCCAGTTTGCATGGGAGTTGTACATAAACTATCTAAGGTTAGGGCTCTCTGCATCCTCTGTATTTTCTTCTTCTCCATATAATGAAAACCGATCATCGCCATTCAAGACTATAGTCTAGTTACGGGCGAGCCTTGTAAATCCACGTGTCTTCATTCTTTGCTTGATTGATCGTGTTTCTGCGTCCTTCCGTGATTCACAATATTGACCTTCCATAGGCCAAAGTTGATGTTGCGATCCTATTTCTTGATCTTAAACTTCGTTGTCATTGTGGGTGTTGGATCCGATCGGAGATGATCTGTTCTGGGATATCCGATCGCCAAAGCAGAAATCGTCATTTAGACAAATCCAGATGGGACTCTTATGCGAGGCAAAGAATCACCAAGATGGCTCTGATACTAGTTTGTCGAAGATGGCCCAAATACACAATCAACCACAAACAATCAACCATGGAGAACACACATGATTTTACATGAAAAATCCCACCGATGAAGTGGGGAAAAATCACGGGCAAAGAGGGGATCCACTATGAGAGAAAACAAGAGTATATATACAAGAACCCTAAGAGGTGGTGGCTCTCCTGGCATGGGACTCTCTGATTACCCATTCCTTAACCTTGCAATACATATACATGGATAGTCGGTAAGTGGATTCTAATCGTATCCAATATTTCATACCGCAAGGGCTTTGCCCTCGTACCCTAGTGGGAAGTTCTCGGACTTCCCCATTAATCACGTCGGCCAAGATCCATTTACAAAATGTATTCAGATTGTGAACGGGTTGGTGCTTAAAGGCATATTTCAACAATTGGCATATAAAGGGCTTTCTTGAACACTAGATGCCCTAGACGAATCGTCATGTTACAACAATCTCCTCAATGTCGGTGAAAATGAAATTAAGATGGGTTGGTTGCATCGTCACAGAGGGATAAAAAATAGCCGTTCTTTTGCTATGATGTGTATTTGGTGGATGACACATTGATGAAGGGTGGCTAGGTTGAAGTTGGGAAGTTGAAGTCGTTGGACATCTTTAGCTTGGCTTCACAACTCTACGTCAGCTGACATAAGTTGACTTTTATTCCATTTAATCTTGAGGAGGGGGAGGCAGTATATTATGTAAATGTTCTCAATCCACATGGATTGTTGCCATTGCCGTATCTTGACTACCCCCGGGTCACAAAATCTAGGGATTTGAAGTAAGTTGTTTGCTTGACCTGCATTCCAAAGGGACATTACAAGAACGATTGCAAGTATCTAAAAAGCATGAAGGAAAAAATAATGGAGGTAAGAACACTGCAATTCTCTATCGAGAGTAAAAAAAATACTATACTCCAAGAAAACACAAAGGAGACAACAACTGAGGTAAGAACATTGTGAATCTCACCGACGGATAATAACAATGCTTCCTTGATGTGTGTTTTGGATGTTAAAAGTGAGTCATGGACTGTGGTATTGGATGCACCGTTTTATAATGCCCAACCACAGGACATTCTCCAAATTATATGAAAGGATATATGATAATGTTTACTTGATGATTATGATTGTTGCAACATCATTGGGAAGGGCACTATTGATATCATCCAACCCAACAATAGCACTCTAAGATAGTAGAATGTTAAACACCTTAGTCTAAGTAGGAATCTCATATCAGTCAGACACCCGTTAGATAAAGGTTGGTTAATAGCTATACTCCGATTAGGAATGATAGCTCTAACTAACTACATACTTAGTTCTAGATTTTCTACATTTATCTAACTGATGACTGAGAAAAATCATTCCAATCCGACATCTTGTTTATGCTTCTTAGTAGCGTTCTATTTTCAGTTCATTGCATTTGCCCCTCTTAACTTGTTAACCTTATGTATAAGGCATAGTATGGAATCCATAATTAAAAGGGAGAGTGTTGGGGTATGTATAGGATATCGCCTCGTATGTGGCATCCTAGTCATCATCTTGATCATTAGGAAGAACAAATCCCAATGAGATAATTGTGCAACATTATCATGTGACATTCATGTCAGCTGCCATTTAATTTTGGAAACAATGTGTTAAAACCACCTATGATTTGTCCATGCATATTTGATTCAGATGAGGTTTAATGAAGTTAAGTCAGATTTAGTTATGTTTAACAATGCTTAGATGATTATGCTATAATAATTATGATTAACTTTCCTAATTTTGCATAGCATCTTTAACTATTATTAGACTCTTATTAATCATAATTAATTAGCCCGATTGATGAATGCCAAGGTTAATGATGTTTTTGATAAAGTTTTTCATTTTTAAGATTCATGTAAATTCCTCTTGGTTTCCGATTAAAAATGGATGTTGTGATTGAAGAAGATCTATAGACGAAGAGAGAGAAAACATGCACCCTGCATTCTGCCTCAACACGCATCCCTAATGTTGTTGTCTTTATTCTATCTCGGTCATCTATGTATTTTATTTCAGATTGTTGAGTCAGTCGCCCTCGTTCCAGACGATCTAAACTCTTTATAAAACAACTCTCCTCTATAGACTGGATGTCTTGTACTCTTATTGATTTGACATGAACTCTACTTATTCTCACACATCCAACTTTCTTGCCTCACAATACATGCATCGCCAAGTGTGCATTGACACAATAGATGTGATTGGTCTTGATCTCTTTGGGTGTCCTAAATTTGCTTCTAACCACACTAATTGCAAAATCTATTGCATTTGGAGTCGGATATCACAAATTTCCATCACCATCTCTTTCAAAATATCTTGATACCAAAATTTGTAAGGTCAGATCTTCTTGATCATTTCCAAGTTCTTTCAAAAGATTGCAACCATCTTATTAGTTTGAATAATAAAATCAATCCGGCATATTTTTAATGGTCAAAGGGAATGTGGTCGTCCATATAAAAAGCTCGTCTTCTTTCTCTTTTCTTTTAGTCCACGAAGTTGAGAAACCATGACCACTCGCATATACACATTCAGATCATCACCTCTTCGTTGTCCAATGACCGCTTGGACATGTTGTCTTGTGGTGGCACCTCCTTTCATGGTCATCTGATGCCAATGCTTGATGTCATGCTTCCTACTATGTCAACCCATCCTCCAATGCTTCGATGATAGCTCAAAATTGGCCTCCTTGTCACTGATGGCATTTTGACTTCCCTCGTCGACTTGGCTGCTTTTCTGTTATGCCTCCAATGCTTGATGTTGTCATCTTGTGCAACCTCCCGTAGCCTCCAGTATTATCATGCCATATTTGCAAAAAATAGTCTGAGTAGGCCTTTTAATCGGCTCATTGAGGGTGGGGGGGGGTTAACTAGGACTAATCAATCAATAGTTGACCATCCCTATTAATTGACCCAATTAGTCTGACATTGTTTACTTGGACATACTATATTTTTTCCTTTTTAAGGCAAACTTAATTTAAGATGCTTAGTGTTTGAGTTGAATTCAACTATTTCTTTTATTTCATGATGGTAGCTTATAAAGCGTACAAATCTATGCAAATATATAGTAACATACATATAAAAAATGAATTATATGTTAAAGTAATTTTAAAAAAATACAAAACCAACTGCAATTTGATTAGAGCTATTTTGTTGTCCGACTACCGATTATCCTTAGTCAATGACCTATCTGATCGAGTAGCTTCTCCTGACTTTTGCAACCGTGCATCGCACCATCGTGCTGCTTTCTGCCATAGTCATAATCATGCTTGTGCACCCATCTTATATATTTTGTGCATTTCCCATTACGCCACACCATCAATGTGCCACATCATCATTAGCTCCTTACATGCATACTCTCTAATGTTGACAATCTTCATGTCTTCTTTCATCATGCATCCATTACACATGTCTCATTGTGATTTTGAGTCGTTCTTATGCTCTCCACAGTCCATCTTTGATACTACTTGTGCATAAAGGAAGCATTGATATGTCTATATGGATCTTAATACGAAGATCGATCATGCATCAAGTACCATCCACACAAACAACTATGCTGAACACGCTATGTGATATATGGAATCCCTATTCTACAAGGGAAGAACATCTTGAGGGACTGGGCTAATCACCTCTCATGATCCACCTAAAAAATCACCTATGTTACAAGACTTTTCACCACCATCGACTAGAGACTCATCACTCTAGAGTACATCCTTCGTCTCATCCACTTATAATGAGAGGCTTTCCTCTTTATGTTTATGCACACATAGGATCCCAAAGATTTAAACTCAAATTGGATTCTAACCATCATTCAAAAGCCACTATTACTTAAACAGGATTTTCTAAGATTGGATTTCTTACAACAGAATCTTATCAAATTCCTATTAAGTGGATGATCCAAACAGTATTTGATTTAGTGTATTGTCATTTAGGAGATAACATACAACCACCCTAACCTTTATAAATTAGGGGAAACATAATTTCAAGGGCTCTTAGAATGTTCATGTCCATAATTGAGCATATATAAAATTGTTGAGTTGCATTGAATTCTAATCCATCCTTTTGACAAGATGCATTGCAGAAACTGATTTTGTGGCCCCCTTGCTTTATTGCCAGGAGAAGCGTGTCATTTAAAAATAGGAGATTTCATTGTCCGATTAGCGAGCTTGGGGGTTTGGGGGGTGGGGGGCATGCATCCCCCATATTGAGGCTCATCGCTAATACCCACCAAGCAACAATTAGTATTAAGATCATTTTTGTATTCGAATTTTGTGGATCCTAAGGGTAAATCTCATATCTTATCCTCTGTTGAAGACCAGCCATTCCATCGAATGCATATCCCAGTTCACATCATACTATCTGTGTTGTGTGCTTGATTTCTTGCTCATTTGTTTCATCTAAATTTTATATACACTATGTTGAAAAATGCCTTGAAGCACCGATCTGATTGCCATTCAAGTGCCTTTCATAAATGGATCTTGGCAGACCCGATTAATGGGGAAGTCTGAGGTGCCTGATTAATGGATTTTTGGATCCGACTAGGATCCATTTACCGATTAACCCTATATATGTATTGTAGGGTTAATGTGTGGGTTATCAAAGAGTCTCAGTCCGGGGGAGCCACCACCTCCTAGGGTTCTTGTATCTATTCTTCTATTTTTTTCTCATAGTGGAATCTCTCTTTGCCCGTGGTTATTTCCCTACAATACTGGTGGGGTTTTTCCACACAAAATCTTGTGTATTCTTCATGGTTGAATGCATGTGGTTGATTGCGTGTTCGGATCGTCTTTGACAAATTGATATCAGAGCCATCTTGGTGATTCTCTATCTCACGTGAGAGTCCCATCTATATCTATCTGGTTAACGATTTTCGCCTTGGCATTGAAACCTCTCGCAACATATCATCATTCGATCTAGTCCAAAACACACGATGACGATGAAGTTTGAGATTGAGAAATTCGATCACAATGCTAATTTTGGCATATGAAAGGTCAAGATGAAGCCGATTCTCATCCAACAAGGTGTCACAAAGGCATTGAAGGCATAGAAGGCCGTATCGACGATATATCGCTGATAAATCGGTTTCGACAGGGAAGGGGTATCGAAATCACCTAGTATATCCTTTGACAGGGATATCGGCGATATATCGCAATATCGGCTCATATCGGTCAAAAATGACTGGATTTAGTATAAAAACTTCTGGATATCGATTGATATCACCGATATATCGTCGATATCCTTATATATCAATGCTATTATTCATGCAAGATTGATTCCACTACTTATCTAGCTACACCCAGTATTAAAACACATATCTAGCTACACCTAGTATTAAAACACACAATGGTTTATATATATATTTTGTTTCGGGTATGGTAGGATAGGAGGATGCATACAATGGTTCTTCAACTTGGAGTATGTTTGCAAGTTATTTCATGTTGTAAGACTTGAATGAAATCCATTTCCAATATCTATAAGTCAATTCTTCAAAAAAATATTTATAAGTCAAGAATCAACATTAATATCGATATGTTCGAAATGATCGATATATGCGATATAAGCTTCATGATGATCGATATGTGTGATCTAAGAGTATATTTGTAAGTTATTTAATGATCTAAGAACTTGGATGAACTCCATTTTCAATATATATATATATATATATGTCAACAACTAACAGTACCGACGATATGTTCGATATGACCGATATGTGCAATATAAGGATCATAGTCTTCACAATTGATCTATATGTGTCATCTAAGTGTATATTTGTAAGTTATTTAATGTTATAAGAACTTGAATGGAATCTATTTCCAATATCTATAGGTCAGGAATGAACATTAACATCAGTATGTTCGATATGACCGATATGTGCGATATATGGTCTATAGATGATCAACATGGGTGACATAAGTGTGTATTTGTAAGTTATTTGTTGTTTTAATATCTTGGATAATCTTAATTTCTGAAAAAATGACAAAAATTGGCTTTTTTGAGCCATTTCTGACATTTTCATCGATATCGTCGATATATCATGATATATCCATTTCCGGGCAGACCGAAATGATATCGATATCAATACGGCCTTCCTTGATTGAAGGGCATCGAGAAGCTGTTTGCGAACACTAAGTGAAGACAAGAAGAAAGACATGGATGCGAAGGCTAGGAAAGCATACAACTTTGCCTCTCGAACGACGTTCTTCGTGAAGTTATGAAGGAATCCTCTGCAACGGCTATGTGGATGAAACTTAAGAGTCTCTACATGATGAAGACTCTCGCCAATCGCCTACATCTCAAGCAATAGCTCTTCATGCTTCGCGTGGCCAAAGATACATTGATTAAATCTCATTAAGATGTTTTCGGTTCAATTATTTTTGAGTTGGAAAACAAGGACAAAGAAATTGAAGATGAGGATCAAGCATTGCTACTGTTATGTTTGTTACTGCACTTGTACAAGAACTTTTGTGAAACCCTTATTTACGGGAAGGACGAGATCGCGCTGGATGGTGAAATTGTCCCTTCTCTCGAATGAGTTATTGGACCTGAACTCACGGGACATTTATCAAGTGATAAAAATGCTGAGGTGCTCCACACGAGGGGCAAATACACAGAACAAGAGAAGTTTGACAAGCCACAAGAGGAAAAGAAAAAAGAGTTAGAGCAGGTTTTATCACTATTGCAAGCATACGAAAGAGGAGCGTGGAAATTCCAAAACAAAGAAAAGGACCAAAACAACCTGGAAAAGATGGTACTACGACAGAATCGAGCTATCTGGAACTTGAATGCAGAAATGTTGCCTACGTTCTGATGGCTAGTACACCACTCAAATCGCAGTATGCTTGGCTCCTGATTATGATTGCTCCTACCACGTCACACCCAATCGCCATTGGTTCTTGTCGTACAGATCTGTTGATGGAGGAGTTGTCATTGTGCACAATGATTTATAGTCCAGGCTGTAGGGTTGGGAAGCCTGGAATTGAAGATGCACAATGGGACATCAATCACATTGACAGATGTTCGCCATGTTTCAGATATGACAAAGAACTTGATATCTCTTGGTACCCTAGAAGAGAAAGATCGGGTATGTTACGGAAGGCGACAATCTGATAGTTATCAAAAATGGACATTTTGTTACGTTCGTGAAGAGGTATGCGAATCTACGAAGAGAAAGGGTACGAGTACGCTAGATACCGTACATAAGGCCTCAAATTTTGATTTTGGTCACCATTTCGGTGAGGGACCAAACGAAATTTCGACCGAATTTCGGTGGAAATTCGACCGAAATTTTTGTCATTTTGATCAGTTTTTGAATAGGGGACCCCAAATATCGATCGACATCAGCATTTCGGTCGAATTTCGATCACCCATCTGTTAGAAAATAGGAAGCGGAAGCGAAAACATGGAAAATGAATAAACATCAAAGAAGAACAATGGGATTTACGTGGAACCCTACTCCGCGAGGAGCGGGATGAAACCACGGGAGAAGGCCTCAAAGGGCCGTGTTTGTCTATTGACTTTCTCATCTGATACAAGAGGTCTAGGGCTCCTTATATAGCCTCCACAGAGCCTCCAAGTCCCATCACTGGACGATGCGGGACTAAACTGTTGGATGTGGTAAATGGATCCTGGAGGGATTCATTTACCCATCTCCCTCACACTGACGCATACAATGAATACTCTAACACTCCCCCTCAAGCTGGAGCATGCAATGCTCAGCTTGGACAAACAGAAAGAAACTCAACTCAATGCTACAGGACACTACGTACAATATCAACCAAACACGCACAACTGCTGCTGTCGAGGACGTTGCTTGTCATATCGTGTAGGTGAGGAGGACGAACGGGCTGGAGTGTGAGTCAAACTAAGGACTCGGAATTTGATCATCGAGTCTAAACTGCGCCTGGAGTCTCCTCGTCGGAGAACTGGGTCTCTCCCATCTGGCTCAGAGAATGATACTCTACTCTGGAGTACCTATGATACCACATGAAAAACCCTTGCCCTCAATGGCATAGGGAATGGTCCTCTGCTCTGGAGTCCCTATGGCTCACATGAAAACTCTGACCTGATGACAACAAGAATGATGGGGACCACGAAACTGAAGACCGCACACTCGTGCGTGTCTGAACTGCAGACTCGTAATAACTTCTGAATGTCGAGTCTGAATAACTGATAAAATCTGTAGAGTCTGAATGAATGGCTGGTCTGGAAATCTGCATCTGGCATCTGAATCTGGAATTTGGATCAAGACCTGTGACTCTACATATATATTCCCCTTTTCTCCCATACTGGTCAAAATGAGGACAACGACAGTTGGGAGAAGACAAGATAAATGGGGAGAAAACAGAATATCAATAAGCCGTTTCTGTTGGGAAAAGAGACTACTCTATTGATTCAGAAAACCCTAGGCTCTCTTATATAGGGAGAGACCAAAAGGGTAAATTACAGAGAGGTCTATATAAGATAAAGAAATAACAATAAACTACATAAAGAGATAATGAAACTACGAACTATCTCTACACTCCCCCTCAAGGTGGAGCATAGATATCTATCATGCTCAGCTTGGATGAACATCTCTGAAACGGTCCTCTGAGCAGTGGCTTGGTGAATATATCTGCTGTCTGATCTCCCGATCTCACATGTGCAGTAGATATCAATCCTCTCTGGATCAAGTCCCTCGTGTAATGGCAGTCAACTTCAATATGCTTGGTCCTTTCATGGAAAGCTGGATTGTTGGCAATAAACAATGCTGCCTGATTGTCACACTGGAGCTTCATAGGCAGGGGCACAGGTACATGTAGTTCTTCTAGTACAAAACGAACCCACATCATCTCCGTGCTGGCTTGAGCCATGGCCCTATATTCAGATTCTGCACTGGACCTTGCCACGACAGTTTGTTTCTTGCTTTTCCAAGAAACCAAAGAGCCTCCAATAAACACTGCAAACCCTGAGGTTGATTTCCGGTCCTTAGGACATCCTGCATAGTCTGCATCTGCACACGCTGAGACAGATAAGTCTGTGTCCTTCCTGAATAGTAGCCCTGACCCTGGAGAAGACTTCAGATATCTTAGTATCATGTGTATAGCATCCATGTGAACCTGTCTTGGCTGCTCCATAAATTGACTCACCCTGCTAACAGCAAATGCTATGTCTGGACGAGTAATGGTAATGTAGAGGAGTTTTCCCACCATTTCTCTGTATCTCCTCTTATCCACTTCATCTGTATCACCATCATACAACTTCATGCTGGGGTCCATAGGAATACGAGACGGCTTGCACCCATCCATGCCAGTCTCAATCAGGAAGTCTGTAATATACTTCCGTTGTGTCATCACCAAGCCTTGTGCATTCCTTGCAAATTCTAACCCCAGAAAATATCTTAAGGTTCCAAGATCCTTTGTAACGAACTGACTGCCTAGGAATGCCTTCGCCCTCTTTATGCCCTGAACATCATCTCCTGTAACAAGAATATCATTCACATAGACCATAATGACAACCGTACCTGCCGATGACTTCTGGACAAACAAAGAGTGATCGGCATTTGACCTCTTGAATCCCTGCTGCTCAATCAGGTTAGACAACTTCTGGAACCATGCTCTGGGACTCTGTTTGAGGCCATAAATCGCCTTGTGAAGTCTACAGACCATGTGCTTCTCCCCCTCAGCAGTAAACCCAGGTGGCTGCTGCATGTAGACTTCCTCCTCTAAGTCACCGTACAGAAAGGCATTCTTCACATCCAGTTGAGATATGCTCCAATCACGTACTACAGCAACAGATAATAGAATACGAAGCGTAGAGTGCCTCGCCACTGGAGAGAAAGTATCCATGTAATCCACGCCGTAGGTTTGTGTAAACCCACGGGCAACCAAGCGTGCTTTGTATCTATCCAACGTGCCATCTGCATGATATTTGACTGTGAAGACCCATTTACAGCTCACAACGGATGCATCAGAAGGTGCAGGGACCAAAGACCAAGTGCCACGAGACTGTAGGGCCCTCATTTTGTCCTCCATTGCTAATCTCCAGCATTCATTCTGTAAGGCGTCCTGATATGTCCGTGGTATCTCCACGGAAGACAAGGCTGTGGCAAATCTCTGAAAATCCCCAGTGAGACGATGAAAGGAAACCTGTGAAGCGAATGGATATGAGGCACATTGCCTCCTCTGCTTCCGAATAGCAATCGGAACATCAAGATCATCATCTGCTGTACTGGATGGGCTAGTGTCTGCCTGTACCGTAGAATCCTGCACATGTACCAAATCTGACCCGTCAGTAGTAATGCCATCTGAACATACCTGAGGCGTGATGATCGGCTGCTGCGTAGTCTGAGCAGGACCTGACCGGCGAGTATAGAACGTAGGTAATGGTGATATGATAGGCCGTGGAATGGGTGGAGGTGGAGGAGGTGGTGGAGGTGGTGTTGGCGTGGAGACAGACCCAGGGGACGACTCAGGGGTACTCAATGTAGGTGGTGGAGGAACATAGATATCATCAGTGGTAGTGGATGGTACCATTCTATCACCTGCAGGAGAGAAATACATGACAGACTCAAAGAAAGTGACATCAGCACTCACGAAGTACCTCTTAGTTGCAGGATCATAACACCGGTGGCCCTTCTGAGTTCTGGAATAACCAACAAAGACGCACTTGACTGCTCTAGGAGAGAGTTTGTCAAGTCCAGGAGATAGACGATGCACAAACGCCACAGTTCCAAAGACACGTGGAGTCAGTGAAAATAACTCCTTATCTGGAAAAATAATGGACATAGGTATCTTTTCACCAAGGATTGAGGATGACATTCGGTTGACCAGATAACACGCAGTAAGAACAGCATCGCCCCAGAAAGAAATAGGGGAACAACTCTGAATCAACAATGTACGAGTAATATCTAAGAGATGGCGATGCTTTCTTTCCGCGACACCATTTTGTTGTGAGGTATATGCACAAGTGGTTTGGTGAATAATACCCTTTGATGAAAGGAATTGTGAAAGTGAGCGTGTACAAAATTCAAGGGCATTATCAGTCCGAACATATTTGACATTTGCAGAAAAGACATTGAGCACTTCATTAATCAAGTTCCTGATCACATTTCCTGCTTCAGATTTATTTTTCAAAAGAAAGACCCATGACACACGAGAGAAATCATCCACTACCACAAGATAAAACCTGTGTCCCTGATGATCGGGAACACGACTTGGACCCCATATATCTATATGTAACAACTCAAAAGGGGAGCTACTGCTCCGACTCAGACGACGTGGGAAGCTCGACCTGTGATGCTTTCCCAACTGACACGCTTCACATTGAAACGAAGAACTAGGAGAGATCTGAGGCAGAAGATGACGCATTTTCTGAAGTGGAAGGTGACCAAATCGGAGGTGCCAAATGTACGGAGAGACTGGTCCAGCAGAATGAGAGGAGACGCCAGCATATGAATCCCGGATCAGCCGATACAAACCATTCTGCTCAGAGCCACAACCAATCACCTTGCCCGTGAGTATGTCCTGAAAAATGAGAGAAGACATGTCAAATATGGCACGACAATTCAAATCCTTCGTAATCTGACTAATAGATAGCAAAATTCATGGAGAACTTAGGAGCATGCAGAACGTTCTGTAATTGCAAAGTGGAGGATAGAAAAACCTCCCCCTGTCCAACAAGGGGCGAATGGGTACCATCTGCTATCTGCACTGATCAGCCGGGAGGAATGTCCGTGTAGGCCTGCAATCTACCTCCATCCCGGCAGAGATGATGTGTGGCTCCAGAATCAATAATCCAGTCAGATATATCATGAGATGTAGTAGATCTACCTGAGGAGCTCGCGGCTGCGGATGAACTGGCAGAGGCAGTGGCAGCAATATCTGAGGAGCCACCAGACGAATCACCAGAAGCATGTGGCATAATATCACGAAGACGGGCCACAAGTTCGTCAAATCGACTATCTGCAGTAGAAGTCAGTGGAGACTAGGAGTGCTCTGCAACACGTGCCGATGCTTGAAATCCATGCTTTGAATAGCATGTCTCCTCCGAGTATCCTGTGCGGTGACAATAGGAGCATGTCTGACTGAAACGACCACCCCTTCCCTGGGGTCCACGGCCACGTCCACGACCACAGCTAGATGGTGGTCCAATTCTCCCACGCGAGACTGCCATCGCTGAAGGAGGTGGCGTAGAAGAGCTGGAGGAAACTGGAATGCGACTAAGCCTTCTGTAAACATCTTCAACTGGAGGAATAACTGCATCAGCGAGAATATGAGATCGAGCTGCATCATACTCAGGGTCAAGAGCCGCAAGTAGAACACCAACCATGGTGGCGTTTCGAAACGCCTTCTGCTGCTCAGGAGTTGCAGTGAGAGGGATGATACTGTATAACTTCTCAAACATCCCTCTTAGGGATGTGTAAAGAGAATGGAGAGGTCTGCCGTTCTGCTTCATTGTGAATATGTCGTGCTGAAGCTGCAACATCTTCGTCTCATTTCGCACCTGCGAATATGTGGCAGCAAGAATGTCCCACATTGCCTTAGCAGTGGGCTGATAGAGGGCGTCGTTAGCAATCTCCATCGTCAAGGTACCGGACAACCAGACCTTCGCATAGGAATCATCAGCCTCCCATGAGGCATAGATCCCAGTCTTCTCTGCGGGCTCATCCTCGGTAAGAATGTGCTTCTTACCATTCGACTTCATGAGGCTCATGAACTGCATAGCCCAGAGCTCATAGTTAGACCCGTCCATCTTGACTATTGGCGCAGGACCTTTGAATGCGCCGATGGAGGGCATATCAACTTTTGATTCTGACATACTGCCGCTCGGAGAAGAACTAGGATATGTAGACGTGATGCTGAATGTCTACAACAACTGCATCGGATTTTGTTGGAGTATGTGTTATGTGCGCCTATTGAGTTGTAGCAGGGTAAATGGATCCTGGAGGAGATCCATTTACCCCATCCAGTGTTTAGTCCCACATCGTCCAGTGGTGGGACTTGGAGGCTCTGGAGAGGCTATATAAAGTGCCCCAGACCTCCTGTACTCATTAAGAAAAAGGAATGAAGTATCCGCCCCTTTGAGGGCTTCTCCCGTGGTTTCATCCCGCTCCTCACGGAGTAGGGTTCCACGTAAAAATCCCGCTTGTTCTTATTCTTTTATTTATCTTTTCCATGTTACGCTTCCGCTTCCGATTTTCTAACATGGTATCAGAGCGGGTTCGATTTTCGCGGTTTTATGATCTTGATTTATTCGAGATTTGATGTTATGTAAATTATTCAAGATCTGTTGAAGAGTTGTTTTTATTTGGGTTTCATGAAATCCTATTTTCTGGAATTTCTATGTCTTCTTGGCCGGCCCTCCTGTGGAGACGCTAGCCCACCGTGCCAGAAGCATCATCGCAGGGCCCTCCAGATCGGCAGAGGGCCTCATTCATCACGGCATCTCCATCAGCCCTCCAGGCTCTCCAGCCCTTTGAGCATCCATGCACATATCATCGTGCGACCTATTGCAGATTCAGAACAAGAGGAGTCTCTTCCAGCCTGCTCTCAGATCGAGTAGGGCCACTTCGATTCCTCACAGCCAAGAGGCGGCGCACCTCGTGACTTCCAGGAGGAACACCTCCGAGCAGCAGCCCCTAACGCGCATCCTTGCGCGATCTGCAGGCACCCATCGCGTCACCATCTACAGCAGCATCTCTGAACGCGCATCGAGTTCTCCTCCAGGATCCCCCATCCCCTCTCTCGCGATATGGCTCCACGCAATCTCCATCTGCGATTTGCCCCCAGCGGCGCAACTCCCATCTCCGGTAGCTCCAAGCGGCGACTGCAGCCGAGGACCCTCTTCAGATCGGAGCTCCTCGTTGGCGCGCAGCCCCAATCTTGCGCCTCCAGGCGGAGCGACGATCTCCCTCCAGTGGCGAGCCCTCCCGTTCCCAGCGCGAACTCGCGGGAGCACATCTCCTGACCACATGGCATCGGCCTCCAGGGCTCCACCAGCCCTCGCACGACAGCTCCCTCTCAACAGCGGCAGCGCCCCAGATCCCAAAGGCACCAGGCGACGCCGCTACTCTCCTGCTCGAAGACTCCATGGGGGCGGCGGGCGACCGAAATAAAAGGGGAGGGGTTCCCAGGAACCCTAAGGGCCCCGCGGTCCTTAAAAAAAGTGTTTTCTTGTGTTTTCTTATTGTAAGTGCCCAACTTGTCCGGACGTTGAAAAAAAAATGATGAAAAAAAAGAAGAGGGGAATGCTTATTGAAGCCCAAGTGGGCTGATGTTGAAGTAAAAAAAGAAGAGAGAAAAGCCCAGTGAGTCCGCGAAAAAAAAGGGGGAAGGGGAGAATGAGTTGGGCCCAAGTGGGCCATATGAAAAAAAACAACAAATATTTTGAAAAAAAATGAAAGAAAAGCCGTAAAAAAAATGGTTGAAACGGCTTTGAAAAAAATGTGTTTTCAAATAAAAAAAAGAGAGAGGAAGAAGAACAACTTAAAAAAAATGAAGAAAAGCCGCAAGTTTTTGGATGTTCATATTTTTACCCCTATTCATCTTGGCTTCTCCCAACTTGGTCGATGTCATTTTCCGACAAGTATGGGAGAAAGGGGGAGTATAGTGTAGAGTCACATGCATTGTATTCCAGATTCCAGATTCAGATGCCAGTTTCCAGACCTGCCAGTTGATCAGACTCTACAGTTCGGTTTCAGACTCGACGATTGTCTTCCGAGTCTCCCGTTTCAGACACGCACAAGTGTGCGGTCATTTTCAGATGTGCATATGTTGCCATCATCAGTTCGAGGTCCCCATCATTCTTGTTGTTTTTCGGCCAGAGTTTTCATGTGAGCCATAGGGACTCCAGAGCAGAGGACCATTCCCTTGAGGGCAAGGGTTTTCATGTGGTATCATAGGTACACCAGAGCAGTGCACCATTCTCTGAGCCAGATGGGAGAGACCCAGTTCTCCGACGAGGAGACTTCAGGCGCAGTTTCAGACTCGATGGTCAGATTCCGAGTCTTCAGTCGACTCACACTCCAGCCCGTTCGTCCTCCTCACCTGCACGGCATGAGAAGCAACGTCCTCGACTGCAGTAATGTGCGCGTTGGGTTGATATTGTCTGTAGTGTCCTGTAGCGTTGAGTTGAGTTTCTGTCTGTTTGTCCAAGCTGAGCATTGCATGCTCCAGCTTGAGGGGGAGTGTTGGAGTATGTGTTATGTGCGCCTATTGAGTTGTAGCAGGGTAAATGGATCCTGGAGGAGATCCATTTACCCCATCCAGTGTTTAGTCCCACATCGTCCAGTGGTGGGACTTGGAGGCTCTGGAGAGGCTATATAAAGAGCCCCAGACCTCCTGTACTCATTGAGAAAAAGGTGAAGTATCCGCCCCTTTGAGGGCTTCTCCTGTGGTTTCATCCCGCTCATCACGGAGTAGGGTTCCACGTAAAAATCCCGCTTGTTCTTATTCTTTTATTTATCTTTTCCATGTTACGCTTCCGCTTCCGATTTTCTAACAGATTTGAGTGCGTATGTAGACGTTACGCACTCAAATCCATAGAACGGACGAGGGAGAGACTAGGGCACGCCCTACAAGGGGCGGACAGCCCTTTCAGCGGCTGGGAGCCGCTTGGAGGCCTTGCACGGCTTGCTGGGAGAGTCGGGGAAGTCCGCCTGGGGCTGGCTGGCGGTGGCTGGAGCCTACTGCAGCAGTCGGGGACTGCTGGCGGCGAGTAGGAGCGCCGTGGGGGCGCTGGCAGCGGCTAGAATCGCTGGGAATGACCGCCAGCCCGGTGGCAGTGGGGCTGGGCCAAGGAGATGGCGCGGGAACGAGAGAAAGGCGGCGGCGAAGATCGTGTCGAGAAGAGGGCGGCGGGTGGGGAGAGGGAGGCGGCGGGTGGAGAGCCCTAGGGTGGCTCTGATACCATGTTGGGAAAAGAGACTACTCTATTGATTCAGAAAACCCTAGGCTCTCTTATATAGGGAGAGACCAAAAGGGTAAATTACAGAGAGGTCTATATAAGATAAAGAAATAACAATAAACTACATAAAGAGATAATGAAACTACGAACTATCTCTACAGTTTCATATATATATATATATTGAGGATAGGGAGTATGCACCCAGGTGCATGTAATTTTACATGCACCCGGGCCTATACCTCCTAAATTTTTTTACTTTTCCGGAAAATACCGCCATGTATATTCATCTATATATACCTTCCCATTTCATCAGAAACAGAGACCCCTACATCCTCCATTAGAACACATTATTTTAACGGTCTTAGAATTGCTGTAATTGACCTGTTCTGGATGGAGGACGTAGGGGTCTCTGTTTCTGACGAAATTGGAATGACATACATGAGGGATATATAGATGAATATACATGGCAGTATTTTTCGGAAAAGTAAAAAATTTTGGGAGTTATAGGCCCGGGTGTATGTAGAATTACATGCACCTGGGTGCATACTCCCTATCCTCATATATTTTAATGGCTATCCTTTTTTTTAATGCGTACAACTTTTCAAATTTACGCGCTTTTTTTCATTCATCATTTTTTTAAACAAAACTCAGCCCATTTGGGCCTACAAAAACAACCTCACTCTTTTTTTTCACTATTTGGCCCCACTTGGGCCCAACTCACCCTTTTTTTAATATGCAACCCTTTAGGGTTCCCTTCGAATGCCCCCTTTAAATATTTTTTTAAAATGGCCGTAGCCTAGGGTTCCCACCCGTCGATGGGAACGAAGGAAATACCGTCGCCGCCGCCTTGAGTTCACGCACACGAGGTGCGCTGGAGAAGATGAGCACCGCCGACTGCAGTACGCAACACCTGCTTGCCTGAGATGTAAAGATATGCGCGCTTGAGGGGGATGTAAAGATATGCGCGCACGAGATCCTGCTGCGTTTGCGGATGAAGATGTGCCGCCACCAACGCACGAGGGAACCCCCGTCGCATGAGGAGAGGCTTTTCCTTGTTGCAGCCGCCTCGCGCGTAAAGATAGAGGAGGAGCCCTCGATTTAGGGCTCGCGGCTGAGGATGCCGCCTGCACTGGAAATCAGAAGAGGAGGAGCCGACTGGACTTTGGTCAGGAGATACGGCATGGGAGGGCCATCGCCTGGGGCTCGTGAGGTCGCGAGGGAAGTAACACGCCTCCTGAGAAGATGCGGTGCTCCGCCGCGAGATGGTGAAGATCGCCCAGAGTGCGTGGGGCTTCGTCAGCCTTGCTGCTCGTGGAGGTTACGCCAGATCTGCGCACAGGCTGTTGATTGCGCATCAAACTGGGACTCAAAATGCACGGAGATGGCAACCCAGGAATTTGTTGATTGCTGCAGTTGAAAAAGTAGGGTTTTGATAACCAAACCCTGCCTGGAAGAGGCGTTGGCCAATCAAAGAACCTCGTACTACATAGATCTTCACGGAATAAAACTCTCGAACAATCTAGTGTTGCGGAAAACCAAAAAAAACTCTCGAATCTCGGAAAAGATAATGAACATAAAAAATCCTTGAGAAACGAACCCGCTCTGATACCATGTTAGAAAATAGGAAGCGGAAGCGAAAACATGGAAAATGAATAAACATCAAAGAAGAACAGCGAGATTTACATGGAACCCTACTCCTTGAGTAGCGGGATGAAACCACGGGAGAAGGCCTCAAAGGGCCGTGTTTGTCTATTGACTTTCTCATCTGATACAGGAGGTCTGGGGCTCCTTATATAGCCTCCACAGAGCCTCCAAGTCCCAACACTGGACGATGTGGGACTAAACTGTTGGATGGGGTAAATGGATCCTAGAGGGATCCATTTACCCATCTCCCTTATATTGACGCATACAATGAATACTCTAACACCATCGAAACCAAAATTCTATCGAAATTCGATCGAGTTTAGCTGAAATTTGGTCCCATGACCGTACAGTCAGACATACTCAGCAGAATGGAGTCACATAACGCATGAATATGACATTGCTATGGAGAGCCAGATGCATGTTGTTGAATGTTGGATTGACAAAAATTTTTGGGCTAAAGCAATTGTAACACCATCTTTTATTTTGAATAGATCTCCCTCATCACTTTTGGACAACCTGACACCAAAGGATGTACTGATTTGACATTTTTTGGTTGTCCTGCTTATGCACATGTTAGTCCAGGAAAGTTGGAATCTAGATCCATTAAGTGCATCTTTCTTGGGTATGCTTCTAAAGTGAAGGGATATATATTATGGTGTCTTGATCCGAAGTTGCAGGAGTTGATGATTGATAAAAATATTGTCTTTAATAAGTCCGCCATTTTATCTCTCGAGCATAGTTTTGATGTCTGTTTTTCTGATGCATATACATATGTGAGTACCGACAAAGAGGTGGAGCTTGAGGTTGAGCCAGTTCAACCACATCATCATCAACTATGTGAATTATAAGAAGAAGAGGAGCTTCATCGTGTGAAGAAGAAGAGTGCATTGTAAATAGGCGAGAACAAATGCAGATCAAGCCACCCTCTAGATATGCAGATTCTGCCTTTACATATGCATTATCCGTTGTAGAGGAAGCATGTTATGTAGGAGAGTCGGCCGATTTTTCGGAAGCTATTTCATCACAGTATTCTGTAGAATGGTCTGCATCGATGAATGAGGCGATTGAATCTCTTCATAAAAATTAGACGTGAACCCTTGCTCCCCCACCACGTCAACAGAAGGTGATCAACTACAGGTCGATTTACAAGAAGAAAGAAGACATCTATGGATCCGTCGATGCAAGATACAATGTAAGACTACTTGCCAAAGACTTGACCAGGTGGGGGTATCGACTACTATGATATCTTCTCACATGTGGTAAAGTAAACCTCTATACGAGTTCTACTAGATATTGTTGCTGTGAATGACTTGGAGTTGGAGCAGTTAGATGTAAAAACATCGTTCTTACATGGAGACCTTGAAGAGCAGGTTTACATGCGTGAACATGAAGGATTTGCAGTGCAGGGAAAGGAAGATCACGTATGCCTATTGCGGAAAACTCTTTATGGGTTGAAACAATCACCGAGACAATAATACAAACACTTCATCTCATTCATGGTTCCACATGGTTTACCAGGAGCTATTATGATGTGTGCGTCTACCTTAGATACCTTTTTGATGGCTCTTTTATTTTTCTGCTGTTATATGTTAATGACATGCTAATAGCATCCAAAAATAAATCCGAAGTGAACATATTGAAGGCCCTACTCGGTGGAGAGTCCGAGATGAAGGATCTTGGTGCAACTAAGAAGATACTTGGCATGGAGGTACATAGGGATCGCAAGGCTGGAAAACTATGTTTGAGTCAAAAGAGCTACTTGCAGAAGGTCTTGGAGCGTTTTGGCATGTCGGGTGCCAAACCAGAGAAGATACTACTTGGCTCTCATTTTCAAGGTCTTTCCAGGTGATCCGAGTGCATTTCGTAAATTGATATTGTCTGACCCGATTAGTGGGGATGTCCGAGGTGCTTGATTAATGGATTTTTGGATCCAATTAGGATTCGCTTATTGATTACCCCTATATATGTAAGGTATGGTTAAAGTGTGGGTTATCAAAGAGTCATTATGAGAGATCCACCGCCTTCTAGTGTTCTTGTATGTTTATTGTTTTCTCTCATAGTGGAATCTCTCTTTGCTCGTGATTTTTTTCGCGTTACACCGGTGAGGTTTTTCCATGTAAATCGTGCGTGTTCTTCGAAGTCGAATGCTTGTTGTTGACTGCGTGTTCGGATCGTCTTCGACACGCTACACATAAAAAACTACTTATATTTATTTTCATAACACTTGGATTTCTTAATTGGTTTAAAGTCCATTTTATCATGCATTATCTCTCTTTCTTTTTGTACTTTCTTAGTTTTTTTTTGTGAACTGTTTACATGTTCTCTTTAGTAAAAATTTATGCCATAATGGTTTATTAATTATGTGTTATTTGGGTTATGTTTTCTTCTTAATCAAAAAGAATAAATCAGTTGGATCCTGATCTTAACTCGTATAGATAATCGCTGAATACTTACCTGTGTCTAGGATTGCATGGTTATGATATGTTCTGCCTGCAGGTCACTTTTGCAGAGTATACTGCCAGAACGGCATTTGAAAGACCACTAACCAGTGGTGTTGCTTATGCACTAAAGATACTGCACTCACAGAGAGAGCAGTTTGAGAAGCAGCAGGGATGGAGAATTAAAAAAATGGAGAAAGAAGACCAATCACCTGTTCAAGATGATTACATGCCGGAGAATCTTGATCCTTCACCTGTCCAAGAGGAATATGCCCCCGTTGTCTTATCTCAAGAAACTGTGTCCCACATTGTTTCAGTTGATATGATGTCTGGGAAGGTGATTGATAAATATGTAATTAGTCATCTATATTCTTCATTGTAAGCATGCTCGTTATCTATTTTTTTAATATCAAATGTTTTAGAAAAGGTTAACAAATCGTTTGCTTGAATTCTTTTGGAGACAAGAATTTAGTTGGTTGACTTGTATTTTGCCGGAATCACCTTGACTATGTTTGAAGGGCATGTGGGTTTATTGTTCTTGTAGGAGGAATCTCCAGTTTTTGCACGGTCCAAAATAACATGGTTAAAACAGAGTTTTTTTGCCTGTTAATTATAATGAAAATGGAATGTAGCTTAATTAACAAGACTTGTCCACAGTCAGGGGAGTTGTGTGTTTTTCCCCGTCATCTTTCTATGTTACTCTTGACATTCAGTCAACATTATTATAAGCTGGATGTTTATCACCTTTAATGCAAAACTTCTGCTTTTTGTGAAGAAAAAGTGTAGTTGTTTGGATGATGAAAGTTCAACCACCAAGAATTTTTCCCACTTTAACTGGTATTGGTACATAAATTCTTTACTTCATGACGGATGTAAAAAGTTTATCGTGGAAACAACTAAGAGGAAACCTATCCATAACTAATCCTATGTCTACTTCAACATCGTTGAGGACTTTGATGGCGTAGCTATGGTTCTTGTGTTTTCCACATGTTATATAGATTAAATGTCTTCTTTATAACTGCATGATGAGCCATAAGCAAATTTTTACACCATGGAAAATTCCATTTTATTTATTATGTATCACATACATAATATGTGATGCATAATAATTCATTAAGTAGCCGACCCTACTTAATGTGGGAAAAGGCTTTGTTGTTGATTTATTATGTATCACAGAATTAATTGTTAGACAAAGTTTCATTTATCCAGTTTTAGCTTGATTTAGTGCACATGTAGTAAAATGTACATTCAAATGAGGAATATTTTTTGTTCAGGAGGACCGTGAAAATATTCTACGGGCAAGAGCTTCTGGGAAAGGCGTCTTAACTTCTCCCTTCAAGCTTCTGAAGTCCTACCACTTGGGAGTGGTATTGACCTTTGCTGTTTACAGAAATGATCTGCCACCGAATGCCACACCTGAAGAACGAATTGCAGCCACAGAAGGGTATTGGTGTCTTACTGCAATCTAGCTTAATGATTTCGCTTCAAGTGGAAAATATTGGAAGCAGCTTCATTACACTTTGAGCTATGCTTATTTGCAACTGTTGGGCAGGTATCTTGGTGCATCATTTGATGTTGAAACACTGGTGGAAAAGCTTCTTCAACAGCTTGCAAGCAAACAGACAATTGTTGTAAATGTGTATGATACAACTAATGCTTCTGAGCCTATTAAAATGTATGGCCCAGACACTACTGACAATGGGCTACTGCATATAAGCCATCTGGACTTTTCAGATCCTTATAGGAAGCATGAAATGCATTGCAGGTAGTTGCTTGTATTCATATTAGTATTTAGTAAAAACAGGGGTTTTAGTTAGTTTTGAAAATATTCATGCAGCTTTAAACAAAAACCTTCACTGCCATGGTCAGCGATATCAACATCCGTGGGGGTTGCAGTTATAGTTTTGTTGCTTGGCCATATTTTCCATGCAGCACTAAGCCGCATTGAGAAGGTAGAAGATGATTATCGTGAAATGAGAGAACTGAAAGTCCGAGCAGAAGCAGCAGATGTAGCAAAGTCACAGGTAGTTCCCTTCATCCTGATTTTGATTTGGGTGATATGGAAAATTGGTATTTGTCCTAATCACCGAAGTGCTTATGATCCCCCCCCCCCCCCCCCCCCCCCCCCCCCCCCAATTTTACTGTTTTTGCAGTTTCTGGCTACTGTTTCACATGAAATCAGGACGCCGATGAATGGTGTTCTAGGTCAGTAGTATATAAATGATTCCAGTAACCTTTTTTGGGCCAACTTGTAGAAGGGTTATAAGCTTTAACGACTCTGACGTGTAAGCATATTCTCTACCCTTTATTAGGTATGCTTCAGATGCTTATGGACACGGATCTTGATGCAACTCAGCATGATTTCGCAATGACGGCACAGGCTAGTGGAAAAGCTCTAATTAATTTGATAAATGAGGTCCTAGATCAGGCTAAAATAGAATCAGGAAGACTTGAGCTTGAATCTGTTCCTTTTGATGTTCGTGAAATACTTGACAATGTGCTATCACTATTCTCGGATAAGTCCCATGACAAGGGAATAGAGGTAATTTCTGTTTGTATTATTACCATTTTTTGGAGGTCTTGTCCATTCTCATCAACATTTACTTCTTAGTAAGGCACTAATCTTTGTAAGGCCCCAATATATTATTATTTGCAGCTTGCCATTTATGTGTCTGACGAAGTCCCTGAAATTATCGTTGGAGACCCTGGACGGTTCCGGCAAATTATCATTAACCTTGTTGGAAATTCAATAAAGGTTTGTTTCATGATGTACTCTTCAATGCAATCGTCACAAAAGTAATTGAAGTAGTTTATATACAATTTATAGTCTGGCGTGGCTTTATTATGACAACAAAAGAATGCAAGTCACAAGT
The DNA here is from genome assembly GCA_037367405.1 of Ottelia alismoides. Taxonomy (NCBI): domain Eukaryota; kingdom Viridiplantae; phylum Streptophyta; class Magnoliopsida; order Alismatales; family Hydrocharitaceae; genus Ottelia; species Ottelia alismoides. Next base: position 68,487 of record JAZKJV010006839.1, read on the forward strand.
ACTATTGATTACATGCATGTATATATGTATATGTATGTATATATATGTGTATATATTAGAACTTGACAAAGATTGGTTTAGTTGAGATACACCAACTTGATGACAAGTCTAATTAAGTTCTTTTAAGCAAAAGCTCTTGCAACTTGTAGATACCTAGACTTTTCTTAGTAAGCTGTTTATCAGTTTACAATAATTTGTAAGTGGTAGACGGTGTGCAACCAGCTATCCCATCATATTCTTCTTACTAATCTTGTCCATTGTCCAGCTTCGTAATGTTTTAGCAAATACATTTCTGATTTCGATGTGTTGGATGCATCACATTGTTCACCTCGTAGTTGGATTGTTGTTCCAGCAGTATTGCATGTTACTAAGACCTATAACAGAATTCTGGGAAGTAGAGATCGTCACACTGTTGAAACATTACATCGGGTTAAATTTATCTTAGATGTGGGTCTGTTTAATCTATTTCCCTTCATATATTATTAGAGATGCAACCCGATAAGGATATATCCGTGTTACCGTATCTATTTTATTCATATCCATATCTATTTAAAATGGGTAGGATATAAATATTAAGATTAGGGTTAAATTAGGATTAGAAATCCGAATGGGATTGAACTCCTAATCCTAGTAGTACTTGTGTTGTATTCTATTTATAGTTCTATTGGGAATATGACTATGGGGTTGTAACTGGGCTATATATAAAGGGGAGTGGAGGCATCGCTTCTACACCACAGTAAGAGGGAATACAACAAGAGAAAAGAGAGAAAGAGAGAGAGAGATGTGAGAGAGCGATGTAACGGAGAGAGTTGTACTCGTTCTTCTAATAGTGATCTTTCTTCTCCAGTGGTGGCGAGAGGTTACTGACCACCGTTATATCTGGTTGTTCTTTCTTTTACGTACTTCTGTGGTAGTGGTCAATTGCGAATCCATATCCGAGGGTTCATCCGGTATCCGAGTAGAAACGATACCGGTGGTTCGTATCCCCAACAATTGGTATCAGAGCTTGGTTTGATGACATCAGGGATACAACATGGCGGATCAGAATGATATTCGACATCAAGGAGATGACATGACACAACAGGTGTGCTTTCTTCAGAGGATGTGAAGAATCAATGGTTATAGTAAACCGTTGAGATCGGGAGCATCCTGAGTCCGATTGAGGTGATCCAGGGAGTCCAGATAGGGATTTTTCCGCACTCCGGATGAGTTGGACGATTCAGATCGAGGGAACTCTGCTCTTATTTTTCAGATCGCACAAGGAGGTACGATAGCAAAACGGATGGCGAAATCCCATCGAGGGATATATCATTATCTGTGGAAGCCTTCAACGGGAATAATGACTTCACCTTATGGCAACAACGAGTGAAGATACTCACACGAGAAGGACTTGTGGACGCTCTCTAAGATAAAGAAAAGAAGCTAGAGAAGATGAAAGATGAAGAATGGAGGAGATACGTGATCTCGCGGACAGTACAATACAATTGTTCTTGGCAGACAACACTCTTTGCGAAGTCATCGACCTGGAGGATCCAACGGAGGTTAGGACAAAGCTCGAGGGACGATACAAGTCAAAATCTTTGACGAACCAGCTATTGACGAAGAAGAAGTTTTATGGTCTAAAGATGACCGAGGGGACAAAGCTTGAAGTGCACTTGGATGAATTCAACAAGATTCTGATAGATGTGCTCACACTTGAGAAGAATACGAAAGGAAAATCTTTCTTCAACGAGGAGGATAAGGCAATTATCTTGTTGAGTTCCTTTTCATCTTCCTACGATCATATTGTGATGACGTTATTATATGGTAAGGAGACCGTCACATTGAAGGAGACATTGCTTCTCTGCTTATGAACGAGTCTCGACGGAGGTTGACGGATGAGGCGATGGATGATGAAGGTCATGTGCTGGTAACAGAGGGTAGATGTTCAAGATCAAGGGTGATGGGCTTTAGAGGTCGATCCAAATCATGAGATACAATCAGATGCTTCAATTGTGACACGGAGTGTCACAAAATAGTCGATGTCCGAGACGTGAGAAGGAGAAAGGAAAGAAAAAATGTTGGTGATTCTGAATCCGAGCCAGAAGTTTCCACCACAGTATGCGAGGGAGACTTGCTAGCGTACTCTAGGGAGATGAAGGCAGATTCAAGATGGCTTCTGGACTCAGCATGTTCGGATCACATGTGCTCATCTAGGGAGCGGTTTAGTACATATCATGCTTGCAATGATGACACAATCAAGATGGGAGATGGAGAGGTTCACCACATCAAGGGGATTGGATCTATGCAGTTCCTCATGTTTGATGGAGCAGCATGAACTCAAACAGCTGTCAGACGCATTCCTACAACCAAGAAGAATCTGATTTCATTGGGAACGATCAAGTCACGAGGACATCGAGTTATCATGTAGGAGTTCTCAGAGCGAGTAAGGGAGTATGAGTGGTGATGCATGGACGAGGATGCTGAACAAGGTATATATGCTCGAGGGAAGGGTCGTGACAGGTGATGGAGCTCCAGTTATTCTCAGGACGAGATGTACGATGAGAGAACGACAAGTTATCAGCATCTTTGCTGCAGAAGTGCACAACAAGGAGAAGCGAGTGTGATTCGCTTTATCAGAGGATGTCGGCATAATCTCTAGTCATGAGAGATTTATGGTGCCGCATCATGAGGCACAATGTTGAGTTGTGCGAGTGCCCGAGAGGGGGCACATCGAGGGTGCTCATTGATGGGTACTTCACCCAGAGTTGGTGAAATCCTGCTAATGAGATCTGAAGACGACGATGATGGCCCAGTACAAACATAAGACGATGAAGAGATCGTGATGGAATTCAACTAAAGGGGAGATTGTTAGGATTATAGTTAAATTAGGATTAGGAATCCTAATGGGAATGAACTCCTAATCCTAGTAGTAGTTGAGTTGTACTTATTTATAGTCCTATTGGGAATAGGACTATGGGGTCGTAACTGGGTTATATATAGAGGAGGGTGGAGGCATTGCCTCTACACCACAGCAAGAGGGAATACACAAGAGAAAAAAGAGAAAGAGAGAGAGAGACAGAGAGGAGAGAGAGGCGAGAAAGCAAGATAACAACAAGAGTTGTACTCGTTCTTCTTATAGTGATCTTTCTTCTCCGGTGGTCGCGAGAGGTGACCGACCCCATTATATCTGATTGTTCTTTCTTTCACGTGCTTCCATGGTGATAATTGACTGCGCATCCATATCCGAGGGTTCATCCGGTATCTGAGCAGAGGCGACACCGGTGGTTCGTATCCCCAACAATGGATGTATCACTTTGACTTCCACAAACATTATTATCCATTTTAATATATATATATATCAATATAGCTGTATATTTATTTATAAATGTATGTAACAAAATTTTATGCCTTATGGCACCAGAGTTGATATAATTATTATCAAGTGAACATATTTATTTCTTTTCATGTGTAAACCGTCCAATACCGGCATAATTGAGTTTATCTGCAAACTATTTCATTTATTATTGTATCTATCCGCATCCTATATTAAGGATGCAATGACCCATTTTCCATGTATGCCAATATTAACATCTACACATGTATCCATATGTTAAACTGTCAGTATTAAGGATGTAATAAACCCATTCCCATGTATGTCAATATTAACCTCACATGATCATAGTTCCCCATTTATTGAATCTACCTATCCATTTAAGTTTACCTTCGCTGGAGTGAGTGTTATGCATAATTGGATTAAAGTTCAAGGTGCAATCATTGAATTCACCATTATATAATACCTCACCTTTGGCGTCACAGGTGCTGTCTTTTACCTTTGATATTTGAAAAGATTTAGCTCTTCCAAGGCATTTAGATTTTACAGTCTTATTTTTATTCATAGATGTCTTTGTAGCTTGCCTTTACTTTGAAAAGATATACTGTTTTACACTAATATTTCTTCAACGTGTTTATATATAACATTCGCAGTTCACAGAAGAGGGTCATGTATTTGTTTCAGTACATCTCACCAATGAAGTTAGAAGTTTAGAAACTGGCCAGTGTCAGAGGCAAACCGATGTCATTGATGACGAGTCCGATATACCTGCGAATACACTGAGTGGGTTCCAAGTAGCTGAGAGATGGAAGAGTTGGTCAGGGTTCAAGAAATTAAACACTTCAAAAGAAGCAACTGAATCTATCAACTTGCTAGTAACAGTGAAGACTCAGGTGTAGGGATACGTCGGGATGCTCAGAGTCGAATCTTCATGCCCTTCATGCAAGCTGACAGTTCTACTTCCCGAACTTATGGTGGCACTGGCATTGGTTTGAGTATAAGCAAGTGTCTGGTGGATCTGATGGGTGGAGAAATTGGGTTTGTTAGTGAACCTGGTGTTGGCAGCACATTCGCTTTTACCGCTGTTTTCAGGAAGGGCAAAGAAGTTTAGCAGATGTGAAGAGACACCCGTCTGATACAATGGTATCTGATTTCAAGGGAATGAGAGGGCTGGTTGTTGATGGGAAGAGTATTCGTGCTGAAGTCACCAGATTATCATTTGCAGCGTTTAGGAATACATGTGGAGATTGCCATCTGCCTGAAATCATTATTCTCTTGCCCATGCGACACTCTCATTTCAAGGTATGTACAACCTTCACGGTGCCATGTCTTCTGATTCGTTTGCATGATAGCATTTTTTAAGGCTTACTTAAAAGCAGGGGCAAGTTAGAGTGTTATTTTCTTGAATAAGACATGTTGCAATGAATTTTTTACTCTAGATTTAGTTTCTTCAAATGTTATCTTGATGTTATTTATCATTGTTTCATAATTCTGGGTATGGTGATTGGGCATGTTGGTTAAGGATGATCCCTTGTATCTATATTTTCCAGACTTACTGGCCACTTCGACATGGTTCTTGTTGACAAGGAAGCTTTGGGAAAAGACACATACAACCAATTTTCAAAACTTGTCATCGATCTTCGGGAAAATCCAAGAAAAATATCCTTTCCAGATCCTCCAAGAATATTTATTTTGGCAACTTCCTTAAGCCTTGCTTTGAAGATTTGAGGTCCACTGCACCCATGGTTAATGTAATAATGAACCTCTCCGTCTGAGTATGCTCGCTGCTTGTTTGCGGAAGGCACTAGGTGTGGGAAATAAAAGGCAGCAAGACAGAGGGCAACCATCTTTTTTACGGACTCTACTAAACGGAAAACACATTTTGGTAGTTGATGATAATATGGTTAATCGTAGGGTTGCTGCTGGTGCTTTGAAGAAGTACGGGGCTTCTGTAACTTGTGCTGACAGTGGCACGTCTGCCGTTGCAGTACTCCAGCCACCACACAATTTTCATGCTTGTTTTATGGATGTTCAAATGCCTGAGATGGATGGGTAATTCTCAAATAAACATTTCTTATAGTATTTGGTTTTTTAATCTCCTTTTGCCTTATGTAATGCATGCTAGTCAAATATTCTGATGTTGTGTTATTGAAGGTTGGTCCATTTGAAAAACTTGTCACTGGATTTAAAAGTTTTTTGTTTGTCAGTAATATTATGCTAGCTTCCACTACATTTGTCTACTATAGTCCACTAATGAGATATATGCTCTTCAATCCCTTCAATGAGTTACACGGTTAAGGTTCTTTTATGTTCAGCATTAAAAGTTAAAGATAATAAGCTTTAGAGGGTGTTCACTCCTAGGGTAACTCACACATGGCACTAGGATCATGGGATTTAATTTGGGATAAGTTGTTTCTTGGCCAAAAACTGGTGTCACCATGTGATGGATAAATATATTAGCTAACCTATCTAACCAAGATCGCCTTTTTCTGAAGAACTATACATGAGTTCGTAGCGGAGTGCAAAATTTGTAAAGCATCCTCATTCAAACATATTCTTTTAAAGATAAGTTCAGTTTAAGGGATAACGTAAGCCCATCTGGAATAGGTTGATATTGCATATTGCAGCTTTTTAAGAAGCCTATCAAAGATGTTATCTTAATTTCTGTTTTCCGAGAAGGATTTATTCTCACTTACTCTAGAGTCTTTGGATTTGTGGTTTTTGTCCACAATTTTACTCCTTGTCGTGACAAGCTCTCTCCTACAGATGTCAAATGTATGTTCGTTGGCTATTCTCGTACCCAAAAAGGGTATAGATGTTTTGATCCTGTTGGGAGAAAATATTATGTGAGTGCTGATGTCACATTTTTTGAGTCTATTATGTATTTTTCTCCTACATGTGACATGTTGTCTAATGCTGACTTCGGTGAGGATATCTTCATTCCTCCACCTCCGATATCTTCACCAACAAGTCCTCATGTTGAGTCTCAGTCCCCTCCTCCTCCACCTCCTCCTCCTCCACATCCTCCTCCACCTCCGTCTACCATGGCCCAATTCCTACCTCGATTTTACATTCGTAGGTCCTCTACTCGCCCCACTGCTCCTGCGCCTTCCCAGTCATCCAACACGCCCCATGTATGTAGTGAACACATTGTTTCTACTAATGGCACTGGTGCTATGCTTGATCCACAGGATACTACACATGAGAATCTGATAGCAGAGAACAGAGATGTTGATGACCTCAATGTACCTATTGCCTTGAAGAAGCCCCGTCGTAACTGTGCTACGTACCCTCTAGCTGCGCATGTTTCCTTGGACCATCTTTCATAGGAATACAAGAAGTTTGTTATGGGCCTCTCAGCTATTACTATACCACGAACATATCAGGAGACCATACAAGATAACAGTTGGCGACTTGCCATGTAAGAGGAGATGGTCGCTTTGCAGTCTCGTGTTACCTGGAGTGTTGTTTCTGCCTCTCCAGGTGCATCTGTTGTAGGGTGCAAATGGATATTTACGGTGAAGCAGCGAGCGGATGCCAGTGTTGATCGCTACAAGGCAAGCCTTGTAGCATGTGGATTCACCCAGACTTATGGGGTAGATTATCAGGATACCTTCTCTCCAGTGGCCAGGCATTCAACATTACGCATTGTCCTATCCGTTGTTGTTTCACAAGACTGTTCTCTTTACCAACTTGATGTGAAGAATGCATTTCTTTATGGAGATCTACAGGAAGAGGTTTATATGCAGTAGCCACCAGGGTTTATTGGTGAGGGGGAGTCTCAGAAAGTGTGTAGGCTCCACAAGGCGATCTACAGCGTAAAGCAGAGTCCCAGAGCTTGGTACTAGAAGCTTTCAGAATTGTTAGAGCATCAGGGGTTTGCCTGGTCCACTGCGGATCACTCACTTTTTGTTCAGAGGACATAGAGAGGTACTATTGCTATTCTTGTCATCTATGTTGATGATATTATTGTCACGAGTGATGATGAGCAGGGCATTCAAGTGTTCCTAGGTCAGCGGTTTGTGACCAAAGACCTTGGCAATCTTCGAAATTTCCTTGGATTAGAGTTCGTCAGGAACCAGCATGGTCTTGTGATGACCTGGAGGAAGTTTGTTATCGATCTTCTTCTAAAGACAGGCATGACAGGGTGCAAACTTGCTACTACTCCTATGGATCCAAGTATGAGACTACATGATGATGATACAAAGGAGGTAGATCAGAGGAGATATAGAGTGCTTGTTGGGAAACTTCTATATGGTATCATCACCATGCCAGATATACCCTTTGCCGTAAGCAAAGTGAGCCAGTTCATGGAAAAACCTAGGAAGGTTCATATGGATGTTGTCGATATGATTTTGAGATATTTGAAGTCTTCACCAGGAAGTGGGCTTATATTCAGCAGAAGCACTTCTCTTGATGTGACAACATGTATAGACGCAGATTATGCATGATGCCCTAAGGACAGAAAGTCTACTTCTGGCTATGCTATATTTGTTATTTTCTTTATGTATCTCTCTTGATATTTACCCAGGGTTTTTCTCCTATATAAGAGAGCCCTTGGGTCTTTTGAATAAACAAGTCATTTATTCGTTCCAACAATTTCAACCAATTTTGAATATAAGGTTGTCAAGTAATGCAAATTCTTAATATCACCAATTTCCCAAGTATTATTCTTTTCAACATGTTCGTATTAAGGGTAATGGTGATTTTTTTGTGGTTTTGTATCCTTTTTAAGATGCTATAGTTTATTGGAACCATTTGCATCCTTGTCATTTGGGGCTATTAGAATGAAATATGGGAATATCTTTAGGTTTGGAAAATGGATAGTATGCAACTGTCCCCTTTTCTTTCCTTGTACGTTGGTTTCTCATCAATCTTACTTTCTACTATTTATGTAGAGTCCCAAGATTTTTCAATAAGACATCTCTTTTTCGATTCACCTCTAGTTTCCAGTGCTCCAGCTTCGATTCCGCCTTCAAAGCACCACCATGTTCCTCTTTGACTTGTCGATTTTGTGTGTTGTTGTCTTGTTGTCCCTCTTTTGTGGACCCTTCGACCCGTCAGCCCCCGCGATCAGGTTTTTTTTCGACTTTTGGATTTTGTGCAATGGTTGACCCTCTTATGTGGATCCTTTAGCCCATTACCCCTCGTGCAAGTGTCTCCAGTTCCTACATGCAATGTGCAAGCTGAGTCTAACCTTACCATCTTACACACAAGATGTCCTTGCTATCTTGCAACCACAACACCTTTCCAGCACTCGTGAGTGGCGTACGAGATGTGGCATACCATCTTGCTGCCTTGTCAACATGTGCTTGTCCTCCACCCGGTTTGATCTCGCTGGCGCTAGCAAGTCCTTTGTGTAATGCCATGCATGCGTGTCCAGAATACCTTCTCTATATCACAAAATTTTCATTTACGGCTCATTATATACGTTAAGTCCGGTGGTCATTCTTCCCATTGCACATGGCTACACTTAAGGAAGATATCCACAAGGGAGGATCCATAGATGAGATCAACCATTCGAGATGCATGTAGTTGACACCAAGGTTTTATATATCTATATCACATCGGTAAGAATATGAAAAGAGATGTATATCATGACATATAGACGATATTGGTAGAAATCTTGAAAAAAGGATCCAAGCTGAACATCTACGAGCATTGCTTATTTGGGAGATAATACAAGAAATAGTCTACATGACGAAGGAGATGCTTGACTACATTCCTGTTAATTGTTGGGGCCATTCCGTATTCCATCTTTGAGAAGTGCTTGATATTTCCTATCTATAATTGATGATTATTCTAGGATGGTTTGGATGTTCGTGATGAAGCACAAGAGTAAGACATTTCGGACCTTCAGATAGTGGAAGATCTTGGCTGAGAACCAAGCTTCTAAGAAAATTAAGCGTCTGTGTACCAATAATGGAATAGAGTTTTGTTCGTCAAAGTTCAATGAGCTCTCCATAGAGGAGGGTGTTGTGAGACCACATTGTCAGAGATACAAAACAACATAACATAGTAACACAGCTAATAAACATGATCCTTCTGATGAAAGCAAGGTTCATGCTCTCAAATTCTTGTTTTGGTAGAGCATTTTGGGCTGAAGATGTAAATATATCTTGTTACTTGGAGAGTTGGAGTCCTATATCTGCTATCGACCGCAAGACATCCATTGAGCTATGGCCTGGTTATCACACTGATTACTTTATTTTACTTGTCTTCGGCTGTGCTGCATATTACCATGTTAATGAAGGAAAGTTAGAACCAAGGACAAAGAATGTGATGTTTACCGTCTATGATGCCGGAGTAAAGGGATATATAATACGGTCCCCTTCTAGCATATAATTATTATTAGCATAAATGTTAGATTTAATGAGAATTCAATGCTCCAATCAAGGAGTTTGTTGAGGGACATGTGATGATATCCACACACATGTGGAGTTTGAACTGGTACCAAGTAGTAATCAAACAATTGATCACAACACTTCTGATCAAGCTGGTGTTGAACAACTTAAAGTTGAGCAATCGAAGGAGAGACAACATAGTGTTTCTATTGATGGGCCTTGTAAAGAGATACATCTGCCTTAGAGATGGTTTTAAAGATATAGTTGCATTTGTGCCACCAATTACTGATGAGGTAGAGTTTCTAGGGTCGTCCACCTACAAAGAGGTTATTACTGAGGAGATGGAGTCTCTTAACAAGAATCAAACATGAGAATTTGTCAAGTTACCAAAGGGGAGGAAAGCTGTCGGCTGCAATTAATGGGTCTTCAAGAAAATGACAAGAATCCCATGCAGTGAAGGCATTACATATAAGAAAACATCTAGTTACGAAGGAATATAATTAAAAAGAAGGCATTTGCTACTACAAGATATTCAATCTCGTTGTAAGACATCAATCCATCAAGGTGCTATCGTCTCTTGTAGCACATCGAGAATTGGAGCTACAACAGTTTGCATAGTGAACTCAAAGATGACATTTTGATGAGTCTGACGTAAATTTCACATTTCAAAGCAAGGAAAATTATGTGTGCAGTTTGAAGAAGTCTTGTATGGGATTAAGCAGTATCCCTAACAATGGTACAAATAGGTTTGACAGTTTCATGATTGGTCTTGGGTTCAACGAAAATCCATACAATTATTGTATTTATCACAACAAGGTGAACGACGTGTCCATCTATCTGTTGCTCTGCATCGATGATATGCTGATTGCTTCCTGGAAGAAAACTGATAGATGATTTGAAGAAGCTCTTTAGTTCATAGTTTGACATGAAGGACCTCGGTGCATCGAGGAAGATCAAACGAGATGGAAATCATTAGGTATAATGTAGAATAAACAGGATTGAAAAAAATGAAAAGCAAAACGAGGCGGTTACCCTAGAATTGAGGTGAGGCGACTCAAGGTAGTCGGGGCATAAGCCTCAATATTTCCCCTAAAATATGTAATTTATAAAGAATATTGTAATAATATCAGGAACGCAATGTTATCTAATAGATTTCCATTGTTCTAAATCAATTAAAGTATATTTCAGATAATATTTCAATACGAAGAGTAACAAACATGGCTTCTAGATTGCTTGGGCTAATTTAAAAGTCTAAGGGTGCATTTGGTACATTGGTTAGGGTGGCTTAAACTAGGGGAGGGCAAACCCATTTTTGTGTTTTGGTGTTTGGATAGAGGGTTAAACTGGGGGTGGGTTTGTTGTGATATGATTGTATTGAAGTTTGGAAAAGTAAGTAGTTATTGTGATGCGATTGTATTAAAGTTTGGAAAAGTGAGTAAAAGTGGAGTAGTTTATATTTTTTATATGATATGATGATATAATATATTATTTTTTGTTGGAATTGATGAAAAAGAATTGATTTATTTAATGCTTTAAAAAAGAGATAGAGCGGGGCCCACATGAGAGAGAGAGAAAGAACAGGCTAAGGGGGGTAAACCCCCCGGGGTGGTTTAACCCCCTAGCCGAACGGGGCCTAAAGGTTCAAGATAAAAGATTACAATGATTAAAAAACATAATATAAGTTCGAATATTCTACTTCTAGTCCATGTCCACTAGTTCAAAAACCCAAAGAAATACTAAAAGAGGTACCTTCACAATATTCTAATCAAGGTTCTGGGCCTTCTATCTGCTCATCGACATTGCCTCCAAGTCCAACTGTAATATCTACATAAAGATCGACATTCGAAGATTTACTATTTATTGGATCATCCAATGAGTCATCCAACACAAAAACAACAACAACAACAAAGCCTTTTCCCATAATTAAGTAGGGTCGGCTACGTGGATTCTTCGCCTCCATTCAGATCTATCTTGGGTCAATCTCGGGATTATATCCAAAAAACTAAGATCCCTTCATATAGTCTCTTTCCAACACTTCTTGGGCCGTCCTCGCCCTCTCTTAGCCGGCTCATCTGACCGATGCATCATCTGACCTTCTTTGCAAATGACCAAACCATCTTAAGCGCTAAGCGGTTTTCTCGCATCTTATCCTCGATCGAAGCTACACTAACTTTCTTTCTGATTGCATCATTCCGAATCTGATCTTTACGTGTATGTCCACACATCCATCATAGCATTTTCATTTCTGCTACAGCCATTCTCTGCACATGTCTATGGTTCACAGGCCAACATTCAGATCCATAAAGCATAGCAGGTCTCACGGCTGCTTTGTAAAACTTTCCTTTAAATTTTAAAGGAATTTTCTTATCACAGAGAACAGTAGAGGCTCCTCTCCACTTTAGCCAGCCTGCATTTATTCTATTAGTAACATCTCCATTAATTTTCCCATCATGTTGCAAAATAGATCCCAGATATCTAAAAGAATCTCTTTTCTGAATGTTATCATCACCAATCTTCACCTCGATTCCTTCACCATTGCGTCCATCAAAGGTGCATTCCATATATTCCGTCTTAGCCCTACTTATACGAAAACCTTTAGTCTCCAATGCATGTCTCCAAACCTCAAGCTTCTCATTTACTCCATCTCTAGTTTCGTCAATCAACACAATATCATCAGCAAATAACATACACCAAGGTAACTCATCCTGAATGTGACTTGTCAACTCGTCCATAATCAAAGCAAAAAGATATGGACTCAAAGCTGAACCTTGATGTAAACCAATGTTGATATCAAAATAGTCAGTCTTCGCCGTTGGGGTCCTTATACAAGATAAAGCCTTATCATACATATCCTTTATGAGATTAATGTATAGGACGGGTACTTGTCTCTTCTCCAAAACTCTCCACAGTATCTCTCATGGGACGGAATCATAAGCCTTCTCCAAATCAATAAAGATCGTATGGGGATTCTTCCTTTTAGCTCTATAAATCTCCATTGTTCTCCTCAACAAATGGATGTCTTCAATAGTTGAGCGACCTGGCGTGAATCTGAATTGGTTTTCTTTTACTTGGAAAAATTGCCTCAACCTTCTTTCGATCACACGTTCCCAAATTTTCATGGTGTGACTCATCAGCTTTATACCTCTGTAATTTGAACAATTTTGAATGTCTCCTTTGTTCTTATAAAGAGGCACCACGATACTCCTCCAATCTTCAGGCATTTTCTTGCTTCGCCAAATAACATTGAATAGATTCGTAAGCTAAGTCAAACCACACTCACCTAAATCTTTCCGTACTTCTACAGGGATGTCATCCGGTCCTACACCTTTCCCAGGTCTCATAACCTTCAAAGCCTCCTCTACTTCCTTTCTTTGTATTCGTCTATAGCATGCACGATTCGAGTAACTTTCACTACTAGCTAGATCACCAAAAGTGATCTCTCTATTTCCTTCCCCAATGAAAAGTTTATGGAAGTACTGCTCTCATCTAGTCTCTATATCCTTCTGAGTAACAAACACGTGACCTTCCTCGTCCTTAATGCATCTCACTTGAGAAAGGTCTTTGGTCTTTCTTTCTCTTGCTTTGGCCAACCTGAATATATCCTTCTAACCCTCCTTAGAGTCGAGATTTTTATACAAAACTTCATAAGCTTTTGACTTAGCTTCGCTTACAGCCTTCTTTGCTTCCTTCTTCGCTATTTTATAGTCTGTGACAGTTTCCTCTGTTCTATCCTTGAACATAGCTTTAAAGCAAGCTCTTTTAATTTTTAGCTTCTCTTACACCCCTTCACTCCACCACCAAGCCTCTTTTGACCCGGAGCTCCTCCTTTTGACTCGCCTAGCATCTCTTTGGCTACCTTTCGGATACAAGATGCTACTGCCTCCCACATCTCGTTTGCATTACCGCTACAATCCCAAGATAAGTCTTCTAAAACCTTCTCCCTGAAGCTTAATTGCTTCAGTGGAAGATTTCACCACCTAGTTCTAGTGATCTTAGGAACCCTCCTTTTCTTTACCATCCCTTTTATTTGCAAATCCAAGACTAACAAGCGATGTTGGGTTGTCAAACTCTCTCCAGAGATTACCTTGTAATCTTTGCAACACAACCGATCTCTTCTCCTCAACGCAAAGTAATCTATTTGTGTTCTAGTTGAGCCACTCTTGTAAGTAATTAAATGCTTCTCTCTCTTCTTGAAAAGAGTGTTTGCTATGAAAAGATCATATGCAGTTACAAAATCCAGAATGACTTTTCCCTCTTCGTTTCTATCCCCAAAACCATGTCCTCCATGCACACTTGCAAACCCTGAAACATATTTTCCTACATGTCCGTTAAGATCTCCACCTATGCAAACCATCTCTCTTTGTGGGATTCCTTGTAAAATCTTATCCATATCCTCCCAAAAAGCTTGTTTAGTCCTTTCATCTAAACAAATTTGCGGTGCATAAACTGAGATTCGGAATTTCTTCTTCAAGCACCAACTTTAGCAAGATAATCCGATCCCCAAATCTTTGCACCTCAACCACACAATCCTTCAAATCTTTATGAACAACCACTCCAACACCGTTTCTGCCCTTATCTTTACCTGAATACCAAAGTTTAAAGCATGTCTTCTCGATCTCCCTTGCTTTCTCTCCAACCCATTTAGTCTCTTGAAGACATAATATATGAATCTTCCTTCTTTCCATCCCAGTTAAAGTACCGATATTCCAACTACCAATCCGTAACTTCCTTTGCAATATCTTTTGGATTAATTTCTTTACTCGCATGCGTCCATTATGCGAGGACCCTTGCAAATTTTGGACTGCATCCGAGCAGTGATGCAGCGGAACTAGCTTATTTACCCGCATGCGTTCCTCATGCGAGAACCCTTGCAAATTTTGAACTACATCCAGGCTGCGATGTAGCGGCCCTTGCCAATTTTTTATTGCACTCGGGCGATGCAACGCGTCGCAAGTAGGGAACGCCCCAACGAAATCTGTATGTTTTCTTAAATCCATGTTTAAAAGATCCGAACGGTTTCGAGACAAATTCATAAATAGTGTTCTTAGAAGAATTTTAAGAACACTATTTAAGAATTTATCTCTCCTGCGCTGGCTGTCGGCTACCTAACTCGCAACCCTCATTTACCCGGGCTTGGGACCGGCCATGGATGAGTTATCCAATGAGTCATCCATGCACTTTAAATTTGCTTCATCTTCCCCTTCATTGCTAACTTCATCGTCGTCATCATGAAACTCCTCATCAACATCTACCCCTACTTTACCTAACTTAGATAACACTAATGTTACTTAACTTACTTCTGTTGTGTTTAACATAACCAAATATGTTTGAGAATCAAAATAATAAGAAACCATTACCTTTTTCCTTCCTCCCATTCTAACGTGAATTGTCTTGTTGATCAGCTTCATCCTCAACTTCTGCAACCTCATCTTCAATGGAGGTGTTTGCATCAAGTTCTTGATATGCTTAAAGTCACAACTTTGGAGCTCCGACACTCATTCATCACTAGAATCCATGTCATCCAAGTATAGATGATCCTCCGTAGTCTTTTTTCTTATCTCTCTATGCTTCAACTTTAGGTTAAAATTACATAGACCAAATCATTCAATTTGGCTTGTGTATGTCGGTTCCTTCTCTTTGTGTGGATATAGTGGCGGATTTTCAATTTCATTAAATATGTTAATCATAAATCATAATATAATATAATTGTTAATATGATGGAAATATTACCTGATTAAAAGAACTTCGGTTGCGCTTGTAATCTGGTGCAATACAAGTCAAACTCAAAACTCGGATGGTAAATTTTTGCAACTTGGGACATTCGTCCCCCAGTCGAGACTACCAATCTGCTGAAAATGTTATATTTCACAAGCAAGGTTAATCTTAGATAGTTATCAATTGAAAGAAACAAAATAATAAAACAAATACATACTAATCGGAGCTCCTTGCGCATACTTATTACGCTTTCCCATCCTAAGAAGCCTCTTGCATGCTCAAAAGCGTCAATATTTAGATTAATTTTCTCCCTTGCAGTTCGATCATTTATCATCCTCACTATGCAATAAACAAGCTGTTTTTTATCTCAAAATGTTTGGAGAATAACAACTTGTATTGACAATGGGGATTGAGAAAGTATTTTGCTGCATGCAAATTGTTGGGAGAAAAATGAATCGTGTTATTAGAATAGGCCGAGGGCTCTCTTATATAAGAGAAAAGCCCTTGGATTAATTACATGATAAGTACCTAGAGAAAACATAACACATAAAATAGACCAAGAGATATATTTATATCAACACTCCCCCTCAAGATGGAGCATATATATCTATCATGCTCAGCTTGGAGCAACACCTCTGAAATGGACCTCTAGCTAGAGCCTTGGTGAAGATGTCAGCCATCTGATCTCTTGTGGAAACATGGGAGGTGGATATGAGACCTTTCTGGATCATGTCTCTAGTGTAATGACAGTCCACCTCTATATGCTTTGTCCGTTCATGAAAAGCAGGAATATTGACAATAAATAGAGCAGCTTGATTATCACATAAAAGTGGCATAGGAAGAGGAACCTCAACGGTAAGGTCAGTCAATATCGATCTAACCCACATCATCTCTGCACTCCCTTGTGCCATGGCCCTGTATTCAGATTCTACACTTGATCTGGACACCACTATTTGCTTCTTACTTTTCCATGAGACAAGTGAGCTCCCTACAAACACATCAAAGCCCGAAGTAGACTTTCTGTCCCTGGGACAACCTACATAGTCAGCATCTGCGCAAGCTGTCACCTCAAGAGATGCATCCCTGTTGAATATAAGACTCGAGCCAGGTGAGTTCTTCAAATATCTCAATATCATATAGACATCATCCATATGCACCTTTCTGGGCTGCTCCATGAACTGGCTATCTTTTCTTACTGCAAACATTATATCCGGCTTGGTGATAGTGGCATATGAAAGCTTCCCAACCAGTTCTCTATCTCTCCTGCTATCTACCTCCTTAGTGTCATCATCATATAATCTCCTACTCGGATCCATAGGAGTAGTAGCGGGCTTGCATCCTGTCATACATGTCTCAGAAAGGAGATCCATCACAAACTTCCTCTGGATCATCACCAGACCACGTTGGTTCCTGGCGAACTCCAACCCAAGGAAGTATCAAAGAGTGCCAAGGTCCTTAGTCACAAACTGTTGATCTAGGAACTCCTTGGCAGCCTGAATGCCTTGGTTATCATCTCATGTGATAACAATGTCATCCACATAAACAAGAATAGCAACAATACCTCTTTGTGTCCTCTGAACAAAAAGTGAGTGGTCTACAGTAGACTGCACAAGCCCATGGTGCTCTATCAACTCCGATAGCTTCTGGTACCAAGCCCTCAGACTCTGCTTCATGCCATAAATCGCCTTGTGGAGCCTGCATACCTTCTGTGACTCCCCCTCAGTAGCAATTCCTGGTGGCTGCTGCATGTAAACTTCGTCCTGAAGATCCCTGTAGAGAAAGGAATTCTTCACATCAAGCTGGTACGAAGGCCAGTCTCGTGAAACAACAACGTAAAGAAGAATCTGTAGTGTCAAATGTCTGGCCACAAGAGAAAAAGTGTCCTGATAATCCACCCCATAGGTTTGGGTGAACCCACGTGCCACAAGTCTTGCCTTGTAGCGATCCACACTGCCATCTTCCCTTTGCTTAACCGTAAATATCCATTTGCAGCTTACAACAGAGGTACCTTGTGGAGCAGATAAAATGCTCCACGTCCAACGGGACCTCAAAGCTGCCATCTCCTCTTCCATTGCAAGTCGCCATCTACTGTCCTGTAGCGCCTCCTGATACGTACGTGGGATAGTAACAGCAGAGAGTCCCACTACAAACTTCTCGCACTCCTCTGAAAGATGATCCAAAAACATATGCATCAAGAGGATACGTGACACATTGATGACGAGGCTTCCTTAGGGCAATAGGAATCTCCATATCATCATTCATTATGTCTTGTGGAATTAACTCATCATGTGTATCATGCAAAACTCTAGTGCCATTAGTAGAAACAATGTTTTCATGACATACCTGAGGTGTGGTGGATGATGTGGACGACGCATGAGCAGAGGGGCGAGTAGAAGACCTGCGAGTGTAAACAAGGGGTAAGAACTTGGACTAGGTAGACAGAGGTGGAGGTGGTAAAGGCGGTGGCGGTGGTGGAGGTGGAGAAGGCTGAGGTACATCATGGGGTTCATACGGTGGAGGAGACGGAGGTGAAGGAACATCCACCCCAGAAGTAGTATTGGATAACATATCACCTGTATGGGAGAAATACATAATCGACTTAAAGAAAGTTACGTCAACACTCACATGATAGCTTCAGCTTACATGATCAAAATATCTATACCCTTTTTGGGTACGAGAATAACCAACAAAAACACATTTGACAGCTCTAGGTGAGAGCTTGTTACGACCAGGAGTGGAATTATGGAAAAAGGCCACAGATCTAAAGACTCTGGGAGTCAGAGAGAATAGTTCCTTCTCGGGAAACGCAATCAAGAAGGGAACCTTCTCTCCAAGCATGGTGTAGGGCATGCGGTTCACCAAGTAGCAAGCAATGACAACTGCGTCCCCCGGAAAGAATGAAGGGTACGACTCTAGATCAGTAGTGTTCTTGTGACATCAAGAGGTGACGATGTTTGCGTTCATCCACACCGTTCTGCTGAGAAGTGTAATTGCAAGAGGTTTGATGAACA
The DNA here is from genome assembly GCA_037367405.1 of Ottelia alismoides. Lineage (NCBI taxonomy): Eukaryota > Viridiplantae > Streptophyta > Magnoliopsida > Alismatales > Hydrocharitaceae > Ottelia > Ottelia alismoides. The sequence goes on from JAZKJV010006839.1 coordinate 86,870, forward strand.
ATATAGAGAGACCTGAGAAATTCATACAAATGTAATGTGGAAAACTCCAAAGCATTTATCCGTACGAATGAATTTCACATTAGCAGAGAATATATTTTGGACTTCAATAAGAAACGTTTTTAATGATAGCACCTGCTTCAGACTTATGTTTTAACAAGAACACCCAAGATAGTCTAGGATAATCATCCACATCAACCATATAAAAACGATGCCCCTGATGATCAGGAACACGAATAGGACCCCAAATATCAAAATGAAATAACTCAAAGGACTGACTACTGTGATGACTTAGATGACTCGGAAAAGAGGAGCGATGGTGCTTCCCAAGCTGACAGGCTTCACAATCCAATGTAGTACGAGTAGATATCTGCGGTAGCACATGACACATTTTCTAGAGAGGAAGGTGGCCTACGTGAAGATGCCACATGACAGGAGAAACAGATCTGGAAGGAATGGTAGTAATTCCAGCACATGGATGTATGTCAAGCTTATATAATCCTCTTTGCTCACGGCCATGAGTCATGACCAATCACCCTGCCAGTTAGTATGTCCTGAAACACAAAAGAAGAGGGATCAAAGATGGCACGACAATGTAAATCTTTTGTAAGTTGACTAATTGACAAAAGTTTCATCTGAAAGTCTAGAGCATATAAGACATTCTGAAGATGCATAAAGGGGGCTAGAACAATCTCCCTCTGGCCAACAATGGGTAGATGAACCCCATTGGCGATAACCATGGATCTTCCAGGTGTGATAGATCTGTATGTACTGAACTGTGACCGATCTCCACACATATGATGGGACACTCCAAAATCCATAATCCGTTCAATCAAATATGTACTACTACTTGTAAACGCAGAAGGAGTACCTGATGAACCTTGATGATGCTCTGGCAGTGGCTGCGACATCTATTGAACTTGGAGTCGGAGTTGTAGGAGTGCTCATCATGCCTCGAAGTCTGGAGACTATCATCAAAACGTGGATCCGGAGTAGGCACACTAGAATGCTCAGTCTGTTCAGCAACACGTGCAGACGCTAGATATCCATGCTTTTGAAAGCATGTCTCCTCAGAGTAACCAGGACGATGGTAATGGGAACAAGGACCACGATGTCGGCCGCCTCCTCGACCTCGAGGTCAGGGGCCACGAAATCGGGATGACCCCCCTCTACCACAAGTAGCTGTCATAGCAGAAGGAGTCGTCTGGACCCTAGTAGTGGATGTGGTAGTAATCTTGCTCAAGCGCTTGTAGACTTCCTCCATCGGCGGTATCGTCTCTCCAGTCAGAAGTTGAGTACGAGTGGCATCGTACTCTGAGTCGAGAGGACAAGAATACTCCTGTCATGGTGGCATTCCGATATGCTTGCTGATGTTCAGTGTTGATGGTAATCGACATGAAGCTGTGTGGTCGCTCAAACATGCCTCTCATATGAGAGAAGTGTGCGTGGAGCGGTCGATCATTCTGTTTGGTCGAGAAAATATCGAACTGCAGTTGAAGAATCTTGCTCTCATTTTTGGCCTGCCCGTATGTGTCTGCCAATATTATCCCACATAGGCTTTGCAGTCGACTGATTAACAATATCATTAACGATCTCCGTGGTAAGCATCCCAGAGAGCCAAATACGAGCATAGGCGTCGTCCTGCTTTCAGGATGCATTGGCCCCAATCTTGTCCACCGGCTCTGATTTAGTAAGAATGTGCTCCTTGTTATGGCACTGCATTAGGTTACGAAACTGCATGGAACATAACTCGTAGTTGGTCCCGTCCATCTTCACAATCAGTGTCGGGTCCTTGAAGGCACTGGAAGAGGAGAAAACGTCACCCTTGTTGTCTGACATTGTACCAAGAAGCGAAACGCGGAACTCTGAGGAGTAAATCAAGGAAAAAATGTGTCTACAAAACCATAGAAGGGATTAGTTGTATTTGTAGACTCATACAACCATCCTTAGGTCTCTGTGCGAGGTTTAGAGCCGTATAACAAGATAGAAATCAAACAATATCAGAAACTGCAAAACAGATTAGATCTCTGATCAACACGGAAAACCTCACAATGACCCACAAGACGTGGTGGGACAACTTTCTCGGCGAGGGAGGGGGGGGGGGGGTAGGGGCACCCATCAGGGGCCCAGGAGGGCACTAGGGGGAGTACGTGACGCCCCTGCGGCGTGGCGTGGGAGGGCGTTGGGGCCCTACGACGGCGCTATGGTGGGATAGGGCCTGCGGGAGGGCTGGCCCGAGGAGGCAGCGACGGTGGGATGGGGGTGGGAGGAGGGGCGTGCAGGCTAACGGTTTTTTGGGTGGGGATAGGGGAACCCCAGTCTATGACCGTTGCTCTGATACCATTTTGGGAGAAAAATGAATCATGTTATTAGAATAGACTGAGGGCTCTCTTATATAGGAGAAAAGTCCTTGGGTTAATTACATGATAAGTACCTAGAGAAAACATAACACATAAAATAGACCAAGAGATATATTTATCTCAACACAAATTGGTATGGAGTTGGCGTTCCCATTTGTCATCTACAATATCCCATAATGTTTGGTATTTTATTTCATCATTGTCCAATGCTTTGCTATTTCTTACTTAGCTCTATCCTTGGACTCATAGATGAAACCCTTTGGTAGATATTTTTCGGAATCCACCATTCACAAAACCATAACCAACGGCGTCATCGTTCGTATCATGTAGGCAACATCGGACCAAAAAGTTTGCTTCTCAAAATTGCTTGACTTGCACTTTTCCCTTGAGGATCAGAAACATAGGGACTCTTCTTCCATTTGCTGGAAGTAAAAAGGGACTCTAGAAGATCCTTCATGGTCATCAACTTCTGTAACATAAGAGAAGCTGTAGCAAAACTAGTGACCGTTGATCGTATCAAATCTCCTCCTATTTGCTTCCTTACCATGACCAGAATCCACCCATGCACATATATGTAATTAATAATTCTTTCGCTTTCTTGAACACAGTGCAAGTAGGAGCAATTCCATGATATGATCCAAGATCAAATCTATACAGTGGGCTGGACATGGAGTCCAGTAAATGATGCTTTCTTTTCTCTATCAACATTTGTCCAACCGCCTTGTAGTTCGAGACATTGTCTGTAATAACTTGCAGACATTACCTTCGACGACCTCCTCCACAATCTCAGCCAATAGCTTAAAAAGCACAGTTGCATTCTTCACTTTATCGGATGCATCCTCGAACATCAAGAACCAAGTACCTTTCGGATTGTTCACCAAGAATTTGATTAAAAAACGATCTTTTACGTCTATCCAACCATATGACATTTTGCTGTAGCCAGTTTCTGCCCAAGAAGTCTTGCCTCACGTATGATGTCCCTAATGCTCTTCACTTCTTTTAAAGTCCAACTCCTTAGTTTGTAAGCCCATGGAGGCTTCAATCCCCTCCTAAGGGAGCCGATATCATGAGGCATGGCCGGAAAGGAAATGCTACTTGCACAGTTGAATGCCAACCCATTCTCGAAGAAGAATTAGTCAACGATACAACAAATACGATTTCTGTGCACTTTCTTCCATGTCTCATTCAATGTAGTTTAATGATCACTCAGCCGAATCATAGTTGTTGGACTTGGACTTCCCACTGGCGATGTACCAGCAACAAAAGTCCCATGGGACCTCTTACCCTATTCATGTTACTAGATCCAGATGGATCTACTGCTTGATTTTCACCTGTAAATGGACTTTGCATCTCAAAGCTTTCTGCTCTACATCGTTCTTCCATTTTCCATCATCACTATTCTATTTTTCTCTTCGTTGGACGATAATATAGCCTTCATTCATTCAACACTTCAATAGGAACTTGTGCATAACCTTCCACATTTTTTCCGGCCTTCACGAGGCGATGCTTGAGTCTAGCAACTCCACTGATAATCCTCTTACCATAAAAGTTGCTTCGGACATTCACATATCCTTTTGCTTTTTGAGCCTCTTCCATCTTAAGTTGAACACAATATTTCTATGCGGGATCATTCTGGCCTCCTTTGGAATTCATTGGGTCTTTTCTTGACTTTGGCATCCCTATGATTTTGAGTCACAAAAATACACATCCATCATACGATTAGACAAAATATATGAAATATTAGTTGAACTTGAAGATAACCTAATCAACTTTGTAATATAAACTGGATTAGACAAAATATATGAAATATTAGTTGAACTAGAAGATAACCTAATCAACTTTGTAATATAAACTGCTATGCAATAAAATTTACAATATAAAATTTGTAAAACCTAACAAATCAGTGATATGCTGGAAACCAAAAGATAACCTAACCAATCTTTTTAATTAACTGTTATATTAAAACCTAATAAATTAGTGATATACTCTTCTTCATTATCCGACTGTTGGAGCTATGGGTTTTATAAATATGACTATAATACAAATATTTTTATGAGAAATGCTTCTTACCCATGCCTTGAATTTATCCTTATATATTCCAGTTGATCGCTCCGGATATGGGTTAACTCATGGCTGGTACAGAGTGTTTGTAATACAAAATTTGTAAAACCTAACAAATTAGTAATATACTGAATCTAGAACCAAAAGATAACCTAACCAAAAACCTAACCAAACACTGAAGTGCCTACCATAAATTTAAAAAACAAACAAGTACATAATGTTATTGCAGGGTGGAAGCGAAGCATTTACGCGAGGGGCCGAGGGCTTCTAGAGGTAACTGGAAGAGGGGCCTTTAGCAACATGATGTCAGAGAAGAGGAAGAAATAGTTGGGGCGGCAACGAACTTCGTGATTCCAACATCAGGGCGAGGAGGCTCTAGAACCGAGTTGGGTTAGAGTTTCTTGTACAAAGGAGGGGGAGTCGGGAGGAAATGGGGTTATAAGTGGGTCACATGCGAATGCCGAGGCGCGCATCTCTGATCAGTTGATCACATCTCGAGGCACGTTTTTTCGAACCTTGAGAATAAAAGCTTACCTCAGAAGAACTATGGTGAGAATTTCTTGAAGAGATTTAGGATGTCTACCATAAAACCACTAAGTACTCCATCCACTGTAAATATTCATCTCACTTTCTTCTGCACCTCCGTTGAAAGCAGAGGAGCACATATTACGAATTCTCTATGCCAATACAGCTGGAAGTCTTATGTATGCAATGGTATGCACAAAACCGGATGTCGCTCATGTTGTGAGCGTGACTAGCATATTCACGGGGAACCCAAGAAAGGAGTATCGACAGACAATCAAACCGATTTTTTGGTACTTGAAAGTAATATCTAACAATGACCTCATTTATAAAAGTGATTTCAAATATTACGTTGTTTGATATTTAGACTCAGATTATGATGTAGATATTGATCGAAGGAGATAAATGCATTTATTTTAGGGTGTTTTACAATCATTTGTTATTTGTTTACCACATAGGTAAAGTATACGACTTTGACCAAAGCTGCAAAGGAAGACATCTTTTTGAAAGGCTTAGTTTAAGATCTCAATCTACAATAGGATTAGGCAATCATATATTGTGACACCAATGCAATATGCTTAGATAAGATCAGGTACATCATGAGAGGCCCAAACATATTGATGTCAAGATCTTAAATTTCGATTTAGGTCACCATTTCGGCGAGTGACCGAAATGAAATTTTGACCGAAATTCGGTCGAAATTCGACGGAAATTTCGGTCATTTCGGTTAGTTTTGTACTAGAGCCCCTAAAATTTAATCGATATAGGCCATTTTGGCCAAATTTCGGTCACCCATTGAAAGCTAAATTTGATCCCATGATTGATATTAGAAATCACTTTATTTGTTTTGAGAAAACGATTAATGTTAATAAGGTTGGCAATAATCCAACCAATATGTTCAAAAGGTAGTTACTGGAAGTAAGTTCAACCATTATTTAGACTTGTTCAATGCTGACATTTGGCAGTAGCCCTAAGGAGGGGTTAGCGGTTGCAAAGTTTGATAAAACTTATCAGATGATTCAATTCAAGCTGAAGATTATTGATATGCCTTGACTCCTAACCATATGTTTTATTGATCCGTAGTTGAAGAACCGTCTCTCTGCATTCTCCACAAGAAAGGCAGGTGAAACTCATCGTCCTATCATAACCTACCAGTATTGGAGTGCGATATAAACTCCCCTAAGGTTAGGTTTCTCTGTATCCTATGTATTTCCTCTTCTTCACAAATTAGTGAAAGCGATCGTCGCCACTCAGTACTCACAGACATAGCCTAGTTATGGGTGAGCCTTATAAATACATGTATATTTACTTTGCTTGTTTTTGTTTATGCATGTTTGCTTTTGCTACTCGTAATAAAGGGGAGTGCTAGAATAGGATATGTAAATTGTCGATATGACTTGAATCCTCTAATCATTTGTTAGGATGAATTGCTGATGTGTTAGGATGAATTGCTGATGTGGTTGATCTTCGTCCTGTCTTCTGATTGGTTAAGTGTTGTTGGGACGGATTGCTGAGATGCATAATTCACATCCTGAATCCTGATTGGCTGAGAGCTATTGGGTTGGATTGCTGAGTTGCCTGATTCGCCTCTTGAATCCTGATAGGCTTAGATCTGTTGGGTTGGATTGTTGAATAAAATTGGTATTCTTTTGTTGCAGTATAGAAAGAGGCCTTGAGGCCACCACATACTGTATTCTCATCCTCATCCCATCTCTGTTTTTCTCAGTATTCTTTGTACTCTCTCTTCTGTCTCCACACAGTGAAAACTGATTGCCGCCGTCCAAGGATGTAGCCCAGTTACGGGTGAACCTTGTACATTTGTGTGTTTACATCTTGCTTAATTGACCATGCTTGTGCGCATTTGCTTCCATGATTAGCAACAAACTTGTATCATCGCATCAGGTTTCGTCTGGATCATTAAGCAAGATGATGTCACATAATATAAAGATGGAGAAGTTCACTGGGAAGAATGGATTCAATCTATGATAGATTAAGATGCACGCCCTTCTAAAGCATCAGAACATCTGGGTACCGTTGGATCGGGAACATGCGTAGGCACCCTTCGAGTTGATGATGTAGGAAGAGAAGGCATACTCGACGATTATGTAGTATTTGTCGGATGAGATTATTGCGGATGTTGTCGATGAGGATTCCACAACAGATCTGTGGTTGAGACTCGGAAGTCTATATATGATAAAGTCTCTAACCATCAAGTTGCTCTTGCAGCAATGCATGTTTTCTCTTCACATGCATGAATATATGTATCTTAAAGAACATTTAGATCGTTTAAATACATTGTTGATGAATTAACGAAACGTAGATGTTAAGATTGAAGATGAGAATGCTGCCTTGATTTTATTGGTTTCTCTTTCATTATCATATGGTGTTGGGAAACGTGAATGAGATGATTATTCCATAGCCCTAGGCTCTCTTATATAGGAGAGTAGCCTATGGGTAAATTACATAAAGAGGATAACAAGAAAATAAAATAGCAAAAAGATACAATAACTAAATATGCGTCAACACTCCCCCTCAAGATGGAGCATAGATGTCAATCATGCTCAGCTTGGAAGCACACTTCTGAAACGGGCCACGTAACAATGCCTTGGTGAATATATCTGCAGTCTGGTTCTCTGAAGTAACATGGGATGTGGTGATGAATCCTTTCTGAATCATATCACGTATGAAGTGGCAATCCACCTCAATATGCTTGGTCCGTTCATGGAATGCAGGATTGTTTGCAATGAACAAAGCAGCCTGATTATCACACTCCAAGTTCATAGGAAGTGGTATATCTAAGCACAAATCTGTCAGCACTGCTTTCACCCACATCATCTCTGTAGTAGCCTGGGCCATAGCCCTATATTCGGATTCAGCACTGGATCTAGCTACCACAGTTTGCTTCTTGCTCCTCCATGAGACTAGGGCATCTCCAACATAGACTGCATACCCTGAGGTTGACTTCCTATCCTTAGGACATCCTGCATAGTCTGCATCTGCGCATGTTGAGACAGAAATCCCCTTTCCTTTCTTGAATAGCAGACCTTTACCTGGAGAAGATTTGAGATATCTAAGTATCATGTGTATTGCATCCATATGCACTTGACGTGGCTGCTCCATGAACTGGCTCACACGGCTCACTGCAAATAATATGTCTGGCCTAGTGATCGTGACATATAACAATTTGCCTACCAGCTCTCTGTATCTTCTCCTGTCAACCTCCTCTGTATCATCATCATACAGCTTCATGCTAGGGTCCATTGGTGTCGTGGCAGGTCGACACCCTAGCATACCTGTCTCACTCAGTAGATCTGTGACATACTTCCTCTGTGACATGACTAATCCATACGGATTTCTGGCAAACTCCAGCCCCAGAAAATATCTAAGGACTCCCAAGTCCTTGGTGACAAACTCGGTCCCCAGCCTTTCCTTTGCCTGCTTAATGCCCTGGTCATCATCACCTGTAATCAAGATATCGTCAACGTAAACCATGATTACAACAATACCTCTTGCCGTCTTCTGTATAAACAAGGAATGATCAGCATTGGAACGTTTGTATCCTTGTTTCTCAAAGAGGTCTGACAGCTTCTGGAACCATGCTCTGGGGCTCTGCTTAAGGCCATAGATAGCCTTATGTAATCTGCACACCTTGGAACACTCCCCCTCAACAGCAAAACCTGGTGGCTGTTGCATGTAGACTTCCTCCTGCAGGTCGCCATACAGAAAGGCATTCTTCACATCCAGTTGATAGAGTGGCCAGTCCCTAGTAACTGCAACTGATAAGAGGATCCGCAGAGTGGAATGACGAGCCACCGGGGAGAACGTGTCAAGGTAATCTACTCCATATGTCTGTGTGAATCCCCTTGCAACTAGGAGGGCCTTGTACCTGTCAATGGAGCCATCTGCATTATATTTCACTGTAAATACCCACTTACAACTCACCGGGTTGACATCCGGTGGTACAGTAACCAAGCTCCATGTTCCTCTAGACTGAAGTGCCGCCATCTCTTCCTCCATTGCTAGCCGCCACCGAGAATCCTGCAAAGCCTCATGGTGGTTCCGTGGAATATTCGTAGCTGAAAGTGCCAATGCAAACGTCCTGAATTGTCCAGATAGCTCTCAAACGAAACTGCTGCTGATAATGGATACTTGGCACAACTTCGCTTCGGCTTGCGTAGAGCAATTGGAACATCCAGATCCTCTGTGGTATCACCATGCTCCTGTAAGGCATCCTGCTGAGAAATGTCGTCAGATCCATCAACATTAACATTTTCAGTACATACCATATGCGGGCTAGTTGACTGGTCAGGACCATGAGCTTGATTCGGCCGCCGGCTGTAATGGAATGGTAACGGGGATATTGTTTGTGGCGGCGGTGGTGGTGGTGGTTGTGGTAATGGTGGTGACGGCTGTGATGTTGGTGGTGACGGCTGTAATGTTGGTGGTGCCATGAATACGGTATCAGGAGATAATGGTGGTGGCTGCATGTTTCCGGATTCTGAAAAATACATACTGGATTCAAAGAATGTAACATCTGCGCTGATCATATACCGCCGACGCACAGGGTCAAAACACTTGTACCCCTTTTGGGTTCTGGGGTACCCCACAAAGACGCACTTGACAGCCCTAGGAGAGAGCTTGTCAGTACCGGGCGACAATTGATGGACAAATGCGACTGAACCAAACACACGAGGAGTAAGAATAAACAAATCCTTGTCAGGTAAATAAGGGAGAAAGGAATTTGTTCATTCAAGACAGACGAAGGCATACGGTTGATAAGGTAACATGCAGTAAGGACTGCATCACCCCAGTAGGAGTACGGAACATGACTCTGAATAAGAAGTGACCTTGTAACATCAAGTAGGTGACGGTGTTTTCTTTCGGCAACCCCATTCTGTTGAGACGTATGAGCACACGATGTTTGGTGAATAATCCCTTTTGAGGAGTAGTAATTGGCTAGAATGTTGGTACATAATTCCAAGGCATTATCACTTCTCACAATCTTGACAGATGTAGAAAAAATATTTTGAATTTCATTTAGAAAATGGATAATAATATTTCCAGCTTCAGATTTATTTTTCATCAGAAAGACCCATGATGCTCTAGAGAAATCATCCACAAAAACAATATAAAACCTGTGTCCCTGATGATCGGGAACACGACTTGGACCCCAGACATCGACATGAAACAACTCAAACTTGGAGTTACTACTCCGACCTTGACTACTGGGAAATAACGACCTGTGATGTTTTCCCAACTGACACGCCTCACACTGAATAGGTGTGTGAGAGATACTATATGGTAGGACTAGACGCAACTTCTGAAGCGGTAAATGACCAAATCGCAAATGCCACAGGAGAGGAGATACTTGTTCAGCAGGAGAGGATGTGGTTCCAGCAAATGGGGTCTGGTTCAGACGGTAAAGGCCTCCTTGCTCATAGCCATGACCAATCACGTTGCCCGTACGGATGTCCTGAAAAATCAAAGAAGATGGGTCAAAAATAGCTCGACAGTGAAGATCCTTCGTGATCTGACTAATCGACAACAGATTCATAGAAAAATGTGGTGCATGTAGGACATTCTTCAGTTGCATAGAGGGTGTCAATCTAATCTCCCCCTGACCAGTGATAGGGGAATGCGTGCCATCAGCAATTACTACTGTCCGTCCTGGAGGGATCTGGGTGTATCCTGTAAGTAGACCCTGGTCACCACATAGATGATGTGTGGCGCCCGAGTCCATGATCCTTGGCAGTATATGAGATCTACTACTGTGGAGTGCAAGTGTACTACCTGAAGTACTGGTAGATGCAGAGGCAGTGGCAGAAACAGCAGTATCAGTATGACTCTCTGTAGTCGGTGCTGGGCCAGATGGTGGGATAATGCCCCTGAGTCGGGCAACCAGGTCATCAAAGCGCTGATCCAGTGAAGCAGCAGACAGAGGCTCTATATGTTCAGCAGCTCTTGCAGACGCAGGAAATCCATGCTTTGAGTAGCATGTGTCTTCAGTATGGCCGACTCTGTGACAATATGTGCATGTTGGCCTAGTGCGGCCACCCCTTCCACGGGGAATACGTCCACGGCCCTGGTAATGAGGACCACGGCCTCTGCTGGCTGCCATGGCTGAGGGATTTTGACTAGTGGCTGTGGAAGGTACAGTAATCCTGCTCAATCTGTGAAAAGCTTCCTCCATGGGAGGAATAGTCGAGTCCGCCAAAATCTGTGAACGTGCTGCCTCATACTCTGGATCGAGTGCTGCAAGAAACACACCCACCATTGTCGCATTCCTGTATGTCTTCTGCTGCTCTGGTGTGGCGGTAAGAGGCATGAAGCTATGGAGCTTCTCAAACATTCCTCTCAAAGATGTATAGAGAGAATGTAATGGGCGGCCATTCTGCTTAATTGTGAATATATCATGTTGTAGTTGCAGGATCTTCGTCTCATTCCTTGCCTGAGAATACGTCGCTGCTAGGATATCCCACATGTCTTTGGCTGTGGGCTGATGAAGAATGTCATTGGCGATCTCAATAGCCAATGTGCCAGACAACCACACTTTTGCATATGCATCGTCAACCTCCCATGAGGCATGGACTCCAGTCTTCTCTGCAGGCTCGGGCTCTGTGAGAATATGCTTCTTGCCCGTGGACTTCATCATACTCATGAACTGCATTGCCCACAGTTCATAATTCGTGCCATCCATCTTGACAATGGGCGCTGGACCACGAAATGCACCCATGGATGGAATATCTGCCTTGCTTTCTGACATACTGGATAAGGAAGACTGGAGCGACCTGCAACAGATAATATTTGTCTACAATGACATAGACGGGATGAGTTGCATGTGTAGACCTCAAGCAACTATCCCCATGGACCTCCGCGCGCTACGATCCGCACGCGTACCGGTTTCTATTGTAGAAACCCTAGAGCACGCTTGTAGAAAACCACGAAACACTATGCGCACAGAAGGCTAACGCTGTATGCACAGCACAGCACAGCAGATGGTGCGCACAGCACAGCAGGCACTGGAAGGTGCACGGTTGCCGCTCAGGAGATGGTGCACAGGACAGGAGGCGCACCGCACTAGGAGGCGCACAGGCTGCGCGCTATGCAGCGCAACGAGAGGCGCCAGGCGATCGAGTAGCGCAAGGAGCCAGGCAGTCGAGAGGCGCCAGGCGATCGAGTAGCGCAAGGCGCGCTAGGCGATCGGCTCTAGAGGCGCCAGACGATCAGCGAGAAGCCCCTCACGGCGAGAAGCGATCGGGGCTGGAGAGGCGAGAAGCCCCCACGGCGAGAAGCCCCCCACGGCGAGAAGCCCTAAGCGCTGGAGAGGCGATCGGGGCCGGGGGCTACGCCTATGCGCGATCGGAGGGGAGGCGATCGGCGAGAGAAGAGAGAGAGAAGAGAGGAGAGGCCGGCGGGTGGGGCGGGTTAGGGTTAGGGTTTCGAGAACTCCGGTCTAGGACCGTCGCTCTGATACCATGTTGGGAAACGTGAATGAGATGATTATTCCATAGTCCTAGGCTCTCTTATATAGGAGAGTAGCCTATGGGTAAATTACATAAAGAGGATAACAAGAAAATAAAATAGCAAAAAGATACAATAACTAAATATGCGTCAACATATGGGAATTTTGTTTAATCAATTTATTGTAGGAAGAGAATCGATAACTCTAGAGCAAGTTCACGCGAGTTTGCATATGCATGAACTTCGTCATATCGTTATTGGGAAGCATGGCTCTCACGATGCAAGTTTAGTTATGACTCATGAAAAGAGTCATGCCAGTTCTGGCTACGCGAAGAAGTGAACTCAGAAGTCCAAGTCGAAGAATCACAATGCTAAGGATATATGCAATTACTGTAAGAAACATAGACATTGGAAGGACTGCTCGAAGAACGACAAAACAACGGTTGCTGTCTTGGTCCAGGAGGCGCAGATTCTGAAGTGAAGATGGCAGATATTACACATTTTCTTCATTTATGTCGTTCTTACCATATGACTCCCAATAAAGATTGGTTCTGCATCTCATGGGATCAAATTTCACCAAAATTTGGTTGAATTTTGATTTCTTTAGGTGATCGAAATTCGGCCATAATGGTCTATATCGATCGAAATTTGGGGGCCCTGGTTCAAAAATTGACCGAAATGACCAAAATTTCGATACGAAATGATCAAATTGCGATCGGAATTTCATTTCGGTCGATCAATGAAATGGTGATCGAAATCGAAATTTGAGGCCTTGTTGCACCTATGAGAAGATAGATGACTGAAATGTCATCACAAGGAATGACGCATCGTGCAAGATTGTAGGAATCAACTTTGTGAAGATCAAGATGCATGATGGAGTCGTGAGGACAGCGATAAAAGTAAGCAATGTTCCTGATCTGAGGAAGAACCTGGTATCCTTTGGAGTCTTGGACTTTAAAGAATATGGGTACATCATTGAAGGTGGAGTCATGCAGGTTGCTAGAGGTGGGGTGGTTGCCATCAATGGCAACAAGCAGAATATCATATACGTCATGTAGTGGTCTACAATTCATGGGAGTAAGTTCAAGCATTGTTTGGATTTGCTCAATGTCGACAGTTGACAATATCCCCAAGGAGGGGTTGACGGCGACACAGTGAAGCTTGACAAAACTTCTCTAAGGATAAATTTTAAGGCGGATGTTATTTATAATTCTTTGAGTCCTACTATCTGAATTTCAAGCAGTGGTTTTTTGCTACCTGAGAACTCAACCCCGGTGGAGTCTAGCAGCTGTTAGTTTTGCTAGCGGAGTATTCAACTCATGGTGGAATATAGTAGTGATTAATTCTGCTATATGAGAATTCAACCTCGGTGGAGTCTAGGAGTGGTTAATTCTGCTAATGGAGAATTCAACTCATGGTGGAGTATAATAGTGGTTAATTATGCTATTTGACAATTCAACCTCAATGGAGTCTAGCAGTGGTTAATTCTGTTAGTGGAGAACTTAACTCATGGTATAGCATAGTAGTGGTTAATTCTGCTATCGAGAGTCAATCATGGTGGAGTCTAGCAATAGTTACTGCTTTATGAGTATTCAATTCAAGGTGGAGATTGTTGGTATGACTTGAATCCTAACCATTTGTTAGGCTGGATTGCTCATGTGGTTGATCTCTGTCTTGCTTCCTGATTGGCTGATAGTTATCGGGTTGGATTGCTGAGATGCCTGATATGCCTCCTTAATCCTGATTGATTGGGAACTGTTTGGTTGGATTGCTGAGTTACTTGATCCGCCTCCTGAATCCTGATTAGCTGAGAGTTGTTGGGTTGGATCGCTGAATACAACTGATATTCTTCTGTTGTAGTATAAAAAGGGGCCTTGAGGCCATCACACATTGTATCTTCATCTTCATCCTCATCCCATCTATGTATCTTCTCAATATCCTATGTACTCTCTTCTTTTTCCACATAGTAAAAATCGATTGCCGCCGCCCAAAAACGTAGCTCAGTTACAGATGAACCTTGTAAATCCGCATGTTTGTGTCTTGCTTGATTGATCGTGTTTGTGCATGCTAGTTTTTGCGATTCGCAACGTGAATATATTTAAGGAAAATGAATAGTAGGCTGCTGCCACCTTGCCTTGCCTTCTTTCCTTATCAACCTCCTCCCTACTCTCTATGTACAGGGTTTACTATTGAATTTGAGATCTTCTCTTCTTCAAGGGGGCAAATAGATTCCTGTAGTTCAAGATTCTACTTGCATTTGGATCAGCTTCTCTTAGGAACCCGGTGCTTTCTTAAAACCCATCTCTTTTTTAATTTTAGGGTTTTTATCAGTTGTGCCCCTCGAGATCTTGCATTTTCAGTTATGCCCCTATCTTTTTGGGAATATCAGTTGTGCCCCTTCTTCCTATTCTATCACTTGTGCCGTTCGGGTTAGTTTCCGTCCATCCCTAATACAAACGGACGTTAACTTCAAGGACACAGGTAGAATTAATTGAAAGAAATGGACTGAAATGTCCAACTCTTCTTCTTCTTCTTCTTCCTCCCCCATCCTCTTCCTCTCCCTTCTCTTTCTTCTCCCAGCCACCTGCTCCTCCAGCGGCTCCTCCCGACTGCCCTCAGCCCATCCCTCCGTCCCGAGCTCCTCCCTAGCCCTCGCACCTCCGCCCCGGCTCCTCCATGGCCCCCCTGCTCCCCGCTGCCCTCGCCCCCTGGGCCTCTCCCTCTCCCTTC
Organism: Ottelia alismoides; assembly: GCA_037367405.1. NCBI lineage: Eukaryota > Viridiplantae > Streptophyta > Magnoliopsida > Alismatales > Hydrocharitaceae > Ottelia > Ottelia alismoides. The sequence continues at coordinate 102,001 of JAZKJV010006839.1, forward strand.
CCCGCGCCTCCCCCTGCTCCCCGCCGCCTCGCCCCTTGGGCCTCCCCCTCCCCCTGCCCCGCGTCTCCCCCTGCTCCCCGCCACCCCCGGCCCCCTGGGCCTCCCCCTGCTCCCCGCCGCCCCCACCCCTGCCCTGCAACTCCCCCTCTACCCCGATGCCCTCCCCTTCACCCCTGCACCCCTCCCTCGCCCCAAGGTCCGCCCCGGCGCCTCCATGGCACCCCACCTCTCCCCACCCCACACCCCCCCTCCGCCCCAAGGTTATCCTCCCGCCCCTGCACCTCCACTCACCATGCACACCTCCCCCTCTACCCCGATGTCCTCCCCTCCGCCCCTGCACCCCCTTCCCCGTCCCGAGGTCCTGCCACGTCCTCGCACCTCCCTCCCATGCCCCCGCACCTCTCTCTGCCCACACACCTCCCCATCAGCCCCGAGTTCCTCCCCTGGCCCCTGCACCTCCACCCAGCCCGTCCCCGCACCTATACCCACTTGCAACACCTCCCCTGGGCCTTCCCTCCTCCAATGGCTTCCCCAGCCTGCCACCCCTCCTCCCTGGCCCGACCCCGTTAGCCTCGAGCTCCGCTCCGAGCTCCACCCCCAGCTCCTCCTTCTCCCCTCTTCCCTGACCCAACCTTCCAGCCCCAAGCTTTGCCCCCTCCTCCCCAGATCAACCCCTGACTTTATTTTGACCATAATACCCTTCTTAACCGCATCATGGTTTGAATAAATCATGATTATTTTATTTTTTTGACGGTCAATCTGACGGAAGGGCACAAGTGATAACGGAGAAAGAAGTAGGGCACAACTGATATTACCAAAAAGATAGGGACATAACTGAAATTGCGATATCTCAGAGGGGCACAAATGATAAAAACCCTTAATTTTAACCTAGCTCTCTGTACACACAGCTCATTTACTAAAACGGAGTGGCACCCTCCTTGAAGGTCGAATGTCCCAACTGTCATGGCAATTTTCCTAGGATTGTTTACATATACAGAGCATTCACCCAGGATTTTTTCCATGGGTCCAACCATGTATTTAGGCCTACTTGGTCTGGTTATCTTGTCATCATGCCATTTTTTCACGCTGCTACCTAGTTGGTTAACCTATATATTCTGGAAATTGTAGAAATGCTGATGCAGGTAACCTGGTATTTTTTCTCAAAATGAAAGGACGGCATTTCTTTCTTTCAAAAAATGATCGCGAGCATATCGATTTTTCACTCTGCTACCTAGCCAGTTAACCTATAAATTTCTGGAAGTTCTAGACAAGCAAAAATTCCCTGATAGATGGATCCCTTCTCTTTCCTTGTCGTCATATGAAGGATGTAATTGCCACTGATATCAAGTTTTACCTGTATTTTGAACTTCACCGCTGATTTTCAATTGCAATTGTGACAGATTTGAAGCCACGAGACAAGTGCGTGCAAAAGAGAAACAGGCCAACGACGCCATGAATTCCACAGAATCAGCTTTGCAGGGTAGGACACATTGGCACGTGCCTATACTAGCAATGACAGCTGATGTATTTCAAGCTACACATGATGAGTGTATAAAATGTGGAATGGATGGATATGTCACAAAGCCATTTGAAGAAGAACAGTTATACTCTGCAGTAGCACATTTTTTTGAGTCTGGCACAGTGGAATAAGAAGGAATTCATTTTGGTTTTAGTTTAACCAGAGACTGACAAATGGGTTGAGTCAACCCCTGACATGTGTTTGGAAATCGGATGACCATATTTCAATCTGCAAAGAGTCGTATGGTCTTCCATAAAGGTAATTTCAGTATCTAGTTAATTCTCATTTGTTAGATCATGTCACAGATTTTGTTTGCGCAGGGAAGCATGTGTGTCTGCATTTCATTCTCTAATGGAAAGTTTCTTTGCATATGGCATTATTGCATATGAACTTCCTTTGATATGCACAAGCAGTGGGTCCTTTTGTATTCATTATTATTGAATCTTAGTTTTTTGTATGCTTTTTAATAATTTCAGTTGTCAGTTGTTCCTTGATACTTGTTACAGTCAAAGACCCAACCTTATCCGCCTTTCTTTTTTAAGAACTCCTTTGAACACTAAAAACTTGGAATACCTGCATGACCACTGTGGGAGCGTTATCTTAGATTCTAAGCATACCCTTAATTAAGATCGTAAATCCAGTGTCTGAACATTCTTTCAACCTTTTTTTTGCTTCATCTTTCATGAAATATTCATTTACAACCACTATTGATAAATGTTACATGTCCCTAATCATTTGAAAGTGCATGTTTGTTTTTCCTGCGTGTGGCTAAAGATTGGTTCTATTCGATCTTTTACAGGAAGTATGCTGGACTTGCTGTCAGGTTCGAACTAACAATAATGCGACTCAACTGTAAGGAATGATTTCTAACCACAGCAGCTGATCCTTCCACCTTCAATGATTGACTAAATGCATGGTTTTTATTACGCACCTCTGTCCAAAATTTTCTGAGATGTAGATATGCGAGTGCCGGAGAGTGCTTCTTCCTGTGAGATGGAAATGTGAATAATCTCATGTTGTAAATCTTCTTGTTCATAAAGGATCCGATGCAGACCATAATTTTCCTTCTGTCGTCTGTTCTTTTTAGAGCAATTTGAGTTTGGTTGGATGCATACTTTGTGATTTCAACTTGTAGTGCCTGGGTGGATCCGATGGAAACCTTCCTTTGCTGGATCTTCTCCATGAGTTTAATTCACTTTCTGGGCAAATCTTAAATTTTTAGGTGGGAGTTTTTACTTTTTGGGCGATCTTAATGCTAGGCTCAAAGTTACATAGCTAAGGATGAATATTATGGGGTTGAGCACCTGAGTTGGACTCATCTGAATTGCATGAATCAACACGGCAATTCCTGAGGTTGTGCTTAATCTTGTATCTGCTTCATTCCAAGTAGTTGGGTTTTTTGTTGGAGTTGAAAGGGATGCATTTCCTTTATTTATGTACTTATTGGTTGTGCTTATAGTTGGTATCTTGGGTTGTCTGTAAGCTTTTCTTCCTAGAATTAATCCTACAACTTCTTTCTCCACAAGGTGTCAGGAGCCTGAGACCTTAACGATGCCCGGGGCACTAATCTCCCGCTTATTCGGGCTCCCTCTCTATCTTTTTGCTCACTTGGAATCTATTCCTTGTTGGAAGCCTTTCTTCATCATCTACAGGCAATCCTGAGGAAGGTGCTTTGGGTGCGGCAATTATTGACAATGATAACGCATAAATATAGCAGCAGAAATCAAGAAGGATACTAAAGGAAACATCAACTCACAAAAACAATTTCCCCAAGTCTTCTTCCGGCGACCTTCCCTCTTCTTGTTATATCTTCTCCTCCATGCACTTGGTATCGATAAATTTGCAGAAAAATAGTGCTATAGTGAAACCTCATCATTTGGCAGATGATGATGTCAGGTGTAACTCCAAATGAGACGGGTTAACGAACTCCCCTGTATAATCTCACGTGATGGGTGGTGGTATCAAATTTGTTGGTTCTAACTTCCTCGACTATTGGGAATCCCGAAAGTACTCGATAAGGTTGGGTTGCAAGCAATGATGGGAGGATATATGTAATTGGGAGGTGCTCCATGAAATCCACTCTCATGAAGATAACATTTCCAGTTTGGTTACCCGGGTACATACCCCTAGTTCCAACCCTGCAATTTTGGGTTGTGTGGATCCTACGATTTATTTGTTATCATATTTTTTAACCACATTTAAATTAAAAAAATAGCATAACAATATATTATAATCATTAAAAAGTCAATATAACACAATCGATATAACATATTATCACATTTATCATTTCAACCCTCTCTAAACCTTCTAACCATCCAAACACTCAACCCAACCCATTTACATATTGCTTAGAATATGGAAATGTTTAGTGGATATTGAGGCTCGATCTTGCATGTGAGAGTAGAGCTTTTGTCAAAAAGTTGGATCTATTGAGAATACCAAATTTTCTGTATATTCGGTTAGAATACTGGTGGAGTTGGAACCTTGTTATTTGCATCCGCACCAAGTATTGTGTTTGTAATTTGCCGGCATTAAATCCTCTTAATTTTGATAGATATTGATTGACATTTTCAATAGGATTGCGGAAGAAACTTTCCCCGAGGGTTATACACATACATACATACATATATATTGTATCTCAATTATAAAATCTCAGTCTTTTAAGAATTATAAGCATTATTATATTATGCTTGTGGTTTTTCCCCTTTGTTGATATGCCTTGAATCCTAACCATCTCTAGAATGAAGAATCACCGTATGCACCTCCTCCTGCTTATCATAATCCAACAAGACATGGGTCTCACTGTCTTTGGGTATATGGATCAGTTTGTATTAGGGATTCATTTCTACGGAGTATCAAATAAACTCATCTAGGTTTAGGGTTCTCAATATCCTCTGGACTTTCTCCACATAGTGAAAATCGATCACCACCGACCACGGATGTAGCCTTACAAGAAAACTTTGTAAATTCATGCATTTTCATGCTTGCTTTCTTGATCATGTTTGTGCGTGCTTCTGCTATTTGTAACAAATTGGTATTAGAGTATCATGTTCTGCCAAGATCATCAACCAGGATGGCACCGCATAATCTGAGGATCAAGAAGTTCCCAAGGAAGAATGGATATGGCAGATTAAGATGCATGTCCTTCAGAAGCATCAGTGAATCTGGGCACTGTTGGACCACAAATGGGTGAAGTCTTTCAACCCCTTGGAGTAGATAGTACATGAAAAGAAGGCGCACTCAACGATTAGGTTGTGTTGGCGGATGAGATTATCGTGAAAGTTATCGATGAGGATTCCATGATTGGTCTGTGGTTGAGACTCGAAAATCTATACATGATGAAGTCTCTGCATATAGGAAGTTTGTATGAGTTTACATACACGTGAACTTCGACATATGGCTACTGGGAATTAGGATTCTAACGTTGCATGTTTGGTTGACTCATGAAAAGAGTCATGTCGGTTCTGACTATGCAAATAATGGAAAGCATAATTCAAGTTAAAGAATCACAATTTTAAGGACATCTGCAATTAATACAAGGAACGTGGACATTGGAAGAAGGGTTGCTCGAAGAAGAAAGGGAAAATTACAATTGCTGTCATGGTTTAGGGAGGTGTAGACTCCAAATATGACATGGTTCTCACCATCACATATCAGAAGACGACATATAACACATGGATTCTTGATTCAAGCTATTCTCACCTATAATAAGATAGATGGTGGAAATATTGTCATGGTGATGCAAAGCGCAAGATTATAGGGACCAACTCTATGAAAATCAAGATGCGTGATGGAATCATGAGGACAGTGATAGAAGTATGCCATGTTCCTGATCTGAGAAAGAACCCGATATCTCTTGAGCTCTTGGACTCTAAAGAATATAGGTACAACGTTGAAAATGGAGTTATGCATGTTGCCAAAGTGGGGATGGATGTCATCAAGGGCAATAAAGCACACGACCGTATGCGACATGCATGGGTCTATAGTTACAGGTTCTATTGCAATGGCATCCAATCCATGAAATTAGATTCAGAATTGTGGGGTATGCGGATGAGAATATCCTCATTCTAAAGGGTGTCATCGAGGATCTCAAGGGATCCAAGCTGTAGTTTTGTGAGCATTGTGTGTTCGAGAAATAATATAGGAAGCAATTAAGCAAAGCTATTCACAGAACGAAGGAGACATTGGACTACTTCCATGCATATTATTGTAGCCCTTCGCATGTCCATTTCTGGGAGGTGTCATGTATTTTGTATCTATTACTGGCGATTACTCCAGGATGGTTCGGGTATACGTGATGAAGCAAAGAGTGAGATATTTTAGACATTCAAGTAGTGGAAGGTCTTGGTGGAGAACCCGACTTCTAAGAAGGTGAAGCATCTTCGAACAGATAATGGGCTAGAGTTCTGTTCACCAGAGTTCAATGAAATCTGCAAGGACGAGAGTGCTGTGAGACACCTTACCATCGAAGATATGTCAAAGCAGAAAGGAATTGCAAATGTATGAACAAGATGCTTCTGCAAAGAGCGATGTGCATGTTCTCTAATACTGGACTTGGTAGAGCATTCTAAATTGAAGTTGTTGATATATCTTGTTACTTGATGAATTGGAGTTCCATGTCCGATACTGACGGAAAGACATCCATGGAGGTATGGTCTGGTAATCATGCTGATTATTATGATTTATGAGTTTTTGATTGTGCTGCCTATTATCACGTTAGTAAAGGAAGATTAGAATTAAGGGTGAAGAAAGGGGTGTTTATAGGATATGGTGCAGGAGTAAAGGGGGTAGATAATCTAGTCCCCTTTTGAGCATAGAGTTATTGTTAGCAGGAATGTTATATTTGATGAGAATTTCATGCTTCACTCAAATAGTGAGTCCGTTAATGAATGGACTGGTGATGATGCACACGGATAATTGGAGTTCAAACTGACACCAAGCAGTTGATAATACCGCTCCTGATTAGGACGATGCTGAACAACCTAAATCCGAGAACCAGAGGAGAGGCAACCAAGTGTTGCTAATGATTGTCTTGTAGAGAGATATATTCATCGCAGAGATACATATTTAAATACATGGATGCATTTAAACTACATGTTGCAGAGGAGGTAGAGTCTTCAAAGACCTCCACTTATAGGGAGGCCATAACTAGGGAAGAATCTGATCAATGGATTGCTACTATGGATAATGAGATGGGGTCTCTTCATAAGAATCAGACATGGGAGTTTATCAAGTTGCCAACGGGGAGGAAGTGAAGGATATGGGAAGATCCTCAAGCGCATCACGGAAGCGTGTGGATCACATCGAATGCGATCGGGAGTGACTAGTCGCACTAGTTGCTCCGGGCAGCATAATTTAAAAATTTTAAATGTGATAAAACCACATGATCCAAGAACCTTTCTCAGATCGTTTCACCTAAATCACAATAGGTATAAGGTTTACCTCTTGAAGCGTGGTTGCGATCAAGTCTCTAAACGAAGAGACCTCCTGTCTCAAGTCCGATTCAATGGAGGAGACGCTTGCGAGCACGTTGATGAGACGTATCCTTCTCACAATCCATGTTGATGATCCTAGCAACGAATCTCCTGATCTCGTCACACGAGATCCGATGTCTTCTTCACGAGGCACATCGAAGGAGATGGAGATTCACGAGCAAATACTCCGGCAACATATCGACGATGCTGCGGCACAGGCAAGTCTCTCAATGGCTCCATGGTGGACGACCATAAGAGAGAAAGGAAGAGAGGCACATGACGAGTAGAGAGAGAGAGAGAGAGGAAGAGAGCATTCGTTATTGTCATAAACTTGTATCTCGAAGAGCAAGGGGTGCCTCTTCTTATATAGAGTTTTGGGAGTCCATGTATCCCAATCCATGGACAACACACAATCAATGGTTGAGATTGATTTGTGTTTCTTTCAATGGCTAAGATGTTGTTGTAAAAAAAAACAACAATTGATTTAATTTGAATTAATTTATATTGATAAATCAACATAATTAATCCAATTTAAATCACTTTGACTAGAGAAGAGATAATGAGAAGACTAAACCAATCCCCTAAAAATAGGAGGACGACTACCATCATCTCATGAGATCTCATTATCTCATGACATCTCATTATCTCATGAGATCTCATTATCTCATGATATCTCCAAGATTTACAACAACAATTGTTGTAAATATTTTTCACAAAAATAATTCACAATTATCTTGTGAAAAACTTCAATCAAGCCATTGAAATTATGTGGATCTCATTCACAATCCAAAACAAATTGTAATTATATTTTCAATTAATCATTCAATGTGAATCCAATTCACATTAACAATTAATCAACAAATATAAAATATAATATGCTCTCTTTAATATATTATAAATCACATTTATAATATACCTGAATAATATCGACAGTGATATCCACATTATTCATATCCATGATAATTAAATCACATTTAATCATCTTGGATCTCAAATCTCATGTGCCCAAATAATATGAATCACATTCACATTATTCACAGCTTTGATAATTAAATCACATTTAATTATCTCAGATAACTCTCATTATAATATGAATCAAATTCATATTATTCATGATAATTAAATCACATTTAATTATCCATTTTCTCAATGCTCGGATATATATCAACAATGAAATTACCCATGAACTCTTTCAAGGATAATGTGCTTTCTCCGCGAATACTTGGAGATAAGGACATAGCGATTGTATTGTTCCACGTATAGTGACTTGGATATTGAGATCACATCTCAAATCTAGATCTTGCGGACCTCCCATAGATGCTTGATTAAATCAAGACCGCAAATCTAATCTTCTCATTACATCTGAATCACATTCAGATCAATGTCCAACATTTGGACTAAGATCAGATTACTTCTCTATGAGAGGAGTCACTAAAATCCAGACCTGTTTCATCACTCCCTCGGAATGGAAGCGTCATGGTTATACAATCATTTATGATCACATCACCCTCAGGTATTCCCAATACCCGTACATCCTACATATTGGAAGAACCAGAATAAACCTGAAGTATAAGATCATTTTTACACTTTCTACATAGTTTTATCATCAAGTTTTTCATTCGACTATTGGGAGTTGGTATTAATCATATACTTTCCAAAAGCATATATCATACCCAGGTGTTGATCATATACTTTCCAAAAGTATATATCAAACCTACAAATTCAGTCATGCTTCCAAAGCGAGACGACCGTGCACGAAATTTGATTCTTCTCAATATCTCATGAGTGAGCTCATGTCTTCCGGTTAAGTAATGACCTATTAGTCTGCCAAATGTACATACTCAAACATATAGTAACACATCTGTCTCCGGTCAGAGGATGCGTGCCTATATCGTGACAACATACGACATAGGACTTTGGTTATCTCGATCTCGTTAAGTTAACTCTTTGACCTAACTAATCTGACACCTCCGAATCTCTATTCCCATGCAGATGACCTGCATCAAGAGGTCGGTCAGATATCAGCCAAGTGAGAAAGGATTGCCATCTCCTACTCAGGCTGGAGATCATCTCTTAACAATCATTTGACGGTATTTGATGAGTCCTCAATCTAACTATTTAGATATTCATCCAAGCACCAGCCTCTATGATTTAATAATTGAATCAACAACAATATGATCATCAATATGTCCATGGTACATAACCCTAATTGTACTAAGGGATCTATTGTGCAAATTAGTTATTCTTCATTTCAGATCAGGGAATGATATTCGCAATAACATTTATTGCATAATAGCCCATCGCGGGCTCGCATGTCCAACAATCTCCCACTAGCCCAAAGAGACGTCAATGGGCTAATCATTTAACCCTCACACTCATGTGACAATCATAGGCTATTCAGTAAAAATAGCTAGGTAAGCTGATCAGCCACTCTATTCCCGAGAGACTACACCAAGTCCTTTTACGACACTTGCATATCCCCTAGTAACAGTGCTCACATCCAATGCAAATGTTGCACCTTATGCAACCAATACTCAAAGTTGTCAGTGATAGTGTCCTTGACACTACAACTTAATAATTATTATAACCAGTATGTCCAAAATCTTTATCAGAATACCCTTATTCCTGAAGATCTATATCTCCTAAGGTATCCACAGTTAAGACCTTTTAGATCACTATCTATAAAGTCTTAAGTTCTTGAAGATAAGACTTTGAGATCACTATCTCAAAAATCTTTTCATCTTTGAAGATATTGTGATTACTGCAATCAAGTGTTTTATCTCCTTAGTAGGATTAGTAACATTTACTACTCCCACTGCATGGTAGATATCTGACTTTTATACACATGTAGCATACACCCGGACATATCTTAAGGGAAGGAAGCCTTTCTTGTTCCAGAAAATAGAACATGTCCAAGATGTACTACAAATGTGACAGTCCCAATACCCTCTTCTCTTTGCTTCTGAACGTCTTCAGAACTAAGATCTAAGAGGTATCCTTGAGATCATGTCTCAAGGTATGGAATATCCAGTCTACGAAACACTTATTATTATCCTTATATCATTCCAAATGATTAGGGTATCATCTACATACAACACGATGAACAAAAGATCTCCCACTAAGCTTCACATGATACATCAAGATTCTATCTGAAATCATGACATTTATGATTTCATCAAATCTGATGTTCCAACTACAAGAAGCATATTTGAGTCCACAGATGGTGTTTCTTTAGCTTACACACCTTGCTTTACAAAATCATGAAGCCCTGGGGCTACTTCATGTGAATATCCTTGGAGAGGTATTCATAGAGGAATGCAATCTTGACTTCCATCTTGAAGATGTCAAAGTCAAGTTGTATAACTATAGTTTAGCAATAATCTAATGAGTTTAAGCATGGTCATTGGAGAGCAAGTCTCATCGCAAGCGATGTCTTCTATTTAGTGTGTAGCTCATGGCTACGAGCCGTGCTTTGAAGGTCTCTACCTTCTCATCAGGTTCCCTCTTTCTCTTGAAGATCCATTTACACCTTAACGGGTCTTACCCATATAGGTGGATCCTCGAGGGAGCATATACAACACTTGTATATGAAGTCTCCTATAGACTTTATTGCTAAAATCCATCTTTCCATGTCATAATCTTTAGAAGCTTCATCACATGAAGTAAGATCATTTAACTGAAACATGGAATCCATCCTCAAACTCATTTGAAGAGGTATTAGTGTTTCATCTTTAATTTTCCTTTTAGTTTCCAACTTCAGGAGCCTCTTCATCTTCTCAATATTAAAGAGCTCCTTTACTTCATTTTCATCTTGATTCTCAAGAGAGTCATCCTCTAAGAATCATATCCTTAGAGATGAGATCTTTTAAGAATCTCAAGGTCATAAAGTAGGTATCCAATACCATCCTTTATCTTCCTAATGAAGTAGCACTCTCCGGTGCATGATTCCAGCATGCTAGCATGGAACCTTTTTTAAGGATATATATTATAGTCTTTACTACATATATACCTTTGGAAACTAAGAGGTAATTATACTAATATTCATCACTGATCAAATCATATCAAACATGATCCAATTGTATCTCCCTACAACTCTCTTGAGTTTAGGTATATTAGGAGGAGTGAGATAGGAATGATATTCCTTTCTCCATAAGGTATTCTTAGAATTCATCTAATAGGTACTTGCTACCTAATTTAGATCAAATTCGTTTCATCTTCCTTCAAACTTTGGTTCTAAACCAAAAATTATGAAATCTTTGAACATTTCAAAGCTTTCTAACATGAAGGAAAGAAATCTCATATCACAAATAATCATCAAATGATATCACATATCATTAATGTTCATTATGATATAGATGATCCACATACACTATTATGTATGAGATCTTGAATACCTCGACATCTAACACCATTCCCAGAGAAGGGTGCATTGGACACTTTTACTTTAAATACAATATTCAAAAGTTTGTAAGATTTGAGATTTTAGACATTCTAAAGTTCATCTCTTACTAGTCTATTGATCTCATCAGCAGACTAATGTCCAAGGTTTGATGCCAGATCATTGTCAAATGATCTTTATCCTCCCATTGATCTTATAAGGTTTAATTTCAGTATTAGAAATGTTAATGAATCATTCATTAATTTTATAATTTAATAGAGTCCTCTAGATATCAGAATACTATCTGAAATATATCCATCATAACTCTTTATGATAGGTCTATTCCAGAATTCATGTCTATCTCCAACATTTTTAAATAAACCATGAGTGTTTTCTAATATCTAGGTAGCAGAGACATTCTCTAAGATTAAGGGCTCTCCCACTGAAAATATGAAGTCTATCTATTCAACAGAGATTGTTGCAACAATTGCATCAATACCTATGTGGATGACTATTAAACCTTAAGATCAATTTTTTTAGTCTTCTAAAACATATGCAACCAATTGCAAGTGTTATTAGAAGAATGGGATACAATTATTATACTTTTTATCTTATCCAATAAGAAAGTGAATTTCAGTGATTAAATGTAGATTATTCTGATGCACTATCCGAGTCCTTCTTTAAGGATTCTAGATAGACTTGATAGTCATAATATCAATACATCGGCTCATTGCAGTATTGGCATTTATCCAACCCTTTGGATGTCATATGTGTGTGGAAACCATAGAAGTGCAGTCAATTCTTTGACTTTCCTTCTAACCTGGGTCTGACCCATGCTTCCACTGCACTCCTTTGATCTATAGACAACCATTATTTAAGACAAAGGTTCTCTTATGTTGAATTCAAAAGATTTCAATATAAGAGAAATTCAACATTTATACAAGCCTCATTCAATTCATACAATATGAATATTATGAAGCTTCATGAATGACTAGAGCATAGATAGTAGAATGATGACACTCATCATATATACATACATCTTAACTCTTAAAGACTTTTGGTTCAGGTAGGTACTCAAGAATTTTAAATACATCATCTCTTATAGAGCTACCATTCTGCATGATGCAATGAATCATGTTATTCATGATCAAATGTCGAGAGCACATATGTATGCCAGAAACATCTTCTTAGATTTTATAAGGATTGTTTGACAATTACGATCATCATTGACATGTCACTTCCAAAGTACGTTCGATGAGAGATCAGGACTATAGAGACATACAGACTCTAGGGTTGTAGTCCTATTATCTATTTAATTGTCTTTCCTCATTATTATGAGGAAACTTGCACATTGCAACCACATACAATATGTGTCCAACTGCAAGCACAATATCTTGATCATGGATCCAATCCATGATATTCTACTGGTCATTATTGAGAATAGTATTGAGTGTGTTTAATGAGGATTATCTGAAATAAGAAATTTGCATATATATATATATTTTACTTTGATTTAGGAATTTTTATATCAAAGTTGTCTTGCCTTGTCAACACTAAAAGTTCATTCCCTTAATCACTTTCAATGTAAGAGATATATTTACCATTATATCTCGACAAGATCTGGGATCCTCTTTCTTATCTTTGTTACATCCCAATAATATGAGAACTTGTAACTCGGATAAAAAGAAGCGGGAACTCATTCCGCCTTGCAAATCCAACTTGCATCTCCCAATTCGGTCTTTAACACCCGGACCCACCACCCCTAAGGTGACGTTGATCCGCCATTAATTAAACCAACCATAAATAGGAATACAATTTGCTATGCGTTATCCAATATCACCTCTATAATATGAGGATCCGATATTGGGGTCACTACGCATACGTCCTTACTCTTTCGAGAAACGAAGAGCCCGATCCAAATGGATTGTATGCAGGAGCTGTCACTTCGGACATACGTCTCCTACATACAATATCTGGCGACAGAACCCTTCGCCTTGACGAAAGACCATGGATGTCACTTATGTGATCCTCTACCTCATTTTCAAATTCTAATTAATCATTATGAATAATATTCATTATGATTAATTATTCCAAGAGAAATAACAACTCTATTCATAATAGAGTGTTTTAATTTAATTGGATTCCAGTTAATCTAATCATATTAAATTAATGATCTAATTAATATCCAACAAACATTATACTTACTACTTGGAATATGGTATTATCTCAAATACATATTATTTTGAATTTTAGTAATTAAAAAATACACCATGATTTCTCCATCATTATCGAGTCCCTACCCGCTGTCATGGCCAGTACCGACGAGAGTGGGACAGACCGCACACAGTGCAACCTGCTACCCCAACGCTCCCCTACTAGACACCATATCCACCTCAGGAAAGGATAATGCCAAATCGATCATTGTGTATTTGAGATTTTCATCGGTTTTTCAATCAAAATAATACCATAAGTAATAATCAAAACCATTTTGATTATAAGGAAATTTCCTAGACAAATTCCCAAACCTATTCAAGCAACATGTTTGTTGAAAGTGTATCAAGTAACCAATTAGTGATCTAAGTCAAATCTAATCATTTATTGATTGAGGTAATGTTATTTAAGGGAACAATTATCATTCAAATATTTCCCAAATATTATCCATAATTATTCCAGAAAATTAACCATTAATTTCATAATTTTCCTAAATGACTATCACAAGGTTCATGATTAGTATTGCAATTTTCAGCAGTGACCCTCACTTACTAAAATTAGCATATCTCATTCATTTTAAATTCAAATTAAGCAAAATTAGTTTCTAAAGTTTTCTAACTTTATTTAAAATAGAACCTATGTTATTAACACGTATTTCTAGGCATTTTAAAATAGTAATTAACTCCTTAATTACGTCATCATTCGTCAGTCCGAAAACAGTGAATATGTTCATTAAAATGATCATATCTTGAGTTATCAGATTCCAAATCATGCAAACTCAAATCCCACGATTTCCTTAATTAATGAGGGAACATTATTCAATTTAAAATTTCGTGTTTAAATGCAAATAGGGTCGAAATTTTATCACAGAACAGAGCTGCAAAAATTGAAATGCGATAAAATTTTCATGATCCTTATGAACCCAAGTCTTCCTAGGTTTATGGATCGCATCGAAAATCTCCAACCTGGCTTTGATACCACTTGAAGGATACGGAAAGATCCTCAAGCACATCATGGAAGCGTGTGGATCACATCGAATGCGACCAGGAGCGACTAGTCGCACTAGTTGCTCCAGGTAGCGGATTTTAAAAATTTTAAATATGATGAAACCACATGATCCAAGAACCTTTCTCGGATCATTTCATCTAAACCACAATAGGTATATGGTTTACCTCTTAAAGCATGGTTGCGATCGAGTCTCTAAACGAAGAGACCTCCTGTCTCAAGTCCGATCCAACAGAGGAGACGCTTGCGAGCACATTGATGAGACGCATCCTTCTCGCAATCCATGTTGATGATCCAAGCGACGAATCTCCTGATCTCTTCACACGAGATCTGACGTCTTCTTCACGAGCGAGGCACATCGAAGGAGACGGAAATCCACAATCAAATACTCCGGCAGCATATCGACGATGTTGCGACGAAGGCGAGTCTCTCAATGGATCCATGGTGGACGGCCATAAGAGAGAGGGCGAGAGAGGCACATGATTTGTAGAGAGAGAGAGAGAGGAAGAGAGCATTCGTTGTTGTCGTAAACTTATATCTCGAAGAGCAAGGGGTATCTCTTCTTATATAGAGTTTTGGGAGTCCATGGATCCCAATCCATGGACAACACACAATCAATGGTTGAGATTGATTTGTGTTTCTTTCAATGGCTAAGATGTTGTTGTAAAAAACACAACAACAATTGATTTAATTTGAATTAATTTATATTGATACATCAACATAATTAATCCAATTTAAATCACTTTGACTAGAGAAGAGATAATGAGAAGACTAAACCAATCCCTTAAAAATAAGGAGACGACTACCATTATCTCATGAGATCTCATTATCCCATGATATCTCCAAGATTTACAACAACAATTATTGTAAATATTTTTCACAAGCCATTGAAATTATGTGAATCTCATTCACAACCCAAAAAAATCTAATTATATTTTCAATTAATCATTGAATGTGAATCCAATTCACATTAACAATTAATCAACAAATATAAATCATAATATGCTCTCTTTAATATATTATAAATCACGTTTACAATATACCTGAATAATATGGATAGTGCTATCCACATCATTCTTATCCATGATAATTAAATCACACCTAATCATCTTGGATCTCAATTCTCATGTGCCCAAATAATATGAATCACATTCACATTATTCACAGCTTTGATAATTAAATCACATTTAATTATCTCAGATAACTCTCATTATAATATGAATAAAATTCATATTATTCATGATAATTAAATCACATTTAATTATCCATTTTCTTAATGTTCGGATACATATATCAATAATGAAATTATCCATGAACTCTTTCAAGGATAAAGCGCTTTCTCTGTGAATACTTGGAGATAAGGACATGGCGATTGTATTGTTCCATGTATAGTGACTTGGATATTGAGATCACATCTCAAATCCAGATCTTACGGACCTCCCATAGATGCTTGATTAAATCAAGACCGCAAATCTAATCTTCTCATTACATCTGAATCACATTTAGATCAATGTCCAACATTTGGACTAAGATCAGATTACTTCTCTATGAGAGGAGTCACTAAAATCCAGACTTATTTCATCACTCCCTCAGAATGGAAGCGTCATAATTACACAACCGTTTATGATCACATCACCCTCAGGTATTCCCAATACATGTACATCCTACATATTGGAAGACCCATAAACTCGAAGTGTAAGATCAATTTTACACTGTCTACTTCAGAGTTTTATCATCAAGTTTTTCATTCGACTATTGGGAGTTGGTATCGATCATATACTTTCCAAAAGCATATATCATACCCTGTTGTTGATCTTATACTTTCCAAAAGTATATATCAAACCTATAAATTCAGCCAAGCTTCCAAAGCGAGACGGTCGTGCACAGAATTTGATTCTTCCCAATATCTCATGAGTGAGCTCATGTCTTCCGATTCAGTTATGGACCTGTATGATCCCTTTGAGAGATCGTATTACGCATATGCCCTTATATGCACACCAGCGCGTCGGTGTATAGACCTTAATTAGGTCATCAACCTATTTGTTTTCCAAATGTACATAATCAAACATATAATAACACATCTGTCTCCGGTTAGAGGATGCGTGCCTATATCGTGACAACATACGACATAGGACTTTGGTTATCTCGATCTCGTTATGTCAACTCCTTGACCTAACTAATATGACACCTCTGAATCTCTATTCTCATGCAGAGGACTGATTAACCGGGAATATCGGGGGTCTAAATGTATCTCACACAGGGCGGAGACACAGTCGCTGTGGCGACCCTCAATAAACCTGGGTTAAATCAACAATTATCCCACAACAGATAATCAAACAATGACAAGTAAGATGTGGAGTTAAAATTTATTATAACTATACATAAAAGATGTGTATAGAAGCAAGTATTTAGAGGTCGAACACACGGAACAAGCAAGATAGATCGGAAAAAATCAATGCACAAGAATAAATGTGATGTTTTTTCTCTATAAATGCTACCTTTTGTGGGTTTTTAATTTTATATATTTTTATTTAATTTTTGATTTTATATTTTTATATTTTGATTTTTAATTTTTTGATTTTTATTTTCTTTTTATATTTTATATTTTTTCTTTTAATTTATATATAAAGTAATATAAAGGATATGCATACACAAGAGAGTTAAAAGAGAGATAGAAGTAGGTACAAATATCCAAAATTCAGGAAATAAAATATTTTTGTGTTTTTTTTAATAATTTTCTAATGTTTTTGTGATTTTTCTATATTTTCCCAATTTTTTGGTATTTTTAAAATAAAAAATATTGAAAATAGTGAATAAAGTACAATTCGAAATTAAAATGGAGAAAATAAAATAGCAAACAGGAACCAAAATTCTCCAAATTAATTTTAAAATAAAGATAATAAGATAAGAAAAATTCATAAACAGAAATTGGATTTTTAGGATTGTTTTGGAATTTTTAAGATATTTAGAAAGATTTTAGGTGTTTTGTAATTTTTAGGAGTTTTCTTTTGTGTTTTGAGTGATTTTTAGTCTGAAGTTAAAAAACACAGAAATAAACATAATATGATTTTTTTGGAATTTTTCAAAGTGTTTTTATAAGTCTTATGTATTTTCTAATGCAAATAGTGAAGAAAATGCTTGTTTTTAAATTTTTATAAATATTTAAAAGATGCAAAAATGAAAACTAAAAATATGGCATTAAAGAGCAAAAAACAAAAACTTAAATATATTTTGAGGATTTTTTAGGGTTTTAGAGATGCGTGAAATAAATGCAAGAAGCAACAAGAAATTACACTACTGGTAGGGGCATTTTTGTAATTATGCAGAAATCCAGGGGGCAATTTGTAATTTTTCCAAAAAATATAATGCAATTAAAAACTTTTTGGACTAAATATTAATCACCAAAAACCCAGGGGTATGCGTGTAAATTTCCCACAGACACACGTGGTAATCACGTACCTGGCAGGGGCCTAATGGCAAATAACAAAAATACTAGGGGGTAAAATGCAAATTTTCCGCAAATAATATAACTGAACAAAAATGTTTATTGACTAATTGTAAATATGAAAATGGTCGAGGGCCCTTCTGCAAAATGGCCACGCCTCACGTGCACATGTCACATGAGATGACGTGGCCAGGACCTTTGTGCAAAAATGAAAACTATAGGGTAATGTTGCAAATTTTACAAAAATAATAAACTACAAATGAAAGTTTTAAGACTATCTAATAAATACAAAAACTGGCGAGGGCAAGGGTGCAAAATACCCAGCGCCTGGGGATACGACGGCGGTAGTCCTTTCACTTGATACGTGGCGTCACGAGGACGGTCGATGCCGGTTCGCGATCCAGCGGTCAAGATTATATCATCCAAAGACGATCAATGGTCGGTACTCGGCTAGACCGGACGACAGAGGATTAAACTGGAGGAGCGGCCCTAATCGGACGACAGGGGAACTTGAGGAAGAATAGGGAAGAACTTCGCCGAAGCGAAGTTCCTCCGGCCTGATCACGCGTCTCCGGCGGTCTTCACTGCTGCAAATGGCCTGGCAGACTCCTGCGGTGGTCTTATAGGTGCTGGTACCCTCAGAAGCGCTAGAGATGCTTTGTAGCACGACCACGAAGGTGGCGGAGCTAGGAACCTCCAGGTATCTCCGGCGGAGCGCAAAAAGGCACCAGCTATACGTCTGGATGTGTTGACCTGCAAGAAAAGGGGTGAAAGGGTCGAGGGAAAGTTTCCTCGACCCCGCAGCGGGGGAAAAGGGCGGAGCACGTCGTAAATGGAAGCTTGCCGGCGCGACTCCGGCGAGGTGATGACGATTGGGGATCGAGTGGATGGAACACGAAGGGGAGGATGGGAATCTACTCCTACGACTACGGTGAATAAAACACGCAAGAAAAAATGAAGAAAAACGGGCTCAAACGACCGAGAGCCGTGAGCAAATACCTCAACGACCATACCTTGCCGGAGGTGCGGAATCGACCACCTTGACTACTCCTTCGATCCACCTCAAATGCCGGCGAACCTCCTGTCACTAGGCTCGTCCTAATTGGCGCAAAAAGGGGAGACAAAATGACCAAAATGGGATTCAAAATCGAAAGGGAAGGTGGAGATGCTATTTGAATGGGTTGACGAGCGGCTGGGAAGAACGAGGTGTATCTTGAAGAATCGATGATGCTCGGCCCAAGAAATCCTAGGGCGTGAAAAACCAGTATACGAGGGACAAAAGTCAAAGAGGAACCGAGGTGGAACGATGAAAGAACAACCTTGAAAAAAATCACAAAGTTGGTCGAAAACCAACATTCTGACATGAACAGGAGGCGGGTCAGAGAGTTGACCCACGGTCAACTCTCAGACCTCCCTGGTTAGTCCACGTGGACGAACCAGGAAAATCCTGCAAAAAATGATTTGAAAATTTGATTAAAAATATCAAATGAATTTATTAAATTTTGGTCATTAAATGAAATTTTTTATTATTTTATAAATTATTTTCTTATGTTTTTTATTTATTTTTTCGAGATTTAAAATTACAAGTTTTCTTTTATATGTTATATACATGTATATTCATCTATATATTTTAATATTTTATTTTTATTTTATATATTTAATTTTATTAATTCTATTTATGATTTTATATATTTATAACTTATTTTTATACACTCAAATATATTTTATTTTATTTTTCTGATGTAATATATACACTTAAATAAATAGATGTATGAAGTATATAGGTATATTTATAGGTATTGTACCTATGTGTTTTATATAAGTATTTTATTTTTGTGTTTTCTTTAGGTTTTTATTCCTATTTTAATATGTGCATATATTATAAATAATATTTACAAAATTATAAAAATACAAAATTATAAAAATAATGAATAATAAATAAAATGAATATTTTAATCAATATAGCTATACAATAGGGGTCCAAAATCTAACTTTCATGTCGTAACTCAGAAATATATGAAACCACCTTCATTAAATAGTTTATTGAAAATTATATACAATTAAAGGTGATTTTGATACGTTTCGAGTTTTTATTTGAGAGATACAGGTTTGGGAAGTTGGGATCCTGGAATCTTATTTAGATCATAACTTTTTGTCTGTACATTATTTTTATGTGAAATCAATTTTGTATTTTTCTGTATTTAATTATCTACAACTTTCATGCTTTATTTGAAATATAAAAAGTGGAACTAAAAATAGGTCCCAAAATGAATAAAGAATGAATTAAATAAAAGAGATTTTTATTGGTTTCTAGCCCTTATCTCCCCCTACTTTATTCCTTGTCGACCTATTCATCTAGATGCCTAGGTCTCGGGGTTTTGGGTCATAAAATATTTACAATACTCCATTCTTTTTCTTTTCTTTATTCTTTTATTTTGGCTTTAAAAATCGTATTTTATACATTATTTACACACACATGCATGAATGCTAAAATGCATGAATTAAGGGTATTTACATGCGTTTGCTAGGGTTTTTGAGGCCAAAATGATAGAATGAAGATGATGAAATGGAGGTTCATCAAGGACCTGCATCAAGAGGTCGGACAAATATCAGCCAAGTGAGAAAGGATTGCCATCTCCTACTCAGGATAGAGATCATCTCTTAACAATCATTTGACGATATTTGATGAGTCCTCAATCTAACTCTTTAGATATTCATCCAATCACCAACCTCTATGATTCAATAATTAAATCAACAATTGTATGATCATCAAGATGGCCATGGTACATAACCCTAATTGTACTAAGGGACCTATTATGCAAATTAATTATTCTTCATTTCAGATCTAGGAATGATATTCACAACAACATTTATTGCATAATGGCTCACCGTGGGATCACATGTCCAACAGGAAGGTCATTGGATGCAAATGAGTCTTCAAGAAAAAACGAATCTCAGGTAGTGAAGGCATCTGATACAAGGCACACCTAGTTGCATGCGAAGGGTTACAATCAAAAGGAAAGTATATACTACAGTGAGATATTCTCTCCCATTATAAGACATATATCCATCTGAGTGCTACTAGATCTTATGACACATCGAGACTTGAAGATGGAGGAGTTAGACATGACACTAGATTTATTTCATGGTGAAATTAAGGAAGAAGAAATTCTCATGAACCAACTAGAGGAATTCTTATTTGAGGGAAAAGAAGACCATGTGTGTAGATTGAAGAAGAACTTGTATAGGCTTAATCAGTCTCACAAGCAGTCGTACAAGAAGTTTGATAGCTTCATAACTGATCATGGGTTCAACAGGAGCCCATACTATTGTTGTGTTTACCACACCAAGGTATATGGCGACTTCTTCATCTATCTATTAATGTACGCCGACGACATGCTCATTGTTGCTAAGAAGAAGAGTACTATAGATGATTTGAAGAATCTCCTTAATTTAGAGTTTGACATGAAGGACCTTGGTATAATGAAAAAGATTTTAGGATTGGAGATTATTAGAGATCTTGTAGAAGGAAAACTTTTCTTATCTTATAAGAACTACATTGAGAAAGTTTTAACGAGATTTGGGATGTCTACATCCAAGCCTTCAGGTACTCCATCTTACGTAATATTCATCTCTCAGTTTCTTTCACACCTTAGTCAGATGCAAAGACTGAAAACATGTCACTTGTTCCTTATGTCAATGGAGTCGGTAGTCTTATGTATGCCATGGTATGTACAAGACATGATATCGCTCATACTGTGAGTATTGCTAGCAAATTCATGGGCAATCTAGGGAAGGAGCATTGGCAAGCGGTCAAGCAGTTTTTCCACTATCTGAGAGGAATATTAGACATAGACCTCATCTACAGAAGTGCTTCATAATGTATGGTTGTTGGATAATCATATTCAGATTATGTTGCAGATGTTGATGGGAGGAGATCAATGACATGCTACATTTTCACTTCGAGGAGTTCTCTCATCTGTTGAAAAGCTACCTTACAACCATCAGTTATTTAGTCTTCCATAGAGGTAGAGTACAAGGCTTTGATCGAATATAATTGAGGGCATCTGGCTGAAGGGCTTAGTTAGAGATCTCGGTGTACAACATGATCATGCTATAGTATTTTGTGATAGTCTCAGTGCAATAGACTTAGCCAAGGATCATGTGCATCATGAGAGGACCAAGCACATAGATGTTAGATATCAGTTCATTCGTTCTGAGAAGAGGATTAAGGTGAAGAAGGTCGGCACAACAGATAATCTAGCTAATATGTTCGCAAAGAAGTTCCTAGGAGCAAGTCCAAACACTGTTTGGACTTGCTCAATGTCGACAGTTGGCAGTTGCCCCAAGGAGGGGCTGGCGGCATGGCGACACTTGGCAAAACTTCTCAGTGGATTCAATTCAAGGTGGAGATTGTTGATATACCTTGAACCCTAACCATCCCCTTGTTGAAGAACCATCGTATGCACCCTTCCCGCCATCCATACCACAATAAGATGGAGGTCTCGCTTGTATCAGAGTGGTTCTATTTATATTCGAGTATATGGGTCTGTTTGTAGTAGGGATCCATCTGTATGGGAGTAGTATATAAACTCCCCTAGGGTTAGTGCTCTCAATATCCTATGTATTTTCTTCTTCTCCATATAGTGAAAAAAGATCTTCATCACCCAAGGACGTAGCCCAATTATAGATAAGCCTTATAAATATGTGCATCTTCATGCTTGCTTGCATGATCGTGTTTGTGCATGCTTCCGCAATTCACAACACCCTTCGAGTTTACATGGACTTTTCCACGTAAAATCTTCACCATGAGGTGTTTGTTTTCTTTGAAAGGATCATTATTTCAACAAACTAGTATCGGAGCTATGGTTGAAATATATAAAGATGACAACGAAGTTAAAAATTGAGATCTTTGACTGAAATATCAAAGTTTGATACATAGGCAGGTGAAAATGCGCTTAATTCTTGTCCAATAAGGGGTATCAAAGGCCATTTAAAGTTTGCAAAGATGCCTGATGCCGTGACAGAAGTTCAAAGGATGGATGTAGACAAGATGGCTCTTGCATTGATACATTTGTATACGTCAGCGTCGAGGATAAAGAGTAGGCATTGCTGTTCTTATGTTCCCTATATTCTTTATATGAATACCTACGCGGGACACACATCTTTAGTCTTGACAAGATCACTATAGAAGATGCCAAGTAATCTCTATTCTTGTAGGAGTTGTTGGACATGGAACTCAAGTTGAAGTATAAGAATGGAAAATAAGAGATGAAGAAAAAATAGACTTTTCAAAACATGTTCAGACATAACATGAAGCAATGCTAAAAAAAGCTATATCTTGATAAGATCAAGGCGAATTCGAAATCCACTGAAACAAGATGCATTAATGTCAAATGTATTTATTATGGCTTTTTGTTGGCTGCTTATATAAGCAAATCCATGGATGACTAGAAAATGGACTCAGAATTCACGTTCCACATGACAACTACACAAGACTGACTCACAACTTATCAACCATTTTAGATGTAATGTTCTTATGGACAATGACGCAAAGATTATAACCTTAGAGCTTGGGGAACATTGAGTTGCAAAGTAACGTAGGATGGAAAATCTATCACCTTGATTAATGCTGGGCAAGGACAGATTTAAACGGGGCAAGGAGGGGCACATGCTCCCCCCCCTAAACTTTTTGATTACATGATATATATTTAAATATTCTATATGGATTTTTGAAGGAAATATTTAATTATTTCTTGAGTATAAATCTCCTTTTGGATTTTTTGAAGGTAAAACTTATACATGCATCCCCCTCGTTTCTTAGGGGGGAAATTAATAATCTTTACCGGTAGAAAATATATCTTTTAACATAAAATTTCTACCTAGCGATAGTAGATTTTACCTTGGATCAACTTGTTCGGATAATTTCTTAAACCGATCAATATAATGGATCTCTACAAATCCATCTTTTTCAATATCTATTTTTTAGTATCAACCTATAGAAGAGATTGTTTTTTCATCCAATCTCATTATCACTTATATCACTTGTCATTTATTACCAAGCCTCATATATTAATTATTGATCCTATTTATTACCAAGTAAGTAGTCAAACACATAGAAACAAAAGAGTAGAACAATGTCATTGAATAACTAAACGAAAATATTTTTGAGAGTGTGGTGTGCTATACTTCATGCAAAAGTTTCTAAGAATGTTTAGGTATAGTTAGTCTTAACAATAGTATATGTGATAAATCACTCTCCCTTGGCAACCCATGATAACAAAATGCCCGATGAGGCATGGTATGTATATTCTTCTAGTTATTTTCATTTACAAGTCTTTAGGTGTCATTCTTATTCTCGCACAGATTAAGAAAAATTTTACTCTAGATAAAAAAATATTTTACTGGCTATTACGAAGATGTGAAAGGATATATATTATTTTTGTAAATTAATTAAAAGTAATCATTGAAAAGAATGTCATATTCCATGCGTCTGCATTATCTTTTATAGTAGATTTTTTTTGTAAGTTCTTTAAATGCATGCACACATGTGAATGATGGGAAGCATGTGGAACTTAATGTGGATATTTTTTATCTTATAATTTACGGATAATTATGCACATATTTGAAGAATAAGAGGAATCTACAACGAAAGAAAATGAGTGCAATGCTAAGAGGTGGGATGAGAAAAAGTATCTAATAAAAAATATTAATAAGCTAACTTAATGGAAGGACACGTTTTGAAAACAAGTACATCAATAAGATTGAGTTGAACTCCGGAAGGTTATTGGTTTAATTAATCAAGTCGAATAACCTCACTATTTTTTGTATTTTTAGAATTTTTAGGAAAAAATGCTTGAAAAAAGTGAATCTAAAAATAACAGAAGTGGTTTTATAAGCTTAGTGGAATTCAAGTGTGAGAAAACTTCACATCAAATTTCACACTAATCACACTTCAAAACATCAATAAAAATCTATTTTGGGGAAATTGATATTTAATTTATAAAGCATGAAATTTATTTTTAAAAATTCTAAAAAAAACATAACATCTTCCACCAAGATGCATTAACTTATCCTAGAGATGAAAACTAAAAAAATAAACTCTTGATAATGAAAGATAAAAAATAGTGAAATGGACTAAATAATCACACTGAATTGAAAATTTCACACTTATATTTTCGTGTATTTTAGTCCCTAACATAATCATTCTTATTTATTTTGGACCATGCTATGTGTTTAGTCAACAAGCTCGTAGGGTGAATGCTAATCAAAGAGTCCTTTTATGTTTTGATATATGAAGTGAAATTAAATTGGTCACCTTCGATCTCAAATGGTGGGTGAATGGCAGAGGAGATGGTTTGGAATAGCATGGAAAGTAGAACATGAATATTTATCTGTTGGACAGTTGATTTCCATCTTCTATGGCGCTTTTTTTTTTCGAATGTTATCTTCAGTAAGGACAAGGTGCCTGTTTGGTTGCAGGGTTGAGCAGGGTTGGGTTGGGCTGGGTGAATAGTAATCTGTGAGGAGGAAGTGCCATTGTGAATAGTAATCAGGGTTGGGCCAACCCTGCAACCAAGCAGGCCCTAGGGAGGATGGTCGGTGATGAAGTAAAGGATGGTCATATTGTATCCATAGAATAATTAATTATATCGATAAAAAACACTAAATAAAGAAGAATGGGGAAGAAGAAGGATTGTCAGAGAAGTTTGACCATCCCTTAAGTAGGGGAGGGGGGGGGTCTCTTCACATTTTGTTGGTAACGTATGTCACAAGCTAGAACTCCATTGAAGGTGATTTATTATAAATGAGGATTGTTTAGAGGTGAAGGCCCTTGGGACAAATCTCCTAACGAAGCACAATAATTCTTTGGATATGGATGGGAGATGCAAATAAAAGATGTAGACTATTATTTATGATGACTTGAAAATAATATTTAAAAATTTTGATTCTTCAAACATCTTTGAAAGTGTGTTTGAGGAGATCAACTATCCTGTGATCACTCTAGCTCAAAAAAGGGTAACCTACTTAAGGTGGAAAACTATAGATCAATTAGTCTTATCAATTGCTTTATTGAAAATGTAACTAAGGCAATTGTATGTTGGACATGTGAGCGAACAATGGGCCATTATGCAATAAAGGTTATTGCACATTACTCCATAATCTGAAATGAAGAATGACATGTTTGCATAATAGGTCCCTTCGTACAAATAGAGTTGTGTACCATGGCCATCTTTATATTATACAGTCGTTGATCCAGAGGTAGGTTTAAGAGGTTGGTGTAGGGTTGAATGTATAAAGAATTAGATTGAGGCCTCAACCACACCGTCAAATGATTATCAAGAAGGGAACTCCAGTCTGAGAAGGAGATGACAATCCTTACTCCAAAGGGTAACATTTGACCGACCACTTGAAGCATGCCCTCTGCATAGGAATAGAGATTCATAGGTGTTGGATGAGCTAAGTCAAAGAGCTGACTTTACAAGATTGAGATAACTAAGACCTATGTTGTATGTTGTCACGTATAGGCATACATCCTTTGACTGGAGACAGATGTATTACTATATGTCTAAGTATGTACATCACGTAGACCATTAGGTTGATGACCTAATCAAGGTCTATACTTTGGCAAGATGGTGTGCATATGAGGGCATATGAGTAATATGATCTCTCAAAGGGATCATACATGTTCACTACTGAATTGGAACACATGAGCTCACTCATGATATATTGGGATAAACCAAATTTCAACGTTGGTCATCTTGTTTTGGAAACAAGACATGATTCCAAGGTATGATATATACTTTTGAAAAGCATATGATCGATACCAACTCCCAATGATTGAATGAGAAACTTAACAATAAAAGAATGAAGGAGACGATTCAAAGAAGATCAGAACTTCGAGTTTAATCATAGTGTTCCAGTATACAGGATATACATGTATTAAAAACTCGATGGTGATGTGATCTTAATTCATTGTATAACCATAACGCTTCCATTTCGAGGGAGTGATGAAATATTTTTGGATTCTAGTGACTCCATTAAGTAGACTAGTTATCCAATCTTAGTTCAAATGTTGGACATTGGTCTGAGTATGATTCAGATGCAATGAGAAGGTTGGATATTTTGTCTGATTAGATTTTGATATAAGGACAGATCTCACTATTCAAGTCACTATACATGAAATATACAATCATCATGTCCTTATCTCCAAATATATAGGGAGAAGGCACACTATCCTTGAAAGGGTTCAAGAATAGTTCCATTTGATGATATCTGAGCATTGGAAAATGATGATTAAAAAGGATTTATTTATCATTAAAATGTGAATATGTTTCACATTATGTGGATATATGTAGAGAGACATCTTAGATAATTAAACTAGATTTAATTATCGTAAATATGATTAATGTGGATAGAACTATCCATAATAATCATGGATATTGTGGATGTGATCCATAATATTGTAGAGAGAAATTTATCTATGAATAAGATTCACAATTTATCAGTTAATGTGATTCAAATTATACAATTAAATGTGAATTGGATTCACATTATACAATTAAATGCAAGTATGATTTACATTGAATATTGGATGGTTGAATATGATTCATAATTATCAATTGCATGATAAAAATTGACACAACATAATGTGGTTATATTTTGGTAAAAATTCAAACAATAAAATTGTCATCGCACATGTTGAAGATTTGGTGGAGATTGAAGATCTCACAAATTAGCAATTAAGTGGAGTGCACTCCAATCCTTATTAAGAGTGGATGGCCAAGGTGGAAGCACCATGTGGCCGTCCACCTCCTATAAGGAAAGTACACACTCCTCTTTCATATTCCTTCTATACATTGATTGATTTTAATAGAATTAAATTTATGAATATATTAAACTTATTTTTTCTTTAACATTAATTATAATGTTGCAAATTACTGCAATAAAATCTTGGCCATTGATTATAATTAGGAGTGCATCTCCACCTTTCAATTTGTTATAAAAGAAAGGCTAATCCTAGCCTTTTCTTTGAGACAATTAAGTTTAAGGTAACTGTTGCATCAACTTTCTCTCGCTCTCTGTCTACCATAATACACGCCTACCCTCTCCCACTCCTTCAACCCTTGATTATCTGGCTTTTAGGGACGGTCGTGTGCACTCACAAGGTGAGTGCGTAGTCGTCAAGGTAACCACAATCGAAAGCCTAACAAATCAACAGTCAAACCATAATATAGAGTAAAGCGATGCAATCAAAGTGTGAAGTTAAAATTTAATATAAAATCCTACAAAGAAGTGTGTATAATGACAAGCAGAGTAGGATGTCGAACTAAGGGAACAAGTCGGTATAGTAGGGATTACTATTTTAAATTAAATAAATAAATAATGTATATTTGCACAATATTTACTCACCTAATTACTTAATATTTTTGTGAGGTTTTTAATATATATATATAGGGCTTATCCAATGAATATATTTCCATTTGAAAGGTTGCCTACTTCGAAGGAGTACGGTTTTGGAATGATATTAATATGTTTGAGCCTTTTATATTTCTAATTATACTGAATTCTTAAAAAAAGGAAGATGGTTTTGGAAAGATAAATTCAAATCCTTAATATCGTGATGAAGAAATGGTCATTGTACATTTGATCAGTAATGTACATATTGTACTTATGTAATTATGTGTTGCGAGATTAGTAATATTGAAACAGTTTTCAGTAGTTTACATCTGTAATATTACATTGTATAGAGATCAGTAATTCGTTTATGTTACTCAAGTAATACATATTCAGTTCTCAAGTAATTATTGTAGAGAGACTAGTAATTTAGTACGTAAATTACTAATCTCCATACAACAAGTACTGATTACAAATGTCCATTTTACTGAACTCATTTTGCTTGTTACTAATGTTATAGTTACTTAATACTTTGAGTGTTACTGGCGCACCTCTTATTTACTTATATAAACTTTTTAATTACTTATAATGCATCGAGTGTTACTAATAGCAATACATAAGTTACTGGTTATGCAGTTTTTTATAATTATTCCAACTTACTGATTCCATTATCTTCTTTTACCTATAATTTATTACAGGTTTCTGATGCTTCTCCATATCTTACTTATTCTATTCTCTGTTTTGAATTACTATTGAATCGCACCTTCTTTACTTATGTAGCGTATTTAATTACTTGTAATATGTCAAGTGTTACTGATAGCCACACATAAATTACTTAACTTGTGTTTTGATAGAAAGAATGATAGAAAGAAAAGTAACATGTAGTATTTTCTTAAGATAAATAAGTAACTATGAATGGAATTTAATTAATAAGAATAATAAAATAGAAAAGTAGTACATGAAATATTGTCAGTAACATA
Organism: Ottelia alismoides; assembly: GCA_037367405.1. Taxonomy (NCBI): domain Eukaryota; kingdom Viridiplantae; phylum Streptophyta; class Magnoliopsida; order Alismatales; family Hydrocharitaceae; genus Ottelia; species Ottelia alismoides. The sequence goes on from JAZKJV010006839.1 coordinate 131,411, forward strand.
TACAAGTGCCATCAGTAACTTGGTATAATTTTTCTGAAATAATATTTTTGCTATCCAAATTCAATTGCAAGACATCCATCTTCGCTCCTTCTGATACGATCTTTTCATGATTAAAATCCATCTAGGAAGCATCGTTCATCATTGCTTCTAAAAAAATCATAATTAATTGCCATTCACAAATGATCTACTGCAATTGAAACTGAAATTGAAAACTAAAAAACAAATGATCAAATTCTACAAAAGAAAAATAAATAACTGTCTAATAAGCAACGAAAAAAACTTACAAAACGAGGACTTGAAGACGATCTTCTTTCATCGTTGGAGATCTTGAGATTTCATAGCAAGAGGAAGACAAAGATGATTTTGGAAATTTGGAAAATAAATACAATGCAATGTTGGGTAGACTTAATCACGAATCAAAAAAGGAAATCAATCACGAGGAGAATGCGGAGGGAGTTTGTTATGTTAAGGATTGTCGCTAAAAAAGAGAATGGATGAGATAAAATAGGATCATTGGATCATGATCTGAAGGATGAAAACACGAGCTCATCTGATCTCAAATGGGCTTATGGCCCATTGGATAAATTCCCTATATATATAATTTTAATTTTCTTTTTAAATTTCCTTATTTTTAATTTCTTTTTATTTTTAATTATATAATAAGTACTTATATCACTATATATATGTATAATATGTTATGTGTACATTATAGATAATATATAATACAATATATAAAATAAATATATAAAAATCATAAAATACAAGAAAGAATAATCCTTCTTATTTATTAAAAAATTTCAAAATATTTATAAGGTGTCTATAATGATTACTAATAACATTAGTTATATATAACTATATATAAGTGTGTGTAATACAATATAGGATAATATATTTATAAATACTGCTATAAATATTAAAAAATACTAAATAAAGTATTTTTGTGTTTTTTATATTTCCTCCTATTTTTATGAATTTTTGGTATTTTTTTTCTAATTTTTGAGTATTATTAAAGTCCAAAATATATAAAATCAGGAACTTAATTAATAGGCCGGATAGTTTTAAGATTTAAAAATATTAAATATGTTCAACATTTCTCAAAACTAATTTCTATAAGTAGCAAATAGTATATATAAAATATAAAACAAAAAACTAATTTTGTGATATTTTTGAAAATATTTTCTATTTTTTTAGAGTTAGAGAGGGTTTCAATTTGTACGGTTCTCTTTTGCTATTTTTTGTGATTTTTGGTATGTAGTTGTATTCTATAGTAATATACTATATGTGATTTTTTGGAATTTTTCAAATGTTTTTCTAATTTTTGGGTATTTTTATCTCCAAATAGGGAATAAATAGCAAATATTGATTTTTAATAAATGGAAAATGCAATGAAAATGTTAAAATAAAATAACAGAATGAATGAGAACAAAAAAAGCATACCCATCTATTTTCCCATAATTTTCGGAGTAAAGGAACTATTTAATCCAAAATAAAATACCTAAAATAAATTATACACTCTTGACATAGGTATTTTTACATGCAAAACATCCTAAAGTTTTCAACTGAATATATAATTTTTTATATTTAATACTAAATATACAAAGCTAGAGGGGCCTGCGCAAATTTCCAACTCACGTGGGCACCACGTGAGTCGACGTGGCATATGACCTATATGTATTATACAAAAGGTTTGGGGGTCCTATTGTAAATTTTACATAAATTATAAAGAGCAATAAAATATTTACCGGACTGTAAAATAAAGATACAAAAAGGGAGTTAATTAATTACCCCTTTTTCTTGTACGCGATCGGAGTGCTGGCAGTCGTCTACGTGGCCTAATGAGTGGCACCGGAAGCGTGCCTCTTCGTTTAATTTTCAATATCCCAGATTAGATCTGCGCCGAGGCTTGCATCTGATGGCTTGCATCTGATGCCTGGGTTGGTTGGAAGAACACCAGAAGAACAAAGCTTCGGTAAGCTTTGTTCTCTGATTCTGCTTGAGTTCGACCTCCTCTCCCCTCGATAGATGGCTATTCTCCTTCTTGGGGATGGTGCACGTCTTGCATGTACCTTTTGAAGGTTTAGGGCTCGTCGAAAGAGCCCTGAAGCTCAAGGCCCTTGAGGTTCTGTTCTAGTATTGACTGGGTGATTCATATGCTATAGGTGATCGTGGACCTGCGTCAAATAGTTAAGGGGGACGGGGGCTATCTCGTTGACCCTCTACTGAAGTTGTAGAAGCATGGGGTGAATGAGGCAAAGAGACTCTGGCTAGGGCAGCAGAAGTAGAGTCTGATCACCTGGTTTCTTATAGGAATCAAGTGGGAAACATAGGCTATGTAGAAGAAGGCAATAGGGAAGGAAATGGTGGCGGAAGGGAGTCGAAATAGGGTCGAGATATGGTGGATTTGGTGTCAGATCTAAATCTACGACGATTTTGATTTTTCAAAAATATGCTAAAGGCACGATTCAAAGATGAAAGTGAACCTACAATTAAACTATTGTAATGAAATGCAAACTGAGATATGTTCCTAGCAACTCTATGAGCTTGGGAAGCTCTGAGCAAGAGAGGTTTCTGGAGGGAAAGACTAGTAGACCCGGATCAGCTCCTCCACCACCTTATCCATGCTACGAAGGACCGGAGCGCGACGTGCTGTCACCATGGACTCAATGGAAGGTTCCTAAGAGGGTTATGATTGTTGAATATAGATCAAAAAATAAATGAAGGCCAGTAGGGGGATGTTATAGAAGCGGGTTCCGGTTGAAAAGGTGAGGTGATGGAGGAAGGATCGAAGGTGGTTGGTGGAGGCTAAGGTATGGGAGAGCGTGACTGAATAGAGGACTCCAGAAGGTGAAGGGTCTTGAGAGATATGGAGGCATGGAGTAGCTGTGGGAAAATGGAGAAGGAAGAAGGCCCGTGAATTCTGAGACAAGTCAGAGGAGAAGAAAAACAATTGACCTAGGTCCCCGAAGATAGTGTCATTCGATTATCCATCTTTCGAAGGAGATCCTGTGCACTCACAAGGCAAGGACACAGTCATCGAGGTGACCGAGCACGAAAGCCGAACAAATCAACAGTTAACCCACAATATAGAGTTAAGCGATGCAATCAAAGTGTGACGTTAAAATTTATTATAAAGACCTACAAAAAAGTGTGTATAGTGACAAGCATAGTAGGTTGTCGAACTCAGGGAACAAGTCATTGTAGCAGAGATTATTATTTATATATAAATAAATAATAATGTATATTTGCACAATATTTACTCACCTAATTTCTTAATATTTTTGTTGGTTTTTAATTAATTAATTATATGTATTTTAAGACACATAAATTTTAGTTTTACGATTTTTATTTTCTTTTTGAATTCTCTAATTTTCTTATTTCCTTTTATTTTTAATTATATAATAAGTATATATATCACTATATATTTATAATATGTAATATGTATAATACATATAATATATATACAATATATAATAAATATATAAAAATCAGAAAATACAAGAAAGAATGGTCATTTTTATTTTTTAAGGGATTTAAAAATATTTATAAGGTATTTATAATGATTAATAATATTATCAATTATATATAACTATATAGGTGTATAATACAATATAATGTAATATATTTCTAAATATATATCTATAAATAGTCAAAAAAATTCTAAAAATATTTTAGTGCTTTTTATATTTTTTTCTATTTTTGTGAATTTCTGGAAATTTTAGTTATTTTTAAGTATTTTAAAGTCCAAAATATATAAAATCAAGAACTTAATTAATATGCCAAATTGTTTTGAGATTTAAAAGATTAAATAGGTTCAAATTCTTAAAACTAATTCCTATAAGTAGCAAATAGTATAAATAAAAAAAATAAAATACAAAATTATTTTTTTGGTATTTTTGAAAATATTTTCTAATTTTATTAGGGTTAGAGAGGGATTTCAATTTTTGGGGTTTCCTTTTGTTATTTTTGTGATTTTTGATCTATAGATATATTATATAGTAGTATACTCTATGTGATTTTTTGGAATTTTTCAAAAAGTTTTTCTAAGTTTTTGTATTTTTATTTCCAAATAGGGAATAAATTGCTCGTATTTGATTTTTAATAAATAGAAATTGCAATGAAAATGCTAAAAAATAGCAGCATGAATTAGCACCAAATATAGCACATTCATTTGTTTTCCAAAACTTTTTGAGCACATGAACTATTTGATCCAAAATAAAATACCTAAAATAAATCATTCAAGCCTGACCGGAGTTTTTGCAACTAAATAAAGTCAAGGGGTTCCATGTAAAATATCCCAAAGTTTTGAACTGAATATACATTTTTATAAATGTTGAATACACAAAGTCGAAGGGGTCAAGATGCAAATTTCCACTCACGTGGGGCGCCACATGAGTCGACATGGCATATGACCTATATGTATTATACAAAAAGTTTGGGGTCCTATTGCAAATTTTACACAAATTATAAAGCGTAATAAAATATTTACAGGACTGAGCAATAAAGTTACTAAAGGGGTTAATTAATTATTTATTTTCTTACTAGCGATCAGAGGGCTAGCAGTCGTCCACGTGGCGTGATGAGCGACGTCGGAAGCGTATCACTTCATTTAATCTTCAATGGCCCAAATTAGATCTGTGTGGGGGCTTGCATCCGATAGTGTCCGGGCTGCTTGGAAGAACACCAGAAGAACAGAGCTCCGACGAGCTTTGGTCCCTGATTCTACTTGAGTTCGACCTCCTCTCCACTCGCTAGATGGCTCTTCTCCCTCCTGGGGATGGTGTACATCTTGTAGGTACCTTTGGAAGGTCCAGGGCTTGTCGAAGGAGCCCTGTAGCTCGAACATTTAGAGGTTTCGTTCTGGTGTTGGTGGGCACTCCATATGTTCTAGGTGATCGCGAACTTGTGTCAAATGGTTAAGGGGGTCGAGGGCTATCTCCTCGACCCTCTACTAAAGCTGCAGAAGCATGGGGTGAATGAGGTAAAGAAACTTCAGTGAGGGCAATGGAGGTGGAGTCTGATCACTCAATTCCTTAGAGGAATCAAGAAAGAAACACAATGCTATGGCAAAGAAGGCAACTCCAGCGATTTTGATTTTTCAAAATTATGCTAAAGGCACAATTAAAAGACAAAAGTGAACCTACGATTAGACTACTGGAATAAAACACAAACTAGAGATACGTACCTAGCATCTTGATGAGCTTGGGAAGCTCAAAGCAGAAGAGATTGCCGGAGGGAAAGGCTGGTGGACATGTATCTGTTCCTCCACCACCTTATCTACGATGCGAAGATCGGAGTGTGGCCTGCTATCACTAGGGACTCAACGAAGGTTCTTAAGAGGGTTATTATGGTTGAAGAGAGATAAAAAAGAAACGAAGGCTGGAGGGGGGGTCTTATAGAAGTGGGTTCCGACCAAAAAGGTGAGGTGATGGCGGGAGGATCAAAGGTGATTTGTGGAGGCTAAGGTATTGGTGAGAGTGGTTGATCATGGGACTGCAGAAGGTGGAGGGTCTCGAGATATATGGAGACGTGGAGTAACCATGGGAAAATTGAGAAGGAAGGTGGCTCGTGAGTTCTGACACAAGTCAGAGAAGAAGAAGGATAGTTGACCTAGGTCTACTTTTGGAGGCCCTGGTTAGTCCACATGCACAAACCAGGAAAAGAGAATAAAAAATTATTTATAAATTCATTTAAAAAATAAATAAACTATTTTTTAATAAAACAAATAAAATATTTGTAATTTAATGTAGTATTTTATGCATAATTTTATTTATTTCTTCGAGATTATTTATTGTAAGTTAATATATACATGTATAAATATAGATATAAAACATGTATTTGACATTTGTATTGTTATTTTTATTATATGTTTTATTATTATATAAATGTATTTTATATTTTTACTTTATTTAACTACACCTTTGGGTATTTTCATTATATTTTTATATTTTATTTATGTATTTAAAGAATTATATACATATTCTTTATAGGTATACATATGTATATTTCATCTATGTATTAAAGTAATTGATTTATTTTAATTTTATTTTAATGGTTTTGATTTATTTTAAAGGTGTACGTGTGTTTTAAATAATATTCACAATTTTATACAATATAAGGAATTGAAAAATGTACAGAATAATATATTGAATATAATATACATGTATATGGCACAATTAGGGCTCAAAACCTAACTTTTGCATCTTAACTTAAAATTGAATGAAACTACCTTCATTAAATAGCTTATTTAATTTTATATACAATTAAAGGTGAGTCTAATCAAGTTTGATATACTATGGAGAAGATACATGTCTGCAAAGTTTTCTTTGCAGCTTTTTATTTTATGTGTCTTGGGCACACTGTGCATTATTTTCTATAAAATTAATTTTGTATTTTTCTTTATATTTTTCTTTGTATTTTTATTTACAAAATTCATGTAGAGGGTTTTTTTAATTTGAGGTGTAAAAATAATAAAATAGAATAGGACCCAAAAGGCAATATTTGGGCAATTTAAATAAAGTTTTTGTGTAGGATTTTCTGTGTATTTTTGTACAGTTATTATGCCTTATCTCCCCCTACTTTATTCTTTATCGACCAAGTCATCGTAATGATTGGGTCTCGGGGTATGGGATCACTCAGTGTCTTTGACACTTCATTTCTTTTTCTTTTTTTCCTTTATTCTTTTATTTTGGAATTAAATATATAATTTATACATTATTTTACCTATTTTTTTATACAATATACATAGTGTTTATTTTGGAAAATAAATGATATATGCATGCATTTAGCTAGGGATTTAAGGCCAAAATGAAAGAATAAATGTGATGATGTGAGGGTTCATCAACCCTACGGCCATCCCCATGGCTAGGGCTTGTGGAGATCGCAGTCGTGCTTGTTCTGTCGTCATGCTGTCGGATCAACTACTCGTGGTTCTTCATCTTCTTAGCCTCATGCTCTTGAAGAAGACATTATATTTCATGAGATGAAATCATTAAATTCTATGTTCAGATCGTCTCCTTGGATTGTGGGAAGCACGCGTTTCATTCACATGCTCACAAGTGCTCTCTCATCGGGTTGGACTTGAGATAGGATGCCTCTTCCTTTAGAGGCTATGAGGTCACAGTCACTCTTCAAAAGGTAATACTTGTGGTATCTTGACGAAATGACATAGTACTCATTCCCATGTCAAGTGGTTTCATCGAAAACTTTTTTAACTTCCTCTGCCCCCATCGACTAGTATTATTAGTTGACCTAGATTGCATACGATGTGATCTCCATACTTCCATGATGCACGAGTCTTTACACGACTCCCCTCAAGTGGTACCCGAGCTTGGTTAAAGGTCTTGTATATGATCCAAACTCTAAGGGAACAAGGTTTTGCATATTGGATGCACAGGAACTTGTTTTCACATAGATACGATTTGAAATTGATTTTATGCATATATGACATGTGTAATATTTTGGCATGTTATGAATAAATTTTGGGATACTTAATCATGTTTATAATGTCTGGACATAACTCTAAAAGATTCGCAAAATGTTAGCGATGATCGGGCATTGATTCAGATACGAAAAGTTCCCGTAGTGTGTTTTTACATGATTTTAGGATCAGTAACTTTATAATTTTTTATTAGTATTTTCTTATCATAAAACATGATAGAAATGCATTAATTATGTTAATAATCAAACCAGAAAATTTCTCAAATTTATTTCACGTTATTCCGACTCCGTTTGTCATAGATATGTGATATTTAGTAGAGATGAGTGGGAAGATGATCAGATCATCTTGTTGACATCTTTTAATATGTTTAACCATTCAAATATAGGCATATAATTTTAGGATTTGTTCTGATTAATTATGGTATCATTTATTTAGATAAATACTTGACAAACAACAACCTTGAATGATTGTTTCATGACATGAAAACCCTAGATTCTAAACTACAATAGTTGTAGCTCAACTTTTACATGCAAAATCAACTTATTTGATTGTAGGACTATAAAATTAGGATGTAAAAATGTTTTAAGATGAATAAATTTATGAGTTATTAATGTATAGTATCGTACACGGTTGAAAGATCGATAAAACCTCTTAATACAATTTGTACAAATTATATTGTCTCGAATTAAATTAGTGATGTTGTCTACGCCGTGGATATGCTAATGGGTTACTTAATTGGTATATTGCACTACATCTCACTATTAGCATTATCTATTCGACCTGGATGGATCCGTTTCAAGGAAGTTTAGCATGAGAAATCTCTGCATACTCTACTCAAAACAACTAATTGGAATAATAAAATTATATTATGTGAGTGTGTATATTATGTAGTAATTTCAGGTAATTAAATTATTTGTTGATTGCATTGGATTAATATTGATTTAATATGATTAAATTAATATAATCCAATTATAATACATAGTATTTATTTAATAAGACTGGATTTCCCTTGGAAGGGTTGATCATAAGAATATGATTCAATTGATCAATCAAAATTTGAATGGGATATGGATGATCATAAGATGACATCCATGATCTCCCGTTAAGGTGAAGGATTTCGTCTCCATGGATTGTATGGAGGAGATATCGACGTACAAGCACACATAGACCGAGCTCTTTGCTTCTCGAAAGAGTATGACCATATGCGTAATGATCCCATTATTGTTCCCCATATAATTGAGGCGATATTGGACTGCACATAGCGAGTTCTATTCCTGTTGGTGGTTGATTCAATTGACAACGGGCCAACATCACCTTAGGGGTTGTGGGCTTGGGTGTCAAAGATTGAATTGGGAATTGTATGTTAGACTTGCAAGGCGGAAAGAGTTATCGTTTCCTACACCCAAGTTGCATTTTCTCATATTATTGGGGTGTGACAAAGGTGGAAGGGAGATCTCAGATCTCGCTTGAGGTACTTTGGTTAGCATACCTCATGCTTTGAAAGTTCGAAAGGGAATGAACTTTCAAAGTAATAAAAAATGAGACAACTTTGATTTAAAATAACAATAACCTTAATCAAAGTAAATATATTTATGCAAATTATCATATTTTTAGATAACCTTCATTAACCCCACCAAGAAACTATACTCCATCATAACTAGTATCCTGGATCGGATACATGATCAAGGGTGTAAAACTTGCATTTGAACATATAATTTGTGTGGTTGAAATGTGCAAGTTTCCTCATGATAATGAGTTGATAATTAAGTAGACTACATGATAACAACTTGAGATTTGTATGTCTCTACAGTCTTAATGTCTCATCGAGTGTGCTCTGGAAGTATCATATCTATGATGATCATAATTGTCAAGATCCTTCAAAATAGAAAGAGATATTTTGGCAATCACATGTGCTCTCAACATTTAATCATGAATGACATTATTCACTGCATTATGCACAATTATGGCTTCATAAAAATGATGTACTCAAAATGTTTGAGTACCTACTTGAACCATAGTCTGTAAGAGTTAAGATGAATATATATATGATGAATGCCATCATTCTACTATCTCTACTCAAGTATTTCATGAAGCTTCATAATATTCATATTGTACGAGTGGGGTGAATCAAGCAAGAAAGTTGAAATACTCTTATATTGAAGTCCCTTGAGAACACACTCAATTTAAGAGATCTTTTATCTTAAGTAATGGTTGTTTATAGATCAAGGAAGCGTAGTGGAAGCATGGGTCCTACACATGTAAGAAGGAGTGTCAAAAAGTTGAGTATACTTTTGTGACTTCCACATATATGACATCCAAAGAGTTAGATGAATGTTAAAACTGCAACAAATCGATATATTGATAGTATAACTATCCAGACAATGTAGAATCCTTAGAGAAGGACTCAAATAGTGCATCGGAGTATTCTACATCTACTTATCATCATTTAAATCGACTTACTTATTATATAAGATTAAAGTCAAATAATTGTATCTCATTTTTCTGATAACACTTGCAATTGGTTGCACATGTTTTAAAAGACTGGAAAACTTGAGCTTAAGTTTAATACTCATCTTACATGGGATTTGACGCAATTGTTGTAACAATCTCCATTAGATAGATAGACTACTTATTTTCAGTAGGAGAGCCTTTAGTCTTATAGAATGTATCTGCGACCTAGATATTAGAATAAATTCATTGTCTATTTCTAAACTTGCTAGAAATAGACATACATTCTGAGATAGATCTATCATAAATATTTTTGATTGAGATATTTCAGATAATAATCTAACATATTATAAGACTGAAATTAAACTTTAAAATATCAAAAGGAGGATGATGATCATTTGACAATGATTTGACATCAATACTATGACATAAGTCTATTGATGAGATCAATACACTAGTAAGAAATAGAACATTAGATTGTCTGAAAATTTAAAACTTACATATTTGTGAATACTATATCAAAGTAAAATATCCAATACACCCTTCTTTGGGAATGGTATAAGATGCATAGGTATTCAACACCTCATACATATTGATGTATGTGAAGCATCTATACCGTAATAAACATTAATGATAAGGGATATCCATTAATGATTATTTGCGGTATGAGATTTCTTCCTTATCCATTAGAAACCTTTGAAATATTCAAAGATTTCATAATTTGGTTGAGAACCAAATCTACAAGGAAGATGAAAAGATTTGGTTCTGACTGAGGTAGCCGATACCTATCAGATAAATTTAGAATAATACCTTATAGAAAGGAATATTGTTCCTATCTCACTCCTCCTAATACACCTCAGCTCAATGGAGTTGTAGGGAGATGGAATTTGATCATGTGCAACATGATTTGATCAATGATAAATTTTAGCATAATTACCTCTTAGTTTCTGGGTATATGCAGTACATACTGCAACATATATCCTTAACAAGATTCCAAGAAAATATGATTCTAAAACTTCTCGTGAGCTATGGTTTGGAACCAAGTCCAGTGTTAGACACTTGAGGATTTAGGGTTGCTTGGTCTATGACATAAACATGGGTGCGAGTAAGCTAGAAGCTTGCACTAGCGAGTGCTACTTCATTAGTTTTATAAAGGATGGTATAGGAAACCTACTTTATGACCATGAGATTCTTAAAGATTTGATCTCTAAGGATATGATTCTTAGAGGATGACTTCCTTATGAGTCAAGATAAGAATGAAGTAAAGGGAATCATCCAACCTTAGGAGGATAATGAGGTTCTTAAAATTAGAAACTAAAAGAATAATTAAAAATGAAGCACTTATACCTCTTAAAATCAGTTTGAGGGTGGTAAGACCACCTACAGGGTATGGTGTCTGTGTGTTAGAGAAGTCCGATAATGATCTGGATTCATGTGATGAAGATTCTAAGGATCATGACATAGAGAGATGGATGTTGACAATGAAGTCTAAAGTAGACTTCATGCACAAGTGTTGTGCATAGACTCTGGAGGATCCACCTATAAGGTTTTGACCCATTAGGTGTAAATCGATCTTCAAGAGAAAGTGGGAAGATGATGAGAATGTAGAGAGTCAAAGCATAGTTCATACACAAAAAGAAGGCATTGCTTGCGGTCAGACTTTCCCTCCAATGGCCATGCTTATACCCATCAAAATATTACTAACTGTAGCTACACAACTTGACCATGACAACCGGAAGATGGAAGTCAAGATTGCATTCCTCAGTGAATACCTCAACAAGTATATTCATATGAAGTAGCCCCAAGGTTTCATAGCTGAGGAAGGAAAATTGTGCAAGATAAGGAACTCCATCTGTGGGCTCAAACAAGCTTCTTATAGTTGAGACATCATATTTGATGAAATTATAAAGGTTACGATTTAAGATTGAATCTTCATGAAACATGTGAAGATTAGTGGGAATACCAATGTGTTCATCTTGTTAAATGTAGATGAAATCCTAATCATTTAAAATGATATAAGGATGATAGTAAGTGTTTAATAATATGGTTGTATCATACATTTGAGATAAAAGATCTCAAGGATTCCTCTCAGATCTTAATTCTGAACTTGTTCAGAAGTAAAGAGAAGAGGGTATTGGGATAATCATATAAAGGGTACCCTTGAAAAGATCCCATTTGGAAAATTTCAAAAGAAGGCATCTTTCCCTTAAGATATTGTATTGACTTATTCAAAGGATAACACCTCAAAGTGATGAGGATGTGAATGCTAACGCTGCATGCCCTTTTGCATCAGTTATAGGAAGCCTGATGTGTTCCAGATATGTACAAAAGCTAGATGTTTACCATGAAGTGGAAGTGGTAAACTATTACCAATACTACTATGGAGATAAAACACTTAATTGCAATAATAACATATTCAAAGACAAGATTTTAGAGATAGTGATCTCAAAATTTTATATTTAAAGACTTAAGACTTTGTAGATAGTGATCTAAAGGTCTTACCTATAGATACCTTACAAGACTTAAGACTATGTTTTAGTCTTTGGAAATAGAGATCTCTAAGAATAATAGTAGTCTATTAAGGGTAATAGAAATCCCTTGCTAGTTAAAATAATGATTGATTTATGGTGCCAAAGGTTAAAACTAGCAAGATGTACGGAACTATGACTACTTTTACAAAACTGAATATTGGTTTCATAAGATGCAAAATTCACATTGGATGCGAGCACTTTTACTAGGAGACATGCAAGTATGTGAAAGGATTTGACATAGTCTCTCAGGATAGAGTAACTAGTTAGCTGACCAAGATATTTATCTAAATAGATTATGCTTAGCACATGAGTGTGGGTTTAAAGATTGGACCATTAATGGCTCTTTGGGATAATGGAAGATTGTTGGATATGTGATCCTACGACAAGCTATTATGCAACAACGGTTATTACAGATCATTCCATAATCTAAAATGAAGAATAACATGTTTGCATGATAGGTCCCTTCATACAAATAGGGTTATGTACCAAGGCCATCTTGATATCATACAACTATTGATCCAAAGTTTGGATCATAGAGGCTGGAGTTGGAGGTTGAATGTCTAAAGAGTTAAATTGAGAACTCAACCACACTGTCAAGTAATTATAAAGAAGGGATTTCCAGTCTTAGAAGGAGATGGAAATCCTTACTCCAAAGGATGATATCATACCGACTTCTTGATAAAGGTCCACTACATAGGAATATAGATTCGGATGTGTTGGATGAGTTAAGTCAAAGAGTTGACTCTGTGAGATCGAAATAACTAAGATCTATGTCATATGTTGTCGCGTATAGGTGAAAGTTTCGTATTTTACCCCGGTTAATAGTGTAGAATTGTAGTAGTAGGGCAATTAACATATCTATCAAAAAATCACTTGATTAATTATTCAATTAAAAGCAAACGATCCAATTTATATTTTACTTGGACAAGCCCAAGGTCGAACTCAGGGAGGCCACTATCTCCTTAGGTTGATTTTTAGGTGATCTAGAAGCTAGCTTTTCACAAGAATTTTTTTTTGGTATTTTAAAATGCAATTAATGGATGAATTGCAAATTTAGGAAAGTTCGTGGACTAAAATGCAATTTTCATGCAAATGATGTATAAAAGTTATGAAACTTAGTTAGAATATGAAATATGATGAAATTAAGCTACTATATTTTTTTTGGAATTTGTTGATGCAAGATGATTTAATTACGAATTAAGTATGCATGTAGGGTGATTTTTCACAAATTAATTTTGGATTTTTTTTAAAAAACATCAATTTAATCCAAATTAAATAAATAGGCATGTGTTTTAAATATTTACTATTTTAGGCATGAATCGACACCTGAAGTGCCGATTTGGGGAGAGAACCCAATACGACACCTCAAGTGCCGATTTGGGTGGATAACTTTCACCAAAATCCAAACCGTTTTATACATATACCCTTCTCCTCATGTTTATTTTAAAAACTCTCTAATAAACTATTAAAAATCTATATTGATAAAAATACGGAAAGGATACAACTGTAGCTATTGACATATATGAAATTAGTGTTTAATATCCTCAAAAAATGTAAATAGATGCGAAGCAGATAAAGAATTATACATCTATGTTGCATATACTTAGAACTAAATCTACAATAATATTTACATATATACATGAATATGCAAATGAGGATACAAATATTTTTGGATATCAATTTGAAATGTATATATGTATCCACTTTAAAACATATATTAATACATATGTCAAATTTTATAATGGATACGATGACGGATCAGATATGATGTATCAATATCTATTTCTATCACTAATTTTTATTATTTTTGCAGACACGCATATAAATAAGGATATCATTTTAGTTTGTTGGATACGGATATGGGTCGTAGTAGTAGGTATAGGTTCATTAATGTGTGTTGGTATCTACCATAACGAATGCAACTAGATAATCCATATACATCTTTTATCATATCCATTTTTAAGCGGATATGGATACATAATTTTATTTTACAAGTATAAATATGAATAAGAAAATTGTTTTTTATTTTTCTGATAAAGATTTAGATATGTGTGTTTTTTTTTCATTTTTTAAGATTATCAATATCCGTATTCTTATCCTAAAAAATGAAAAAGATACACATGTCTACATCTTTCTCAGAAAAATAAAAAACAATTTTCTTATTCATATTTATACTTGTAAAATAAAATTATGTATCCATATCCGCTTAAAAATGGATATGATAAAAGATGTATATGGATTATCTAGTTGCATTTGTTATTGTAGATACCAACACACATTAATGAACCTATGCCTACTACTATGATCTATATCTGTATCCAAAAAATAAAAATGATATCTTATTTATATGTATCTACAAAAATAATAAAATTAGTGATACAAATATATATATATATATATTGATACATCATATCCGATCCACCATTATAAAGATTTGACATATGTATCCATATGCATTTTAAAATGGATACATATACACATTTCAAATTGATATCCAAAAATGTTTGTATCCCCATTTGCATATTCATTTATATATGTAAATATTATTGTATATTTAATTCTAAGTATAAGCAACATAGATGTATAATTCTTTATCTGCTTCGCATCTATTTACATTTTTTGAGGATATGATACACTAGTTTCATATATGTCAATATCTACAGTTGTATCCTATCCATATTTTTATCAATATAAATTTTCAATAGTTTATTTTAGAGAATTGTTAAAATAAACCTGAGGAGAAGGGTATAAATATAAAATGTCTTGGATATTTGTGAAAGTTACCCACCCAAATCGGCACTTGAGGTGTCGTTTTGGGTTCCCTCCCCAAATCGGCACCTCAGGTGCCGATTCATGCCTAAAATAGTAAATCTTTAAAACACATGTCTATTTATTTAATTCGGATTAAATTGATATTTATTTTTAAAAAGGTCCCATTAATTTTAATAAATAGCAAACCAATTTAATTTTGAGAACTAAAATTATCTTAGATGTATCTAATGAGGTTCTATCTAGGAAAATTAATAAATCCTGAAAATGATTAATGTACGAACTAATAAAAATTAATTAATGAGATCACTAAATATTTTTTGTGACCTCGATATATATGCAAACAAGATGATTTTGGGCACAATGTAAAATACCTAAGATCTACCTATGTGATATTTTGAGAATTTTTGGAGCAACGATTAATTTAATAACAATTTCAGAGCATCAAATGGGTAAACCATGCAAGTTTTTATCAAATTAATTATAATAAATAAATCACAGCTAAAAAATAAATGACCATCCACAATGATAAAGCATAAGTAGTTCTACACAATGCTATTTTTGAAATAAAAAATTTGTGCGAGGTGAAGGTTCAACGTAACGCCCAAAGACAGGGGCCTAAATGTAAAACAGAAAAAGAATGGAATAAAAGCAATGAAGAAGAGGGCTGAAATTAAATTACCAAAACCCTACAGGGTTGTTATGCAATTTTCACATGCACGTACGTTATGTGCACGTGTGGTTGGTCAGCGGGGACGTGGATGTAACTTCTAGAAGCTTGAGAGGTAGACACACAAATACCCCTCTAACTGGGAAAGGGCACATGTGCAATTTTGGGAAATCACAGGGCACTGACATAATATACACCTCATTGCACGTGCGTCGCGCGTGCCATAACCGAGGTCCAGATGGAATCATTGTGTAGGAGCAACACATGGCAGGTTGGGCTTGCTTCGGGTTTGCCGATCCTGGATGCTTGGACCTAGCCTCGGACGGTAGCAATGTGGTTGGATGAGACCCTCTGGATCAAGGCGTGGGCCTTGATCCTATGGCAACTGTAGGTCGAGCTCAGGTGTGAAGGAGCTTCAGGTTCAACCCAAGGGGCGACGAGGTCGATGGGAGGACTCCCCGCTCGTCGACATACGACGGAGCGGAACTGCTCTGCTCCATAAGGCGGTGAGGCAGAGCTTCTTTGCTTGTGATTGGAGTGCTGAAGAGTGGAGCAGCTATGAGTAGCAAGCTCCTCCTTCTCCTATCTTCAACCCACGATGGAGAAGTTGTTGCTCGATGGAGAGGGGGAGAGCGACTTGAAATGAGCTAGAGGAGGTCGGGCAGTGTTGAACCGGATTTTGTAGAGGTCGTGTCTATTTACAAGGCGTATCAACAGTCGATGATTTGACCTCACACGAAATCCGAAATTCAAACGATAATTAACCCACAACAAGAATCAAACAATGAAAAGAGGTGCGGAGTTAAAATTTATTATAACTCTACAAAGGATGTGTATAGTGTGCAAGCAGTGTAGAGGTCGAATACAGGGAGCGGACAGGTAGAACGGGGTAAAAATGCACAAAATGTGTGACTGTGATAACTTGTCTATTTATGTTATTTTTTGTGGGTTTTAATTTTATACTATTTTATTTTATTTTTAATTTTTATGTTTTTTGTATTTTTCTTTTTAATTCCCGATTTTTTTATATTTTATATTTTTTAATTTTCTTTTTCTTTAAATAGAATATATATACAAAGTAAGAAAGAGAGGGATAAAGTATTTATCAAAATAGTTAAATAAGGGAAATTCAGAAAATAAAATATTTTTGGTCTTTTTATATTTTTCTAATATTTTTGTGATTTTTTTCTAGATTTTTCCTAATTTTTTGGTATTTTTAAAGGCAAAAATACTAAAAACAGTGAACAAGATAAAAAACTAAAAATAAAATAGAGAAATAAAATAACAAACAGTAACAAAAATTCTCCAAATAATTTTAAATTAAAGATAATAAAACAAAGAAAATTTATAACAGAGATTGTATTTTTAGGATTTTTGTAGAATTTTAAAGATATTTATGAAGGTTTTTGGCGTTTTCTAATTTTTAGGAGTTTTCTTTTGTATTTTTTAATAATTTTTGGATTGAAGTTAAAACACACTAAAATAGGCCAAATATATTTTTTTGGGATTTTTTCAAGAAGTTTTTATATTTATTTTATGGATTTTATAATACAAACAGTAGAGAAAATGCGTATTTTTGAATTTTTATAAATATTTAATGCAATAAAAATGCAAAATGAAAATATGGCATGGAACTAGAATGCAACAGGAACCTATGCTAATTTTTGTGGATTTTTTAGGGACTTAGAGATGCATGAAATAAATAAAGGCAACAAAAAGAAAATGCATGCTGGCAGGGGCGTTTCTGTAAATAAGCAAAAGTTCAGGGGTCTCGACGCAATGTTTCCAGAAATATTCAATCGATTAATAAAAGTTTTGGACCAAATGCAAATATCCAAAAGAGAAGGATTATCCCTGCAAAATCACCAGGCCCACGTGTGTACGCACGCGCCCCTGGTGGGGACCATGTTGTAATACTAAAAAAGTTCAGGGGTTTGATTTCCAAATAATCCAAAAATATTACACTTTAAACAAAAGTTCAGGATTAAAATGCAATAAAGAAACCCTCGGGGGCCCTTTGCAAAATGTCCACGCACCTCACGTGCACAGATCACGTGAGGTGACGTGGACAAGGACTCCTTTGCAATTAATGAAATGGCAGAGACCTGAATGCAAATTTTACAAAGTAATAAAATGCAAATGAAAGCTTCAGTCCTTAATATCAAATACAAAAATTACAGGGGGTGATAATGCAAAATACCATCGGCAGGGGGCGATCCGACGGTGGGGCACACTTCACTTATACACGTGTTAGCCTCAGATCGCGCGATACCCCTTCGACGCCAATGCCCAGGATTAGAACTTGAAAGGTTGATCGGACGGTTGGGGTGGCTTTGATCCAACATCAGCTGCAGCTTTGGAAGATCAGGGGAGGATCCGACGGCGCAGGGTCGATGATGAAGAACACGTGAAGAACTCGGGCCTAGAGAAATTGGGTCGGCTAGACCTTGATTCTCCGCACAGCTGGGGGTCCTCCGACGGGGGTGATAGGTTCCTGCAGTGATGATGATGACGCCCCCAGGTGGCTTAGATGGGGCCAAGGACCATGGGATGGCCTACAGCCGCACGAGGAAGCTCCGGCGGACCTGGGGGTTGCTCTTGACGATTTACGAGGCTCAGACGCCTCCTTCAGGACCTACAAAGAAAATACACGCAGTAGCACCAAAGCAGACGTCCTGGCTTTTATTGGCGAGAGGGGGACGTGTGCGGGATGGTAAAAATAGAGCTCACCGGAGGTTGGATTAGGTAAATGGTTGAGCGTGGCTCGAAATGGAGGAAGGAAAATGATCTCTACAACTACTGGAAGTGAAAACAAGCAAAAAAATGAATAAAAATGTGACCTCTAGGGTTGAAAACCCAAGGCAAACCTCACGGCCAAGCTTGGCTGGAGATGGGGTGGAAACGCCTCCGCGCCGCTCCTCCGCGCCTCCTGACGGCGAGGTGAGCTTGATGTCACCTCCCTCAAACCTCAGCACTTGAAAGAAGGGAGGAAGAATGGGTAAAAAGGATTCAAACGATCAAAGAGGTGATGGGTGGTTTTTGAAGAAGTGACGGACATGGCTCAAAGATCAAGGCGTATCGAGCGAATCGTCGATCCAAAGACCAATACAAGCACTGGCGTGTATGCCCAATCCACGAGGAAGAAAAGTCATGAAGACCACATCATTAAAGGAGGAACTATGTGGCATAGAAAAATATGCAAAAGCGGACAAAAAAATCAGGTCTGACAGATGGCAGAGGGGGAGTCAGACAGTTGACCCGCGGTCAACTGTCAGACTCACCTGGTTGGTCCACGTGGACCAACCAGGAAAAACCTCTAAAAAATATTTTGTAAATTAGATTAAAAATACTAAATGATTTTTATTAATTTTAGGTCATAAAATAAAAAAAAGTTTGTTATTTTATAAAGTATTTTATAGTGATTTTTAATTGTTTTTATGAGTTACAAAAATACAAGTTACCTTTTATGACCTATATAGGTGTATATATCTATATATTTTAATATTTTTTTTTATTTTGTATATTTAATTTTATTTATTTCATGTATTATTTTATAAATTTATAAAATATTTTTATACACTTAAATATATTTTAATTGTATTTTTATGAAGTGTTTTGTACACTTAATAAAATATAAGTATTAATTATATAGGAATGCTTATAGGTATTATACCTAGGTATTATATACATGTATTTTATTTTATCTTTTCTTTAGGTTTTTATTCTGTATTTAATGTAAAAATATATTATAAGTAATATTTACAAAATTATAAAAATATAAAATATTAAAAATAAGATAATAAATAAAATCAATATTTTAATCTGTATAAGTATACAATAGGGGTCCAAAACTCAACTTCAAACCGTAGCTCCGTAAAATGCGAAACCACCTTCATTAAATAGCTTATTTAAAATTATATACAAATAAAGGTGATTTTGATACATTTCGAGCTTTTATTTGAGAGATACAGGTCTGGGAAGTTGGGATTCTTGAATTTTATTCAGATCATAACTTTTTATCTGTATATTATTTTTGAGTGAAATCATTTTTGTATTTTTCTATATTTAATTTTTACAACTTTCATGTACAAAGTTTCTTTATTTGAGGTATAAAAAGTAGAACCAAAAATAGGCCCCAAAATGAATAAAGAATGAATGAAATAAAAGGTATTTTTATTGTATTAGACCCTTATCTTCCCCTACTTTATTCCTTGTTGACCTAGTCATCGAGATACCTAGGTCTCGGGGTTTCTGGTCATAAAATATTTACAATATTTTATTCGTTTTCTTTTCTTTTCTTTATTCTATAATTTTGGCTGTAAAAACTGTATTTTATACACTATTTACACAATGATGCATGGATGATAAAATGCCCGAATTAACAGTATTTACACGCATTTACTAGGGTTTTTAAGGCCAAAATGATAGAATAAAGATGATGAAACGTAGATTCATCAGGCAGTCGATGCGATGGAGAAGGTGAGGGCAACCATGAAGCTCCGGGGCTATAGAGGCAAGCACATACCTCGAGATGCAGCCAACGAGGTGTATGGTGGGCGATGGCATGCTGCAGAGCTGGACGAGGGAGTGATGACCGGTAGAGGTGATTGCCGAAGGTGAGGCGGCCATTGTGTGGGGAGTGGCCTGAGCGTGGGAAGTGGAGCAACGCGAAGGACATAGCAGATGTCGAGGCAGATCGATTTGGGGATGGGGAAGAAAGAAAGGAAAAGCAGAGAAAGAGGAGAAAGAAGAAGTAAAACAGGAAGAAGCGGAAGATGAAGGAAGAAAAATAAAAATAAAGAAGAAGGAAGAGGAGAGGAAATAAGGGGGAAGGAGTTACCTGAAGGAGTAGATGGGTGAGTCTCCTGGGGAGGAAAGCTTGAGGCTTCCTAATTCTCGCTCAAAGCTACGACAAGGCTAAGCTTCACAACAGCTGGAACTGTTGTAGCAAGGAACGAAGGTTCCTTGGATCACGTCGGCAAGGACTTGCCATTACTCAAAGGCGAGCTCTCTCACTGTCACCGAGGGAGGGTGGGAGCTCAAGGTCCTATGTGCTCTCATAATGGTAGATGATGCACAATGGTGGGTGGCAAAGGGGCTTTATGGTCGGTTGGAGAGGAAGGTCGAGATGGTCGGGGTCATGGGCGGTTGGAGGAAAATAAGGAAATGGGGAGAGGTTGGTTGCAGTCGTGCGTTGAGGAGGGATGGAAGATGGGAATGGGCGGATATTACTGCACGATGCGGGAAGGGAGAGAGGGCTAGGTGGTCGGGTCAGCCGCTGGTGGTGGGCGGAAATTAGGGCGGTGAGGGATTAGCGGAGCAGGCGAGCGACGAGATGCACGTGGAGGTAGGCAGTTGCGCGTCGCCATAAGAAGCGGGCGGAGGGCGCATGCTGCGTAGGAGGTGGAATGTGGGGGGCCACGTGGCGTGTAGGGACACAACCATGTGGTGGGTGAAAATAAAATAAAATTAAAATTTAATAGATAATCAATAATAATAATAATAATAAATAATAAATAATAATTAAAATAATTGAAATAAATAAATACAATAAAGATAAATAAAATAAATGAAAAATAAAATGAATAATAATAATAATTGAAATAATAAAATAAATAATAATAAAAATAAAGTAGTAAATAAATAAAGATAAAATAAATAAGTAAATAATAATGTAATAAAATAAATAGTAGTAATAATACTAAATAATAAATAATGGGGTGACACGTGGCCGATCTACAGGCTGCAACGTACCGCTCCTAAAAAATCAAAAATTAAATGCAAAGAAAAATAAAAAAGAAATAACAAAAAAGGTCAAATAAAAAAGTGGTCAGCATGAAAGTTGCTCTCTCTACGAGATCTACAACTTTTGTGAAGGACCCAAAACTAAAAGAAGTCATCTGTACAAAAAGTTTTTTGGTGGTATATTACAGATATAAAATATCAGATTTTTATCTTTTGCAGATTTTTTAGCATTTTAAAAAAGTATAAAAAAATAAAAGGCAAAGAAAATATGAAATAAATATTTACAACTTAATATAATATTGGATGTATAATAATTAAGAAACTAAAAGATAAAATAAATAAATAAAGGGGACATATGTACAATATATAAAGGGGCTCAAAATCCAAGTTTCACATACGAACTCAGATTCTTTTGAATTTGGTCTTGTTTTGAAGGGAATTGAACATACATTAAATCAAAAGTGACTGCGTCCATAGGAGACTGTATGAGAGAGATATTCACTTTTTAAGGTTCTTAGTCTCAAACTAGGGTTTGGGTTTTATTGGTCAAATTTACAAGTTAGTATTTTTTGATATTTTTTCTTTATTACTGTTAGTAATATATATACATACTATAGAGGTTATTTTATTTAAATCTGAATTAGAGAAAAATAGATAAACAATAGTACAAATATGGTGAATATACATGAGATATTTACAAGCGAATTTGGCTTCTTATTTAATGTAAAAATGCATGCTAAAATACATATATTAATTCCAAGTGTATGAACGGTTATAATGCAAAATAAATGGAGAAATGCAGCTAATTACTCGAAATCAGAGATCTATTTTCAACTTTTAGAGTGATGAATCACAGACTCATCAATAGGCACACATCCTCTAACCGAAGATAGATTTATTACTATACGCCTAAGTATGTACGTTAGGCGGACCATTAAGTTTATGTCCTAATCAAGGTCCATATACTGGCGAGCTGGTGTACACATGAGGCATATGAGAAATACGATCTCTCAAAAGAATCATACATGTTAACTACTGAACTGGAGGATATAAGCTCACTCATGAGATATTGGAATAAACAAATTCCAACATTGGTCATCTTATTTTGGAAACAAGACATGATTTAAATGTATGATATATGCTTTTGGAAAGCATGTGATCGATACCAACAATCAATAATCGAGAGAAAAACATAATGATAAAACCTTGAAGGAGACAATTCAAATAAGATCAGAACTTCGGATTTAATCATAGCCTTCCAGTATACATGATGTACGTGTACTAGGAATACTCGAGGGTGATGTGATCTTAGTCGATTGTATAACCATGACTCTTTCATTCTGAGGGAGTGGTAAATGCAAATCTAACCCGTAGTTAATTGAGTTGTCGATGTAGAAAAACCGCGAAGGCAGATTCAATTAATAAAACAAAATCAGGATTAAAATAGGAGAGAAAGATAAGAAGAATGGATAAGATTCTCTCCTATTTTAATCCGTTTAAACTAATTTTTATCCAGGTAAGTTCCCCTGGGTTGAACTCGAGGAGGCAGAATAACCATATGGCGATTTTCGATGAAGGAAAGAATCTCGATAATTTTACTCTCTTCTTGATTTTATAAAAATACACAAGAAAACACTCAAAAAATGACACGAACTTACAAAAATTAAGCCGAATAAAATACGCGATGAAATTCAACGAAAAATTACAAGAGATGTCATATGGTAGTTGTGTAACTACCCTCGAAAAATCAAGGAAAATTCAACAAAATCAAGGTCCAAATTATCCCTACTACACAGGGGTATAAGTGCAAAAATAAACGTTTAGTTATATTACAACTGGGTCCCTGACAGGGATAAAATTGAAAAGAAAATTAAAAGTATTACATTTAGGTCCCTACACAGGGACCTACATATAATTTATGGAAATCTCTGGAGCGGAAGTTGAATTCTGAAGCTCTTCTGGGCTTATGTTGCAATTGTTCCACCGGTTTGCAATCTATGATGGAGATTAGAATGATGCGCATGATCTGGACCGTTTGATTTGGACAGGTGTCGCGAGCTTGTAGCTCGCGTGTTCTTGAGCCGTTCTTCCCCGTTCTTGCGCAGGTGGCGAAGGCGGTTGCTTCTCCGATTTCTCTCTGGCAGTCCATTGCGATCTTCGGCCTCCTGTAGGGCTAGGAGGGAGACTCCTTCTCCCTCCGAGCTCACTTGCTGGTGAATGAGCTCTGAGGTGGCGGGCAACGGCGGTGGAACGTCAAAGAAGGCGGCGGACCGACATTGTCTGACAACTGGAAGAGAATCTTCTTGATCCAATCTTTCTTCGAAGAATTTGTGCTCCAGATGATGTATTGATGCTCCAGATAGAATAGAGACATGCAAATGATTTTCAAATGCTCGATTCACACGTGAATCAGCCAAAATTATTATGTATTTGCAAGATACAAGTTATTTACAGAAACTAAGAGAAAATGGGGAGATATGGAATCGAGTTGGAGCGAGTTGAATCGAGTTTGCAAAGGGATTAATAGGGGACGTCTAAGATGGATGTTTGAAGATCTTAATTACATAATTAAGAATGCTAATCAAGACATGAATATCGAAATTAAAAGTGCAAAAGATGGTGGAGTACATGGGAGTGGCTAGTTATAAGATCCTACTGGTCGTCGCTCGACGGGTCGACTTCCTGGTGCTGAACGTCGCAGTTGCGGCGGTGCAAAGCGGAGATGAAGCCTTGGAACTGCTCCTCCGTGCATCCCTCTTCCACGTAGTGGCTCTACCCAGCTTTGTCACAGCCGGAGTATGAAGGAGTAAGGTGGAGAAGTAAGGCTGATGGCTATTGGAGTTTGTAGGGTCAAGAGAGTTTGTTTGGAATGGCTGAAATGGAGGGGGTTTTATAGGATGATCAGAGCAAGTTATTTGATGATCAATGGTTGGCGTGATAGGTGGTTGTTGGAGGAAGAAGATGAAGGGTAGAGATCGGAGTTAGAGGCTATGAGCTGGTGGGTAGAATTCTTTGAAGGTACGAGGTAGAACAGATTCACCGGCCGACCTTTTTGAAGAAGAAGGCATCAGGTGTTGACACGTGTCAACACCTGGTTGGCCAATTTGAATAAATAACTTAATAAATAAGGAATAAATAATAAATGACATAATTTTAAATAAATATAAGAATGAAAAATATAGATAATTAATTTATCTAAGTTATGGTTTAATTTGTTTTAATGATAAATATTTACGACATATAAATATTATATTAGTACATAGGTATAAATAATACTTAATAAAGAGGTTTAGTATTTTAATTTAATAAATTAATAAATAATAGATTATTTTCTATTTTATTAATTACTAGGATGCTAAATAAAGTATATACGAATTTTTGTATATTTTAATAAATTAATTTAAGTAAATTAATAAATACAAGTATAAGGTATATGGTTTAATTTTACTTATAAATTAGGAGTTTTTTATTTATTTAAAATAATAAATAAGCTCCAAAAATTATGAAATAAGTTGCGATTAAAATACAAGATCAACAAAATAATTAGGAATTATAAAATCATTAAACAATAAAGAGTATGTTCTAAATAAAATAAATAGCCTAGAAACCCAGTTGTGGTTAGGTCCCAAAATCGACTTTTTGCAAACATATTTTGATTTTAGTAAAACCACCTTCATTAATTAGAGAATATTATTTTATGAACACTAAAGGTAAGTAGAGTGAAATTTAAGTTCGTATGAGAAAGTTATGATGTTCGGAACTTGGGATTTTTGACAAATTACAAGTTGGATTTCTTAGCATATATACAAGGTAATATTTTTTACTTATTTTTATATTATTCTATACATTTTTAAAAATAATTAGGAAAATAGTTTGTTAAAAATATATTCATATGAATTAATTCAAAATCTTTGAAGTTTTTGTATTTATTGGATAATTGATGAGGAGTGTGTAAAATGTGAAATTAATTATTTTTATTTGTTTTTTCCTTATCTCCCCCTACTTATTCATTTGTCGGTCAATCCATGTTGACTTGGTCTCGAAGATTAGGTTATAAATATATCTTTTAGCTATATTTATTTTCTAAGTCATGTTGTACATATACACATATCTACAGTTTTCTTTATTTTTATTTTTCTTTATTTTTATTATTTTATTTATTTACATGATTTTAATGCATAAAATGCATTTTTTATATTGAACGAGATTTTGTTAAAAAGTGAAAATTAATGGATATTTAAATGTATATGTTAAGGGTTTTAAGACAAAATGCAGACAAAATATTAATGAATTATGGATTCATCAACCCCATATACTTAGACTTTGCTAGTCCCTTAGCAAAGACTTATTTGAAAAATAAGAGAAAAAGAAAGAAACTTATAATGAATTTATTTTCCTAAATCAATTCATGAGAACAGAAAAAGAATACAGCTCGATCGGGCCTGAAACAAGCATTTTGTTGGAGCCTTAACTAGGATAAGGATTTTAGCCTCAACAGCCCTCAAGTTCCACAAATCCTTGTTTATGTTCACCTCAACAGTCAGTTCAGATCCACTCATTCATATCGCAAACTCTATCAACCTTGAAATTAATCTGTACGGTGTGTGAATTGTTTTAGACCTTCTCGCTTTGAAAGAAGCGAAGAAATCGCCCATCCCAGTTATACACTTCTATTGGTTACTCATCCATCTACTCTTTCCTCGGGGAGGGAGGTATTCCCATCTAAGGTCAGTTCGTGTTGTGTCCACAATCGAGTATAGAGAGAAAGTAGAAGAATGAGAAAAGACTGGAGTGCGACCAGTGTAGATGCATCTCCTTGTGAAGCCCAGCCGGTGTAGCTAAGTCTTCGCTAAGATGTGCAGGCTTTTTGGTGGAAGATCGGACCATTATGGTCATATTTGTATTTGGTGGCTTCTTCTTTTAGTTGGCTTTTTAATGTTGTTTGCACTGCATTTATTTTTTTGTGCCTCGACGGATATAGCATCTTTTCATTCCGTCCATTTTTTGAGGTCTTGGAAAAAATTGTGTCAGCGGATCCTTCTCTCATCCGAAGCGATTATTACAACCCCAATCTCTCCTGTCTTTAGAAGTCAATTCCACCAGACAAGGATAGAAACACACTACCAAGATGGATTGCCCTTCGCAGCCCCATGTAAGTCAAGCTAAGTGTAAAGTGCATGTGTCCAAAATTGACTCACTGATGAAGAGTTAAAAGGATGACACCGAGCGTTCTACTTAGGGACTTTTCGAGTTGACTTCCCAAACATGATCTCATGGAACCCAAAGATTTAAGTCAAAGACCTGAAGAGTCTAAATTCCAGTTCCTAACTAGGCTCCTTACAATGAAAGTTAAAGGTCGTATTCAAGCTCCATCCTTTAGACTTTTCCCAATCTTTGGTTTTAGAAATCAAACTTATTCTGGAAAACTCTAATGCAACCATGTTCTTGTGAAGTATATTTTCTGAATTTTACTCATTTTTATGGATTTTAAGGATTTTGTCATTTTTATGTATTTTGCACTTTGCATTTTTTATGGATTTTATAATTTTTATAAACAAGTTTATGTACAAGAATTTTACAAGGTAAATTACCCATATTTTATTTGTATTAAATGTCTAACGTATTTCACAAATTTTATATATAAAGGATTTTACAAGTATTATTTGAATTTTACACATATTTTTATAGATAGAATTTTAAATAAGTATTATACATATTTATAATACATATTTTAAATTAAGAATTTTAAATAAAGATTTTAAGCATATTTTACTTATTTACCAGGATTTTATAATAATTTAAATAAATAATGGATTTTAAATTATCCTCATCCACTTTTTATGGATTTTATAGATATAGAAAATACATAAAAGTACGAGTTATGGACAAACGTATATATACAATATATACGTACCCCCTATACTTACTTGTGCTATGTCCTCATAGCGTCAAAAGAGAAAAAGGAGGACATAACTCGTGCTAAGTAAAAGAGGGTGAAAAAGAATAAGTGATATGAAGTCAATCACCCCTCTATACTTACGATCTGGTAATTGTAAGTATAGTGGAACAAAAAATGAGGTGACTGAGGAAGAGAATATACAACTGAAGGAACAAAAGAAGAAAGAAAAAACGAAATCAATGAAATCGCTCGGTCTCCCCTATACTTAGGATAAGACATCCTAAGTATAAAAAAGAGTGTGGCCAAAATTAGGGACCAATGATTAGAGTAAAAGAAAGGATTTACAAAAGAAAACTAAAAAGATCAAAATTGAAAAACGAGAATCAACAGGCAATCGCCCCCCATACTTAGGATCTGGTATCCTAAGCATAGAAGACGAACAAAAAAATGGGGTTGATTGTGATTTATGAAGGATATGCAGGTGTGTACTCCAGGAAAAACCAAAAAGGCTTCACATGTCTCTGTACAGGGTGAAATAAAGTGGAAGAGTAGTCATGCATCTTGTACAAAGTAGATCACTTCAACTCAGGCTAGATGGTCAGTAGTCTCCAAGAAGTGCTTCAGCATCTGCCCTTTCACTACAAATGGTTCTGCACCAGGTGACACGTCTGATATAGCAATACTACCATTGTCATGCATCGTTCTAACTAAATACGGTCCTTCCCGCTTGCTCTTTAAGTTGCCAGGAAAAATTCGTAATCGTACATTGAACAACCATACTTTCTACCCAGTAACAAAGATCTTGTGCCAGATATGTCTATCATGCCATCGCTTCACTTTGTCCTTATAAATGAGGGTGCTCACGTATGCCGGATTTCGAATCTCCATTAGCTCATTCAGATCTAGCTTTCTCTTGTCTCATGCTCTCTACATTTCTAAAGAAATATCTCTGATAGCCCATTCAGATTTGTGCATGATCTCTACAGGAAAATGTCATGGCTTCTCGTAACTAATCTGAACGGTGAAGTACCTAAGGGAGTCTTATATGAAGTACGATATGCTCAAGGAACTTGGTCTAGAAGTTGTGACCAGTTCTTCCTATTTGGTCGTACTAGCTTCCGAAGAATAGATTTCACCTCCCTACATAAAACTTCAGCCATGCCGTTCGTCTGCGGGTGGTAAGGAGAAGCTACTCGGTGATCAATGCCATAGTTCTTCACTTGTTTTTTCACCTCCTTATTAATGAAATGGCTACCCCCTTTTGAAATGAGAATACGCGGAATACTGCACCATGAAGTAATATGTTCCCTCAAGAACATGCACATTGTCTTGCTGTTAGCGATTTGTGCGGGTATAGCCTCCACCCATCTGCTAACATAATCTGCAGCGAGAAGAATGTACTCAAAGCTATTGTTGGAGGGAAATGGTCCCATAAAATCTATGCCCCCTACGTTAAAGATCTCGCAAATGATAACAGGTCGCATAGGCATTGCATCTTTAGCACCGATTGTCCCTACGGCTCTCTGATAATCTGGGCAACTCTTCACAAATGTACAAGAATCTCTAGTAAGAGTTAGCCACCAAAATATGCTCTGAAGTACCTTCTGTGATGTCCTCTTCACTGAATGATGTCCTCCTGCCTCTAAGGAATGACATAGAGTAAGGATACTGTTGTATTCCTCCTGAGGAATACATTGCCTGTAAACCCGATCTGATCCCTTACGAAAAAAATCGAATCCTCCCAGTGGTAGTAACGTGCCTCGGACACTAGCCTGTCAACTCGATCTTTCGGCCAACCTTGTGGACTCTTCTGTGTAACCATAAAGTTCACTATGTCTGCATACCATGGAAGCTCTGTAACTGCAAAGATACTCTCATCTGGGAAACTCTCTGCAATCTACGGCGTGTAATCATCTGAAGGCTGATCTATCCGTAGTCGGGAGAGGTGATCAGCTACCACGTTCTTTACCCCAGGCTTATCTCTAATATCTAAATCAAACTCCTGGATTAAGAGAATCCATCTGCGATGGCATGCCTTAGCATCCTTCTTCTCCATCAAAAATCTGATAGCTGAATGATCAGTATACATTGTGATTTTAGAGCCAAGAATATAAGATCTGAATTTATCTAATGCAAATACCACTGCCAACATCTCTTTCTCTGTCACTGTATAGTTGTGTTGGGAATCATCTAAAGTGTGGTTGGCATAGTGGACAACAACTGGAAGTTTGTTCCTCCTCTTTCCTAATACATCCCTGACTGCAAAATCTGAAGCATCTGTCATGATCTCAAAGGGAAGAGACCAATCAGGTAGTTGTAGGACAGGAACATTGATGATCATTTGTTTCAATGTGAGAAAGGCACTAAGACATTTGTCATCTAACAAGAACTCAATGTCTTTGCTTAATAGTTCAGTTAACGGTCGAGCAATCTTAGAGAAGTCCTGAATGAACCGTCGGTAAAAGCCGACATGCCCAAGAAAATACCGTCAACCTCCATGCCTTGCTTGGAGATTACATGCCCCGACACGATCCTGTTTGTAACCATAAAATGGGTCTTTTCCCAAGACAAAACGAGATCTACCTCACAGCATTTCTGAAGAACCTGGTTTAGGTACTCTAAACAATCATCAAATGACTCACCACAGACCGAAAATCATACATAAAGACCTCGAGAAAATTGCCGACCATGTCCGCAAATATGGCAAGCATGCACCTCTGGAATGTAGTGGGAGCATTGTACAATCCAAAGGGCATCCGTCTAAAGGCATACGTGTTGAAAGGACATGTGAAGGTGGTCTTCTCCTGATCTTCAGGTGCAATCGTAACTTGGTTGTATCCAGAGCAACCGTTTAAGAAGCAAAAGTACTCCTTCCCTGCTAACCTCTCTATAACTTGGTCTATAAAAGTAAATGGGAAGTGGTCCTTTTTCGTCGCAGCGTTCAACTTTCTGTAATCAACGCATACCCGCCATGACGTGGTTACTCTCTTTGGAATCTCGTCTCCACTCTCATTCTTAACCATATGAATGCCCAACTTCTTCGAGACAACATGTAATGGGCTAACCCATTCAAAGTTGGAGATGGGATAAATAAACCCTACGTCGTACCATTTCGTGATCTCTTTCTTGACAACATCGCGTAAGACGGGATTCAGCCTACGCTGAAATTTTCTGGAAGGTCTGTTGTCATGATCAAGATAGATATGGTGAGAACACAAAGCATGATTTTTCCCGCGAAGATCGAATACAGTCCACCCAATAGCCTTGTGGTTTCTTTCAAGAATCTTCATCAGACGAGATTCTTGATCTTCGGTTAAATATGCATTGATAATGATGGGAAACTATCGGTGTAGACCCGCAAGTAAAGCATACTTCATGTTTGGTGGTAAGGTCTTCAGCTCAGGTAAGGTAAGATCTGGCTCTACTATATCATCCTCCGATTGTGTGATGGGATCTGTATTGATGGTAGATGTATTTGCCTTATGGTTATCCATCATCTCAATATGTTCTAGAGTCGAACTACAGAAGATGTCTAAAACATCATCCGACTCACAACTGTGCTCATCCTCAGAATGGCTAGAGGAGAATAATTCAGCTAAATAAAACTCGGTCTCTGAATCATCTGAGGTGGAGGAATCCTGTAAATTTACTAAATCTAAAATATCTGCAAGATAGTCCTTAGTTCTCTACTCCATGTGATTCTCACTATCCATACTAAAATAAAGATTACCATTGGAAGAGATGCCAGCTATAGTCTCAGACCCATCCTCTTCTAGGATATCTTGGGTCTCTGCTTGATATCTCTCGAGGTCGTCAAGGCGAACCTCATCCATGTAATCACAACTGGCTAAGGAACTCAAGGCATCAGAAATGGCTATAGATGCGGCACTGGATGCATGTGATTCTCTCGCCATCTCTATATGTACCTTCTTGTCGTCGACACGAAAAGATACCTTCCCTGTATCATAATCGAAGAGGGCCTTTGCGGTCTCTAAGAAAGGCCTCCCAAGAATGATCAGAGTAAGATGTAACTGTGTAGGGCATTCCATGTCCAGGACAGTAAAGCCCACTGGGATTTGTAGACCCTACATGGTTATGATAATGTTCCTAAAAATGCCCCTAGGTCTCTTTACAGATCTATCAGCAAACTGAAGGATCGAACGATATTTGTAAAGATGACCTAACTCGAGCTTTTCAAGTAAACATGAAGGTAAGAGATTAATAAAGGAACCGTTATCTAAGAGAGTGCGATCGAATACAACTTTTGAAATCTTGCATCTGACATAGTGTGCTCCTAAATCCTTCTTCTTCGGTAGTGTATTCTGAATAACGTAGGAGGTGGCCTTGGTCAAGATATGCTTATCTGTTCGTGATTTCTTCTTCCTACGCATAGTACATTTGTTCTTCAGCTGTTGCTTGAGCATCGGGAAGTGATCCAAGGCATCATGGAGTGGGATTTTTAGAAAGATGCGATCTTTTAGTAATCGATCAGTCTCTGGAGTGCCATCATTCTTTTTGGATTTTTTATTACCTTGTCCAAACAAAGCATCGGAAAAAGTAACAATTTCAGGAACAACAAAATTCTTTTTATTAAAATCGGGATCAACTTGTACATCGAGAGTCTCAGAATTATCTACAAAACTCTCTAAAATAGGAAAATACACATCAGCATTGGGAACCCGCATGGCCTAACATGGTATCATCGTCTGATTCGCCTAAGTCCATATCGACAGTCTCGGCATCGCTCCCTTCTCCCTGATCGTCAAGTGGCTGATCCTCATCATCTTTGCGGTATCATGGCCTGGCTCTTGCTTTTTACCTTGTGTCATCTCCTCATCCCGATCAGGTGCTTGTGGTGATCTATCAATCCTGAGATGAATGAAGTTAGAAAGAAATTCAGGAAAAGAGATCATACATGTCGTGTTGTCTACCTGATCTGGGTGCCTCCTTTTTTTGTTTGGGTTCATCTGAGGTTAGGCTGGAAGAGTGGTCTTAGGCGTGGTTAACTCATCCATACGATGGTTAACTCGCTCCATCTAAGTCTTGTTGATGAGCGCCCTAAGCGACTAAGGCAAGAAGGTGTTAATGGTCGTTGCGACCTCAACCTTTCGGGCCAGACTCAATCAAGAAAAATCAAGATCACCAAATATGAAAATCACACAAGTCAAACAAATAGCGGTCTCGCTATTTTATTTTACCTGGTATAGCTACTAGGGTCGAACATAAGGAGCACGAAATGGCCGAGACAACCTACGAAGTAGTCAAAATGCAAATAAAATAAAATAAATATTTTTTGGTGGATTTTTAAATCTTTTTAATTTTTTTGTATTTTTAATAATATTGGAAATATAAGAAAAATGGAAAAAAGAGCAAATCCAACAATTTATTAAACACTCAAAAATGCTCAGAAAATTCAACCAAAATTATTTTTGTGTTTTTTAAATTTTTAAGTGTTTTTGGTGAATTTTTCAGAATTTTACAATTTTTAGTTGATTTTCTAAAAATCAAGAAAAGGGAAAACAATGATAAAATGTGCAGTCAGATTTGATAGGCTAATTAAAAATAACTAATTGGATTTTAAAAATCTGATGGTAATTTTTATGAAAAGTAAATACAAAAACTAAGCTACAGAAATTGGAATTGCAATTTTTTTTGAATTTTTTAGAATTTTTAAGATTTTTTATAATTTTTAGGGGTTTGTGATTTTTAGGGGTTCTATAAGTCCAAAAGATACAAAAATTAGACTGAAGCTAGAGAACAACAAAACAAACAAACACAATTTTTTTAGAATTTTTAAATGAATTTTTATATTTTTCTTTGATTTTCTATGTTAGACAGTAACAAAAATTAAGGTTTTTGATTTTTAAAAATAACAAAAAGCCTTAGAAATGTACCAAAAATAGAGAAATTTTTACATAATGGCAAGAGTCACGTATCCAAATTTCACTTGATTTGGATTTGATTTAATGTTTTATTCAATACAAACAAGGCACACATCAAGCAAGGACCTAAGTGCAAAGAAAGTTACTTCCAGGGCCAAATTTATAACAAGCCTAAAAAGCCCAGGGCCTGAAATGCAAATATCCTAATCAAGCATGAGTAACACACGTGACTGGCACACAAAGGGGTATAAATGCAATTCCTATTTAAAAAGATGTAAACAGTAACAAGCAGAAAGTTCAGGACTAGAAATGCAAATAACCACAGGCTCACGTGTCGATGCACGTGTTCCACACAAACATGGACTAATTTGCAAATGCTATAAACCTAAGGTCCTAGATGCAATTATTCCAAAATAAAAAGAACTACTAAAACTATTTACAGGACTAAACGACAAATAAAAAAAGACAGGGGTCTAAGTGAGATTGCCCCTTTATTATGATCTGACGGATGAGGGGTGTCCACGTGTGATCGGACAGCTGAGGTGTGTGGTACCCCTTCGTCGATGGACGCTCCAGATGAGGTCCTCGGACGATCCGACGACTGCTAGCTCCTCGCGAATGGGTGGACAAGATCTGAACTGGGCGAGAGGCTCGATCGGACGATGGCTGAATCTCCTCCAAGAACAGCTCGCCGGCAAACTTCGCCGGCCTAGTACGTGTGATGGAGGGCTCCTCCGGAGCTGCTCTGAGAGGGGAAGTAATTGACGAAGTCGTCCGCAGCTCCTGCTATGCTCCGATGAAGCCAAGGAGGCTTGGAGGGTCCCGACGACGATGAAGGCGCAGAGCTCCTGTGCTTCGACTGTTGGACCCCCAGATGGGGTCCTTCTTCGACTCTATCTGAACAGGAAAAGATCTGGGTCAAGTGCAAAGTGCCTCGACCCGGTTACGTGCGAAGGGGGTGACGTGTGCGGTGGGGCGGCGCTCTCCGATGAAGCGACTGCGGAGGAAAGCGGAGGTCCTGCTCTGGGACGAGTCCGGTTGATCGGAGGGGTGCAGACGATGAGGAGAAGTCTCGTGGAGGTGATGGTCGGGTCGGAATATTGGATGGGTGAAGGGAACTGAGCGAAATGGTTGGCGAAGGCCGGCGACGATGAATCGCAAAATCGAAATGGAAGTGAAACTAAGGGCTAAAGGGATTACCTAGTGATCGGAGGTGTCTGTGGTGGAGGTGCTGCTCCTCCTGGGGTCTTCACCTCGATGGAACGACACTTCCAGAGGCTCTGGCTCACTCGCGACGGAGCACGACGATGGGCTCACCGGACCTAAGGCTGCAGGCCTTGAATCCTCGCTGCGACACTCTCCCTCACAAGCTGTCACTCAGGGAAGAAGAATGGAGGTCCCAGGAGATGAAGGCGATGGCCAAAAGGTCGTGAAAAGTGCAGCGGAGCTGAGCTAAATAGTGGTAGGGATCCGGCTAAAATGGAGTCGGGCATACGATTGTGGAGCACGGATCCCTAGAAAGATCCCCGGGCGTGAATCTCGGATGGTTCGTGGATAATCGGGGCCCGGGGCTTAAGGGAATGGGTGACGGATCGTGACGCAAAAATTTGGAGAAGTCGGGTCAAAGGCGCTGATCCGAGAAGAAGAGGTCCGCGGGGGAGAGTTGACCGGGGGTCAACAATCCCTCGTGGACCAATCAGGTGATTCCATTTATTAATTATTTGTAAAATCATTTTAAAATAGAAAATGATTTTATTTGAAAATACTTTCAACATGAAAAATGTTTATTTATTTTTAAAGTATTTTTTAGTGATTTGTATTTATTTTTTTGAAAAATAAATAAGGTATTTACATTATATTATTATTATATACAAGTATGTATACCTATGTATTTTTTATTTTTATTTTTAATTGTTTATTTTTGTACAATTATTCCTATTTTATATTTTATTTATTTACACTATAAAATATGGAATATAAAGTGATTTTTATTGGATTTTTATTAATTATTTACAAGGGGAAATAAATATGTATTTTATTTTATATACATGGTCTATGTACAATGAAGTGAGAGAATTTTCATTATTTTTATTTTTATTTTATTTTTCTTATTTTTATTTTAGTTTTATTCTTATAAATATGTACAAAATATAAGGAACACAAATATATTTTTATTTTTAGAAAATAAAATATTTACATGAAGAGGGATATGTACATCATGTTGAGTCACCCTATCTCTCTCTACTTATTTTATTTTGCGGCCAGGCCCTTGTGGAGCCCTCCCTTGGGTTCAAGTCACTCAATATTTATTCTAAATATTTCTCTCTTTTTCTTTATTTCTTTATTCTTTTATTTTTGCACAAAAACATGCTAATTATTATTATTTACATAATGCATGCTTTTTGTCAATTTATTCTATTTACACAAATATACATGGCGTTTTGCACAGGTTTTAGCTAAAATAAAAGAATAAAGAGTGACGAATGAGGATTCATCACCCCCTATACTTAACTTTTCTAGTCCCTTAGCAAACACTTATTTGAAAAAGAAGTGAAAAAGAAAGGAAAAAAGAAAAAGAGGGGAAATGCATGGATCAATGTTGATTATTAAACTTGCCTTCATTAAATTAAAGTATGGAGCTCGGTCGAATCTTTGGATTATTAATGTGTCGGAACCTTATTTGGACTTAGGGTTAAAACTTAACAGCCTCTAAGATCCACTAATCTACAGTCAAGATTCCTCAATAATCCAGATAAGAACAAGTCTACATACACAAACCTTGAAGACCATGAATCTTTCTTTGTACCGTGTAAGTGAGGTATAGCTCTCCACCTCAGAAGTAGCAAAATGACAACCCTTACCAACAAGGTAACTCTATGACCCTAGTCTGGCCACTCTTTCCTCGAGGAGCGCGGTATTCCCTTCTAAGTTCAAGTTCAACCAGCTCAAGAAGAGGGGGCAGATGAGAATGGACCATGGCCAGTGTATCCATGTATCCCTGGGAGCTCAACCAGTGTAGCTAAGTCTCCCTGCTGCAAGCTGCATAAGATGGAACATGAATCTCAAGCTTTGCTTATTGCACTATATACACTCCGGTGAGATTATCATTTTCTATCAGACCCACCATTTTTTTGGAGATCTTTTCTTTTTGCATTTTTTTTGATGTGCATCATATGTACAACATATCTACAAAGTGCAGCATATATACATAAGGAGTTTTCCCTCTTGAGCCAGTAGAATATCCCTCTTTTGAAGCATTATTGCAACCCACAACTCCTATCGTTAGACCTCATGGCAACAGACCAAGTTGAGACACACTTCCTTGACTATAAGAAGAAGATAGGTTACGCCTAGAAGTACTACCCTCATATGCTACCCCAAGTCAAGAAAGACTGCCTCCTCACCACCTCATCCGTAGAGAGCTCGGTGTAAAGTGCGGGTCCAAGTCAAGTCATTGTCTATATGAGTCATGTGTGTGTTGTTAAGTGCTCTACTTAGGCTCATCGAGATGACATATGATCATAGCCTAGTGGACTCAAAGAATTAAGTCACCATGGACCTGAAAAGTCTCAACCCTAAATCCTATAAGGTTCCTCTTATAATTAGGTGGATTAAGATCTTAACCAAGCTCCATTTTTCAATTTAATTCCAAGCTAGTTTAAATGTCAACTATGATCCAGGAAAAACTATACAAATATTTACAAAGACACTATTTACAAAATATTTACACATGTGCAAAATTTTTGAAAAATGTTTTGAAAACATGGATGTATGCATGAATGCAAGTTTTGAAAAATATGTACACAAATTTACACAAGGTTTTTGCAAACTTTTGATTTTCAAAATATTTTACAAAAATTTTGTTCTATATACATAATTTTGATATGAAAATATTTACAAGCTATTTACACAATAGATTTTTACAAACATTTTTGCAAAAATAATTTGTACAACTAGCTATGTATGTGCAATAAAAGAATTGTATTTACAAGGAAAAATATTAAATTTTATGGATTTTTGATTTTAGCCATTTTTATTTATTAACGCACTCACACAAAGTACGAGTTATGGCTAAAGTATATATGGAATATATACACACCCCTCTATACTTAGCTCGAACGACGTCCTCAAAGTCAAGAGTTATAAAGAAGACATAACTCGTGCTTAGTATAGGGAAGTGAAAAGGAAGGCTATATACAAAGACGAATGCAAGAATATAAATGCAAGAGGATCTCGGGGTTTCCCCCTATAGTTAGGATCAAATAATCCTCAGTATAGCAGGCTGTACACAACAGGAAATCCGAGTGAGAATGTACAGGGTCTACCTCCCCTATACTTAGGGTAAAATAACCCTAAGTATCGACAGCAAAACAGAGGTAGAAATGAATCAAAAGAAACTCAAAAGTCTCACACCCCCCTATACTTAGGGTAAAGTGCACCCTAAGTACAGCAACGTTGAAGATGTAAATGGGGTGTTGGACTGAAGAATAGTGTGATATGGACAACTGGATCAATACAAGTCGGGAGAACAGTGATAATCATGCGTGAGATGCAATAGATGTGAGTCAAGAGACCACATCTCACGCAAAAAGAATCGGGGCAACGTCAACGACCAGCGGCTCATGATCTAGATATGGCTTGAGCCGTTGCCCGTTAACACGAAAGGTACTCTCATAAGACAACTCAGATATATCAATACTCCCATTGTCGTGTACCTTTCTAACCAAGTAGGGTCCCTTCCATTTGCTCTGTAGCTTCCCTAGAAATAATCTCAACCTGGCATCTAACAACCATACTCGTTGTCCTGGCTCAAACTGCTTGTGGCTGATATGAGAATCATGCCACTCCTTCACTCTCTCTTTATACTATAGGCTGCTCGATAAAGCTACATCATGAAGCTCCTCCAGGGCTACTAACTCTGCCCTCCTCTGGTCTCCTATACTCACTGGGTCCATGATGATGTCTGTAACTGCCTAGAGAGACCTATGTCTAAGCTCAACAAGTAAATGGCAGGGCTTGCCATAAACGAGGCAAAAGAGAGAAGTACCCAATGGTGTCTTGAAGGACGTCCGATATGCCCACAAGACCGAGTCCAAAAGCTGTTACCAATCATTTCGGTCAAGACGGACGACCTTATGCAATATAGTCTTGATCTCCCTGTTCGACACTTCAGCAAGACCATTGGTTTGAGGGTGGTATGGTGTGGCTACTCGATGGTCTATGTTGAAGTCGCTAGCAAGGGCCTTTACCTTGTCATTGATGAAATGAGACCCCCCTGTTAGATATCAACACTCGAGGTACCCCGAACCGTGAAATGATATGCTTCCTCAAAAATCTGCAAACAGTCCTACCATCTGCGGTTTGGGCGGGGATGGCCTCAACCCAACGACTAACATAATCAACGGCCAACAGAATGTACTCAAATCCCTGACTCCTAGGGAATGGACCCATGAAATCGATGCCCCATGCATCAAAAACCTCACAGAAGTGAATGGGCTGCATCGGCATCATATCACGCTGTCTACAAGTGCCCATCCTCTGACAGTCAGTACACCTCTTCACAAACTCATCAGAGTCCTTGAAGAGGGTAGACCACCATAGGCCGGATTGGAGCACTTTCTGTGCTGTTCTCCTCCCAGAGTGATGTCCTCCTTCCTCAAGCTTGTGGCAGTAAGTGAGGACGCTATGGTGCTCCTCCTGAGGAATGCACCTACGCCAGACGCTATCCCCTCCTTCATGAAAAAGGATGGGATCCTCCTAGTGGTAGAACTTGGCCTTCGCGAGGAAGGTCTCAAGTCTCTGCATGGGCCAATCATGTGGTACTTTCTTGGCAACAAGAAAGTTCACAATATCGACGTACCACGGGAGAGAGGCGATAGTAAGGATCGCCTCATCTGGGAAGGTCTCACAAATAGGCTGAATCTGCTCGGAATCCTCAAGATACTCCAATCGGGAGAGATGATTCACCACCACATTCTTGACTCCAGGCTTGTCCTTAATCTCTATATCAAACTCCTGGAGTAGAAGGATCCATCTGGTCAATCTGGCTTTGGCATCCTTCTTTGCCATGAGGTACCGGATGGCGGTATGATCAGTGAAGATGGTCACTCTAGATCCAATGATGTACGATCTGAACTTATCTAGGGAGAACACTATGGCTAGCATCTCCTTCAGTGACTGTGTAGTTCCTCTGAGTTGCATCTAAAGTCCGGCTAGCGTAGTGAATAGCAAAGGGGACTCCATCTCTCCTCTGTCCCAACACGCCCCCTACAGCAAAATCGGAGGCATCCGTCATGATCTCGAATGGGAGAGACCAATCAAGCAGCTGCAGGACAGGAGCCTCAACAACTAGACTCTTGAGAGTCTCAAATGACGCTAGACACTTATCATCCACAATGAACTCGGTGTCTTTCATCAGCAGATCAGTCAACGGTCCATCAATCCGGTTGAAATCATGAATGAATCGTCGGTAGAAACCGACGTGCCCCAGAAAAGACCGTAACTGCTACAAGTTGGACGGTGGACTGAGTTTCCTAATGATATCCACCTTGGCCGGATCAACCTCCATGCCCCTGTTGGAGATGATATGGCAAAGCACCATCCCTTGAGTCACCATGAAGCGACTCTTCTCCCAAGAAAGCACCAGGTGCACCTCAATACATCGTTGGAGGACACGGTCTAGGCAGTCAAGACAGGATTCGAATCCGTCGTCGTAGATCGAAAAGTCATCCATGAAGACCTCCAAGCACTCCCCTACCATGTACGAAAAGATGGACAGCATGCACCTCTGGAATGTCGCTGGAGCATTGCACAATCCAAAGGGCACCCGTCTGAAAGCATACATCCCGAAGGGACAGGTAAAGGTAGTCTTGTCCTGGTTAATGACTCTTCCCTACCAGTCTCTCAATGATCTGATCAATAAAGGGCAGGGGAAATGATCCTTCTTGGTGGCCTGGTTGAGTCGTCTGTAATCCACGCAGACCCTCCAAGAAGTGGGTACCCGGGTAGCGATCTCCACTCCAGACAAGCTGACAACTGTAGTGATGCCCGTCTTCTTGGGCACCACATGCAACGGACTTACCCACTTGGAGTCGGAGATGGGGTAGATAAAATCAGTGCTCCACCATTTCGAGATCTCCTTTATGACAACATCTCAAAGGTTCGGGTTCAGTCACCGCTGGAACTCACGCGATTACTTCGCATCCTCCTCGAGATAGATATGGTGGGAGCACAGGGCTGGACTTATCCCATGGAGATCAGCTACACTCCATCTTATCACCTTGCGGTTCTTTTCAAGAACCCCCATCAGACAGGATTCCTGCTCTCCAGTCAAATCTGGTGAGATAATGATGGGTACATCTCATGCTCGCCCGCAAGGAACCTATACTTCAGCGATGAAGGAAGCAACTTCAGCTCTGGATAATACTGTGCTGGTGGATCTGGCCTCTGAAAGGTCTGAGTGAATGCGGCCAAATCTGTATGGGAGAATTGAAACTCTCTCTCACAATCTGAATCAGGAGAAGGCTGCTCTGTTGGTATGTCTCTGCTCTATGTGGCATCAACCTCCTCCCTAGCCGTCGGCTCTGTAGAAGTCAGACACGGTATCAAATCATCAAACTCAACCTAGTCGAAATCTGACTCCGAGGGATCTGTATCAGAATCACTAACAACATTTGCCTCGCGATCGGGGACCGGCTCTACTACCTGAGCTGTATCCTGGACCAGGGGTGCGCTATCCAAGCTCTCCTCTGCTGTCATTTGTGCATCAGCAAACTCTGAAGGTGAGAGGATGGTTTGAGCTACTGGGTCTGCCCAAACAGCCTCATCATCTGTGATCACAAAGTCGCAGTCCTGGTGGATGTCTCGCCCTGCATCTGTTATCTGCTCTGAATCGGAAGTCTGCTCGGAGCAAGATGAATCTCGGGCTCTAGTCTCCTCGATCGTCTCTATTTGTACACTCTTGCCCTTGACGCGA
This sequence comes from Ottelia alismoides, assembly GCA_037367405.1. Taxonomy (NCBI): domain Eukaryota; kingdom Viridiplantae; phylum Streptophyta; class Magnoliopsida; order Alismatales; family Hydrocharitaceae; genus Ottelia; species Ottelia alismoides. Next base: position 172,768 of record JAZKJV010006839.1, read on the forward strand.
AAGTATACCTTCCCACTATCATGATCGGAGATCACCTTGGCTATGGCCAAGAATGGACGTCCTAAAATGATGGGGTATCGGTCACGGACTCAGGGATCTCCATGTCCAACACAATGAAGTCCACGGGGAATTTCAGGCCCTGCATCGTGATGACAACGTCCTTCAGCAACCCCTTCGGCCTCTTGACAGATCGATCAACAAACTGAAGGACCGTCCTGCTCTGTCGTAGAGGGCCCAACTCGAAGCGGTCGAGTAGGACTGCCGGAAGTAGGTTGATTGAAGACCCGCTGTCTAATAGAGTACGATCGAACCTCTGCTCCTGAATGTGGCATCTGACATACGGGGCTCCTGCATCTGGCCTCTTGGCTGGCAGACGGTTCTGGATCACGAAACAAGTGGCACGAGTGAGAACATGGATCTCTGACTGGTGGTTCCTCCTCTTCCTCCTAACAATGGTCCTGTCTCTGAGTGATCTCTGGAGTAGAGGTATGTGCTCCAAGGCCTCCTGTAGAGTCAGCTGTATGTGGAATCGATCTATCATCTGCTGGCTGATCTCTATCTGATGGTTCTTTTTGGGATTTTCTTTTTTCTTCCCCTTAGACAAACTCCTTCTCAGATGAAGGACTAGGAGAGGGTCTGGGCTGCTCAAGCACGACAGAATCCACACATACATCACCAATCACCACAGGTGGATCAGAATAAAATAAACCCTTTCCTTTATTCACAGAAACGTTCTGAGGTACATGGACAGATGGAAAAACAACATGACTAGTAGTAGAAGTGTTGGTGGCATCAGCACCACCCTCGGCAACTGGATGTGCGACATCAGTACCACACTCTGGCTCGGCATCACATCTGGTGGCATCAGTACCACCTCCTCCATCAGGTGAAACGACGGCCTCAATACCGTCGGCTGGATCAATGTCCCTGGTGGCATCAGTACCACCGTCATCATCTCTGGCGGCCTCAGCATCGCTCCTCTCCTCGCCTGGCACTCCTGAAGTGGCATTGAGTCGTCACTCAGACGAGGCACCGCCTGCTAGCATCCTACCACTCCTAAGTGTAACAAAATCAGCATCAAACATGTATGCAGACATATCACCAAGTGAAGCACTAGGAGTGGTAACCTCAGTGAACTCTACCTGCTCAGATTTCCTCTTCAAACTGTTGGGGTTCGGATCAATCTGGGCAGGGATGGCGGCCTTCCCTTTCACGATCTCCCGCATCTCCTGGCGGAACTCATCCATCTCCCGTCCAAAGGTAGCCTGCTGCTCGGACATGAGGCAGGCTAGGTCATCTAAGGCAGGGTTCTCATAGGTCGGCCCATGAGAACCTGACGGGTAGCCTCGCTGGTAGTGAAGCTGCTGCCGCTGGTGGTGAGGGTGAGAGGGGTACTGCTGCTGATTATACTGCTGCTGATGAGGTTGCTCATGCCTCCAAGGTTGTCCCTGGTGATAGGGAAGAGGACCATACTGCTGGTACGGGGATGACTGTTGCTGCTGAACTGAGGGCTGCTACTGCTGGTGTTGCTCACGCCGTTGGCCGTACTGGCCACTCTGGGCTGGAGGCTGCTGCTGGGAACTGCCGGCCATCCAGCAGAATCCGGGATGGTCTCGTCGGATACCGGGCTGGGGTCGGTCGTACCAAATCCCACTGACATCCATCAACGGATCCTGCTCGTACGAAGGTGGGGGAGTACTGCCAGAGGCTGATCTGGCTGGTAAACCACCATCTGAGTGTCTGGGGATGGTGGTGACTGGTAGGACTGCGGCGGCTGCTGGTACGACTCCACCTGGACATGGTGAGCCTGTCGAGGCTGGCTGGAGTGCTGGGATGAGCTACCGTTGCTGCTCGGATCTCCTCGTGACCTAAGACGGGGCTGAGAAGCCGTCTGTGCCTCCTGGAGACACATGATCTATGTCTTTAGGTCACTCAGCGTCTGTGTCATATGATCAATCTACGTCATGTCCTGGCACTGCTTCTTCTCTATCAGCTCAATCCCATCCAGCTTCTCGCTGATGATGTCCATGTCTGCGGCTACGGACCCGGCCTGTGCGGCTGCCGTAGACGAAGTGGAAGGACCGACATCGACCCGTGCTATCCTCTGAAACTACACGGTATGTGGCTGTGGGCGTCCCTGGGTGTAGAGTCGAGTCTGGGACATTGTTGTATAGTTCTCGGCCATCTCCTCATAGATGGCCAAGACCTGATCCTCATCCTTGGTGAAATAGGAACCGCCACAAGAAGCGTTCACCAGGCCCTGCAGCTCTGGTGTCAACCTGCAGAAGAAGCTCTGAACTTGGTTCGGCTTCGAAATGTCGTGGTGCATGCATCTGTCTATAAGCTCTCTGAACCTCTCCCATGCCTCGTGAAACTGCTCGTTGGGGAGAATGGAGAAGTTGCTGATCAAGGCCTTCGCTGCATTGGTCCGCCCGAGTGGATAGTACTTGTTCAAGTACTCGATGTGGAGCTGCTCCCAGGTGTGGACAAACCTCCCCAAGTGCTTCAGCCAGTTGGCTGCTCTGTCTACCAGTGAGAAGGGGAAGGCAATTATCCTAATGGTGTCCTCGTCCACCTGCTGATCGTGGACGTTGCTGCAGATCATCTCAAACTCCTGGAGGTGGAGATGGGGCTCCTCAGTTGCGAACCCGTGGAAGCGGGGTAGAAGCTGAATGGTATGTGGGGGGAACTTGAAGTCCCCCACGATCGCCGGAAGCACAATCCATCGGTGAGTAAGCATCGATCCGGGGTTGTGCAACTCCCGCATCGGTCTGGCTCTTGCTGCTGCTGCCGGCTGGACTGGCTGATCGGTTGATCGGGTATCTCTAGCCCGTCTCCTGCAGGCCTACGCTGCTCACTGTCGGCTCTCATCCTCTCCATCTCTCTCCTCATCTCAATCATGAAAGCCCCCTGATCCCTAATCTGCTGCTGCATCATCTCGAGGGAGGCTATCAGAGTGGTGTTGATCGTACCCTGGTCCAGGACGTAAGTAGGGGTGTAAACGAACCGAACCTGAGCGAACCTACCCAGGTTCGGTTCGGTTCGTTTATTAGGTATATAGGTTCGGGTTCGTCTCGATTCGATAAGATTAAAATTATGTTAAGGTTCGATTCGATTCGATTGAGGTTCGCGAAGGTTCGGTTCGGTTCGTTAAAGGTTCGATTATTTACGAAGTGAATGGGCACAAGTTAAGTCCGTGAAGGTTTGATTCGATTCGTTAAAGGTTCGATTATATTCAAAGTGAATGTGCACAAGATTGCAATAAACGAACAGAACAAATGCCTTATTTCAAGCACAATTTAGGCTTGTGTATATGTGAAGTGTGTCATCTCCTTTTCCAACCTTTACCTCTAATTGAAAATAATAGTCCCTCTACAAATAACATTCCCATTATCTCTACAAATAAACATAGAGCCGTAAAAAATCACAAGATGAATTGAATTTCTAGAAATTCATAACTCAGATATGTGAAGTATATACCATTCTTTGCACTGTTTGTGCCAAAATCATAAAATACCGCAAAACAATCCACAAACAAATAAATGCATCTCTGCATAGTATCCTCATTCCTCATAGTAAAGCAACCATAAAATGTTATAATGTCATGATATAAAAACTTCACAAATGGTACCATATAAAAGGTTCATATGATAAAAGTACTCAAAAATGTTTCTTCCAAAATGAGCTTCATAGTATCCCAACATATGGATGACATCTACTTCCATTTAACATCATCAAATGATCCACAATCCATGCTTTGATGAGTGATTTTTTCATTATCAAACACCTGAAAAAAGAGTCAAAATCAAAAGGGTTACCAAAAATATTATAAACCTTAAATTTAAAATGTTATAATGTCATGATATAAAAACTTCACAAATGGTACCATATAAAAAGTTCATATGATAAAAGTACTCAAAAATGTTTCTTCCAAAATGAGCTTCATAGTATCCCAACATATGGATGACATCTACTTGCATTTAACATCATCAAATGATCCACAATCCATGCTTTGATGAGTGATTTTTTCATTATCAAACACCTGAAAAAAGAGTCAAAATCAAAAGGGTTACCTAAAACAATATAAAACTTAAGTTCAAATAGAGCTTAAGAAGATAATTGACTATGTTATCATTTTGTATTATAGCTAAACATCAGGAAATATGGTGCTGAAGTCATTGGGAAAAGAAATTTCCAATTCTTCTTCTAAGTAATCTCCCTGTCAGAATAGAAAAAAGAATTACCCTTAAGAAGATATTTGACTGTGTTATCATTTATAAATTGTTAATTTAGATTGAGTAGAAAGAGGTTATAAGAACTTACCGTTGGATTAGGAGCATCTTTCATACCTTCCCGGATCCAACTACCAGTGCAAACTAGTGCCTCAACTGTTTTGGGGAGTAGGGAGCTTCTATATGGGTCAAGAACACGACCTCCCGCACTAAATGCAGATTCTGAAGATACAGTTGTAATGGGGATGCTCAAAATATCACATGCCATTTTTGATAAGAAACTATACTTGATGGAATTCACCCTCCACCACTCCAAAACATCAAATTCCTGTTCGCTGAGCTCATTTTCTGCAACATAAAGACCTTCCTCCAGGTATATCACAAGATCTGATTTTGAAGGCTGCTTTGCATCATTCCTAACAAGCATGTCAAACATTTCACGGCCCTTTAATCCACGCTTCTTCAAAAAGTCATCTGATTTCGGAGGACGAGTACAAACTTCTTGTGGAGCTTGTTTTGCATGAGAGTGGTAAATCTCATGTAGAGCATCTGTAACCAGCTGTAAGTTGTGATCCACCTCATGCTCAGGATACAATAAAGGAAATGCAAATTCAACAAATCGTATTTTATTCCGTGGATCCATGACCATTGCAATTGCCAACAACAAATTGCAATCTGCTCAATATTTGTTCATTTTCTCTCACATTACAGAAGCCATGTCTCTCATAAAAACATCTTCAGATTGAAGTTCAGCAAGCAATAAATATTTCACTCTGCACATCTCTGGAAAGAATAAATTAGCAGTTGGATATGTAGCTCCGGAAAATATGGTTGTGACATCATTAAAAACCTCCAAAAATTTGCATATTTTTTCAACCATCCCCCATTCAAAAGCAGTTGGAAGCCACTTGTAATTAGCATCCCGTAGAGCATATTGACTAAAGGCAAGTTTAAAGGTCAATGCATGTTCCAACATCAAATACGTGGAATTCCATCTTGTAGGGCAATCAATCTGCAAACCCTTATTGGTAGAAATGTCAAGTTGTTTGGCAATCTCTCCAAATTTGAACAAGCGAGAGGTAGATTTTTTTAGATACTTGACACTTTCTCTTATGGAAGTAATTGCATTATCAATGTGTCTAAGACCATCTTGCACCATGAGATTTAAAATGTGTGCGGTACACCTGACGTGGAATATCTTTCCTTTCAAATGAAGCTTGATCCTTGACTCAAAATTAGCCTTTAAAGACTCAGCAACAATAGTATTGTTAGATGCATTATCCAAGGTGATTGTTTGGATTTTATCTTGAATTCCCCACTCTTGAATGCGTCTAGCAATGGCATCATCAATTACAACACCTGTGTGAGGTGGTTCTAAATCACAAAAATTGATGACACACCTTCGCAATTTCCATTTAGGATCAATAAAGTGTGCGGTCAAACAAATATATCCAATAGTTTGATTAGATGTCCAACAATCAGATGTAAGAGAAATACGATCAACCACCTTGAAAGCTGTCTTCAATTTTTCTTTCTCGGCTTCATAAACTTTGAGGCATTCATTTTTAATGGTGTTTTTAGACATCTTTTCAAATCTTGGATTCAAAGTTTTTGCAAACATAATAAACCCAGAATGCTCGACCATCTTAAATGGATATTCATGCATCACTATCATCCTTGCAAGGGCATCTTTAACTTTCTTTGTATCATATGGGTCACTCATAGAATAACCGACTATCTCACCCTTCTCCGCTGGATTAAAGAAAATTGTGGACTGCTTCTGTTTTTTGTCACAACTTTTGTAATATGGGCACACATTAAGCAAATGTTTCTTCATGTGAATGGTTGTTCCACTCTTGGGTTTAACCAAGACCTCGCCACAACACTTGCATTTATTTTTAATCAGCACTTCATTAGCAAGTTTAACACTTACATCTTCAAAAAAAGACCACACAAATGATGTCTTTCTTCTAGATCTTTTTCCTTTTTCTCCTAAAACATCTTCAGTATCACTAACTTCGACCGTATCCTCTTCAGTTTCATCAACAATATTAATATTTTCTTCACCATCTACTTCATTTGCTAACACAATCTGATCAATTGATTGTTGGGAGGATGGTGTATCTAAAATGACATAATCAATATGTTAAAATTTATTAATTCTTAGCAAGTAATGCTTCACATACTACACATTCATCAAATTTATATTTTACGAATCTAACAACGATATGAAGCAATATAAAAAAATAAAATGTCAATACTTAGAATGCAAACCTTGAGAACTCATCATTCTTGTCGATGCGGATTGCTGTTGCTTAAAGGAGTAGGATGGACTGCGAGGGTTGCTAGACCGAGGAGGAGATGCTCTGAAGGGGGAACTGCTGCGGTCCGCGGAGGGCACGTGGAGAGGATGAGCAAGACCAACGGCTGCGGTGGCCTGGTCGTGCCGAGAGGAGCAGCACTGCAGCCGCGTCGCGCAGCGAGGATGACCGGCACCTGTGGGCTGCGGTGGCACGACGAGGAGGAGCAGCACTTGCAGGCTGCGAACTGGAGAATGGCACCTGCGGCCGCGTCGCACGGCGAGGAGCGACACCTGCAGGCTGTGGTCGCGGCGTGCGGAGGGGGGAGAGGTACCGCAGCCGCTTCGCGCCGATGGGATGACCTGGAGTCACTGTCGTGCGACTCGCGTGGAGGGAGGGGAGCCGCACCCGCGCCTGCGTCGCGCGCAGGCAGAGAGGGAGCGTCACGTGACTCGCGTGGAGGGAGGGGAGCCGCACTCGCGCCTGCGTCGCGTGCAGGCAGAGAGGGAGCGTCGCGCGACTCGCGCGTAGAGAGATAGCCGAACCCGCACCTGCGTGTCGCACGTAGGTGCAACCGCGTAGGAGGCTGCGCGGCGGCGGCATGGAAGGTGGGAGGAGGGAACAGGGATGCGGGCGGCGGGTGGGGGTGGAATTGAAGAGAACCGCAAGTCCGCAGGCGTGGAAGGTGGGAGGAGGGGTAGGGATTAGGGAGTTTAGGGTTTTGGGGGGAAAATTTCATATTAAATCCCTTAATTTCTGAAAATTGAACTACAAGTTATATTAGTGGTACTTGTGACTTGTGAGTGTGAGATTTATATGAGGCCTCAATTCCTAAATCATATTATATAAGTATAATTATTTATTTATTTATATATTATTTTTATCGAACTATTAACGAACCGAACCTGAGCGAACCTATCATTTCAAGGTTCGGTTCGTTTATTTAAACGAACCCAAAGGTTTGTTAAGGTTCGGTTCGTTTATGATCGAATAGAATTCGAATCGAACCTTTATCGAATCGAACTTGAGCGAATCTCGAACCTAAGATTTTTCTGACAGCCCTATACGTAAGTATGCTATGGTCGGGGACCTCTAGTGCGGTCATCGCTGTTGCCGGCCATGGTCTCTACAAAAGCAAAAGACCCAAACTCAGGTCCCGATAAATCATCTGTCTGTTGTCTCTCATCTGGCACTGGTATCTCAGGACTGGTAGAAGGGTAGTCAAGGGGGAACAGGGCGGAATCGAACTCGGGTTCGGAGAGCGGGTCTCGGCTCTCACGAACCAACCTAGATGAATGAGCTGGAGTGCTAAAAAGCGGTGCAGCCAGAGGCTACCTAAGAGACCTCCTGCCCATCATCCTGATCTGGCGAGTCAGACGGATGAGATCTGGAAACACACAAGATGAGCAAACAAAATCCCAGGTTCACCTACACAACACAGAGCTGAAGTCCGTAAGGGTTCGGTCAATTTATCTTGTCAATTTTTATTTAGGTGATCAAGTCAGGATATCAGAGCGGTTACCAAGCTGATAGGAATCCAATCCGCCTACCAGACTGTCCCGTATAAAAGGCCGGTAGTCTGATCGGGGTTCAGATATGGCTCTAGCCTAGTGTTCGGGTCGCTCTTTCGCTCATCCAAACCAGACAATGAGGGAGTTGCTCTCATCAAGACCAAATTTTTATTTGAGGTGTCTTTTAGGGTCAAGTGTGTTTAGCAGTCCCAATTTTATTTTTTTCTTTTTAGGTGTTTTTTCAAGAAAACAACGCCTAACAAAATTTTCAGGTTCTCCTGATTATTTTAAGTCCAAAAAAATGGGGGGAGAAGACGAAAAAGCTGATGCGCGATAAAATCAATGATGCATGCTGAGTAAGAAAGGCGTACCTGACTCCAGCACTCTACATGCAGGGTGATCCACGCATAAAATAAAGACTGAAAATAAACTACCTATATGATGCACGAGGAAATCGGCCTTAAGCGAAGCAGTTTCTACACGAGAAGAACCGATGGCTAACTGGTCAACAGGAGGGGCCAGTGTCCGGTCTCGGATGCCGATCGGTGCCCGCCACAACGGGTCCTGTCAGCGCTGTATATGACCTTTAGTGGTGCAAGACCCCTCAGGTGACTAGGTTAGCCTTTTCTTTATTAATTTTAATTAGGTCCAATTACGATCTAATAGGCATAGGCAGATAGTTAGGTGTTTGGATACTAATCAATTACGGCACAATCAATAGAAAATCCTAAGCTAAGGCCAAAAACCACATAAATCAGACAAGCGGTGAAATAAATGTGATAGAAACAAAACCAATGAAAAACCGCGGTGAGGTCCCCCGAGCACACCAGTGCTCGACGAAACAGACCCCGATATCACCAAAGTCCAAGTGTCTGAGTTCTTGTATTATTACAAATAAATATTCTACAAAAAGTAAACTAATCTAAACTACGGCTATCTATGCGGCTATTCCACGACTCCCGCACTCCTGCTCGGATCCTCGCGTCCTCCTGCGGCTCTATGTAGAAAAGAGCCGCCTCCGACTCCCATGATTTCTTCAGCTTCCGAAAAAGCTGCCTCAGTCCTCGGGCCCTCGCAAGAAATCAAACAGAAATGTATGTCAGATATAATTTATTATAAAAATAAGCAAGACAAAATAAAGTAAAACAAGCTATATGCAAAAATAGAAATAAACACACAAAACAGAATCAAATAAAAATAAAAGAAAAGAAAATAAAAGAAAAAGAAAAAGAAAACAAAGAAAATCAAAAAGCCGTGAAAAGCCGCTGACGAAAGAAAAGCCGCGGAAAAAGCCACGAAAAACAAAACCGAACAAAAATGAAAAACAAAGACTACTAATCCGTGCTCCCCGGCAACAGCGCCATTCTGATGAGCGCCCCAAGCGACTAAGGCAAGAAGGTGTCAATGGTCGTTGCGACCTCAACCTCTCGGGTCGGACTCAATCAAGAAAATCAAGACCACCAAATATAAAAATCACATAAGTCAAACAAATAGCGGTCTCACTATTTTATTTTACCTGGTATAGCTACCGGGGTCGAACACAAGGAGCACGAAATGGCTGAGACGGCTTACGAAGTAGTCAAAAATGCAAATAAATTAAAATAAATATTTTTGGGTGGTTTTTTAAATCTTTTTAAATTTTTTGTATTTTTAATAATAAAGGAAGTATAAGAAAATGGATAAAAAGAGAAAATCCAACAATTTATTAAACACTCAAAAATGCTAAGAAAATTCAAACAAAATTATTTTTATATTTTTTATATTTTTAAGTGTTTTTGATGAATTTTTCAGAATTTTATAATTTTTAGTTGATTTTCTAAAAATCAAGAAAAGGGAAAACAATGACAAAATGTACAGTCAGATTTGATAGGCTAATTAAAAATAACTAATTAGCCTCTAAAAATCTGATGGTAATTTTTATGAAAAGTAAATACAAAAACTAAGCTACAAAAACTGGAATTGCAATCTTTTAAATTTTTTAGAATTTTTGAGGTTTTTTATAATATTTTTAGGGGTTTGTGATTTTTAGGGGTTCTATAAGTCCAAATAACACAAAAAAATAGATTAAAGCTAGAGAACAACAAAACAAACAAACAAAATTTTTTTAGAATTTTTAAATGAATTTTATATTTTTCTTTGATTTTCTATGTTAGACAGTGACAAAAATCAAGGTTTTTGATTTTCTAAAAATAACAAAAAGCCTAAGAAATGTACCAAAAAATAGTGAAATTTTTACACAGTGGCAGGAGCCACGTATCCAAATTTCACTTGATTTGGATTTGATTTAATATTTTATTCAATACAAACAAGGCACACTGCAAGCAAGGACCTAAGTGCAAAGAAAGTTACTTCCAGGGGCAAATGTATAACAAGCCTAAAAAGCCCAGGGCCTGAAATGCAAATATCCCAATCAAGCACGAGCAACACATGTGACTGGCACACAGAGGGGTATAAATGCAATTCCTATTTAAAAAGATGTAAACAGTAACAAGCAGAAAGTTCAGGACTAGAAATGCAAATAACCATAGACTCACGAGTCGATGCATGTGTCTCACACAAACATGGACTAATTTTCAAATGCTATAAACCTAAGGTCCTAGATGTAATTATTCTAAAATAAAAAGAACTACTAAAACTATTTGCAGGACTAAACGACAAATAAAAAAAAGACAGGGGTCTAAGTGAAATTACCCCTATATTATGATCTGACGGACGAGGGGTGTCCACGTGTGATCGGACGGTTGAGGTGAGTGGTACCCCTTCGTCGATGGATGCTCCAGATGAGGTCCTCCACGATCCGACGGCTGCTAGCTCCTCGCCAATGGATAGACATGATCTGAACTGGGCGAGAGGCTCGATCATGTGGCTGAAGCTCCTCCAAGAACAGCTTGCCGACGAACTTCGCTGTCCCAGTACGCACGATGGAGGGCTCCTCCGGAGCTGCTCTGAGAGGGGAATCGATGGCCGAAGTCATCCGCAGCTCCTGCTATGCTCCGATGAAGCCAAGGAGGCCTGGAGGGTCCCGACGGTGATGAAGGCGTGGAGCTCCTGTGCATCGACTGTTGGACCCCCAGATGGGGTCCTTCTTTGACTCTATCTGCACAGGAAAAGAGCTGGGTCGAGGGCAAAGTGCCTCGACTCGGATATGTGCGAAGGGGGTGACTGTGTGTGGTGGGGCGGTGCTCTCCAGCGAAGCGACGACGGAGGAAAGCGGAGGTCCTGCTCCGGAATGAGTCAGGTTGATCAGAGGGGTGCAGACGAGACGAAGACGAGACGATGAGGAGAAGTCTCGTGGAGGTGATGGTCGGATCGGATAATCGGATGGGTGAAGGGAACGGAGCGAAATGGTTGGCGAAGGCCGGCGGCGATGAATCGCGAAATCGAAATGGAAGCGAAACTAAGGGCTAAAGGGATTACCTGGCAATCAGAGAAGTCTGTGCTGTAGGTGCTGCTCCTCCTGGGGTCTTCGCCTCGATGGAACGACGCTTCCAGAGGCTCTGGATCACTCGTGGCGGAGCACGACGATGGGCTCACCGGATCTAAGGCTGCAGGCCTTGAATCCTCGCTGCGACACTCTCCCTCACAAGCTGTCACTCAGGGAAGAAGAATGGAGGTCCCAGGAGACGAAGGCGATGGCCAAAAGGTGCGTGAAAAGTGAGGCAGAGCTGAGATAAATAGTGGTAGGGGTCTGGCTAAAATGGAGTCGGGTAGGCGATTATAGAGCACAGATCCCTAGAAAGATCCCCGAGCGTGAATCTCGGATGGTTCATGGATAATCGGGTCCCGGGGTTTAAGGGAATGGGTGACGGATCGTGGCACAAAAATTTGGAGAAGTCGGGTTAAAGGCGCATATCCGAGAAGAAGAGGTCCGCGGGGGAGAGTTGACCGGCGGTCAACAATCCCCCGTGGACCAATCAGGTAATTCCATTTATTAATTATTTGTAAAATCATTTTAAAATAGAAAATGATTTTATTTGAAAATACTTTCAACATGAAAAATGTTTATTTATTTTCAAAGTATTTTTTAGTGATTTTTATTTATTTTTTTAAAAAATAAATAAGGTATTTACATTATATTATTATAATATACAGGTGTGTACACCTATGTATTTTTTATTTTTATTTTTAATTGTTTATTTTTGTACAATTATTCCTATTTTTATATTTTATTTATTTACACTATAAAATATGGAATATAAAGTGATTTTTATTGGATTATTATTAATTTTTTATAAGGGGAAATAAATAGGTATTTTATTTTATATACATGGTCTATGCACAATGAAGAGAGAGAATTTTATTTATTTTTCTTTTATTTTTCCCATTTTTATTTTAGTTTTATTTTCATAAATATGTACAAAATATAAGGAACACAAATATATTTTTATTTTTATAAAATAAAATATTTACATGAAAAGGGATATATATACATCATGTTGAGTCACCCTATCTCTCTCTACTTATTTTATTTTGCAGTCAGGCCCTTGTGGAGCCCTCCCTTGGGTTCAGGTCACTCAATATTTATTCTAAATATTTCTCTCTTTTTCTTTATTTCTTTATTATTTTATTTTTGCATAAAACATGCTAATTATTATTATTTACACAATGCATGCTTTTGTCAATTTATTATATTTACACAAATATACATGGTGTTTTGCATAGGTTTTTAGCAAAAATAAAATAATAAAAAGTGATGATCTGGCTTTCTACTCTCTCATGCCCCAGCGTATGCTGCTGCAAAGCGTACGACTAAGGAGATCGCTGGGGCATGTACAAAGACTGTTGCTGCTGGTACGACTAAGGACTCTGATAAGCATTCTGGTGAGACTGCTGCTGCGTGAAATTCTGCCAGTGCTGAAATTGCGGACTTCTATGTTGCGGATGGTTGTAATGTTGCGGCTGCTATTGGTGGTGTACACTCCAAGGGGTAAACTATGATGATGGATGAATCGAAGTGTACCATATCCCGTTGATCTCAAGATTGTCTTGAGGCTCAACACCAGTGTCTCCAGGGCTGGTGATCTGACTTGGGTTGGCATAAGACTGGTCCTCATGCCAATCAATCTGCGGAGTCTCCGTAGGCTGACCTGGCTGGCTCTGGACAAAGTGGATCTGTTGGGTGGGAGGAGCGAGTCAGTATCTCCGGACAGGTTGAGAAGTCGAAGAAGCATGAGACTGCCGGTACTGAAGCTGCAGGTCTGATGCCTTCTTCGTTAGATCGCTCAGTTGCTGAGGGAGTGATGAGAGTTTCTCCAACTCTCGCACCGGCTGCAGGTCTTGAATATGCTTCTGAATCACATCTACCAACGTAGTTTCTCACTAATGTATCCCATGCTGGTATTTGATTCAAAATCTGGAATATTCGCCACCTTATGATGCTCTCGATGGTGTGGTGGTTGTGGGGCCTTCTGGAATGCCCGAGTAGAGTCAATGACTCTCGAGTTTTCTTCGATCCCCTTAAAGATGGACCAAACATACTCGACATCTCGATTTAAATAATTGTCGACACATGCAACGGTTACAAGGCCATGGACATCTGGATGGTTCTGAACTAGCACCTTCAATGGTATCTCATAATGAGGGCTTCTCTCAGTAAGATCCTTGAATCGATCCTACGCCTCGTGGAATGATTCATTCGGCAACTGAGTGAAGTTGGAGATCTGGCTCCTCATCATATTCATCCTTCTTAGAGGAAAAAATTCACACAGGAACGTGGACTTTAGGTCATCTCATGTGGAGATCTCCCTCCTCAAATGATTGAGCCAGTAAAGCACCTTATCTACTAAGGCGAAGGGGAAGGATTTGATGTGAATGGTCTCCTTCATAACACCTAGATAATTGGCAGTACCACAAATCATCTCGAACTGTTGCAGAAAGGTAAACGACTCCTCTGCAGCATTCCGTAAAACTTGGGATGCAATGATATAAAGGACGGGCGTAACTCGTATGGCCCTTGATTCGGTGGTAACCGAATCTAATGATGTAGCGTCCTGGCTCCAGGGTCATACTCGTCTCTGAGTGTCACGGGAACCATGGCAAGCGGTGGTGGATTCTCAACTCATGGTCTCAACGCAATGATCTCGGTTCGCAGCTCGTCTTAGACTCTAAACTGATCTTGGATCTATAAATTCATCTAATGTAACGTGTCTAGAATCCCCATTGTGATGTCTGTGGATGGATCTAGTCTTCCATTGGTGTGCTTCTCTCTAGTTTTTCGGTCTTCCGCTGATCGATCCTCGACTGGTCCCTTCCCACGAGCCATATCCTTTGAATCTTTTGGGAAGGAAAAAGTCTCGTAAGACCTCACTGAAAATTGTACAGGAGAAAGATATAATGATTTAAGGTGGGGGTCTGTCTCAAAAGAAGGACTAGGAGGCGAGGGAGTCTGGGTCTTACTCTCCTTGTAATTAGATAGGATCGATTTGGGAAGACGGTCATCCTGAATCTGTGAAGAAGTACGATGGATGGTGGATCATCGAGAGCTCACGGAGTCTGAGCGGAAAAGCCATCCAGTCATCATCTTTGATGTCAAGAGAGATAATCGGGAGAGCACGATGTCAAATTAAGAGATCGGAAGTAAAGGCGTATAAGACGGGGTAACTCACGCCTCGCATGCAAACACAGAATAATCCTGGATTCACCAACACAACCCGGTGATGACCGTAAAAGATTGGTCTTTTATCTTGTCGGTTTTAAGGCTATGTTAGCAGAAAATATCACATATTATCGCGAGCTGATAGGTGCCTGGAATTTCACCGAAACACTATCCCGAATCCTTACAGAAAACCACTTATTCTCAGCCAGTATGGGAGTAAGTACGGACCATTTCCAGCTACCCGTGTTACATGAGGATCGTGCTACTGCTGTGTCCTCTAAACCTTCCACTCTGCTAAGTAACCTCGAACTGTAGTTGGCTACCCGAGAGTACCCACTGAAGAACATTGATTAGGTGTATGGACTAGGTAGTATTCCGAGAGAAACTCGAACTCTGGTTCTAACATTAATTGTCGTCCCTCACTCACAATATCTGGAAGTGTACCTGCAATCCATGTGTGGGGGTTGCTCTCCCAAATAATATGATCTTTATGTTTATTTTTAGGTCAAGTAGTTAAGTAGTCCTGATTTTAATTTGATTATCTCTTTTTTTGGATTTTTTTTCAAACACTTCTAATGATTTTTTTATTTTTTATTTATCTTAGATAAACATGCACCTAGGTCGCGAGTCCTAGAACTAACTACGAAGGCACAAGCAGAGAGAGAAAAATTGAAAAACTCCTAAACAAGCACCTAACCTCGTAAAAAGCCATGGAAAAACCGTCTATGTGAAGGAAAACCATGGTGGGTGCCCTGCTCTCCCGAATGCACGACACTCAATGAAACAGACCCCGAGAAAAAGGGAGGGAGGAACAAGCTGGGATGCCCTTACGGGCCCCTTCTAAAAAAATAGAAAAATGGGCAAGTGTCCTTATTATTATTTTTATTTACAAAAATAATACAAGTAAAAAATCCTAACTAGCTATGTCCAATGCAACCGACCCGTGAGAGAAGGAGTCAATCTCTGCACTTTCAATTGTCCCAGCATTCGAAAAAGCCGGTTGATCCTACAGGCCCTACAAAATTTGTTAGAAAAACAACATACGAAAAGCCATAAAAATAAAAACAAACAAAAATCGAAAGAAATCAAAGATATTAAAAATCGTAAAAACTGAAGAAAATCAATATAAGCTGTAAAACAAAATTAGACAAAAATCGAAAAGGAAATCAGAAAATCGTAAAATCAAGAAGATTGAAAATTTTCAAAATAATGTCGAAAACCGTAGTAAAGCTAATACCTCCCGAGCAACGACATCATTTTGATAAACGTAAATCTGACCCGCAGTTAAATGAGTTGTCGATGTAGAAAAACCGTGAAGGCAGATTCGGTTAATCAAATAAAATCAGGACTAAAATAGGAGAGAGAGAGAAGATGATGGAATAAGATTCTCTCTTATTTTAATCTATTTAAACTAATTTTTACCCAGGTAAGTTCCCCTTGGTCGAACTCGAGGAGGCAGAATAATCGTACGACAGTTTTCAATGAACGAAAGAATCTCGATAATTTTGCTCTCTTCTTGATTTTACAACAAAAATAAAACACTCAAAAAATGACATGAAATTATAAAAATCGAATCGAGAAAAATGTGCGATGAAAATCAATGAAAAATTACAAGAACTGTCACCAGGGTAGTTGTGTAGCTACTCTATAAAAATCGAGGAAAAATTCAACAAAATCAAGGTCCAAATTATCCCTACAACACAGAGGTATAAGTGCAAAAAGAAAAGTTTAGTTCTGTTACAAATGGGTCCCTGGAAGGGACGGAATTACAAAGAAAATTAAAAGTATTACATTTAGGTCCCTGTGCGGGAACCTAAATGTAATTTCTGAAAATCTATGGAGTGGGAGTTGAATTCTGAAGATCTTCTGGGCCTATGTTGCAATTGTCCCATTGGTTCACGATCTACGACAGAGATTAGAACGAGATGCATGATCTGGATCGTCTAATTTGGATAGGTGTCGTGAGCCTATAGATCGTGTGTTCTTGAGTCGTTCTTCCCCATTCTTGCGTAGGTGGTGAAGGTAGTTGATTCGCCGATTTCTCCTCGGTAGCCTATTGTGATCTTCGGCCTCCTGCATGGTCAGGAGGGCGACACCTTCTGCCTCCGATCTCACCTGCAGGTGAATGAGCTCTGAGGTGGCAGACAACGGTGGTGGGACGTCAAAGAAGGCGGCGGATCGACTATGTCTGGCAACTGGAAGAGAATCTTATTGATCTGATTTTTCTACGAAGCCTTTGAGCTCCAGATGATGTATTCATGCTCCAGATAGAATAGAGACCTGCAAGTGATTTTGAAATGCTCGATTCACACTTGAATCGGCCAAAATTATTATGGATTTGCAAGATACAAGTTATTTCGAGAAACTAAGAGAAAATGGGGACATATGAAATCAAGTTGGAGCGAGTTGAATCGAGTTTGTAAAGGGATTAATAGGGGGCGTCTAAGATGGATGTTTGAAGATCCTAATTATGTAATTAAGAATGCTAATCGAGACACAAATATCAAAAATTTAAAAAGTAAAAGATGGAGGAGTACCTGGGAGTAGCAGGATATAGGATCCTACTGGTCGTCGCTCGACGAATCGGCTTCCCGGAGCTGAACGTCGCAGCTACAACGGTGCAAGGCGGAGATGATTCCTTGGAACTGCTCCTCCGTGCATCCCTCTTCCAGACGGTGGCTCTACCCAGCTCTGTCACAACCGAAGTACGACAGAGTAAGGTGGAGAAGTGAGGCTGATGGCTACTGGAGTTGTAGGTTCGGGAGAGTTAGTTTGGAATGGCCGACTTGGAGGGGGTTTTATAGGATAATCAAAGCAAGTTAGTTGATGATCAAGGGTTGGCGTGATAGGTGGTTGTTGGAGGAAGAAGATGAAGAGTAAAGATCAGAGTTAGAGGCTATGAGGTGGCGGGTAGAATTCTATGAAGGTAGGAGGTTAGAACAGATTCACCAGCCGGCCTTCTTGAAGAAGAAGGCACCAGGTGTTGACACGTGTCAACACCTGGTTGGCCAATTTAGATAAATACCTTAATAAATAAGAAATAAATAATAAATTACATAATTTTAAATAAATATAAGAATGGAAAATATAGATAATTAATTTATCTAAATTATGGCGTAATAAGTTTTAATAAATAATTAATATTTTATGAAATATAAATATTATATTAATACATAGGTATAAATAATACTTAATAAAGAGGTTTAGGAATTTAATTTAATAAATTAATAAATAATAGATTATTTTTATATTTTATTAATTATTAGGATGCTAACTAAAGTATATACAAATTTTTGTAGATTTTAGTAAATTAATTTAGATATATTAATAAATACAAGTATAAGGTATACAATTCAATTTTACCTATAAATTAGGGGTTTTTGATTTATTTAAAATAATAAATAAGCTCCAAAAAATATGAAATAAATCAGGGTTAAAATACAAGATCAAAAAAATAATTAGAAATTATAAAATCATTAAAACAATAAATAGTGCATTCTAAATAAAATAAATAGCTTAGAAACCCAATTATGGTTAGGTCACAAAGCCGTCTTTTTTGCAAATAGACTTCGATTTTAGTGTTCATTAATTAGAAAATATTATTTTATGAACTTTAAAGGTGAGTAGAGTGAAATTGAAGTTTGTATGAGAAAAGCTATGATGTTCGGATGTTGGGATTTTGACTAGTTACGAGTTGGATTTCTTAGCATATATATAAGGTAATATTTTTAACTTTATTTCATATTTTTCTTTACATTTTTAAAAATAGTTAGGAAAAAAGTTTGGTTAAAAATATATTCATATGAATTAACTAAAAATCTTTGAAGTTTTGGTATTTATTGGATAATTGATAAGAGTGTGTAAAATATGAAATTAATTATTTTTATTTATTTTCTTCCTTATCTCCCCCTACTTATTCATTTATCGACCAATCCATGCTGACTTGGTTTTGGAGATTAGGTTATAAATATATCTTTCAACTATGTTTATTTTCTAATTCATATTGTACATATATACATATCTACATTTTGCCTTTATTTTTATTTTCTTTATTTTTATTATTTTATTTATTTACATCATTTTAATGCATTAAAGTGCATTTTTATTCATGAATGGGATTCTGTTAAAAAGTAAAAAATTAATGAATATTTACATGTATTTGTTAATGGTTTTAAGATTAAAAAAACAGAATGTTAATTAATCATGGATTCATCAGAGAGTGATAAACATGTTTGGATTTTAGTGACTCCACTTAGTGTACTAGTTATCCAATCTCAGTCCAAATATTGGATATTGGTCTGAATAAGATTCGAATGCAATGAGAATATTGGATATTCTATTTAACGAGATCAAACATCTCTTAGAGGTCTTCTAGATATGGATGCGACATTAGATCTCACTATCCAAGCCACTATATATGGAATATATAGTCATACTTTCCTTATCTCCAAGTATCTGGGGAAAATGCACACTATCTTTGAAAGAGAATCAAGAATAGTTCCATTAGATGATATCCGAGCATTGGAAAATTACTGACTAATATGATTTAACTATCAGTAATGATGGGGTTATGATTAACATTAATTGGATATATGTAGAGGGACATCTTAGATAATTAAATCAAATTTAATTATCATATATATGATTAATGCGGATAGTACTATCCACAATAATCATGGATATTGTGAATGTGATCTTTAATATTATAGAGAGAAATTTAATTGTGAATAGGATTCACAATTTATAAGTTAATGTGAATTAGATTCACACTATACAACTAAATGTGAATTGGATTCACATTATATAATTAAATGTGAATTGGATTCACATTATACAATTAAATGTAAATGTGATTTACATCTTATATTGGATAGTTGAATATGATTCATAATTATCAGTGAGATAATTAAAATTATCACAAAATAATTTGGAGTTATTTTGATGAAAATTCAAGCAATAAAATTGTTGCACGTGTATAAGATTTGGTGGAGATTGAAGATCTCACAAATTAGCAATTAACTGGAGTACACGCTCCAGTCCTTATTAGGAGTGGACGACCAAGGTGGAAGCACCATGTGGTCGTCCACCTCCTATAAGTAAAGGAGGCACTCCTCTTTTCTATTCCTTCTACATGTTGATTGTTTTCAATTGAATTAAATTCGTTGAAGTATGTATTCAACTTATTTTCTATTTTATAATTAATTATAATATTGCAAATTGTTGCAAAAAAACTTGGCCATTGATTACAATTAGGTGTGCATCTGCATCTTCTAATTTACTATAAAAGAAGGCTAACCCAATCCTTTTCTTTGAGACAATCAAGTTGAAGGCAATTGTTGTTACAACTTTCTCTCTCTTTACCATAATACATGTCCACCCTCTCCCTCTCCTTCAACCCTATGGTCGTCCCATGGTTAGGGCTTGTGGAGAGCGTAAATGTCTTCACGCTGCCATCGTATTGTCGGATTAGCTTCTTGTGGTTCTTTGTCTTCTTTTATGCCTCATGCTCTTGAAGAAGACATCGTATTTCATGAGATGAAATTAGAAGATTCCATGCTTGAGTCGTCAGCTTGGATTATGGTATCATGCACGTGTTTCATCCGCGCAACCACAAGTTCTCTCTCGTCGGATCAGACTTGAGACATGAGGCATCTTGCTTTAGAGGCTATGAGATCGTCACCATGCTTCAAGAGGTAATCCTTATACTTGTGTGATCTTGATGAAATGACATAGGAATCATTCTCATGTTACGTGTTTCATCGAATTTTTTACCGCTACCCTGTCGACTAGTATGACTAGTTGACCTAGATTGCATATGATGCAATCTCCATGCTTCTGTGATGCACGACTTCCTTCATTGTGGACTAAGAGCTTAAGAAAATTCTTCTAGAAAATTTTATTCCCTTCCTTAAAGGAAGATAGCAGTCTCATTATGGAGCTTCAATAATTGGAATACTTGTTGATAGGTATAGACGAAAAACAAGCACACAAAGAAGGCTGTTTACATGGAAACACTTCACAGTGGAAGGGAAAAACCATGGGGAAGAAGAAACCCTTATTGCCCAAATCAATAAAGGGCTTTGTCTATTTGTCTATATCTTCAAAATGGGAGAGGAAGAGATACATATATGTCCCAAGGTAAGATAGATCCCTTCCCAAGATCCGCTTACCCCATTTACATGGCACTCAACACTCTCCTTCAAATTGGGCATAGAGATCAAATATGCCCAATTTGTCAACATTCTTCTCAAACTTGGCAATTAATAATCTCTTGGTGAAGACATCAACTACTTGTTCTTAATTTGATTTTTATATATGGCAGCACCAATTCTTTAAAATCGATGTTCTCTCGAATGAAGTGGTGATCAATTTCAACCTGCTTTGTCATGTCATGCAGCATAGGATTGTTGGAAAGATTTAGGCATACTTGTTATCAAAAAATAATTTCTTAGGCATATCAAGATCAACCTCGATGTCTAACAAGATGATCTTAACCAGAGCATCTATGTGAAACCCATTACTACTGCTCTATATTCAGCTTCAACACTTGATCTTTACAAAAAGATTGTCGTTTACTCCTCCTGATTACAAGATTGCTGACAAAATATACATAGTATCTAGTAGTAGATCTCCTCGTATCAATACATTTAACCCAACAAAATTAGTGTAGCATCGACCTAAAGATTTCTATTTTTCACAAAGATAGGTCCTTTTTCATGATTCTTTTTCCTTATGGTAAAGAATGTGATCCAGTGCCTTCATTTGCAAATCAGTTGGTGCGTGCATAAATTGATTCACCACATTTATACTATATGTGCTTTTCATTCTAGTAAGAGTGAGGTAAATAAGCCTTCACACAAATCTTTGGTACTGGTTCATTGAATCTTCATTACATTGCTTCCAATTCTTTATTCCCAACTTGTGATTTCCTCGATGGGAGTGGTGAAAAGTTCACATCCCAACTTTCTAGTTTTATTTAAGAGATTCCAGATGTATTTTATCTAATATAGAACAAGTCCATTCTTTGATCATGTCATCTCAATACCTAAGAAGTATTATAAGTCGCTAGGATCTTTTAAATCAAATGCCACGACAAGTTCTTCTTTCAATCTTACAGTGTCTTCTTCATCATCTACAGTAATGATCATGTCGTCAATGTCGACAAGAAGAAGAACAACTTCCTTCCATTCTCCTTGACAAACAGAGTGTGATCCCCATTTCCTTGGTGATAGCCTAATCAGATCATCGCGACTCTAAGCTTCTCAAATCAAGCTCTAGACGATTGTTTCATACTGTATAATGACTTCTTTAGCTTACAACACTTTCTTGTCTCTTCATAACTAGGTGACATATGCATGCAAACTTTTTCTTGGAGATCTCTATTCAAAAAGGTATTCTATACATTCCATCTGATGAAGTTTTAAATCCTTAAAAATAATAAGAGAAAGAACAATTCGCATTGTATTTATTTTTACCATATGGGCAAAAGTTTCAAAGTAATCAACATCACATTTTTTACTAAACCCCTTCGCTACATGTCTATCTATATATCTCTCCATTTGACCATCTATCTTGTTTTTTATGGCACACATCCACTTTAAGCCAACCATGTGCACTTTTTTCTAAGCGCTCACATTTCTTCTTCCATGGCACATATTCACCAGGATAAACAAATTCTTCAGTAACATTCCTAGGAATCATAGCCACATATAAAGAGGTTATAACATACTTGTAATTTTTGAGTTTATAATAACCAGCATATCTGTTTATATGGTACCTGATACAATCTGCATATCATGAGGGGTGTTTTATTTCCTTGTGTCAATGCCTTTGTGCCACTAAATCCCCTTCATATATGATCAAATTATCTACATTCTCATCTTCATCATTGTCACTGATCTCCTTTTCAAAATCACTTTTTGGATCATGGTTAGAACTACAGGAGGTAGTAGAGAAACTTGGATCATCTTGGTATTCGAGATTGGTTTCTTGTTCCTTAACTTGTGATAAAGTATCTTGACAATCTTTCTCGATATAGTTTTTTCATGCCAACGAGGAGAACGAAGCTTCCAATCATCTATCTGTGTGCTAGTTTGAACAGAATTGCTCAAAGAACTTACAGAATCATTACATGCATCCAAGAAATGAATATCCAAGATATTTCTTTCATCATTACTTCCATTCTCCACATGAAGGGAATGCTCTAAGAAATAAGAGGCGTGCACTATAAAAGTGATATCTTTATTTACATGAATTTTCTCTCCTTAGGATTGAAGCACTTATAACCTTTCTGAGTAGGGGAATATCCATGAAAGATGTCTTTTGACTCCATGAGCATCGATTTACTTTGCATCAAGTACAAAATTGTGAAAATAGCAAACAAAGTCAAAAACCTTCGGAGGAAGTACAAATGATTTTCTCTAGGGTTGAATAATAGAAAAAGGAGTTACCTTGTTTAAACATAATAGTGAATTAACTCAAAAAGTTCCGTTTGTCCTACTCTCAGAGACAGGATAAGTCGCTAGAGTTGGCTTTGCTTCAAACAATCATGACAAACCAGGTCTGCAGAGCTCAAATCTTTGAATAATAGAGAAAATAACTTTTTAAGATAACCAAAAAGAATATGAACAAGACATTCATGCGATTGCATAACCAACCCATGATAAAAACTGACGAACCGTTCTCCCACTATAAGTAGGGTCAGCTACATTAATTCTTACTCAAGTCCATATTGAAAGATTCGACTATTTGTATGCTGGTTGTCGACATCCTAGCGCAACTATCACAAGGAGGGATTTCAACCCTGGTCTTTTAGGTGGTAAGCACATTGCACTACCACCAGATCATTTAAGTTGGAACCAACCAACCCATGATAATCATTCTTGTTTTCCCTTTTTGAATCACAGTTGTTAACACAACTGTCACTTAAATTGGGAGACGATACAAATCTTCACAAACCACAACAATCCCGATTCCCTTCCATATCCCCAATTCTTTCAATATCCAAAGATCATAGGGAAAAAATAAGTTCATAGTTCAATCCTTTTATTATATTACTAACAGAAAGAAGATTTAGAGGCATCTTTGGGACATGAGGCGCATTATGAATAGAAAGTTTGTTAAGTAGCGATACACTTCCTTTCCCTACTACTGTAACATGAGATCCATCAGCAAGGGAAACACGATCCTTTCCAGAGGTTAATTTATAGGCGTTAAAAAGGTTCGAATCACTTGTCATGTGGTCAATAGCACAACTATCCATTATCTACTCTTTGTTCTCATCAGCATACAAATCATAACGTTTCTTCCAAGAGCACAATTAGTGGTGTTGTCACGTCAGAGTTTTTCTTCGAAATGCTTATCATACTCATGTAATCATGAAGTTTATTACATGAAGTTTTCTAATTTGATCATGAGCAGGAGAAGGAGGCCTGGAAATAGGCATCATAGGTACCACATTCATTGCAACATAATATGGATATTTCACCGTTTTGTCTTCATCTTCTCATGAAGCTTTATCCATGGATTTCTTGTTTAGATCCTCAAACATAACCAATACTAGATTGTGTTTGCCTTTCAAGCAATATATCGATCAGATGAAGGTAAACCATGTCTTATCAGAGAATACTCTCTGAAACATTTCATCAAACATCTTGGCTGCACTTCCCACCTTAATTCCACTCTAAACACAACAGCACTCCCACCTCAGCCGATCTAACCAACAAGATGCTACAAAAGATTTTGAGAACAAACGTATGGATGAAGCAACAAGTAAGTCCCAAAGGCCACAAGGTCAACAATGGCAATAAACAAGAAAAACGAAGAGGGCGTATATCAGAACACAACACAACATGCCCGAGAGGGTCGGAATCAGCTTGCACAATAAGCCGGAAGGGGCCGGAACCAGCCCACACAACAGATCGACAAGGTGATTGAATTAGCACAACACACCACAACCAAGTGGTGGGCACCAATGAACAGAAAAAACGAGCAGAAATCTATCACACTCTGCTTTGTTACCATGTAGACGAAAAACAAGCACACAAAGAAAGTGGTTTACGTAAAAACCCTCCACAATAAAAGGAAAAAATCATGGGGAAGAAAAGACCCTTGCTACCCACAACAACAAAGGCCTTTGTCTATTTATCTATATCTTCAAAATGGGAGAGGAAGAATATATATATATATATATATATATATATATATATATATATATATATATATATATATATATATATATATATATATATATATATATATAGGGGCTGGGGAAGCTGCACCCGGGGGTGTAGCTAACTAGCTGCACCCGGCCATTTTTTTCATCGATTTTTTGTGTTTTTGAAATGAAACCTAGGGGAATTTAAATCACTATATATCACCATGATATCATACCAATTTCAACTAAATTCGACATTTCTATCATCTCCATCAAGGCTATGACATTTTAACGGTTTCAGAATTATTGAAATTGACCATATCTAGATGGGCATGCTAGGAGTGTATGTTTTGCATGAAATTTGAAACACATATTCCACACAATAAACTAAGTAAATCTCCCATAAGTTTCCTTCAAAAAAATCAAAAATCAAAGAGAAAAATACCCGGGTGTAGCTAGTTGGCTGCACCCCCCGGTGTAGCTTCCCTTTTCCCATATATATATATATATATATATATATATATATATATATATATATATATATATAGGGGGCCTTTCAAACAGGATGCAGTCCTTCCTGAGTTCAGGAAGGCCGCCCCTTTTTTGTATAAAAACGAGCACTTTAGTAGAATACGTATGCAGTTTGTATTATAGGTGCACGCTATAAATACAAAGCCGCAAACAAAACTACGTATTATAATACAAACATTAAAACTGCACGTTATAATACAAAACTGTATATGTATTCTACCAAAGTCATCTTCTTTTATACAAAAAAGGGGCTGGCCTTCCTTAGCTATGGAAGGACTGCGTCCTATTTGAAAGAAATCCTATATATATATAGGGCTTATCCACTGCGCACAGGGCTCATTAGCGTTTCAATGAGCACTCATTTTAGGCCTTACACGTGTATTAACCATAACTATATTTATAATTATAGGCTACGACGAGTTTAAAAAAATCTTATATTTCCTATTATACAACGTCCTTAAAAATTGGAAGACGGTTTTGGAAAGAAACAATTCAAATAAATGATTCCACGCGGATGATTAAGGATCCAAACACTATGATAGTAATAAATGTAAATTACTGATCATTTTTTTGATATTACTGATCTCATAGTAGTTATTACTGACAATTGGTTATGGTTTTACTGACATCACAACAAGCACTTACTTGAGCAATGCCCATGACTTACTGACCATAACTTTGTTATTACTGATCTCATAGTAGTTATTACTGACCATTGGATATGCCCATGACTTACTTGAGCAATGCCCATGACTTACTGACCATAACTTTGTTATTACTGATCTCATAGTAGCTATTACTGACCATTGGTTATGTAAATTACTGACTATTGTTTGGATATTACTGATCTCACAACAACCATTTACGTGAGTATTGTGTCGAAATTACTGACTTCTATTCAAAGTAGTAATACATATAGAAATTACTGACCATTGGTTATGGATTTACTGACATCACAACAAGCACTTACTTGTCCATTGTATATATATTACCGAATTCTGCACCATGTAATACAATGAATGTATATTACTAACCGTTGTTTTGGATATTACTGATCTCGCAACAACCATTTACTTGACTATTATATATATATTACTGACACGAGCATTTGCATCTCGATTTTCAGCAAGAAATAATCGATTCGAATGTTTTCTTTCCAAAACGATCTTCCTATTTTTTAGGACGCGATATAATTGGAATATCACTTATTGTTACATCGCTTTGCATATTAATCTCCTTCCAAAAACAACATCCTTCGAAATAGGTAACCACTAAATTGGTAATACACGTGTATGGCAAACAAATGGTGCGCACCGAAACTCAAATGGGCCCTGTGCGCATTGGATAAATTTCCTATATATATATATATAGAGGAGAAACTTCAAATGAGGTTGAGTCTCACCATTATTGCGGTGAGCCTTCAATCTCATCCTTTTAATTTTAATCGTGCGGATGCAATTAATGACTCATTAATAATATTTTTTAAACTCGTGAAAACCTATTTTAGTCTTTTGTCACATTCTAAATATAGAATGTGACAACCCATATTTATCTCCATCAATTACCTTCCATATTTTCATAACATAATTCAATTTTGTTCCTTCTCATCATGCGTTCTTCACAGCAAAGAGGCCAAACAGGGGGCCGTCGTCGCCAATCGGTGGAGGGCGCTGGGTGCGGCGCGCGTGGACGTCAGAGGCGGCGTTCGGAGGCTCCGTCCGCAGCGGAGGGGAGGCGGTGAAGGAGGGGCAGCAGCGGCCGGCTCTGGGCGGTTCTGGATCGGTCGCTAGGCGGCGCGGTGGGACTAGAGGAGGGCGTCGGGGCTGCGCTGGGTGAGGAGGATGCCTCGCGGGCTCAGGCGTCGGATGGGAGGAGCGCGCACGCCGCGCGCAGCGGCGCATGCGCGAGGCGCGGCTGGCCTGGAGGAGGGCGTCGGGGTTGCGCTGGGCGAGGAGGACACGCGGGCGGTCGCTCCGCCTTGAGGTGCTGCGGGCTCGGGGCGGCTGGAGCGGATTTGACGGCTGGATGGCGCACGCGGATGATGGTGGCTCCCCTCGGCCTCGCTCTCCGCCAGGCCGCGCTCCGCTTGCGCTTCCTCCAACGCGGCACCTCGTCGTCGACTCCGAAGCGTCGAGATGCGCGTGGAGGAGGGCCCTTAGCTTTTTTTACAAATCGTGGTTTTTTTAAAAAAGTTGGGAATGATTTATGCAAAAATTGAATTTTTTTTACAATATCATGTCAATTTTTTAAATATTTTCAATATCTAACTGTGTACTTATTTGTCGCAGAACTCTACAGAAATATTACAACTTGATCAGATCATCTTACAAAAGAGCGCCTAAAATTTACAAAGTGATCAGATACTTTTACAAAGAAGGTAGATTCAGTTACATTATCGTATAACAATTTTACTTAAATGATATTCAGATTTACATGTTTATGTACCTTTTTTACAAATCTCAACGTTTTTTCTCTATTTTGCAGGACTCGAAAACATGTATGGCAATTGAACTTTAACGCAAATGGAAAATATGTGTGAATTTTAGAAAGGAGGGAGATTCAGTTACAAAGATTTACGGATTTTTTACAAAACAAACATACACAATTACAAAAAAGTTGAAGTCTACAAAGAGGAAAAATACTCTTAAAAAAACTCGCTGGAATTACAAAATGTATGTACACATTTACAAAACTGATACAACCATTTACAAAATGAAATTACAGTAATAAAATGAAATCATTAATGAAATTTTACAATGAGTAAAATATAATTTACAAAACCTCCGTTGTAATTTACAAAGATGTGTTTGATTTCAGATCGTTTGAAACAAAATTGGAAATTAATCAATAAAGGCAGTTGTGAGAATACCAAATCGAGAAAAGTTTAGAATGGCAATTTGAAACCAATAAATGAAACTCGAAATTAATGAAATCACTTTGACGAAAATGCCCTTTTGGATGAGGTTTTTGATTCAACCATCAGATTGAGATCTGACGAATCTGCTCGATGGCTCACCACAATATTGGTGAGACCCCACCTCATTTGAAGTGCCCCCTATATATATATATATGTATGTATGTATGTATGTATGTATGTATGTATGTATGTATGTATGTATGTATGTCTCAAGTACCCCTTCTTAAGATCCACTTACTCATTTACAAAGTACCCAACAATTGAAAGATTAGAAACATAAAATTCTGTAAGGGCCCGTTCGGTAGGAGGATAAGCAGGAATAAGGATGGGAATAAGGGGAATAAGGGTATATTCTCCGTTCGGCTAGAGGATAGGAATAAGGAGAATAAGGTGAAATAACGGTAGGTAAGGTGGGATAAAGATATGAATAAGAATGAAATAAGATGAAATAATGGGGAATAGTCGTACCACGGGAAACCGTGTTGGAGGCTTATTCCCCTTATTCCATTCCCCCTTATCCTCCAAACGAACAAGGCCTAGGATAAAAATTGATTTCGGTAGGGTTTTCAACTGTCAGCTATCTTTCCCGAATAGGAGAATGATTCAGTAAATTGAAACTTCCTTTTTGGAAGCCTTAAAGTGGCTTTCTTTCTCCATTATCCTTATCTCTTAGATGGAAATTATTTGAGATACAGTAAAAATTTCTACAACTTTAACGGAGAAGTCCATGACTTTTTTAAACCCCAAAAGGGTAACACAGGGTGATCCAACTTCCCCTCCTACGTTTAATATAAAAATATTAGTACTACATCATATGCTTGCACATGGTTGTAGTAACAGTCTCTTTAACCCTTATGTTATAAAAAAAACAATAAGATGTACATCTCTAGCGTATAGTTTGAGGATGAACTTCTTCTATCAACTCAACACGTTGAAATATTTGCAAAAAAACTTATGAAATTCTGAATGAATTCTTAGCCTTCTCAGGTCTAAATTTTAACTTAAAAACGAGTCATAATAAAGTTGGTCAAAAACAATGTGCTGAGATAAGCCAACACATATATGTTAATAGCAATCCATTAGATATAAGTTTACACCGAAACAGGAGGCAAGCGAGCAACAAGCTGCATCGCTAATCCTTTTCGAATTGCAAATTCAATCCTCCTAAACACGACATCCATAAACCTAGGACACATCACATTATTGCTCATCACTTTTTGAATCATCTTTAAAAGCTCAACAACTTCCGGTACTAAGAAACCAAAAGTATCAAAACCAAAGGCATGTTATTCTCCGTGTATGCTTTCTCGTACTTCACCACTTTTACTGAAGAAGAATGAAAAAAAATAAAATTTATTGACATAAAAATTTAGATGAATCTGTTGCCAAGCTTGATAACCTTGGCATTCAAACTAATGTTGGTTCCAGAAAAGGGGTGTCCTTTTGACATTCCAAGAGAAATTTAGATCATTCAATAATTAATGCACATACTGTTGCTTTCAAGACCTTAATAAACAGGAGATTAGTGTTTACTCCATCCTGAAAAACGGATCAATTTTGGAAGGATTATGCCTTGATAACCTTATTTGATAACATCTATGGCATAAATATGCTGGCTAAAAACATTCAAAATAAGACCACTTTACAAAGTACTGAGAGATGACGATCTTCTAGACTCGTTATGCAAGTAAATTTGGTATAAGACGATTTAACTCTCCTACTTTTCTTGACATCTCCTCAACACTAAATAATTCATTCGAGTAAATTTGGGGGAAAAGGTATATATGTTCATATCACCAGGTTCCATCAAGATAAATATCGCAACAGGTGAAACATAGGAATAATGGGATGCATCCACGCAGCTAAGACAGGTTGGAGGTGGTGTGGCAGCTTTTGGATATACAGAGATTTCGAGCAGATGAGTGGCCAACTACAGCCTCAGCTGCCTTCTAATACTCGACGGCATCTGCTCGAAAGGGCTTCCTGTATATAGATCTTTTTGTCTGCAACTATCCATCCCCACACGACCTTCCTCCCCACCCCCATCTCTTTGCACCTTGTTTCCTAGCTCTTGGATCTCCTCCCACCTACATGTCAACAAGGATCATACACCGAGAAGAAGTGCATTCTACATGCAGGCCCACTGATTAACAGTGGCCCCCCTCCACCCTATGGAACTTTTTTCTCTGTGGAGGTGCGAGCACAGCGGGAGCAAGTTGCGCACAGGAGGAAGAATATCGGAGGCCATGGAACAACGGGGGGCGTGATGATTGATGCCGGTGTTGCTTTTGGTGGGTGTTGGGTCAGATCTTGAGATGGATCCAAGGAGAAGCGAGCATTGGGATGGTTTCCGGGTTTTGGATTGCCAAGGCGTGTCAGTGGGCCTCGGGATTAAGATCATTTCCTGGTGCATGAATGCCGAGATGTACCTCACAGGGACCCTTCCTATTACAATTTTTTCCGACGTATACTTGTGTCACGTGTGAGGGTTCAAATCCAATCTTTTTGGAGGTTGGGTTACTAGGCTGACAACAACCTAAAAATAATAGGATTTTTCAATATGGATTTGAGCAAGAATACATACAACACAACCTACTTAATAGTGGGAGAATGCTTCACTTATATTTGTGTCAAATGAAATTGTTGTAGGATCATAAGATTGCAACATAATAAGAGTCGAGGCTTCAAGTAAAAATAAAATGATTCCACAGCATGAAAATCATTTTATCCCTACTTTGGATCTCCTTTCATGGGTCAAAAGTATGCTGATCACTCATATTTTGCACAACTTTTTGAAGGCAATGAATCACGACCAAATTTTCTTTTTGGACTACCTTGTAATCACTATAACAGAGCAGTGTTTTAGAGACAGGAACATGAAACGGTCACTCATTAACCGTCCCCTATACGAGTATGTGTGACGGGCGTATTACAACCATCCCATTTATATGTAAAGGAGATGGGGATACTATGACAGTCCCATCCACTGTACTTACCGAAGATGATGAACATGAGCGAGCATCCAATGTAATCGCATATAGGATGGTCACACAAAGGCCACCCCTTTTCCCCTTATTTATTAGGAGACGATCTGTACGACTGCCCATACATACTATTCGGAGGCTTATGAGACAGTCAGAACTGTCCCATGAATCTTTTTGTGCTCATCTCATGACAGTCAAAAATAAAAAGCGGGGAATTTTTAAGAGGCGGTCGTCGACCATCCTTCTTGTAAGTAATACAGGACGGTTCTTTCTTTCATGTCCCCTTTGTTTCCCCGCTCAATGAAAATTACGAGGGCTTAGAGGTATATGGTATGGTCATACATATGACCGTACCTAGATTCTCAATGTTGGAAGGGTCAATCAGACTGTCCCCTCTGGTTGAAACAATGAAATCTCCCAAGAAGCTCCAAAATCCATTTTCTTACTCATACACCATCCGTCAACCTCTCCCCTCTCTCTGTCCCGCTCTGACAATTTCGACCTTCTCCTAGGGATCCTACTTTCTCCCCAGACGATCCTCTTCCTCTTTTGCTCAATTCATCAGTCGGTGGTCGTGTGACAAGTTAGCAAAATAAATCTTATAGTTGAATACATTTTCTCCCCATATCGGTAACCGTTTTTTATTTTAGAACTCTTCTCTTATATATTTTACGTGTTAGTAGAATAAATCTTGTAGTTGAATATAATACCTGAGTTCACTATTATCGAACCTTGACATTTTGTTTGCACCCAATCCCATTATTGATATATAGTTGACATGTTGCGTTCGTTAAGAAATAATGCAGAATTTATACTATTGAGATAAGCATTCATGTCTTATGAATTATAAAGATAAATGTGTCCCGCCTCCATTGAATGTAGCCCATGGTACAAGAGTGAGGAGGAAGAGGATGCAATGTATCACTTAATTGAGTATACATATGTGCATATAGCATACAAGTTCATGTATCTAAATTATAATAAATGAAATATAAATGTTAATAGCCTGTGGGTTCTATTAATATTACTAATTATGAATGTAGTGCATATATTGATATACATTTGTATATGATGTTTGCTCATTAGGGTTGGTAGAGTGAGATAGTTTGCTAGAAAATAATATGGTAACTTTAGATTTTGATTATATAGTTGAAATATACTTTAATGCGGAAGTATGGATAACTCTTGGATGAACAAGAGACACGATGATTTTCAAATCTATAAGAATAGAGTAAATAAATTTTTATACTGGGAATTTTATGTTGAAAGTGAGAATCGAAGAACAAGTGTTGCTGGTGATAAAATAAATTGTCCTTATGTTAAAATATTTCCTCCTTCTTTTTGATATTATAGTGCATTTGATCATTCATTTAACTATTGAAGCCAGAGTTGCTGGACCCGTTCAACATCGATGGATGTATCCTATAAAATGATATTTGAAATAGTTAAAGAATGTGATTTTTAATAAAGCTCAATCGAAAGGATGCATTGCCGAAGGATATCTCTGTGAAGAATAAAATTTTTGCAACATGTACATGGAGGGGAGAAGTACATGTTTTAGTAGATTTGAAAGAAACAACGATGGTGATGTAGAAGAGGTAGACGATAAAGATAAATTATGAATATATCAAAAATGTGGTAGGTCAATATTGAAAGGGATCATAAAAAATATATCTGACGTGAAAAAAGATCTAATTCATTATTACATACTTATGCCGATTGATGAAGTTGACTGGTTATTCGATGAATATAATGTGATATCGGATCCTAGCATTAAGAAATGTAATTTATTGAATGGTTTCAAGAATGTGTTTAGACATTAAAGGATACTAGTAACAATCGTTTCACCAAAGAATTTGAAATTCCTGTACGAACTCCATACTCACAAGTTGTTTCTCATTCGGATTACATTTTGTTAATGGTTTTTGCTTCATAAAGAAATTGATCAATGATATAAAAGCAACACAGATGTCAGGTGTAATTATAAAAACAGAACCTCAAGGTGGAGTTGATGGCTAGTACGGTCAAATTATTGATATTATAGAAATTAGTTTCCTACAATACATATGATGTGTTCTGTTCAAGTGCCTGATATTGACTGTGAAGGAATTGGTTACCGGAGATATTAGAATGGTTATGTTTCTTTGAAATAAAGTGGCTGACTACAAACAAATTAACCATTTACACTAGCTATTCAGGTTGAGAAAGTCTTTTATATTGCCAAACGATCTGTTCCTAGAGACTTCTTTGATGTTGTTGAATATGAAGATCTACCTTATGTTGATGATGCCTATCAGAAAGACACTTATTGGAGATCGATTACATTCGTAGATGACGATGTGAGCACAATAACTTGTAGAGTTAATGATACTACATTGATTGACTAAAATGTATAACAACTAATTCTTTCTTTGTGGGTTTTAGATAATTATATATTGAATTTTATATAGGTGTGTCGCCTAGGTATGCGAGACGTGTTAGAGAGACTCTAGCATCAGCCCCTCTAGGGTCTCTGTTTGGAGGATCTATTGGAGATCGATTACATCCGCCAAACACATGTTGCTTCTGTTTGGCGGAGAGGATCCGCATAGCGTAGAGCATTAGACCATATCCCTCCAAGCACAATTTTATGGGTGGAGATTGTTGGTGATGATGTCGTGAATGAGAATTCTTCATTGTTTCATAGTTACCTGGGATAGGTTGCCCGTTCTTGTGTTCTCATCATCTGAGTTGATTTTTGATTGGCCCCTCAGTCTATTGAGGATGCCATTTTGTGTGACATGAAAGTAAATATTTGATAACTTTATTATTTTCATAAAAATTTACATCATGAATATCATTGTGAAAGATAACTTGAAATCTTTGCATGCTACTTTTACATGAGATAATAGTCTTGAAGTTGATGCCTTGATTTTGGGCCATGCTGGAGAATCCTTCGACTCTTTAGAAGCCGATTGAAGAATACGGTGACTAAATTATTTTTTCTTAACGTTAATTATGGTAGTGATATTAGTACATGTTTTGACAGTATTTAGATCCCCAACTCCCACTGGAGTAGCTATTTCAAAGGGTACTAGCAAGCCTTGATCCTACCCAGTGAAGGAAGCTTGTTGTATATTGGGTCGAATAGGAACGTGGGATATTATAGTTATTCTTTATTTTTTACTCGCTATAAGTTAGTAACCATTGTGAATTACATAAGATTTCTAAGAGGAATACCGTTAACAGAAAGAAGGAATTCAAGGCTACCCACAAGATGGGTAGAAAAATACAATTAAGTTGAAGCATGACTTTGTAAGTGCTACTTTATTCTATATTCATTTATAATTTTTTAAATAGAAATAGGATTCTTATTCTTTCTGTTTATTTTGATTAAAGAACATGTTCGGGTGTCGATTCGGATTAAAGATTTTACGCAATCCAAGAGTCGTGATATGGGTAGGATTGTTGAGTGGGTAGATGGAGTATATGGACCCATTCATGTAGGGGAGACTTATTTATTTATATTTTGTCATTCTATAGCATTTATGATGTAAGTTAAAAGATAATTAATGCATGACTTTTAGGAGATGTTGAGGCTCACCACCACCCTGTCGTTGGACAATACTGGGATCAGTATACCACCTATCACTCTCGATGAACCATTCACCTAGGCGATGGATCCAGAGCATTTTGGATGTGTATGATGTGGTGGTCGTGAGGCAACCATTTGATCGTATTATCATAGTGGTAGCAACTCGCCGTCCCAAAAGTCATCGAGGAAAATAGAGTTTGAGAATAATTTGATGCAGCTGAATGAGCGGGTGTCTAGTCAGGATTCAGTGATGCGGCAATGTGAAGAAGAGATTGTAAGGCCGCGAAGCGAAATATCGCAATTTCATGCTTTCATGCAATTTCATGTTGGAGGTAACCTTACTCCACAGGTTCCAGCACTGCAACCCAATGAAGAGGAGCAAGAAGAGGATGACGAAAGCTATGATGAAGAGAATGACAAGTAGGATTTAGTGATGTTTTATACTAATTTAGGTTAAAAATGTTTTTAGTTTAATGGTATGTATATAAGTATATGAACTCTATGGATGAAACATTTGCTTTTGTTTAATATGATATGTTTAATTAGATTCGTACCATACTTCTTTCACTAATAGTTGCATGGATGAAATATTTGCTTTTATTTAATATGAATGTTTAATTAGTTTTGTACCATACTTCTTTCATTAATAGTTGGATGTATGTATTGTTTTATTAAATTCGTATATGGTGCGGTGAAGATAGTTAAGAGGTTGAGAAATGCGACGAACATGCATTATTTTCTTCCCTAGAACATCTCAAAGGGGACGGTCAAGACTGTCCCAAAAATCTCTCCATGCGCATCCCTAAAGGTTGCAAGACGTTAATGGGATGGTCATAGATACCTTCATGGGACGGTCGTGTCCATGACATCTAATCTTGACAATGCTATCGGACCAATGTGAGACGAGTACATTCAACCTTCTGGGATGATCATGACCATCTCGTTTGGTTCTCACGTATCTAGGATTGGATATGTGCAACGGGCACATAAAACTTTATGGGACGGGCATGACAATACCGTCTGATAGTCACATATCCAATTAGATATAGGATACGACGGGCATAGAAAGCTTTAGGGTATGGTCATGACCGTCGCTCCTCGTATTGGATGGGATGGTGGTGATCTTCCCTTCTAATTGACTGAGGGTGGCGACCATCTCATATGGCTTTCTATGCCCATCTTCAGGGAACGCTAGATGGGATGGTTACATTCATCCCTTCATATCAGTGTAATGGGATGGTCCTGTCTACTGTTTCATACACGCAGATGGGACATCGCTAGACTTGACAGTCGTCAAACCGTCCCGTCTTCTCAGAAGGGATGGGCATGGACATAATAGGGGCGGTCGAGACTGTCGCTTGTTGTATACCAAGTTCTAGTGATTGTTTGCTTTCTTAGATGACACTGATGAGTAAAATGATTTGACCTTGAGAATTTTAGACAGAGAAAACAAGAAACATGAATTGGTCGTTCTTTTTCCATCGAATCGATCGTATCGCTACCCGTATCATACAAGATTGACCACATGAATATGGAAGAATAAATAAAATCTTGATTCCATATGAAGACATTAGAGTTCCTTGTGGAAAAAATTGTTGAGCGAGGATAGATAGACATATCATAAGGATAGATATACATATGATTCCTAGCAAAATAACTTGAAGTTTCAGCTATAGATAATCTGGGTCCAAAAATAAGAGGTTAGCTTATTTGTGTATATACTTATTAAATAAGTAAATAATTGAATTGGTTTTGATTAGACAATCACTACATCCTCACAAGCCTTTATCAACAGTTGAAAAGGAGAATTGTGATATCTTATTTTATGAATAGAACCCTAGGGATCCTTATATAAGGAGACCTAGGGTTAGGGTTATAATAGAGGATAACTTCAATAAGAGAAGATATCCATTATACCCATAGTGTTAGGATTAAAAGTTAAGCTCTCATCTCTCTCCTTCAAGCAAGTGAATATATATTTCAATCATGTTCAACTTGTTACAATATTTTTTAAACTGTATACGAGCAAGCGGCTTGGTGAACTATAATTTTTCCACAATTTTCCAAGCACATGAGCTATTTAATTAAAATAAAAGGCACAAAATTAATTTACAAGACCTGATAGGGGTATACTTGTAATAATAAATAAGGTAGAGGGTTTCTATGCAAATACACAATACGTTTTACACTATATACGATTTTTATAAAGTAAAAAGAAATACACAAAGCTGACAGGACATGATTGCTATTTTCCCAACTCATGTGGGGAGGCACGTGAGCTGAGCTGGCACTAGACCTATACGTAATATTAAACAACATGCGGGGGGTTCACGCAATTTTTATAATACCTATTAAACTCTACTTCATATTTATAGGACTAATACGTAAAAAATGTAAGTGGTCCTACTTAATTTACCCCTTAAAGGCTCTTCATCGAGCGGCTCTAGTGCATCCATGTGGCACTTTGGACGGTAGATGAGGCGCTTCATTTCACTTTAACTTCAACAACCCAAACTAGATCAGGGTCATGCCTCTGATCAGATGGTGGTGGATGGACTTGGAAGAACACAAGAAGAACAAGTCTTCGTAGAGCTTCGACCGTGCTTATCTCGCTCGTTCGACCTCCTCCTTTGCAGCTGAGAAGCTCCTCAGCTTCCTGGAGGCCTTGCGCATCAGCAGGGACCTTCATATGTGCCCAGGGCCCATTGGAGGAGCCTTGGAGCTCAGGTCACCTGGAGCTCCTGTTCGAGATTTGGAATCATGCTCTAGGTGATCCTCTTTGTCGTCCTCCTGCATAAAAAGAATAGTGGGACCGAGGGCTATCTCCTCATCCCTTTCTTGAAGCTGGATATGCACGAGGGCGATGGGGCGATGGAGGTCCGACGAAGGGTGGAGGAAGGACCTCAGCGACTCGGATCTAGGCACAATCCAAAAGGAAAACATGTGGGAAAGATGGAGCAACGCGAGGTCGAGGAGATGGAGGCAAAAGGAAGTCGAAACAGGGGCAAAGCACAATGGATTTGGGGCTAGAGCCAAGTGCTCCTACGATTTTAAAACCTAAAATTAAGCTAAAGCTACGGCTAATTGATAAAACTAAGATTAAATTCTGAATACTGGAGAGAAAAGCAATGAAAAGACATTTACTTAGCATCTCAACTTGACATGAGTCGAGGAGCAGGAAGGCATCACCGGAGGTGGCCCGGCTGCACCTGGATCACACTCCTCCACCCTTTTCCATGCCAACAATGTGGATGTTCTTGATGTTGTCACCTCCAAGATCAAATTAAGGGCTCCTTTTGGGGTTACGGGTCAGAGAGAGGGATCAAAAGGCAAAAGGTCATCGACCCTCCTTATTCATAAACATGGGGGGAGGGGGGTTGTCTTCTAGAGGGGTTGGCATGTGATCGGGCAAGGGTAGGTGAAGATGTTGGTATGAGAAAGGGTAAGGGACGAATGGGTTGCATGATGGTAGTG
The DNA here is from genome assembly GCA_037367405.1 of Ottelia alismoides. NCBI lineage: Eukaryota > Viridiplantae > Streptophyta > Magnoliopsida > Alismatales > Hydrocharitaceae > Ottelia > Ottelia alismoides. The sequence goes on from JAZKJV010006839.1 coordinate 211,042, forward strand.
GTCTAGAGGGAAATGGGGAAGAGGCGAAAGCGTAGAAAGTCAGTGAGGTCAGAGGTCTCGTGACCTCTGACACGAAGGCGATTGGGGCAAGGACTGTTGACCAGAGGTCAAGTGTTGGGTGGTTCTGGTTTGTCCACGTGGACCTATTAGAAAAAAGAATGAAAGAAATGCATTGATAAATCAATTAAAAATTAATAAATGATTTTATTAATTTTTAGCAAAAATATAAAAAATATGTGTTATTTTATGTGGTATTTAATTTTGAATTTTATTTATTTTTACAAGTTAACATATTACATGTTACTATTTACATGTGTATATATAGGTAAATATATCTGTATTTTGCTTATTTTATTTTTATTTTGTTTTTTATATTTTATTATTTTATATACATAATTTATATATTTATGTTATTTAAATACACTTTTACATATATTTTTTATTTTTATGAATTTACTTATGTACCTAAATAATTATGTACATATATTAGAGGGAAGGGATTCTACTTCATGATGTAGGTAACTTACATCATGCTTGTGTTTTTCTCAATTTTTTTATTTTTTTTGAAAAATGCTTCCGTGAATTTTCATAACTATATCCCTCTAATATGTCATTCAAATTTTATTAGAAATAGAAAATCCTATGCCCTCCATCCAGAACATGTAATTTACAGCAAATCTAAGACCGTTAATATTACATGTTATGGAAGGATGGCATGAGAGTCTCTGTTTTTGATGAAATTTGAATAGCATATTAGAGGGATATAGTTATGAAAATCTACGAAAGTATTTTTCAAAAAAATGGGAAAAATACAAGCATGATGTAGGTAAGATACCTACATCATGAAGTATGCTCTCTTTCCTCCATATATTATAGGTATATTATAAGTATACTTTACCTATATATCAAATAGTTTTATTTATTTAAATACATTTTTAGTTGTTTATTGTAATTTTATTAGGTACATGTATTTTGAATAATATTTACAAATTTATAAAAAAAGAAGAAACTAAAAGTTATAAGGAATAAATATAAGGAATATTATATACAAGTATATTGCACAATGAGGGCCCAAAAGCTAAATTTTATATCTTAACTAAACTACCTTCATTAAATAGATGATTTTATTTTATGAACAATAAAAGTGAGTTTGTTGAATTTTGAGTTTGTATGGAGAAGATACATGTCTGAAAAGTTTTCTTCGCAGCTTTTTATTCTATGTATCCCAAGCATACTTGCATTATTTTTGAATGAAATAAATTTTGTATTTTCTTTGTATTTTTATGTACAATATTCATGTTCAAAGTGTATTGATTAGAGGTGTAAAAATAATAAAATAGGTCCTGAAATGTAATTATTGGGTTATAAAATTAGGGTCTTTGTGTTATGCTTTATGTACAACTAGTTGTCATATATCCCCTTACTTTATTCCTTGACGACCAAGTCATCATGATGACTGGGTCTCGGGGACTAAGGTCACTCAGTGTCTTTGACAATTCATTCTTTTCTTTTCTTCCTTTATTCTTTTATTTTGGGATTAAACACAACATTGTGTACAATATTTTATACAATATTTATTGTAAATTATTGAGTGTTATTTTTCATAAATTAATTATATATACATACATTTAGCTATGGATTAAAGGCCAAAATGAAAGTATAAATGTGATGAAATGGAGACTCATCAATTATTAAGTAGAATTTGGTGAGTGTTTGATGAGCGATCAGCCGACTAGGGTTAAGTCTCAAAAATAATCACGGGGCGTTGTGACCCCAATCAGCCAATCAGACTCAACAAGAAAATATGAGAACCACTCAACAATAAATCAATCAAAACAAGGAAATGTCAACGGTCTCCGCCATTTATTTAACCTGGTATAGTGACCAAGGTCGAACACAAGGAGCACGGAAATGTACGATGTAGTCGGAAATTAGATGAATAAAAACATTTTTTGTGGTTTTTAATTTGCAATTTTTTTATATTTTCAAAATGAGAAAACAAATAAAAAGAATAAGGTACAACAAGCTTCAACAATTTTTATTAAGACTAAAAATATACAAAAATTATAAATAAAAATGTCTTTATTTTTTTATAATATTTAGATGTTTTTTTAGTAATTTTATGAGATTTTTTCAATTTTTATATGATTTTATAAAAATGAAACAAGATCAAAATAGTGAAACAATGTACAGTGTGGATAAGAGGCAAGTTTAAAATAGTAAAACTGCTTAATGTCCTGAATATGAATTTTATGAATAAATAAATAAAAATACCTACATACAGCAACTGAAATCCTATTTTTTTGATTTTTCTAGAATTTTTAATGATTTTTCATGTGTTTTTAGAGTTTTTAGCTTTTGAGGTTTTTTTATAAAAGAAAATGCAACGAAAGTGGTACTAGAATTAAAGCATACAAAAACAAGCAACTCCTATTTTTTTGTAATTTTAAAAGCTATTTTTATAATTTCTATGTATTTAATAAAAAAACAGGGCTATTTTTTGTGGTTTTTGATTTTTAGAATATACCAAATAAAACTAAATTAATTTACAAAAATTACCATAAATATTATGTGTTAGCAGGAGCTAACTGTAATTTTTGTGGAATTTGTGGAATTGATTTAGTAATTATTTGATTAAAAACAATGCACGCAGCAAGCAGGGACCTAACTGTAATTATGCAAAAGTTTCTAGACCAAAATATAACACATATAAAAAAACTCCAGGCTGAACTTGCAATTTTTCCACTTAATTCACTACGCACAGGGGTATAAATGCAACAAACAGAAAGTTTCTACTCAAAACATAACATTTATAAAGCTCTGAGATAAGACATGCAAATAACCCACAACTCACGTGTACATGCACGTGTCTCAGGTTCTGGAGGACTATAATGCAAATACTGAAACATGGGGTCCAAACTGCAAACTGTTTACGCTACAATATTTATTTACTGGACTAGATAATAAAGCACATAAAAACGGGATAAAAGATGCAAAATACCCTTGCAGGGCGCGTGCGGACCACGTGAGTACGCGTGGTCTCTGGAGGAGGCACAAACGTATGGTTCTGATCACTGGCACCCTCAGATCTGGCGGCCAAGAGAATGTCCACTACGTGCAGTCAGATGCGCTAAGGGGCGTCGGATCTGAGGGTTGAAAAGCTGCAATTGTCGACGACTGGGATGATGTCTGGAGCGAGGGGGGATCCGATGGCTGGAAGAGGATCTGGAAGAACACCTCCCTGCCGGACTTCACTCGAGCGGCGGAGGAGATCCACTGGCCCGATTGAAGAGCGAGGAGGTCCACCAGCTTCGTGGAGTCGCAGCATGTCGGGCTAGGGGGTCTGATCGAGCTGGCGACGGCGGATGGTGGTGGCGATGGTTGGTCACCTGGGGGAGCTCCGCCTGAGCTACTGGGAGCTCAGAAGTGGTTCCTTGCGCACGCAATGTCCTGCAAAGGGGAGAGCGACTCAGGGGGCTTTGCTCTGGTTGGGTTATTACTTGATAAGGAAGGGAGAAGCATGGGGGAATGGGGGTCGATCTCCGGCGAAGATGGTAGAAGGAGATCCTAGCCTCAATCTCGACCTAATGGTCGAGCCTAAGGATGATCAGGCTGTGGTGCGAAATGGAGCGTTCATAGGGGATTCGATCGATAAGGATGTGAGGGTGATATGAGGCTCCGACGACCTGGGTGGAGCAGATGAACGTGCGGCGGTGCAAAATGGAATGAGTGAATTGAACAGGGAAATGAAGGGGATATGAGGGATACCTGAGGTTGTTGACGAACTCAGCTGAGTCAGATGGTGATGGGAGGTAGGGTTGTGGCCTCGACCAGGCTGTGGAAAGCCGAGAGGCTAGACGCGGTGACGCTCGCCGGCCACGTGAGTGAGCTGCGTGAACCACACGGCCAAACTCCGCTCCAAGGATGTCCTCCGATAGCAGTCATTCAATCAAAGGTGCCTAGGGGTGGAAGAAAGGGCAAGGAACAAGCTAGGGCTCTGGTTAGGCAGAAGAGATACTATATAGGATGCGCGAGCGTTTAGAAGGATCGGTGAAAAGCGCAAAACCCGAGAGTGAACTGGATCATCCAAGGGACTCACGAAGATGTCAGATGTACGAGGTTTATCAGGTCCAAATTTCGAGGCAAATGGAACTCAAAGTGGGCTGGAGAAAATCGAGAAGCGAGTCCGGCGAACACTACATGGGACTGACTCGGGCGGGGGAGACGTTGACCGAAGGTCAACATCCGAGCTGGACCAATAAGAGAATTGATTTTACAAAATATTTACAAAATCAATAAAAAAATAGTAATTCAAAATAAAAAGTTTATAAAATAAAATTTTTTTATTATTTTTGAAACTATTTTTCTGTTATTTTTAATTATTTTTATGAAAAAGAATTAGTGTATATACAGTATATGGTGTTATATACTGGCATAATATACCTATGTATTTTGTATAATTATTTTTATTTTGTTATTTTTACATAAATACCCCAATTTTGTATTTTATTTATTTTCCACATATATTTAGGGGTACAAAATAATTTTTATTTTATTTTACGATTTATTTACAAGTATAGAATAAATAGGGAGTGAGACATATATGTATTTGGTACAAGTGACAGAGGATTTTATTTTATTTTTCTAATTTTTATTTTATTTTTATTTTAATTCTAGGACTAAATACAAGGAGGTAGAAAGGATATTTTATTTTTATTTTATCCAAAATAATTAATTATATTTATAGGTATTATGTACAACATAAAGTAGGCCCTATCTCTCTCTACTTATTTTCTTTGACGATCCAGTCAATGCTTACCCTTCTCTTGGGATTCGGGTCACTCTGTATTTATTCTAAATACATCCTTCCGTTTTCTTTTCTTTTATTCTTTTATTTTTGCACAAATACATGCTAAATATACAATGTTAACACGTGCATGCAGAATGCTAACTTATTGTATTTACACCTATTTACATGATGCTTTGCCAAGATAAATAGCTAAAATAAAAGAATAAAGAGTGAGAATCAGGGATTCATCACCCAGCTATACTTTACCTTTGTTATTCCCTTAGAAAACACTTATTTGAAAAAGAAGTGAAAAAGAGAAGAAAAGAAAAAGAAGGAGAATCAAGGTTGATTATTAAACTTGTCTTCATTAAATTGAAGTATGGAGCTCAGTCAGACCTTTGGATTATTAGTTAGTCGGAACCTTATTTGGACCTAGGTTTAAGACTCAATAGCCCCTAAGTTCCACCAATCTATGGTCAAGACTCCTCGATAATCCAGATCAAAACAAGTCAAGATACACAAACTCTAATGACCATGAATCTTTTCTTGTATGATGTCAGTGATATGTAGCTCCCCACCTCAGAAATGACAAGGCAACAGCCTCGCTTAGCAAGGTAACTCTAATTCCCTAGTAAAGCAGCTCTTTCCTCGAGGAGAGTGGTATTTCCTTCTAATTTCAAGTTCAATCGGCTCAAGAAGAGGGGATAAGAAGAGAATGGATCGTGGCCAGTGTAACCACGTATCCATGGGAGCCAAACCAGTGTAGTTAAGTCTCCCGCTGCAAGCTTCATGAGATGAGAAGGTGTAACATAAGCTTTGCTTTATTGGGCTATATGCACTCCAGTGTGTATTTCATTTTCTATCAGGCCCGCCACTTTTTTGGAGTTTTTTTTACACATTTTTTTGATGTGCATATGTACAACATATCTACATGGTGCAACATATATATATATAAGGACCTTTTCTTCTTGAGCCAGTAGACTATACCTCTTTTGAAGCATTATTGCAACCCATAACTCCTGTCTTTAGACCTCAACACCGCTAGACCAAGTTGAGACACACTTCCCTCCCTAAAGGAAGATGAGAAGTTTTGCCTAGAAGTACTACCCTCGTATCCTACCTCAAGCCAAAGGAAACTGCCTCCTCACCACATTATCCATGTGGAGCTGAGTATAAATTGTTGATCCAAGTAAAGCCATTATCTATGAGAGTCATGTGTGCGTTGTTAAGTGTTCTACTTAGGCTCATCAAGATGACATGTGATCATAGCCTAGTGGACTCAAAGAATTAAATCACCAATGGACCTGAAAAGTCTTAACCCCAAATCCTATAAGGTTCTTCTGAGAATTAGGTCGATTAAGGTCTTAACCAAGCTCCATTTTCCAATTTAATTCCAGACTAGTTTAAATGACACCTATGATTCAGAAGAATATACAAATATATACAAAAATCTTTTCATACAAAGTTTTTGAAAATGTGAAAATTTTTGAAAATGTTTGAATGCATGCATGAATGCAGAAGTTTTGCAAACTATTTACAAACATTTACACATAGGTTTTTGCAAACTTTTTATTTTTCAAACATTTTATAAAATTTTTGTACTATATACATAATTTTGATACAAAAGTATTTACAAAATTTTCACAAGTAAAACATTTTTACAAATATTTGTACACAAATAGTTTTTATAAATAGTTATGTATATTCAAGAAAGAATTTTATGTACAAGAAAATTTTTGAAATTTTTGTGATTTTTAATAAGTGATTCTTAGCCATTTTATTTATTAACACACTCACACAAAGTACGAGTTATAGCTAAAGTATATATGTAATATATACGACACCCCCCTATACTTAGCTCGAACGATGTCCTCAGAGTGATCACAGAGCGATGAAGAAGACATAACTCGTGCTTGGTATAGGGAAGTGAAAAGAAAGGCTAGATTACAACGATGAACAAAAGAATATAAAGAATAGATCTTGGTGCTTCCCCCTATACTTAGGATCAAGTAATCCTAAGTATAGCAGACTGTACACAAAGGGAAAATCGAGTGAGAGATTGTACATGGTCTACCTCCCCTATACTTAGGGTAAGATATCTCTAAGTATAGGAAATAAAACAGAGGTAAAAAGAATCAATAGAACAATCAAAAATATGACACCCCCCTATACTTAGGGTAAAGTACACCCTAAGTATAGCATAATCACAAGATGTAGATGGGGTGTTAGACTAAAGAATGAGATGATATAGACATCTGGATCTATACAAGGCGGAAGGCAGTGATAATCAGGCACGAGATGCAACTAATATGAGTCAAAGACCACATCTGATGCAAAATGAATCGGGACGACGTCAATAATCAACGGATCATGATCTTAATATGGCTTGAGACGCTGACCATTGACGCGAAAGGTGGACTCAGATGACATTTCAGATATGTCGATACTACCATTGTCATGCACCTTTCGGACCAGGTATGGTCCCTTCCACTTACTCTGCAACTTCCCTAGAAATAATCTAAGCCTGGCATCAAACAACCATACTCTCTGATCTGGCTCAAACTGCTTATGGCTGATATGAGAATCATGCCATATCTTCACTAGCTCCTTATACTGTATGCTGTTTGAAAAGGTTGTGTCTCTAAGCTCCTCTAGGGCTGCCAATTCTGCCTACCTTTGATCTCCTATACTCTTTGGATCTAATAATATATCAGTGACAACACATAGTGACTTATGCTTAATCTTAACAAGTAAATGGCATGTCTTGCAATAAACGAGATGAAAGGAAGATGTACCCAAAGGAGTATTGAAGGAAGTCTGATATGCCTGATGAATCCCTAGTTCTAACTCTTTATTCTTTTATTTTAGCTATTTATATTGGCAAAGCATCATGTAAATAGGTGTAAATACAATAAGTTAGCATTATGCATGCATTCGTTAATATTACATAATTAGCATCTATTTGTACAAAAATAAAAGAATAAAAAAGGAAAGAGGTATTTAGAATAAATACATAGTGACCCGAACCCAAGAGAGGGTCAATCATTGTCCTGATCACCAAATAAAACAAGTAGAGAGAGAGAGATAGGGCCCACTCTACAGTATACATACTATTTGTGTAATTAAATAATTATTCTTGACAAAATAAAAATAAAACATTCTTTTTACCTCCTTGTATATAGTCCTAAAAATAAAAAAAAATCAGAAAAATAAAATAAAATAAAAATAAAAATCCACTCTTCCTTGTGCAAAATACATGTATATATGCTTCATCCCCTATTTATTATATACCTGTAAATAAATAATAAAATAAAATAAAAATTATTTTATACTCCAAAAATTATGTTATAAATAAATAAAATATAAAATTTTGATTTAAAATCATTTATTAGTTTTTATTGAATTTGTAAGTATTTTGTACATTCGAATATTCTGATTGGTCCACGTCATTTTATTGACTCGGGTCAACACCCTCTTCCAGGCTTGACCCGACACGACCATCTCTGCCGGACCATTTTCTCCTAATTTCTCCAGTCGGGTCACGCATCCCCTCGCCCCGATTCTTCGCCCGTGGCCTCTCCTTGGATCCAAGACCCTCACGGATTCCTAGGAAGGCGTGGATCTTCCTAGGGTTGTGTGCCTTCGCCCGATTTCTCTAGTCTCCTAGGAACCCTTTAAATACTCTTCTCCGCCTCCCAGGAGCAGTAGCTCGTGCCTCGTGCCTCCCTTCCTCCCTTTAAATCGAAGCCGCACGTTGACGCACCTCCAGCGTCCGCCATGTGCCACCTACTCGCACCGCACGCGCCTGCAAGGGTATATTGCATTTCCTTCCCTGCACTTTTTATGTTTTATTTTCTAATCTATTAAATAAAATTGTAGTTAAGACTTTTTGCATATTAGTCCCTGATGCTTCTAGTATTTGCACTTTAGTCCTCCCATTTTGAATACATGCAAGATCACGTGCCTTGTGGTGTTTTTGCATATCTTGTCCTAGACTTTTTAAAGGTTCTGATTTGAATGAAATGTTTATGTATTTGCATTTATGCCCCTGTGTGTTGGTTAATTGACATGTGCGTGAATTTCATGGGAATGTTGCACTGATATCCCTGGACTTTTTGTAGGTGTTATTGTTTAATCTAGAAACTTTAGGTTATCTGCAAATAGGTCCCAACAACCCGTATGATTTATTTTAAATCAAATAATTATCAAATTTACTCCAAAAATTCCCCAAAAATTACAATTAGCTCATGCTAAAGTGTAATATTTTTGATAATTTTTGTGATGTAATTTGATTTTATTTGATATTTTCAAGAAATCAAAAATCCATAAAAACGTGTTTGGTTGTTTTATAAAATACCAAAAAATATAAAAATACCCCAAAGTTCTATAAAAATTCCTATGTATTTTTTTTAGTTTCTTTTAACTTCAGTACCATTTTTGTTCCATTATCTTCTACAAAACCTCTAAAAATCACAAAAGACCAAAATCTTATAAAAATCAATAAAAATTCTAGAAAATTAAAAAAATGAAATTCCAGTTTCTATAATTAGGTCTTTTTATCTACTTTTTCATAAAAATAGCCAACAAGTCTTTCAGGCAATTTTATTATTTTAATTTTGCCTTTAGGTCACGGCTGAACAACATGCTTCTGTTTTATTTTTATTTTTATTTTTATAAAATCATACAAAAAGCTGAAAAACACCATAAAATCAGCAAAAACACTTGCATTTTTTAAAAATATAAAAAAATATTTCGCATTTTTGGCCATTTTTAGTCTTAATAGAAATTGTTGAAGTTTGATTTTCTTTATCTTTTTATTCATTTTCTTATTTGAAAATATAAAAAAATTGCAAATTAAAAACACAAAATATGCCTTGTATTTCCTGATTCTTGACTACTTCGTAGGCTTCGCTCGTGCTCCTTGTGTTCGATGTGGTCGCTATACCAGGTTAAATAAATAGTGGAGATTGCTTCTTTCGATTTTTGAGCTTGATTGTTTATTTTGTGGTCTTATTATTTTCTTGTTGAGTCCGACTCAGGTGGTTGAGGTTGCAACGACCTTTGATATCACTTAGCCTTGATCTCCTGACCACTCATCAACGGGCCGCGATATCCTTAACAGAGTGAGTTGATTGGGTAGACGGTATACGGTCCGCAACTTGTACTGGCTGGGAAAGATCTAGCTTTGGGATTGGGCCAGTCTCCTGAGAGCATCGGATTCCTTTCAGCTCACTTAATCGCCCTGCTAGACTGAATGCTCACCTAAATAAAATTGACAAGATAAAAGACCGAACCTCTCAGTGTTGAGTAGGTGAATTGGGGGTTTGTTTGCTAATCTTGTTTGTTTCAAAATCCCATCCGCCTTTGTCTACATCACGATGTGGGCCGGAGGTCCCTTAGGCAGCCCTTGGTTGCACCGCTTTCAAGCACTCCGCCCCATTCATCTAGGTTGGTTCATGAGAGCCTGGACCCGCTCTTTGAACACGAGTTCGATTTTGCCCTGTTCCCCCTCGACCACCCTTCTTCCAGTCCTGAGGTACCCGAGCAGAGACCGGAGCAGATATTTATTCATTTGACGGCACCTGAGTTCGGGTCTTTTGCCTTTGCAGAGACCCAAGAGATGGCCAACAACAAGGAGCGTACCGATGGACAGCCCCAGACCACCACTTATGTTTTAGACCAGGGCACCATCAACAACACCCTGTTAGCCTCCCTGGAGACGATGCAGAGACAGATCAGAGACCAGGGGGCATTCATGGCAGACATGCGTAGCGAGATGGCCCAGATGCAAGCTGCCGCAGAGAGCAGAATCGACTAGACGGTGGAGAGGTACCCGAGCTTGGAGGAGGAGATGGAGGACATCCAGAGGATCCACAAGAGCCAGTCTGACCAGCCGGGCCGATGAGAGAGTTACACAACCCTGGTGTGACTCTTACACATCGTTGGATTCAGCTCCCGGTGACCTGGGAGATTTCAAGTTCCCTTCCCCCTCAGATGATTCAGTTGTTGCCCAAGTTCCATGGGCTTGCCACCGAGGAGCCGCATCTTAACCTCCAGGAATTTGAGATGATCTGCAGCACGGTCCACAACAGATACGTGGACGAGGACACCATCAAGATGATGGCTTTTCCGTTCTCCCTAGTCGACAGAGCATCATACTGGCTGAAACATTTAGGGAGATACGTCACTTCGTGGGAACAGCTCCAGACCGAGTACTTGAACAAGTACTACCCACTCGACCGGACGAATGCAGATCGAGCTTTGATCAACAACTTCTCCATGCTTCCCAATGAGCAATTCCATGAGGCATGGGACCGCTTTCATGAGCTCATTGATCGGTGTCCACACCATGACATCTCCATGCCCAACTTAGTTCAGAGTTTCTTTTGTGGGCTGACACTGGATCTGCAGGGGCTTGTGAACGCTTCTTGTGGGGGATCCTGCTTCACCAAGGATGAAGACCATGTCTGAGCCATATATGAGGAGATGGCCGAGAACTACACAGTTATGTCCCAGACCCATCTCTACACTCAGGGGAAGCCCCTGCCCCAGGTCGTGACCTATCACAGGATATCACGGGTCGATGCAAGTCTATCCACCTCTTCAGCAGTCGCATCACAGACAGAGTTGTCGACCGCTGATATGTGCATCATCAGCGAGAAGTTAGATCGCATCGAGATTATCGAGAAGAACTAATGCCAGGGCATGACTCTGATCGATCAGTTGGCATAGACATTGAGTGACATGGAGACCTAGATCATGTGTCTCCAAGAGGAACGGATGGCTTCTCAGCCCCGTCTCAGGTCAGGGGCTGACCCTAGCAGCAGCAGCTCTACCAAGCCCTCCACCTAGTACAGACAAGTTCACCATATCTAGATGAAGCCATTCCAGCAGCCGCAGCACCAGTACCTTCAGCCACCACCATCTTAGGACATTCAGATGGTTGTGTACCAGCAGGATCAACCCGTGGAAGTTCTTCCTCCACCCCCTAGCCATTTATGGAAGTCAAAGGGATTTGGTGCCACCGACAACAGTTCGGGATCCACCGAGATCATCTTGGATTCAGGTGGTCGACCGGAGGTGCCTCATCCCAGCAGCAGCCTCCAGCTCAGGGTGGACAGTTCAGCCAGCAGCAGCCCCAGTTCCCACACCAGCCACAACAGCAGCATTACCAGTCAGGTCCTTGTCCCTACCAGCAGAGACAGCCGTGGAGGCAGCACCAGCACTAGCCTCAGTAGTATTCTCAGCTTCCCCCTCATCCTTCCCAGCAGCAGCCTCACTTTCAGAGAGGATACCCATTCGGTTCTCATGGGCCAACGAGTTTCTCCAGGAGATGGGGGAGATGATCAAAGGAAAGTTTGTCGTACCCGCTCAGATAGAGCTAAACCCGAACAACCTAAAAAGAAAATCTGAGCAGGTACAGTTCACAAAGGTTACCACTCCTAGTGATTTATTGGGTGACATTGCTTCCTATACATTTGATGCTTACTTTGTTACACTTAGGAGCGGTAGGATGCCAACCGGCGGCACCTCGTCTGAGCGATGACACCACGAGGATGCAGGAGCGCCAGATGAGGAGGATAGTGGTGCTGATGTCGCTCATGATGATGATGACGGTGGTGCTGACGCCACCAAGGATGTTTATCCAGTCGACGGTACTGAGGCCGTCGCGTCCCCAGATGCAGAGGGTGGTACTGATGCCACCAGAGATCTAGATGATGAGCCAGAGTATGGTGTTGTGGGTGGTACTAAGGACACCCCATCTATTCATGCAGTATTTCCTCCAGTTTTGTAACCAGGTACTTTACAGAAAAGATCAAAAAAATTAATAAAGGAAAGGGTTCTTCATCTTCAAGTCCATATGTGATGCATGGTGGTACTTGTATGGATTCTATTCCTTCTCAGCAGCAGGGACCAATTCCTAGCCTTCTATCTGAGGAGGGTCCATCCATCCCCTTCCCTCAAGCACTTCGGTTGGCTAAGGGGAATAAAAAAGAAAATCCAAAAAAAGGTCAGAACCTAGAGTTCAGCCAGTAGATGATTGATAGATTTCAGATTCAGCTGACTCTACAGGAGGCACTTGAGCACATCCCCCTCTTCCAGAAGAACTTGAGAGAGAAGACAACCATCTGCAGGAAGAAGAGGAACCATAATGTAGAGATCCATGTGCTCACTCGTGCCACCTGCTTCGCCATCCAGAACTGTCTGTCATCCAAGAGGCCAGATACAGGATCTCCCTATGTCAGATGCCATATTCATGAGCAGAGATTTGATCGGACTCTATTAGACAGCGGCTCTTCCATCAACCTCCTCCCGGCAGCCTTACTCGACCAATTCGAGTTTGGACCTCTTCGACAGAGCATGGCAGTCCTTCAGTTTGTTGATAGATCTGTGAAGAGGCCGAAGGGGTTGTTGAAGGAAGTGAACGTCACAATTCAGGACCTGAAATTCCCCGTGGATTTCGTTGTGTTGGACATGGAGATCCATGATTCTGTGACAGATACCCCTATCATTCTAGGATGTCTATTCCTGTCCACAACCAAGGCTGTCACCGACCATGATTGTGGGAAGTGATTTAGCGGGAAATGGGTGGCCTTAAGTTCCACACAAGGTGGGAACTCAATCGAAGCGTCGACCACACAGAAATCCCAACAAAAGTCAACAATTAACCCGCAATATGAAATCAAGCAATGACAAGCAAAAGTGGAGTTAAAATTTATTATTAACTCTATATAAAAGGTGTATAGGTGTAAGTATGTAGAGGTCGAACACAGGGAGCAAGGTAGGATAGATCAAGCAATGATGCATAAAAATGTGTTGTGATTAATTGTCTACAATTATGCCAATATTTTTGTGGGTTTTTAATTTTTAAAATTTTTTATTTAATTTTTAATTTTGTATTTTTGTATTTTGATTTTTTTAATTTTCTGATTTTATATTTTCTTTTTATATTTTATATTTTTTATTTTCTTTTTCAATATTGGAATATATATACTATATAAGAAAAGAGGGAATAGGGTATTTATAAAAATAAGGAAAAATGCTCAAAAATTAGGAAATAAAATGTTTTTGGTCTTTTTATAATTTTATAATGTTTTTGTGATTTTTGGGGATTTTTCTGAATTTTTTGGTATTTTTAAAAGTCAAAATACAAGAAAACAGTAAATAAAGGTTCTGGCTGAAATTAAAATGGAAATAAAAAATAGCAAGCAGTAACAAAATTTTCCCAAATTAATTTTAAAATAAAGACAATAAAATAGAGAAGCTACAGAAACTGAGTTTATATTTTTAAGAAATTTCTAGGATTTTTTAAATTTTTATGAAGTTTTTAGATGTTTTCTAATTTTTAGGGTTTTTATTTTGATTTTTTTGTGATTTTTGGACTGAAGTTATAAGACACTAAAATAGACCTTAGGTAACTTTTTTTGGAATTTTTCAAGAGGTTTTGATATTGTTTGGTATTTTCTAATACAAACAGTAGTGAAAATGCATGTTTTTTATTTTTAATAAATATTAAAATGCAATAAAAATGCAATGCAAAAATATGGCGTAACTAAGCAAGCACACAGGAGCCTATGCTATTTTTTGGTAATTTTTTAAGTTAAAATGAAGCTTGAAATAAATCAAGAAAGCATACAAAAATTTAAGGCCTAACAGGGGTATAAGTGCAAATAAACAAACATCCATGGGCCAAGTTGCAATTTTCACACAAAATATAATACCGAATATTGCATTTAATGGACCAAATACAAGTAACCAAACCCGCGGGGGTACACCTGCAAATAACCCAACCACGCGCGTGACTAGCACGCGCTTGGGAAGGGTATAAATGTAATTTCCAAAAATCCCAGGGGATCACATGCAAAATAACCAAAAGTTTTATGCTTAATATCTAAATTCCTGGATTGAAACGAAATAAGACAACCCTGGGGGGTCCATGCAAAATGCCCAGTGCCTCACGTGAACTGGTCACGTGAGGTGACGTGGCTTGGACTGGAATGCAATAATGGAAAGTTCAGGGGGCCTAAATATAATTATTACAAAACTTTTAAACGGCATATGAAAGTTTAAATTTTATACAATAAATACACAAACGTGCGGGGGTGAGAATGCAAAATACCCCCGCAGGCGCACGATCCAACGGTTGAGGGCTTCCCACTTGACACGTGGCGAGCCCTCGTTGCACGATGACGCTTCGGCTCGGACGGTGGAGATTAGAGGATCCTCGGATGATCTGACGGTCGATGTGCGAGGAGATCGGACGGTGGTTGTGACGTCTGGAGCTCCGCCTTGATCGGACGGCTCCGAAGGTCGGAGCAAGAACATCGGAGGAGCAATGGCGCAGCGACTTTCTCCGAGCTCCTGCTCCTTCTCCGGTGAACTTCTGAGCTTCAAAAAGAGGGCTGGAGACTCCTGGAAGTCGAGGCTATCTCCTGGTAGCTTCAAAAAGGCTCGGCGATGGCTGAGGCTCGCAAAGGAGGGCGGCGGAGCTGGAGAGCTCCACAGAGCTCCAGCGAGACGCACAAATGCTCCCAGGCGTGAGTCAACGGGATTTGACCTGCACAAAATCGTGAGAGGGTCCAGGGAAAAATGCCTGGACCCTGCGGAATGGATGCGGTGGTGTGAAGCGGTGAGGAGGAGATCGGCCGGAGGAGCGCTCCGGCGAGGTTGATGTGGAGGATGATTTGATCGATGAAAGTGGAAATTTCTTGAGGGCTTTTGATCCTAAGACTACGACGAACAAAATGCAAATGAAAAATAGGGGATAGGGGCTGCCTCGATGGCCGGAGCCAGAGGGAAGGGGTACCTCGACCGTCGGCGAAGGGGGAGGTTGTGGAGCCGCCTCAGGTGCTGCTCGACCCACCCAAAGGTCTCGAAAGGAAGCTGTCACCTTCCTCGAGCTGTTGGGAGCAAGAGGGGGAGCTAACCTTTGGAATGAGGGGTTCAAAATTCAAATCGAAGGTCGGGGGTTGCATATATGGGGTTTGACTATGTGACTAGGGCGCTTTAAAGATCGAGGGGCAACACCTCGCACAGCGATCCAAAGCCCTAGGTTTTCCTTGGGCGTGAATCACTAGTATTCGAGGAGCAAAAATGCAGAAGAACACATCATGAAATGGTGAAAGGTTTGACCTCGAAAAAATTGAGAAATAGGGTCAAGAACGAGGTCTGACACAGGCACATGGGGGGAAGATGACTAGTTGATCGGGGTCAACTAGGGTATGCGCATGGTTGGTCCACGTGGACCAACCAGGAAAATCCCCTGGAAAATGTTTTGAAAAATCATTTAAAAATCGAAAATGAATTATTTAATTTTAGGTTATTAAATAAAAAATGTTTGTAATTTTATAAATTATTTTATGGTGATTTTTAATTATTTTTATGAAGTATAATTTTATAAGTTGCCTTTTATAGCCTTTATAGGTATATTGCCTATATCTTTTATTAATTTATTTTTGTTTTGTATTTTTAATTTAGTTATTTTTGTTTATTATTTTATAAATTTATAAAATAATTTTATGTACTTAATTATATTTTTATTTTATTTTTCTGATATGTTTTGTACAATTAAAAAAATAAAAGTATAGTTTATGTAGGTATATTTATAGGGATAATACATGTGTATGCTTTATACAAGTATTTTTATTTTGTATTTCTTTTGTCTTTTTATCCTAATTTCAATATACAAATATATTATAAGTAATATTTACAAAATTATAAAAATATAAAATTATAAAAATGGTGACTAAATAATAAAATGAATATTTTAATATGTACAAGTATACAATAGGGGTCCAAAACTCAACTTTCAAACCGTAGCTTCGCCAAATGCGAAACCACCGCCATTAAATTGCTTATTTTTAACTATATACAATTAAAGGTGAGTTTGATGCATTTGGAGATTTCATTTGTGAGATACGGGTCTGGGAAGTTGGGATTCTGGATTTTTATTCAGACCATAACTTTTTATATGTACATTATTTCTCAATGAAATCAATTTTGTATTTTTCTTTATTTAATTATCTATAACTTTCATGTACAAAGTTTCTTTATTTGAAGTATAAAAAGTGGAACCAAAATAGGTCCCAAAATGAATAAAGAATGAACAACAAAAAAAACAAAGGGGATTTTATTGTATTCTGGCCCTTATCTCCCCCTACTTTATTCCTTGTCGACCTATTCATCAGGATGCCTAGGTCTCGGGGTTTCGGGTCATAAAATATTTACAATATTTTATTCTTTTTCTTTTCTTTTATTTATTCTATAATTTTGGCTTTAATTACAGTATTTTATACACTAATTACATGCACATGCATGAATGCTAAGATGCTCTAATTAATGGTATTTACACGCATTTGCTAGGGTTTTTGAGGCAAAAATGATAGAATAAAGATGATGAAATGTGGATTCATCATCCCCCTATACTTTACCTTTGCTAGTCCCTAGCAAACACTTGTGCAATAAGTGCAGAAAAGAAAAATAAAGAAAAGAAAAGAAGAAAGTGGATTTAGTTTAATTGTCAAACTTGTCTTCACAAAATCAAAGTTTGGAGCTTAAGTCAGACCTTTGGAATTTTAGTGCTGACGGAACCTTAATGAGAATTCAATTTGAAATACAACAGCCCTCGAGAATCCCAAAACTCTGCTCAAGTCTCCTCAATGGCCAGGTCAGAAATATCTCAACTCATACGTAAACCCTTACGACTATGAATCTGACTCGTACAGTGTAAGTGATGGTGGCTCTCCCCAACTAGAATGACAAAGAAACTGACTTCTCCAGTATGACAACCTAATGATTCCCCAATCCAATAACTCCATCCTCGAGGAGCGGAGTATTCCTATCTAAGTACAAGTGGCAACCAGCTCAAGAGGAGGGGGTGAAGAGAAGAATGAACGGTAGCCAGTGTAGCTACCTATCCTAGGATGCCATACCAGTGTAGTCAAGTCATCCAGCTGCAGGCTCACATATTTGACTTTGGAACTCAAGCTTGCTTATTGACTTTACAACATTTGTACATACTTTGTAGGCATTTTTTTGTACAGGCCTGACCATTTTTTTTTGAAATACTATTCACAGCAGCATTTACATAAGGAGTTTTTCCTCTTGAGCAAGTAGACTATCCCTCTTTTGAAGCTTTATTGCAACCCACACTCTCCTGTCTTTAGACTTCCTCATCACTGGACGGGTTGGGGTGCATGATGAATCCACATTTCATCATCTTTATTCTATCATTTTGGCACTAAAAACCCTAGCAAATGCCTGTAAATAGCATTAAAATCATCATCTTAGCATTCATGCATGTGCATCATATTAGTGTATAAAATACTGTAATTAAAGCCAAAATTATAGAATAAATAAAAGAAAAGAAAAAGAATAAAATATTGTAAATATTTTATGACCCAAAACCCCGAGACCAATGCATCTTGATGAATAGGTCGACCAGGAATAAAGTAGGGGGAGATAAGGTCAGAAATACAGAAAAAATACCTATACTTTCTATTCATTCTTTATTCATTTTAGGACCTATTTTTGGTTCCACTTTTTATACATCAAATAAAGAAACTTTGTACATGAAAGTTGTAGATAATTAAATAAAGAAAAATACAAAATTGATTTCACAGAAAAATATTGTACAGATAAAACGTTATGGTCTGAATAAAAATCCAGAATCCCAACTTCCCAGACCCGTATATCACAAATGAAAACTCCAAATGCATCAAACTCACCTTTAATTGTATATAGAAAAAAATAAGCTATTTAATGGCGGTGGTTTCGCATTTGGCGGAGTAACGGTTTGAAAGTTGACTTTTAGACCCTCATTGTACAGTGTACAGAATAAAATATTCAATTTATTATTTATTCATTATTTTTATATTTTTATATTTTTATAATGTTGTAAATATTACTTAAAATAATGATGTGCATTAAAACTAGAATAAAAATGAAAAGAAAATATAAAATAAAAATACTTGTATAAAGAATACATAGGTATACTGCCTATACCTATACCTATACAATACTTATTCATATTTTATTAAATGTACAAAACACATCAATAAAGAAAAATAAAAATATATTTGTCTATATAAAAGTATGTTATAATTTTATAAAATGAGAAATAAAAATAATTAAATTAAAATACACAGAATAAAAATAAAATACTGAAATACATAGGTAATATACCTATATAAGGCTAAAAAGTAAACTTGTAAAAATAAACCTCATAAAATAAATTGAAAATCATAATAAAATACTACATAAAATAAGGAATATTTTTTATTTTATAATCATTAATTAATTCGGCCTTTTACTATTTTTAATTGAATTTTTAAAATAATTATCAGGGTTTTTCCTGGTTGGTCCACGTGGACCAACCAGGAGGCGTCAACAGTTGACTTCGGTCAACTGGACGCCCTACCCCATGTACCCCTGTCAGAAGTCGATTTTTGAGCCATTTTCTTGGCTTTTTCACGGCTAATCCTTGCACTATTTCGTGATGGTTTCTTCTGCAAATCCAAACCTCGGTCATTGGTCTACCTCGCCCTGTGATTACCTCGGGCCTTGGATCAACGTGATGCTCCAGGCGCCTTGATCTTTGGAGCACTTTGGTCAGGGGTCAAACCAAATATAACGACCCCCCATGTTTGATTTGAATTTCGAGTCCCTTCGGTCCACCCTTCTGCGCCACCTTCGTGCTCTTGAGCTTCCTGGAGGTGACAGCTCCATAGCAAGCCCTTCAGCCAAGGCGTTTGAAGTTGGAGGAGCCTCCGCCACCTCCCGCAACCTCGACGGTCGAGGTATACCTCTTCCTCTGGCTCCGGCCATCGAGGACCATCCCCCTTGCATTTCTTTGCGTCTTTAGGTTCATGTTAGTCTTAGGATCGAAAACCAACAAAAAAATCTAAGTTTCGTAGATCGTTTCGCCAAATCACCCATCTTGGCCGGAGCGCACCTTCGGCCATTCGTCGCCCCATCGTTCCACGCATTCCCCCGACCATCCTAGGGTCCAGGCAGTTTGCCCTGGACCCTTTAACTCTTTTTGCAGGTCAACGCGATCTTGAAGGCACCTGGAAGTCGAGTTTTGAGCTCGCTGGAGCTAAAGAAGCCCTCCCAGCTCCGCCAGCTTTCAACGAGCACCACGGCCACCGCCGTGGCTTTTTGCTGGCTCCAGGAGGTAGACGAAGACCTCAGGACGCTCCTTGTCCATTTTGAAGCCCAGATGTCGCTGGAGCCGGACGGAGGAGCTCGAGGAACTTCGCCCAGTCGGAGCTCCGCCGTGTTCTTCCACCTGCCTCCCCAGCCGTTGGATCTTGGAGCGTGCCCAGATAACACAGCAGCCGTTGGATCTTCCCACGCCTCAACCGTCGATCATCCTTGGAGATCTGATCTCAGCCGCACATCCGCGAAGCGTCATCGGCCGTCCATCGTTCGCCACGTGTTTAAGTGGCTCCCCATCAGCCGTTGGATCACGCGCCAAGGGTATTTTGCACATTAACCCTCGCGCATTTTGTATTTACTCTTTAGTATTTAAATTTTCATCTGTAGTAGAAAAACTTTGTGTTATTTGCATGTAAGCCCCTGCATTTATTTTTATTTACATTTAGGTCCTCTGCCACATCACCTCACGTGACCTGTACACGTGAGGGGGTAGGCTTTTTGCAAGGATCCCCCTGGGGTTTAGTTATTTCAGTTTAGTCCCAAAATTTTGTAACACAGTGTAAAACTTTGGGGTATTTTGCATCCAACCCCTGGAGAGTTTCGAATATTGCACTTAGGTCCATGCCAGGCGCGTGTCTCGTACGTGTTTGGCTTGGGAATTTTGTACTAAGGCCCCTCCGGGTTTCGTAATTTGCTTTTAGTCCAGTAAATTCAAGTTTCAGTTTAAAAAGTTGTGGAAATTTTGCATGTGCCCCCTGGATGTTTTGGAAATTGCATATATGCCTCTGCCAGGCCTATTTAATATTTAGATGTTTGTTCTAATTATTTAAATTGTCATTTTAAGTCCAAAAATTCCACAAAAATAGAGTTAAGCTCCTGGGTATTTGTACTTTGACGCTATATTTTTAGTTTTTGATTTTCTTTAATTTCTATATTTATTAAAAATCAAAAACATGCTTTTTATTCACTGTCTAGCTTAGAAAACACCAAAAAATATCAAAATACCTTGAAAAATTCTAAAAAAATTCCGTAGTGTGTATTTTACTCTATTTTAGTGTCAGTCCAAATATAACTAAAAATATCAAAAGAAAAACAGTAAAAATTTAAAAACAATCAAAAACTTCAAAAAATTATATAAAATCAAAGAAAACTCCAAAAAATACAAACTCAGTTCCTGTTTGTTCTACATTCATTCTCTTTATTTGAAAATTAGTGTGAAAAATTTTGGTTGCTGTTCGCTAATTTTAATTTCCCTTTTCCTCACAGCCAGCACATTTTGCACTGTTTTCCCTTATTTTAGTATTTAAAAATACCAAAAATACTTTGAAAAATCTCCAAAAATCATAAAAACAGTAAAAAATCCTAAAAATACAAAAATATTTTATTTCTGAATTTTTGGTTATTTTTGCATATTTTTATAAATACTTTATCTAGTCTTTTATTACATTGTTTTTAAATTCCAATATTGAAAAAGAAATTAAAAAAATCATAAAATATAAAATTATAAAAATTAAAAAAATTAAAAATCAAAATACAAAATCAAAAATTAAATTAAAATAAAAAAATTAATTAAAAATTAAAAACCCACAAAAATTCCTTTGATTGCTTGCTTAGTGTAGACACTTGACACATTCACTCACTTGTGCACATTTATTTGGACTACCCTGCTTGCTCCCTGTGTTCGAACTCTCTGCATACTTGCCCTTTACATCATTTGTGCAGAGTTAAAAATAAATTTTAACTCCACATTATTTCTAATTTATTGATCATTAGTGTGGGTTAATTGTTGATTAATTTCAGAGTTGATTGGTCGACACTTCGACTGTGTTCCCGCCTTGTGTGGAACATAAGACCGATCGATTTTTGAGTTTATCAAATGGCGCCGTTGCCAGGGAGCAACAACGCGTAGTTCGGGTTTTTGCTTTGTGTTGTGACTATTTGTCTACCTTTGCGGCTTTTATTTCTGCTTGTTTTATTTTGCATTATTTTTTATTTATCTTTTGAATTGTCTAACCACTCTCCTTGTTTGGATTCCGTGCGAGGTACGCAGATCGAGGGAGGAGCCCCTCTTGGAGCACCTTGGCACCCACGTGAAGCAGCTTTAGCTTAGCATGAAGGACTTGGAGGATTTTTGCAAGACAACTTCTTAGCATTTATTTTCTTGCATTGTATTTATTTTGTAATTCGTAGTGAGAGAGAGACTATTTATTGTAATAATACAGGTACCCCCGAACACTTGGACATTCGAGCCTAATTTCCAAGTGATTGTTCACTTGGGGGCTCATCGCGGCTTTCATCGGTTTTCATCGCAATTTTTTTTACTTTGTTTTCCGATTTTCGATTTTCTTTATTTTGTGTGATTGAGCCCCTAGTTCTAGGATTGCTTGCTATAGACTAAGGCCAAACACCTAATATTTTGCATGTGCCTATAGCCGCGTTTGGACTTAGTCAAATTTTTAAACAGTTGATCCTCACCTTCAATCCGTCGCGCTGCGAGCTCTCCCCGCAAAGCGCTTTCTCCTAAACTCAAGTGTGTTGAGCAGAGGAGGGGTGAGCCTAGACCGGACTCTAGGGTTGAGGATTGGCTGTCAACTTGTGGTTCTTCCCGCTAATAGCAATTTCTGAAACTTAGGGCGATTTCATCGGCTTTTGCATTTGCATATAGATAGGTTTCAATTCTGCTGAGCATCTTTGCATGTAGAGTGTTGGAGGCAAGGTGAGCATTTCTCTTTAGCATACATCATCGATTGCCGCTTGCATTGCTTTTTCCGCCTCTCCCTCTGATTTTGCCAACCTAGGTGCTTAAAGGAATTGACTCCTCGTTAGGATCATGCATTTTTATTAAAAATCCAAAAAAAGTGATAATCAATAAAACTGGGACTGCTAATATTACTTGGCCCTAAAAACCGATCAAAAAGAAAATTTTGTATTGGGGCGAGTAATCCCCTCATTGTCTTCGTTTTACATTGCTCGCGCACACACTAAGGTTAGTGCCCAAATCCCATCAAGCCCCCCTAAGTGTTTGTGCAATTTTGGACTTCTCACCTAACTCTAAAACAGACAAGATAAAAAGACCGCTCTTTGCGGTCTCTACCGAGTTGAGTAGGTGAATTGAGGGTTTGCATTATTTTCATTTTTGATTGTGATTGTTGTGTGTGTCCTAGATCATCTCTGCACACTTGCGCCTTTCTTCTTCACTCTCTTGACTTGACCACCATGCTTTCCCGATCATTTCCTTTTGTTTTCGAGATGGATCCCTGGAGTGCATTTTATCCGGACTTTGCGGACCCCTCGCTCGTTCCAGCCGATCCACCTCCCTTTTATCAGGAGGATCCTCCTCCTACTGTTTCTGATTTTTGTACATATCCGCCTCAGCCACAGTATCAGACCTCGGACTTCTACCCACCTCCATCCCTACATGTATATTATCCGCCTCCACGTCCACATCCACCCAAGTCTGACCTGTTGGAGTCACCTCCCACGACCTCCATGAGTGTTGTCATGAACCTAATGCTAGAGCACATCAATTTGATGAAGGAAAATCTTGACACTTTGAGAGAATATCGGACTAGTGCTCTTTTCATCGAGGATACAGCTTTGCTTGTGAAGAATCATGGGAGCTTGCAATCACTAAAAATACAAAAAAAATGAGAAAAATTTAAAAATCTAAAAAGATTTCGGGAGACACTTGGTTGATCAAGATTTTGAGGAGAGAGTTCACTTGCCAGAACCCTTGACCACACACCCATTCACATCCAGTCCTACCTTTGACCCCGAGGATGCCACTGTACAGACTGCTCTTGGCATGCCTCGTGTACACGCTGATTCCGACTTCCTCCCTTGTATGGAGGAAGTCCAAAAATTCAAAAAAATGTTATCTGAACCCGAAGTGGTGGCTACTATTCATGAGATTATCCGTGCCCCACTTCAGCAGGCCATGACTGATTTATCTGCCCCTCTTCCCAAGAAGAGAAAGCAGAGGAGCAGATCCGAGCGTCACATTCTGACCATGGCCACTGCCCTCGCCATCACACACCGTCCCATTCCCAAGAAGAAGAACACAGCTACACCTTTCATCACTTGCACCATCTCTGACCATACTTGTGATTGCACTCTCCTGGACGGCGGTGCTTCGATTAGCATATTACCCTTTTCGCTGGTACAGTCTCTTCACTTAGGGCCTCTCAAGAAGACCAGGATGATCGTTCAGTTTGCTGATGGATCTATCAAGAGGCCGAAGGGTATCCTTGAAAACGCCGTCATTTCTATTCAGGGCACAAGCCACAATATTGATTTTGTCGTGTTGCCCATGGAGAACTCCACAGGGGAGCCATCTCCAATCATCCTGGGACGACCATTCCTCGCTTCTGCGAGGGTCGTTATTGATTACGGATCAGGAGAGATTCTCTTCCGTCCTGTTGACGAGAGCGAAGTGGCGATCACCGCACCCACAGTTGAGCGGAGACCTGCACCTGATGCTCCTTCACCGATTATAGCTGACTCTGAGGCCTGTGACCTACCTGATGCTACTAGAGATACTTCCTTAGCGATCGTTGATGAGACCCGACGGATCCCCCGAAAGGGGAGGAAATCGGAAAGCATGGACCTCACTGATCCTCCTCCTGGTGTGTGGCGATGTGTTGATGAGATCCAGAGTATTTATGTGATTGAACCATTTGAGCGGGGGGCAGATGACAAGATAATTGAGGATGTTTCTGATGTTGCCCATTACTTTGAGAGACCTCATAAGGAAACAAATGACCCATGTAAGACTAGACAGGACGGACCTATCTTGACTACTTCCACTGATGAGTCCGCTCCTGTCCATGTAGATTCTGATGGGCCAAAGGCCGAAGTTGATTTGATCGCTTTTCTTTGGAAATTTGGGCCTTTTGATGAGAAAGATGATCCGGTTGAGACTCTTGAGGACGATCTGAGTTCGTATACTTCCACTGATGATTTCGTGCCTTTTGACTTTGACTTGGACGATCCCTCGCAGGACGACTCCGATTACACTTCTTCCGAGGATGATGAGTTTGTCCCATTCCACTTCGACATCTGCGAGACTTCCAAGGCCGGACCTAGTCGTACTTCTTCCACTCACCCGTCCGAGCCTTCACATCATAGGACTACCAAGGGAGAACCTAGCCATACTGCTTCCATCGATCAGTTCGTCCCTTTCCGTTTTGATTCCACTGAGGGCCTTCACCGTGTCGACCCTGATCGGCCTCCGTCCACTGTGGACCCCGATGTCGACATACATCATATCAGATCTATCCCTCAGCGGTCCCGCAAGAAGGTTTGCTTTCCACCTTTTGATGATCACCCATTTATGTTGTAGATTCTATCCTGTGACTCTCTTTCCATCTCCCGTTTTTGCTCGTCTACCCATTTCTCGTGTTTGCCTTGCTTAGGACGTACTTTGTCCTACGTATAGGAGGGGTAGATGAGTTGAGTGTTCATTCTTCGTTCCGTTTCATCACTCCTGTCGTTGCCTATACTTAGGGCTTCTTTTACCCTAAGTATAGGGGGAGCGATGCGTACATTCTCATGATTCCTCCTTCCATTTTCAGATATTTTTCGTCTTTTCTTCTTTTCTTCTTTTCATTTTCTATCTTCTTTATCTATCAAAAAGGTGTCGCCCTTGTAGACAGTTTTCCATACTTAGGACATACTTTGTCCTAAGTATAGGGGGGTGTGCACCCCGAGTTCTCTATTCTTTTCGATCCTCTCCATTGTCTCCTCTTCTTGTCTATACTTAGGGATATTTTACCCTGAGTATAGGGGGAGACAATCTGAGTACGATCTGTTCATTCCCACCCTTGACCCTCCCTGCGTTGTGTACAGTTTGCTATACTTAGGATTATTTGATCCTAAGTATAGGGGGGATGGTCAACTTCTCATTCGTTTGTTCATCCATTCCTTTATTTATTTATTCTTTAGACTTGCCTATACTTAGTACGAGTTATGTCTTTTCTTTTCTCTCCGATCTATGAGGACATAGCTCAAGCTAAGTATAGGGGGGTCGTATATACTACGTATATACTTTAACCATAACTCGTACTTTCGTATTTTCCTAATAATATGGCTAATCATTCATTAAAATTCATTAAAATCCTTAATAAAAAGGTGTTTTGTTCCTCAAATTCTTTTTGTATTTTCTGATTAATAAATCAGGTGGAAATGTTTTTTGCAAAATGTTTGAAAAATAGTTTGAAAATCTTTATGAACATCTATTGAAAACTATTTTGAAAATGTTTTGTTACATGTTTTCAACCTTTGTAAAATGTGTGTTTTGTAAAAATTATTTTCTTTGTGTGAAATAAAATTTTTGAAAAATGATTTGCAAATGGTTTGAAAAATGGTTGCAAAAATGTTTTGAAAAACCTATATATACTGTTTTGAAAGCCTTTGCAAAATGATTTTCAAATGTGTGTACATGTTTGTAAAATGTTTGTAAAAACTATTTTGGACTATAGTTTTCAAAAATTGTTTGAAAAGCTTGTGTCAAATAAGTTTGAGGAACACGGACATCTCACCAAAATTCACTACCTATATATGTGTATAAAATTGATCACTTACCCTTGTAAATCCTTAAAATCCACTTCTTGTAATTATAAGAAGCACTCCCGTGTACATATTTTTAACCTAGTTTTCAGCCAAAACATTTTGTTTTCAAAAATCCCAAAAACATTTGCAAAATTAAAATCCAAAAACATCTGAAAAATCTTTTTGAAAAATACAAAAAAATGCATCTGCATATGCATCATCATTATATTTTCAAAAATCCATAAAAAGTTCAAAATCTTTGAAAATTGCATCACAAAAATATTTTCTGCATTCTGCATTGCATTGCGTGGTATTCGCATTTTTCGGATTGAGTTTGATAGTTGAACGAGTCTAAGTAAAATCCGAAGATTGGAGCTTGATTGGACCTTAAAATCTACCTAATAACAGGAACCTTATAGGAACTGGGTTTGAGGTACTTCATGTCTAGTTGACTTAATTCTTTGAGGATCACAGGACTTGGTTCAATGGATTCTTGACTGCCTAAGTAGAGTATTTCGGAGCACACGCACGACCCTTGTTGATAATGACCTAACTTGGACACATGCACCTTTCACATGGCTCAACTCAGTTGGAGTGGTGAGGGGATTGGATTTGCCGGTATGAGACGCACACAAGTGGAAACATTTGTCCTCCTCTAGGGAGGGAAGTTCACCCCAACCCGTCCAGTGATTAGGAAGTCTAAAGACAGGAGGTTGTGGGTTGCAATAAAGCTTCAAAAGAGGGATAGTCTACTGGCTCAAGAGGAAAAACTCCTTATGTAAATGCTGCTGTATATAGTATTCAAAAAAAAGAAAGAAAGTTCAGGCATGTACAAAAATAAAAAGCCTGCAAAGTATGTACAAAGTCAATAAGCACGCTTGAGTTCCAAAGTCATATTATGTGAGCCTGCAGCATGATGACTTGACTACACTGGTCTTGCATCCCGGGATAGGTAGCTACACTGGCTACCGTCCATTCTTCTCTTCACCCCCTCCTCTTGAGCTGGTTGCCACTTGAACTTAGAAGGGAATACCCCGCTCCTCGAGGATGGAGTTATTGGATTGGGGAATCTTTGGGTTGTCGTACTGGAGAAGTCAGTTTCTTTGTCATTCTAGTTGGGGAGAGCCACCATCACTTACACTGTACAAGTGAGATTCATAGTCATAAGAGTTTGCGTATGAGTTGAAGTATTTCTGACCTGGCTATTGAGGAGACTTGGACAGAGTGTTGGGATTCTCAAGGACTGTTGAATTTCAAACACGGTTCTCACTAAGGTTTCGCCCGCACTAAAATTCCAAAGGTCCGACTTAAGCTCCAAACTTTGATTTTGTGACGACAAGTTTGATAATCAAATAAAATCCAAGTTCTTCTTTTTCTTTTCTTTCTTTTTCTTTTGGCACTTATTGCATAAGTGTTTGCTAGGGACTAGCAAAGGTAAAGTATAGGGGGATGATGAATCCACATTTCATCATCTTTATTCTATCATTTTGGCACTAAAAACCCTAGCAAATGTCTGTAAATAACATTAAAATCATCATCTTAGCATTCATGCATGTGCATCATATTAGTGTATAAAATACTGTAATTAAAGCCAAAATTATAGAATAAATAAAAGAAAAGAAAAAGAATAAAATATTGTAAACATTTTATTACCCAAAACCCCGAGACCTATGCATCTTGATGAATAGGTCGACCAGGAATAAAGTAGGGGATGATAAGGTCAGAAATACAGATAAAATACCTATACTTTCTATTCATTCTTTATTCATTTTGGGACCTATTTTTGGTTCCACTTTTTATACATCAATAAAGAAACTTTGTACATGAAAGTTGTATATAATTAAATAAATAAAAATACAAAATTGATTTCACAAAAAAATATTGTACAGATAAAACGTTATGGTCTGAATAAAAATCCAGAATCCCAACTTCCCAGACCCGTATCTCACAAATGAAAACTCCAAATGCATCAAACTCACCTTTAATTGTATATAGAAAAAAATAAGCTATTTAATGGCGGTGGTTTCGCATTTGGCGGAGCTACGGTTTGAAAGTTGACTTTTGGACCCTCATTGTACAGAGTACCGAATAAAATATTCAATTTATTATTTATTCAGTATTTTTATATTTTTATATTTTTATAATGTTGTAAATATTACTTAAAATAATGATGTGCATTAAAACTAGAATAAAAATGCAAAGAAAATACAAAATAAAAATACTTGTATAAAGAATACATAGGTATACTGCCTATACCTATACCTATACAATACTTATTCATATTTTATTAAATGTACAAAACACATCAATAAAATAAAATAAAAATATATGCGTGTATATAAAAGTATGTTATAATTTTATAAAATGAGAAATAAAAATAATTAAATTAAAATACACAGAATAAAAATAAAATTCTGAAATACATAGGTAATATACCTATATAAGGCTAAAAAGTAAACTTGTAAAAATAAAACTCATAAAATAAATTAAAAATCATAATAAAATACTACATAAAATAAGGAATATTTTTTATTTTATAATCATTAATTAATTCAGCCTTTTTACTATTTTTAATTGAATTTTTAAAATAATTATCAGGGTTTTTCCTGGTTGGTCCACGTGGACCAACCAGGAGGCGTCAACAGTTGACTTCGGTCAACTGGACGCCCTACCCCCTGTACCCCTGTCAGAAGTCGATTTTTGAGCCATTTTCTTGGCTTCTTCGTGGCTAATCCTTGCACTATTTCGTGATGGTTTCTTTTGCAAATCCAAACCTCGGTCATTGGTCTACCTCGCCCTGTGATTACCTCGGGCCTTGGATCAACGTGATGCTCCAGGCGCCTTGATCTTTGGAGCACTTTGGTCATGGGTCAAACCAAATATAACGACCCCCCCATGTTTGATTTGAATTTCGAGTCCCTTCGGTCCACCCTTCTGCGCCACCTTCGTGCTCTTGAGCTTCCTGGAGGTGACAGCTCCATAGCAAGCCCTTCAGCCAAGGCGTTTGAAGTCGGAGGAGCCTCCGCCACCTCCCGCAACCTCGACGGTCGAGGTATACCTCTTCCTCTGGCTCCGGCCATCGAGGACCATCCCCCTTGCATTTCTTTGCGTCTTTAGGTTCCTGTTAGTCTTAGGATCGAAAACCAACAAAAAAAATCTAACTTTCGTAGATCGTTTCGCCAAATCACCCATCTTGGTCGGAGCGCACCTCCGGCCATTCGTCGCCCCGTCGTTCCACGCATTCCCCCGACCATCCCAGGGTCCAGGCAGTTTGCCCTGGACCCTTTAACTCTTTTTGCAGGTCAACGCGATCTTGAAGGCACCTGGAAGTCGAGTTTTGAGCTCACCGGAGCTAACGAAGCCCTCCCAGCTTCGCCAGCCCTCAGCGAGCACCACGGCCACCGCTGTGGCTTTTTGCCAGCTCCAGGAGGTAGACGAAGACCTCAGGACGCTCCTTGTCCATTTTGAAGCCCAGACGTCGCTGGAGCCGGACGGAGGAGCTCGAGGAACTTCGCCCAGTCGGAGCTCCGCCGTGTTCTTCCACCTGCCTCCCCAGCCGTTGGATCTTGGAGCGTGCCCAGATAACACAGCAGCCGTTGGATCTTCCTACGCCTCAACCGTCGATCATCCTTGGAGATCTGATCTCAGCTGCACATCCGCGAAGCGTCATCGGCCGTCCATCGTTAGCCACGTGTTTAAGTGGCTCCCCATCAGCCGTTGGATCACGCGCCAAGGGTATTTTGCACATTAACCCTCGCGCATTTTGTATTTACTCTTTAGTATTTAAACTTTCATCAGTAGTAGAAAAACTTTGGGTTATTTGCATGTAAGCCCCTGCACTTATTTTTATTTACATTTAGGTCATCCGCCACATCACCTCATGTGACCTGTACACGTGAGGGGGTGGGCTTTTTGCAAGGACCCCCCTGGGGTTTAGTTATTTCAGTTTAGTCCCAAAGGTTTGTAACACAGTGTAAAACTTTGGGGTATTTTGCATCCAACCCCTGGAGAGTTTCGAATATTGCACTTAGGTCCCTGCTTGGCGCGTGTCTCGTACGTGTTTGGCTTGGGAATTTTGTACTAAGGCCCCTCCGGGTTTCGTAATTTGCTTTTAGTCCAGTAAATTCAAGTTTCAGTTTAAAAAGTTGTAGAAATTTTGCATGTGCCCCCTGGATGTTTTGGAAATTGCATATATGCCCCTGCTAGGCCTGTTTAATATTTGGATGCTTGTTCTAATTATTTAAATTATCATTTTAAGTCCAAAAATTCCACAAAAATAGAGTTGATCTCCTGGGTATTTGTACTTTGACGCTATATTTTTAGTTTTTGATTTTCTTTAATTTCTATATTTATTAAAAATCAAAAACATGCTTTTTATTCACTGTCTAGATTAGAAAACACCAAAAAAATATCAAAATACCTTGAAAAATTCTAAAAAAATTCCCTATGTGTATTTTACTCTATTTTAGTGTCAGTCCAAAAATCACTAAAAATCTCAAAAGAAAAACACTAAAAATTTTAAAACAATCAAAAACTTCAAAAAATTATATAAAATCGAAGAGAACTCCAAAAAATACAAACTCAGTTCCTGTTTGTTCTACATTTCATTCTCTTTATTTGAAAATTAGTGTGAAAAATTTTGGTTGCTGTTTGCTAATTTTAATTTCCATTTTCCTCACAGCCAGCACATTTTCCACTGTTTTCCCTTATTTCAGTATTTAAAAATACCAAAAACACTTTGAAAAATCTCCAAAAATCACAAAAACAGTAAGAAAAATCCTAAAAATACCAAAAATATTTTATTTCTGAATTTGGTTATTTTTGCATATTTTTATAAATACTTTATCTAGTCTTTTATTACACTGTTTTTAAATTCCAATATTGAAAAAAAAATTAAAAAAATCATAAAATAAAAAAATTAAAAAAATAAAAAATCAAAATACAAAATACAAAATCAAAAATTAAATTAAAATAAAAAAATTAATTAAAAATTAAAAACACACAAAAATTCCTTTGATTGCTTGCTTAGTGTAGACACTTGACACATTCACTCACTTGTGCACATTTATTTGGACTACCCTGCTTGCTCCCTGTGTTCGAACTCTCTGCATACTTGCCCTTTACATCATTTGTGCAGAGTTAAAAATAAATTTTAACTCCACATTATTTCTAATTTATTGATCTTTAGTGTGGGTTAATTGTTGATTAAATTCAGGATTTTGTGTGGTCAAACACCGACTGTTGACTCGCCTTGTGAGTCAATACAACCACTATAAATTCTGCGTTTATTAGTGCACTTCTCTCCCTAGAGGAGGACAAATGTTTCCACTTGTGTGCATCTCATACCGGCAAATCCAATCCCCTCATTACTCCAACTGAGTCGAGCCATGTGAAAGGTACAGGTGTCCAAGTTAGGTCATTATCAAAAAGAGTCGTACGTGTGTTCCGAAATACTCTACTTAGGCAGTCAATAATCCATTGAACCAAGTCTCGTGATCCTCAAAGAATTAAGTCAACTAGACCTGAAGTACCTCAAACCCAGTTCCTATGAGGTTCCTGTTATTAGGTAGATTTTAAGGTCCAATCAAGCTCCAATCTCTGGATTTTACTTAGACTCGTTCAACTATCAAACTCAATCCGAAAAATGCTCATGCTATGCAAATGATATGCAGAATGCAGAAAATATTTTTGTGATGCAATTTTCAAAGATTTTGAACTTTTTATGGATTTTGAAAAGATGATGATGCATATGCATTTTTTTGTATTTTTCAAAAGATTTTTCAAATGTTTTTGGATTTTAATTTTGCAAATGTTTTTAGGATTTTTGAAAACAAAAGATTTGGCTAAAAACTAGGTACAAAATATTTACACGGGAGTGCTTCTTATTTTTACAAGAAGTGGATTTTAAGAATTTACAAAGGGTAAGTGGTCAATTTTATAGGTATGTATATATAATGGATTTTGGTGTGATGTATATATTCCCCAAACTTATTTGACACAGGTTTTCCAAACAATTTTGAAAACTATAGTCCAAAATAATTTTTGCAAGCTTTTTACAAACATGTACACACTTTTGAAAATCATTTTGCAAAGGTTTTCCAAACAGTATATATAGATTTTTCAAATATTTTTGCAACCATTTTTCAAACCGTTTGCAAACAATTTTTCAAACATTTTATTTCACACAAAGAAAATAAGTTTTACAAAATAAAATGTTTTTACAAAGGTTGAAAACATGTAACAAATTATTTTCAAAATAATTTTCAAAAGATGTTCACAAAGATTTTCAAACTATTTTTCAAACGTTTTGCAAAAAACATTTTCACCTGAATTATTAATCAGTAAACAAAAAGAATTTGAGGAATAATCACATCTTTTTATTAAGGTTTTTATTGAATTTTAAAGAATTATTAGCCGTCATTATAAGGAAAATACGAAAGTACGAGTTATGACTAAAGTATATACGTAGTATATACGACCCCCCTATACTTAGCTTGAGCTATGTCCTCATAGATCGGAGAGAAAAGAGAAGACATAACTCGTACTAAGTATAGGCAAGTCCAAAGAATAAATGAATGAACCAATGAGAAGCTGGCCGCCCCCCCCCCCCCGATACTTAGGATCAAATAATATTAAGTATAGCAGACTGTGCACAATGCAGGGAGGGTCAAGGGTGGGAATGAACAGATCGTACTCAGATTGTCTCCCCCTATATTTAGGGTAAGATATCCCTAAGTATAGACAAGAAGAGGAGACAATGGAGAGGATCGAAAAGAATAGAACAACTCGGGGTGCACACCCCCCCATACTTAGGACAAAGTACGTCCTAAGTGTAGAAACTGACAACAAGGGGCGGTACCTTTTTGATACAAAAAGAAGATAGAAAAGGAAAAGAAGAAAAGAAGAAAAGAAGAAAAGAAATCAACAGATGAAAGAGAGATAGATCGTGAGAATGTACACACCACTCCCCCTATACTTAGGGTAAAAGAAGCCCTAAGTATAGGCAACAACAGGAGTGATGACACAGAACAATGAATGAACACTCAGCTCGTCCACCCCCCTATACTTAGGACAAAGTACGTCCTAAGCAAGGCAAACACGAGAATGGGTGGATGAGCAAAACGGAAGATAGAACCGAGGTTCACACAAGAGATGATATACAACAGATATGGATGTACACATGGTCAAGAAGGCAGAAAGCAGACCTTCTTGCGAGACCGCTGAGGGATAGATCTGGTGTGGTGCAAGTCGACATCGGGGTCCATAGTGGACGGAAGCCGATCAGGATTGACAGGGTGAAGGCACACAGTGGAATCAAATCGAAAAGGGACGAACTGGTCAATGGAAGTAGTATGGCTAGGTTCGCCCTTGGTGGTCCTATGGTGTGAAGGCGCAGACGGGCAAGTGGAAGAAGTGTTGTCAGGTCTGGCCTTGGAGGTCTCGCTGATATCAAAGTGGAATGGGACAAACTCATCATCCTCGGAAGAAGTGTAATCGGAGTAGTCCTACGAGGTCTCGTCCAGGTCAAAATCAAAAGAAACGAAATCATTAGTGGAAGTAGTTGGACTCAGATCGGCCTCAAGAGTCTCACCCGGATCATCTTCTTCATCAAGAGGCCCGAATTTCTGAAAATAATGGCTAGCATCATAACCGACCTTAATCATCTTTACTTTTGAGTGACCTGGAATGGACTTATCAGTGGAAGTAGTCAAACCAGGTCCGTCCTGTCTAGTCTTGATATCTGCCCTCCGTTCAATGGGATCAATCACGTAAATTCCTTGGATTTCATCAACATATCGCCACACACCAGAAGGAGGAACTGTAAGGTTTATGCTTTTTTATTTCCTCCCCTTTCGGGGGATTCTTCGGGTCTCATCAGGGGTCGCTAAGCAAACATCTCTAATATCATCAGATCGGTCGCAGGCCTTGGAGTCAGCTAGACTCGGTGAAGGTGCATCAGGTGCAGGTCTCTGGTCAACTGTGGGTGTGGTGATCAATACTTCGCTCTCGTCAACAGGACGGAAACGAATCTCTCCTGATCCATAGTCAATAACGACCCTCGCAGAGGCGAGGAATGGTCGTCCCAGGATGATTGGAGATGGCTCCCCTGAGGAGGTCTCCATGGGCAATACGATAAAGTCAACATGATAGCTCGTGCCCAGAATAGAAATGACGGCGTTTTCAAGGATACCCTTCGGCCTCTTGATAGATCCATCAGCAAACTGAACGATCATCTTGGTTTTCTTGAGAGGCCCTAAGTGAAGAGACTGTACCAGTGAGAAGGGTAATATGCTAATGGATTCACCGCCGTCCAGGAGAGTGCGATCACAAGTATAGTCAGAAATGGTGCAAGCGATGAAAGGGGTAGCTGTGTTCTTATCTCTAGGAATGGGACAGTGTGTGATGGCGTGGGCAGTGGCCATGGTAAGAATGTGACGCTCAGATATGCTCCTCCACTTTCTCTTCTTGGGAAGAGGAGTAGATAAATCAGTCATGGCCTGTTGAAGTAAGGCGCGGATGATCTCATGAATGGTGGCCACCACTTCGGGTTCAGTCAACATTTTTTAAAATTTTTGGACTTCCTACATACAAGGGAGGAAGTCGGAATCAACATGTACACGAGGAATGCCAAGAGCAGTCTGTACGGCGGCATCCTCGGGGTCAAAGGTGGGACACTGTGTGAAAGGCTGTGTGGTTGAATGATCTGACAAATGGACACTCTCCTCACGGTCGGACTTAACCACAAGTCTCCCGAACTCTTTTTGTGTTTTTAAAATATTCTCTTTTTTTTGTATTTTTGGCGATTGCAATCTCCCATAATCACCCACAAGTAAACATGTATCCCCGGCGAAAGGATCATTAATCTGATTTTTCCTCAAGAAAGCAAGATCATCATTCATCAAATCAATGTGCTTTGTCATCCGGTTCAAGATATCACTCATAGAGATCGAGGGAGGTGACTCCAACAGGTCAGACTTGGGTGGATGTGAAGGTGGAGGTGGATAATATATGGGTGGAGGTGGTGGTGGGTGTGGGTAGAAATCCGAGTCGTGATACTGCAGCTGAGGCGGGTATGTACAAATATCAGAAAACGTAGGAGGAGGATCCTCCTGATAAAAGGGAGGTGGACAGACTGGAGCGAACGAGGAGTCCGCAAAGTCCGGATATAAAGTGCTCCAGGGGTCCATCTCGAAAATAAAAGGAAACGATTCGGGAGAGCACAGTGGTTAAGTCAAGAGAGTGAAAGAAAAGGTGCAAATGCGCAGAGGCGATCTAGGACACACACGAAACAATCACAAACAAAAATGAAAATAAGAGAAATCCTCAATTCACCTACTCAACTCGGTGGAGACCGAAAAGTCGGTCTTTTTATCTTGTTTGTTTTAGAGTTAGGTGAGAAGTCCAAATATTGCGCAAACACTTAGGGGGCTGAAAATTGGATTTGGGCACTAGTCCTTAGTATGTGCACGAGCAATGTAAAATGAAGACAATGAGGGGATTACTCTCCCCAATACAAGATTTTCTTTTTAGTTGATTTTAGGGCCAAGTAATATTAGCAGTCCCAATTTTATTTGTTATCACTTTTTTTGGATTTTTAGTACAAATGCACGATCCTAACGAGGAGTCAATTTTACTTAGCACCTAGGTTGGCAAAATCAGAGGGAGAGTCGGAAAAGCAATGCAAGCGGCAAATCAATGATGTATGCTAAAGAGAAATGCTCACCTTGCCTCCAACACTCTACATGCAAAGATGCTAAGCAGAATTGAAACCTATCTGCATGCAAATGCAAAGCCGATGAATCGCCCTAAGTTTCAGAAATTGCTATTATCGTGAAGAACCACAAGTCGTCCACCGATCCTCAATCCAAGAGTCCGGTCTAGGCTCACCCCTCCTCCTCTCGACAAATCGAGTTCAGGGGCAGCGCTTGGAAGGGTGGGCACACGGCACGTAGGCCCGAAGAT
Source organism: Ottelia alismoides (assembly GCA_037367405.1). NCBI lineage: Eukaryota > Viridiplantae > Streptophyta > Magnoliopsida > Alismatales > Hydrocharitaceae > Ottelia > Ottelia alismoides. The sequence continues at coordinate 247,502 of JAZKJV010006839.1, forward strand.
GATGAGACGACTGTTTAAAGTTTGACATTAAGTCCAAACGCACACTATAGGTACATGCAATTATATTAAGTGTTTGGCCTTAGTCTATCGCAAGCAACTCCTAAAACTAGGGGCTCAATCACACAAAATAAATAAAACAAAATCGGGAAACAAATGAAAAAGAATGCGAAGAAAACACGAAAAAGTCGCGGTGAGCCTCCAAGTGAACAATCACTTGGAAATTAGGCTCAAGAGTCCAAAGTTTGGGGGTACCTGTATTATTACAACTATAGAGTCTCTCTCTCACTTAAAATTACAAAAATAAATGCAAGAAAATAAAATGCAACTAAAAATGGAGCTCGGTCTTCAAAATTTCCTTTTCGTCTCCTCGGTGCTCAGCTAGCAGATGCCGGTTTCACGTGGGTGCACAGGCGCCTAGGGGTGAGCGCCTCCCTCGATCCGCGGTTCCTCATACAAAGTCAACAAAGAAGAGGGGTTAGACAGCTCAAGCAATATATCAAAAATAAGGAAAATGAAATAAACACAAAAAGCCGCGAGAATAGACAAATAATCACAAGCACAAACAAAAAGCCGAACTACGCGATGTTGCTCCTCGGCAACGGCGCCATTTGATTTAGCGGGAAATGGGTGGTCTTAAGTTCTACACAAGGCAGGAACTCAGTCGAAGCGTCGACCACGCAGAAATCCCAACTAAAGTCAACAATTAACCTACAATATGAAATCAAGCAATGACAAGCAAAAGTGGAGTTAAAATTTATTATTAACTATGCATAAAAGGTGTATAGGTGTAAGTATGTAGAGGTCGAACACATGGAGCAAGGCAGGATAGATCAAGCATTGATGCAGAAAAATGTGTTGTGATTAATTGTCTATAATTATGCCAATGTTTTTGTGGGTTTTTAATTTTTAAAATTTTTTTTTAATTTTTAATTTTGTATTTTTGTATTTTGATTTTTTTAATTTTCTGATTTTATATTTTCTTTTTATATTTTATATTTTTTATTTTCTTTTTCAATATTGGAATATATATATACTATATAAGAAAAGAGGGAATAGGGTATTTATAAAAATAAGGAAAAATGTCAAAAATTAAGAAATAAAATGTTTTTGGTCTTTTTATATTTTTATAATGTTTTTGTGATTTTTGGGGATTTTTTTGAATGTTTTTGGTATTTTTAAACGTCAAAATACAAGAAAACAGTGAATAAAGGTTCTGGTCGAAATTAAAATAGAAATGAAAAATAGCAAACAGTAACAAAATTTTCCCAAACTAATTTTAAAATAAAGACAATAAAAAGAGAAGCTACATAAAGTGAGTTTATATTTTTAGGAATTTTCTAGGATTTTTTAGATTTTTATAAAGTTTTTAGGTGTTTTCTAATTTTTAAGATTTTTGTTTTGAATTTTTTAGTACTGAAGTTATAAGACACTAAAATAGACCTTAGGTAATTTTTTTGGAATTTCTCAAGAGGTTTTGATATTTTTTTGGTATTTTCTAATGCAAACAGTAGCGAAAATGCATGTTTTGATTTTTAATATATATTAAAATGCAGTAAAAATGCAATGCAAAAATATGGCATGACTAAGCAAGAACACAGGAGGCTATGCTATTTCTTTGGTAATTTTTGAAGTTAAAATGAAGCGTGAAATAAATCAAGAAAGCATACAAAAATTCAAGGCATAGCAGGGGTATAAGTGCAAATAAACAAACATCCAGGGGCCAAGTTGCAATTTTCACACAAAATATAATATTGAATATTGCATTTAATGGACCAAATACAAATAACCAAACCCACGGGGGTACACCTGCAAATAACCCAACCACGCGCGTGACTGGCACGCACCTGGAAGGGTATAAATGTAATTTCCAAAAATCTCAGAGGCTCACATGCAAAATAACCAAAAGTTTTATACTTAATATCTAAATTCTTGGACTAAAACGAAATAAGACAACCCTGGGGGGGTCCGTGCAAAATGCCCAGTGCCTCACGTAAACTGGTCACGTGAGGTGACGTGGCTTGGACTGGAATGCAATAATGGAAAGTTCAGGGGGCCTAAATATAATTATTACAAAACTTTTAAATGGCAGATGAAAGTTTAAGTTTTATAAAATAAATACACAAACGTGCGGGGGTGAGAATGCAAAATACCCCCGCAGGCGCGCGGTCCAACGGTTGAGGGCTTCCCACTTGACACGTGGCGAGCCCTCAAAGCACGATGACGCTTCGGCTCGGACGGCGGCGATTAGACGATCCTTGGATGATCTGGCGGTCGATGCGCGAGGAGATCGGACGGTGGCTGTGACGTCTGGAGCTCCGCCTCGATCGGACGGCTCCGAAGGTCGGAGCAAGAACAACGGAGGAGCGCCGGCGCGACGACTTTCTTCGAGCTCCTGCTCCTTCTCTGGAGAACTTCTGAGCTTCAAAAAGAGGGCTGGAGACTCCTGGATGTCGAGGCTATCTCCTGGTAGCTTCAAAATGGCTCGACGACGGCCGAGGCTCGCAAAGGAGGGTGGCAGAGCTGGAGAGCTCCACGGAGCTCCAGCAAGACGCACAAATGCTCCCAGGCGCGAGTCAACGGGCTTTGACCTGCACAAAATCGTGAGAGGGTCAAGGGCAAAATGCCTGGACCCCACGGAATGGATGCGGTGGCGTGAAGCGACATGGAGGAGATCGGCCGGAGGAGTGCTCCGGCGAGGTTGATGTGGAGGACGTTTTGATCGATGAAAGTGGAAATTTCTTGAGGGCTTTTGATCCTAAGACTACGGCGAACAAAATGCAAATGAAAAATAGGGGAAAGGGGTTTCCTCGATGGCCGGAGCCAGAGGGAAGGGGTACCTCGACCGCCGGTGAAGGGGGAGGTTGTGGAGCCGCCTCAGGTGCTGCTCGACCCACCCAAAGGTCTCGAGAGGAAGCTGTCACCTTCCTCGAGCTGTTGGGAGCAAGAGGGGGAGCTAACCTATGGAATGAGGGATTCAAAATTCGAATCGAAGGTCGGGGGTTGCATATATGGGGTTTGACTATGTGACTAGGGTGCTTCAAAGATCGAGGGGCAACGCCTCGCACAGCGATCCAAAGCCCTAGGTTTTCCTTGGGCGTGAATCACTAGTATTCGAGGAGCAAAAATGCAGAAGAACACATCATGAAAGGGTGAAAGGTTTGACCTCGAAAAAATCGAGAAATAGGGTCAAGAACGAGGTCTGATACATGCACATGGGGGGGAAGATGACTAGTTGACCGGGGTCAACTAGGGTATGCGCCTGGTTGGTCCACGTGGACCAACCAGGAAAATCCCCTGGAAAATGTTTTGAAAAATCATTTAAAAATCGAAAATGAATTATTTGATTTTAGGTTATTAAATAAAAAATGTTTGTAATTTTATAAATTATTTTTGGTGATTTTTTATTATTTTTATGAAGTATAATTTTATAAGTTGCCTTTTATAGCCTTTATAGGTATATTACCTATATATTTTATTAATTTATTTTTATTTTGTATTTTTAATTTAGTTATTTTTGTTTATTATATTATAAATTTATAAAATAATTTTATGTACTTAATTATATTTTTATTTTATTTTTTTGATATGTTTTGTACAATTAATAAAATAAAAGTATAGTTTATGTAGGTATATTTATAGGGATAATACATGTGTATGCTTTATACAAGTATTTTTATTTTGTATTTCTTTTGTCTTTTCATTCTGATTTCAATATACAAATATATTATAAATAATATTTACAAAATTATAAAAATATAAAATTATAAAAATAATGACTAAATAATAAAATGAATATTTTAATCTGTACAAGTATACAATAGGGGTCCAAAACTCAACTTTCAAACCGTAGCTCTGCCAAATGCGAAACCATCGCCATTAAATAGCTTATTTTTAATTATATACAATTAAAGGTGAGTTTGATGCATTTGGAGTTTTCATTTGTGAGATACGGGTCTGGGAAGTTGGGATTCTGGATTTTTATTCAGACCATAACTTTTTATCTGTACATTATTTCTCAATGAAATCAATTTTGTATTTTTCTTTATTTAAATATCTATAACTTTCATGTACAAAGTTTCTTTATTTGAAGTATAAAAAGTGGAACCAAAATAGGTCCCAAAATGAATAAAGAATGAACAACAAAAAAACAAAGGGGATTTTATTGTATTCTGGCCCTTATCTCCCCCTACTTTATTCCTTGTCGACCTATTCATCAGGATGCCTAGGTCTCGGGGTTTCGGGTCATAAAATATTTACAATATTTTATTCTTTTTCTTTTCTTTTATTTATTCTATAATTTTGGCTTTAATTACAGTATTTTATACACCGATTACATGCACATGCATGAATGCAAAGATGCTCTGATTAATTGTATTTACACGCATTTGCTAGGTTTTTTTGAGGCCAAAATGATAGAATAAAGATGATGAAATGAGGATTCATCGTGAAGGTGTACTTTCGTGTCGATGGTGAGAGTATACAAATAGAGATGATCGATGAGACTAGAGCACGAGATTCATCTTGCTCAGAGCAGTCCAGTGATACAGAGTATATGACAGAGGCAAAACGAGACGTCCACTAGGAGTGCGACTTTGTGATCACTGATGATGAAGCCGTTTGGTCTGATCCTATTTCACGAGCCCCCCTCTCACCTTCAGATACTGCAGATTCACATATCCCAGTAGAGGAGAGTTTGGATAGCACACTCTTGGCAGAGGACACAATCGAGGCTGAAGATCGTATTCAGGACAGTGAGGCAGATTACATTTCTTGTGATTCATATTAAGATCCCTCGGATTCATACATAGATTGGGTCGAATTTGATGAGTCGTTACCTTGTCTGATTCCAACAGAGCCAGCAGCTAGTGTGAAGACTAAGTCGACACAGATTACATATATACCAGCAGGGCCAGCTTCGCTAAATATTCATGATCATCCAAAGTTCTCATGCGCAGATCTGGTTGCATTCACTCAAACGTTTCAGAAGCCAGAGTTTCCAGCTCCTAGTTGTCCAGAACTGAAACCTTTGCCACAGTCGCGGAAGTATAGGTTCCTTGCGGGTGAGCATGAGATGCACCCAGTCATTATCTCAACAGATTTGACTGGAGAGCAAGAATCTCGTTTGATGGGGATTCTTGAAAAGAACCGCAAGGCAATAGGATGGACCGTAGCTGATCTCCAAGGGATAAGTACGACCCTATGCTCTCACCATATCTATCTCGAAGAGGACGCCAAGCCATTGCGTAAGTTCCAGTGATTGCTGAACCTGAATCTTCGAGAGGTGGTCATGAAAGAGATTTCGAAATGGTGGAGCGTCGATTTTATCTACCACGTATCTGACTCCAAGTGGGTTAGTCCATTACATGTGGTGCCCAAGAAGACGGGCATCACTATAGTTGTGAGTGAGTCCGGAGAGGAGATAGCTACCCAGGTACCCACTTCTTGGAGGGTCTGTGTGGACTATAGACGATTGAACCATGCTACCAAGAATGATCACTTCCTGCTGCCTTTTATTGATCAGATTATAGAGAGACTAGCTAGGAAGAGTCATTATTGCTTCCTTGACGGGTACTCTGGCTACAATTATGTGGCCATTGCGCCCGAAGACCAGGACAAGACGGCATTCACCTTTCCGTTTGGGACTTATGCTTTCATACGGATGCCCTTTGATCTATGTAACGCCCCGATGACATTTCAAATGTGCATGTTGTCCATTTTCTCGGACATGGTGGGTGACTGTTTAGAGGTCTTCATGGATGACTTTTCGGTCTATGGCGATGGGTTTGATGCTTGTCTTGACCGCCTAGACCGCGTCCTTCAGTGCTGCATTGAGCTTCATCTTGTTTTATCCTGTGAGAAGATGCACTTCATGGTGACTCAAGGGACGGTGCTTGGTCATATCATCTCCAACAAGGGAATGGAGGTTGATCCGGACAAGGTGGATATCATCAGGAAACCCAATCCACCGTCCAACGATCTTTTCTGGAGCATGTCGGTTTCTACTAAGGGTTCATTCATGACTTCAGCAGGATTTCCTGACCATTGACTAATTTCCTAACAAAAGACACCGAGTTCATTGTAGATGATAAGTTTCTTGCATCATTTGAGACTCTCAAGAGTCTAGTTGTTGAGGCTCATGTCCTTCAGCCGTCTGATTGGTCTCCCCATTCGAGATCACGATGGATGCCTCTGATTTTGCTGTAGGGGTCGTGCTAGGACAAGGGAGGTATGGAGTGCAATTTGCCACTCACTACACTAGTCGTACATTAGATGTCTGATGAATCTCGATTCATCATTCTTTATTCTATCATTTTGGCCTTAAAAACCCAAGAAAATGCATGTAAATAACATCAATTTATACATATTAGCATTCATTATTTATTGTATTGTACATAAAATAAGGTTTTTAATGCCAAAATTATAGAATAAAGAGAAGAAAAGAAAAAGGAATAAAATATTGCAAATATTTTATGACCCTAACCCCTAGACCAAGGCCAGAATGGAATTGGTCGACAAGAAATAAAGTAGGGGGAGATAAGGGCCAATAATACAATAAATACCTCATTTAATTATTCATTCATTTATGCATTTTTGACACCTATTTTGCATTTAATTATTTATTCGTCAAATAAAAATATTTTGTACATGAAAATTGTAGATAATAATGTAAATAAAAATACAAAATTGATTTTGTACAAAAATAATATACAGTGTACATTTTATACTCAGAATAAGAAGTCAAAATCTCAACTTCACAGACTCATATCTTGCAAATAAAACTCAAAATCCACCAAACTCACCTTTAATTGTATATAGCTTTCCAAGAACTATTTAATAAAATTAGTTTCAGAATTTTTGGAGTTTATCTGTAAAAGTTAGGTTTTGGGCCCCTATTGTACATAATACCGATTAAAATATTCAATTTATTCATTACCCATTATTTCTAATTCATATTTTTATAAATTTATATACATTTTTTATAACATATGTGTACATTAAAACTATAATTAAACCAAGAAGAAACGCACAAATAAAATAAAGTTATTTAAATACATAGGCAAAATACCTATGTTATCTATATGTATATAAATAAAGAGGGGCTTTATTCTTTTATTCTTTATTCATCTATATTTTTAATATTTATTAAAAATGTAATCCCTAAATAAAAACAAATAAAATACATTAAATAAATAAAATGTATATATAATATAGGTAAAATACCTATAAGTATACCTACATACTACATACCTATTTATTTAAAAATGTAAATAAACTCATAAAAATTAAATAAAAATATATTTATACTCATAAAAATAAGTTATAAATGTATAAAATAAGAAAATAAAATAATAAAATAAAAATAAACAAAATAAAAATAAATACATATAAATACACTTATAAATACATCATTAAAATAAATTCATAATAAAACACATCAAAAAAATAAATAAAAATCATAAATAAATAATACATTAATTAATAAACATTTTTTATTTTATAATCAAAATTAAATAAGGTCATTTATTATGACTAAATAATGAGTCAAATTTGTGCAGACGTGGACCAATAGGATTCCAGCATTCGTTGACCGCGGTCAACTCAGCCCTCAGCCTCACCAGCCCGGCAAATCTGTCAGACATTGCATGTTCTCCACATTTTCCCGATCGACCCGTCGCTCCAATGACATCGGTCCTTTCACGGAAATTACTCCCAAAACAACCCTTATACACGCCCATGGCTTGTTTCCCTTGTATATAACTTCGATTTCTTCTTTTTGGCCGGTCAATAAGGGATCCCATTATGTTCATAAATAATTTCTGCCTCCAGCCCGTCAAATCTGTCAGACCCCCCGTCTTCTCCCATTTTTCCCGGCCGCCCCGTCCATCGATCGCCTTTGCTTCCTTCACAAGAAATGCTCCTGGTATCTTGTACATACACGCCCCCATGTTAGATATAATGTATATATCACCGATTCCTTATTATTTGCCGGTCAATAAGGGCACATACACATGTTTATAAATAACCCATCTTCCTCCTCCAAAATTTTTTGGCCATTTCCCTAGCCCTGGAGCTCTCACCTTCGGCCTAGTGTGAATCCATGTGACAGGTGGAGGTCCCCTGAAGGTTGTGGAAGCTCGCGGAGGAAGGAGATGCGCCCACGGCGGCACTCCGGCAGTCGTCCTGCTCCTTGGCCCTCCAGCCAAGTTCGAGCTGCGCATTTATTTCCATAGGTAGATTTTCATTCCCGCATTTCATTACTGTCTTTTATTTTGCATTTAGATTATTAGAATAGCATAATTTTGCTAAATCGAAGTTCGCCGGAGCACACCGTACCCCTGCCTGTTTTCCGACTCGTTTTCACCGTCATTTTGTCCCCTTCCGCTTTCTCCACCTCCTGACTGCTCAAACCCAACCAGATCCCTTCTGGATCTGCGAACCGAAGCCTCAACTCCGCCGCTCGCCGGAGGCTTCGCCACCTCGCCCATTTTTTTGTGCTAACAGCTTCAAATCCAGGTCGAGGGTGAAGCCCTCGAGCCATGTGGTCTTTTTGTGCAGGTCTAGTGCGCCAAGACGCACCAGGAGATGAAGTACACGCCGGCAAAGGTACTTGGAGCACCTTGCCTTTTCCGACCTCGCAAGGCCGCTCCAGTCGTCCTCTGGCCGATCTGAAGCCTCCAACAGATAGAGTGGAGTACCTGCGACGTGTGGGGACCTTTGGGAGCAGCAACGAGCGTCGGGGAGGAGAGACCTCGCCGGGAGAAGCTCGCCAGCTGCGAGTTCCTCCCCTGTTCTTCCAGCACCTCTCCTCGCCGTTGGATGAAGACGAAGGCCCCAGTTCGAGTGACAGCCGTCCGATGGAGCAGCGCTCAGACCGTCAGATCACCTCGGGTGATCTAATCCTCAGCGCCCCTCGTCGAAGCGGCATCAGCAGACGTGGAGGCGACACGTGTCAAGTGGAGGAAGATCAGCCGTTGGATCGCGCGCCTTTGGGGGTAAATTTCAGACATGTCCCCCGCCTTTTTGTATTTATATTTTAATGCTATAAATAAAATTTCATGTTGTAAATAAATTGTAATTTTTGCAATAGGCCCCCTGTTGTTTTTATTATTGCAGTTTGGTCCCTCTGCACCTCACGTACAGTCCCACGTGAGGTGCGTGAATTTTGCACTATACCCCTGGCAGTTTTTGTTAATTGTAAAATAGCCCCAAAAATTTAAATAAATGTTTATTTCTGTAGTAATTTTTGCACTGATGCCCCTGAGAATTATTTCATTTGCAAAAATGCCCCTGCCAGGCTGTGTAATTTTTGTGTCTTTTATCTATTTATTAAAAATACCTATGGTGCTCCTAGAATTTAAGAAAAATTAGGATAGGTGCTTCATGTAGTGTTCTTTCACGCCTATATTTTATTTTGCATTTTTGCATTTTTCCTAATTATGAAAAATGAAAAGGGAGCCCTTTTTGTACTGTTTAAATTAGAAAATACAAAAAAAATATAAATTGCATTTGAAAAATTACAAAAAAATTATATATAGTATATTTATATATATTGAGTCCAGAAATTGAAAAAAAACCTAAAAACAAGAAAAAGAAAAATAAAAAAATCAGAAAGCTCCAAAATCCAACAAAAAAATAGAGTAGCCCTTAAAAATCCCACAAATATATTTTTCTCTTTTATAATTATCTATATATAAATATTAATGTATTAAAATTAATTTGGGTAATTTTGGGAGTTATTTCATATTTTTAAAACCCAAATTAATTTCGTCTAGTTAATTAGTCCATATTATGGACATTTTTGGAATTAAAAAAATGCATAAAAAGTAGAAATATTCCAGAAAAATAACAAAATAATTATTATTTAATTAAAAAATAAAAAAGAAAATATTATATCTATATATTTTTAGCATTTATATCTATATATATATATATCCATAAATTATATTACTTCTCTCTCTCTCTTCTTATATATATATATATATCTTTATATATATAACCATATTATATAATAAAAAAACATGATGGTATAAAAACAAAATAAAAATTATAACAACAAAAATATAAAAAATATATATATAAAATTCAAAAACCCACAAAAACAATAAAAATTGGACATGAACAATGAATTGAATAATTAGACAACACATACATACATTCGCCTCCCAGTGTTCGACCTCTACTTGTGCTTACACCTATACACATTTGCATGTAGAGTTATAATAAATTTTAACTCCACATTTTTGGATATTCATTGCATACATTGATTGTGGGTTAATTGTTGATTGATCGAGGTCTTTTGTCGGTCACCTCAGCGACATTGTGATTTCGCCTTGTGTGGATTACTTTAGACCGATGAAAAACCTCTGTTATCAATGTCGCGCAGCGGAACTACACCGTCAATGAGAAAAAGATGGTAGTCGTAGTCTTTGCTTTGGAAAAATTTAGATCATATATTATTGGATTCAAAGTGACTATGTTTACTGATCATACCGCCATCAGGTACCTCATGGCAAAGAAGGATGCCAAAGCGAGACTGACTAGATGGATCCTTCTACTCCAGGAGTTTGACATTGAGATTAAGGACAAACCTGGAGTCAAGAATGTGGTGGCGGATCATCTCTCCCGATTAGAGAATCTTGAGGAATCTTAGTAGATTGATCCTATTTCTGAGACCTTCCCAGATGAGGCGATCCTTGCTATCGCCTTGCTCTCGTGGTATGCCGACATTGTGAACTATCTTGCTGCCAAGAAAATCCCACAAGGTTGGCCCAGGCAACGACTTGAGACCTTCCTTGCGAAGGCCAACTCTTACCATTAGGAGGATCCCATCCTTTATCACGAAGGAGGGGATAGCATCTGGCGTCAGTGCATTTCTCAAGAGGAGCACCATAGCGTCCTCACATACTGTCACAAGCTTGAGGTAGGAGGACATCACTCTGGGAGGAGAACAACAGAGAAAGTGCTCCAATCCGGCCTATGGTGGCCTACTATCTTCAAGGATTCTGATGAATTCGTGAAGAGGTGTACTGACTGTTAGAGGATGGGCACTTGTGGACAGTGTGATATGATGCTGATGCATCCCATTCACTTCTGTGAGGTTTTTGACGCATGGGGCATCGACTTCATGGTTTCATTCCCTAAGAGTCAGGGATTCGAGTACATTCTGTTGGTTGTTGATTATGTGAGTCGTTGGGTTGAGGTCATTCCCGCCCGAACTGCAGATTCTAAGACTGTTTGCAAATTTTTGAGGAAGAATATCATTTCACGGTTCCGGGTGCCTAGAGTATTGATATATGACGGGCGGTCTCACTTTATCAATGACAAGGTAAAGGACCTTGCTAACGAGTTCAGTATATACCATCGAGTTGCCACTCCATATCATCCACAGACCAATGGTCTTGCTGAAGTATCGAATAGGGAGATCAGGACGATATTGTAGAAGGTAGTCCGCCCAAACGGAAAGGATTGGTCACAGCTTTTGGACTCGGTCTTGTGGGCACATCGGAATTCCTTCAAGACTCTTTTGGGTACGTCTCCCTTTCATCTCATTTATGGCAAGCCCTGTCATTTACTTGTTGAGATTAGGCACAAGTCACTTTGGGATGTTACTGATATATTACTGGATCCAGTGAGTATAGGTGATCAAAGGAAGGCAGAATTGGCAGCCCTGGAGGAGCTTAGAGATATAGCCTTTTCAAGCAGCCTACGGTACAAGGAGCGAGTAAAGATATGGCATGATTCTTATATCAGATATAAGCAGTTTGAGACAGATCAAAGAGTATGGTTGTTTGATGCCAGACTTAGATTATTTCCAGGGAAATTGCAGAGTAAGTAGAAAGGGCCATACCTGGTCCGAAAGGTGCATGACAATGGTAGTATCGACATATCTAAGATGTCATCTAAGTCCACCTTTCGTGTTAAAGGTCAGCGCCTCAAACCATATCTAGATCATGAGCCGTTGATCGTTGACGTGGCCTCGATTCATTTTGCATGAGATGTGGTCTTTAACTCACATCAGTTGCATCTCGTGCTTGATTATCGATGTCTTCCGACTTGTATAGATCCAGATGTCCATATCATCTCATTCTTTAGCCTAACACCCCATCTGCATCTGGTGATTATGTTATACTTAGGGTGCACTTTACCCTAAGTATAGGGGGTGTAGGACTCTTGATTATTCTTTTGATTCTTTTTACCTCGGTTTTGTTTCCTATACTTAGTGATATTTTACCATAAGTATAGGGGAGGTAAACCCTGTACATCCTTTCACTCGGTTTTTCCTTTGTACACAGTCTGCTATACTTAGGATTGCTTAATCCTAAGTATAGGGGGAAACACCGACCCTCTTCATTTTATTCTTTGATTCGTCGTTGTAGTATGGCTTTCCTTTTCACTTCCCTATACTAAGCACGAGTTATGTCTTCTTCTTCATCGCTCTTGGTTCACTCTGAGGACATCGTTCGAGCTAAGTATAGGGGAGTGTCGTATATATTACATATATACTTTAGCCATAACTCGTACTTTGTGTGAGTGTGTTAATAAATAAAATGGCTAAAAATCAACTTTAAAAATCGTAAAAATTTAAAAAAAAATTCTTGTTCATAAAATCTTTTCTTGCACATACATAGCTATGTATAAAAACTATTTTTGTACAAATGTTTAGTAAAAATGTTTTGTTTGTAAAAGGTTTGTAAATATTTTGCTATCAAAACTATGTATATAGTACAAAATTTTTGTAAAATGTTTGAAAAATAAAAGTTTGCAAAAACCCTAGTGTAAATGTTTGTAAATAGTTTACAAAACTTCTGCATCCATGCATACATTCAAACATTTTAAAAAATTCTGCACATTTTCAAAAATTTTGCATGAAAATATTATTTTTTATATACTTGTACATTTGTCTGAATTATGGTTGATATTTAAACTAGCCTGGAATTAAATTGGAAAATGAAGCTTTGTTAAGACCTTAATCCACTTAATTCTAAGAGAAACCTTATAGGATTTAGGGTTGAGACTTTTCAGGTCCATTGGTGACTTAATTCTTTGAGTCCACTAGGCTATGATCACATGTCATCTTGATGAGCCTAAGTAGAACATTTAACAACGCACACATGACTCTCACAGACAATGGCTTTATTTGCACCAGCACCTTACACATAGCTCTCTACGGACGAGGTGGTGAGGAGGCAGTTTCCTTTGACTTGGGGTAGCATACGAGGGTAGTACTTCTATGGGGAACCTCTGGTCTTCTTTTAGGGAAGGAAGTGCGCCTCAACTTGGTCTGGCGGTGTTGAGGTCTAAAGACAGGAGTTATAGGTTGCAATAATGCTTCAAAAGAGGGATAGTCTATTGGCTCAAGAGGAAAAAGTCCTTATGTATATATGTTGCACCATGTAGATATGTTGTGCATATACACATTAAAAAAATATGCAAAAGAAAGAAGAACTCCGAAAAAGTGGCAAGTCTGATAGAAATGAAATACCTGCCAGAATGTATATAGCCAAATAAAGCAAAGCTTATATTACCCATTCTCATCTCATGAAGCTTGCAGTAGGAGACTTAGGTACACTGGTTGCGCTCCCAATGATACATGACTACACTGGTCATGGTCCATTCTCTTCTTTCCCCTCTTCTTAAGTTGGTTGAACTTGAACTTAGAAGGGAATACCCCACTCCTTGAGGAAAGAGCTGCCAGACTAGGGCATTAGAGTTACTTTATTGAGGGAGGTTGTTACTTTGCCATTTCTGAGGTGGGGAGATACATATCACTTACACGGTACAAGAAATGATGCATGGTCATTAGAGTTTGTGTATGTAGACTTGTTCTGATCTGGATTATTGAGGAGTCTTGACCATAGATTAATAGAATTTAGAGGCTGTTAAGTCCTAAACCTAGGTCCAAATAAGGTTCCGACAAACTAATAATCGAAAGGCCTAACTGAGCTCCATACTTCAATTTAATGAAGATAAGTTTAATAATCAACCTTGATTCTCCTTTTTCTTGTCTTTCTCTTTTTCACTTCTTTTTCAAATAAGTGTTTGCTAAGGGACTAGCAAAGGTAAAGTATAGGGGGTGATGAATCCCTAATTCTCACTCTTTATTCTTTTATTTTAGCTATGTATATTGGCAAAGCATCATGTAAATAGATGTAAATACAATAAGTTAGCATTATGCATGCATTTGTTAATATTACATAATTAGCATGTATTTGTACAAAAATAAAAGAATAAAGAAAAAAAAGAAAAAGGAAGGAGGTATTTAGAATAAATACAGAGTGACTCGAACCCAAGAGAAGGTCAAGCATTGGCATGATCGCCAAATAAAACAAATAGAGAGATAGGGCCCACTCTACATTATACATACTATTTGTGTAATTAAATAATTATTCTTGGCAAAATAAAAATAAAACATTCTTTTTACCTCCTTATATATAATCCTTAAAAAACAAAAATCAGAAAAATAAAATAAAATAAAATAAAAATCCTCTCTTCCTTGTGCAAAATACATGTATATATGCTTTATCCCCTAATTATTATATACCTGTAAAAAATAATAAAAATAAAACAAACATTATTTTATACTCCAAAAATTATGTTATAAATAAATAAAATATAAAAAAGTAGGGTATTTTTGTAAAAATAAAAATATAAAAATAATTGTACAAAATACATAGGTATATTATACCTATATATAATACACTATACTGTATAAAAATTAATTTATTTTTTTCAAAAAAATAAATAAAAATCACAGAAAAATAGTTTGAAAAATAACAAAATTTTCATTTTATACACTTTTTGATTTAAAATCAGTTATTTTTTTTATTGAATTTGTAAGTATTTTGTACATTCGAATATTCTAATTGGTCCACATCATTTTATTGACTCGGGTCAACACCCTCTTTTAGGCTTGATCCGACCCAACCATCTTCACCGGACCGTTTTCTCCTAGTTTCTCCAATCGGGTCACACATCCCCTCGCCCTGCTTCTTTGCCCGTGGCTTCTACTTGGATCCAAGACCCTCGCGGATCCCTAGGAAGACATGGATCTTCCTACGGTTGCGTGCCTTTGTCTGATTTCTCCAGCCTCCTGGGAACCCTTTAAATACTCTTCTCCGCCTCCCAGGAGCAGCAGCTCGTGCCTCACGCCTCCCTTCCTCCCTATCCACCTTTGGTTGAGTGACAACTGTCTGAGGAACCCTTCGGATCGAAGCTTGGAGGAGCAGCCACGCTGCTCAGCCTCGTGGTTGGCGTGTGCCGCCGCGATCAGCCTCCCAGCCTTTCACAGATCGGTCGAGGCCATTACCTCACCGACCACCTTCGCTTGAAGCTCTAGAGCCTGCCTAGAACCTCAGGTATCCCCCATTTCCTTCACATTTTCCAATTCGCTTCAATCATTCCATTCACCGCTGTCGTGCGTTCATATGCTCCGACCAGTTGGTCGGTGCCCCGTTATCCACATCCATCCGCTCCGATCGAACCCCCGACGCACGCTCCACCTTGCACCACAACCAGATCCCCCTTAGGCTCATCCCTTAGGTCGAGATTGAGGATTTGATCTCCTCTATCGCCTTTATCGGAGATCAAACCTCGCCCCACCTCGCTTCCTTCTATTTTTGTTCGAATAACCCTCGACCGGAGCTCTGCCTTGAGTCAAGCCTTCCTCTGCAGGTGTTTGCGTACGCTGGGAGCCCCAGTTCCATCCACCAGAGGGTTCGTCGGAGTAGCTCCAGGTCACCTCCACCGTCACGCACATCCGGACGTCAGCTCTCCCATCGGACCTGTCCAGTCGACGCGGAGGACCTCCACGATTGATCCTAAGCCTCTCGATCGATCATCGGAGCCAAGGATGTCATCCTAGGCTCTGGTGAAGTTCGCCTCGGTCTTTTCTTCCATACTCCTTCAGCACCGTCTGATTGGCCTTCATCCACCAGATCCAATCTCAGCCGCCGACCACGGCAGCTTTCCGGGCCGTTAGATCTGACACCTGACGCATTTGCGTCCCACGTCCTTGACAGCACCTGAGGCGTCAGATCTGACATTGTATAGGATCGGAGCCGCATGTCCGCGCACCTACAGCGTCTGTCGCGTGCCCCCCCCCCCCCCCCCCCCCCGCGCACCGTACGCGCCTGCGAGGGTATATTGCATTTCCCTCCCTGCACTTTTTATGTTTTATTTTCTAGTCTATTAAATAAAGTTGTAGTTAATACTTATTGTATATTAGTCCCTGATGTTTCTAGTATTTGCACTTTAGTCCTCCTAGTTTGAATATACGTGCAAGATCACGTGCCTTGTGGTGTTTTTGCATATCCCGTCCCAGCCTTTTTAAAGGTTCTGATTTGTAGCATTTATGCCTCTGTGCGTTGGTTAGTTGACATGCGAATGAATTTCGTGGGAATTTTGCACCGATATCCCTGGACTTTTTATAGGTGTTATTGTTTAACCTGGAAACTTTAGGTTATTTGCAAATAGGTCCCTACAACCTATGTGATTTGTTTTAAATCAAAACATTATCAAATTTACTCCAAAAGTTTCCCAAAAGTTACCATTAGCTCCTGCTAAAGTGTAATATTTTTGATAATTTTTGCGACGCAATATGATTTTTTTGATCTAAAAATTAAAAATCCATAAAAATATGTATGTTTATTTTATAAAATATCAAAAAAATATAAAAATACCTCCAAAAGTTCTATAAAAAGTCATGTGTGTTTGTTTTAGTTTTTTTACTTTAGTAACATTTTTGTTCCATTATATTCTACAAAACTCCTAAAAAACACAAAAGACCAAAAATCTTATAAGAGTCATTTAAAATTCTAGAAAATTCAAAAAAAAAAAATAAAATTTCAATTTCTGTAATTAGTATTTGTATCTACTTTTTTTTTATAAAAATAGCCACCTGGCTTTCACGTAGTTTTAGCATTTTAATTTGGGATTTTTACCTGAAAGACCCTATAAACTTTGCCAACTACCTCCACGACCTTTGAAACAATCTAATTCCCCTCTCGACCCTGTAAACTTGCCAACTCTTACCCCATGAACCCTCCTGGTAATCTGTTTGAAGCATGTGGGGGTTCTTGGGGTAATTTACAGGGTCGATGGGGTAATTATGTTGTGCAAAAGGTCGTAGAGGTAATTTAAAAAGTTTATAGGGTCTGCTGGGTAAAAATCCCTTTTAATTTTGCCTTTAGGTCACGGCTGAACAGTGTGCTTATGTTTTGTTTTTATTTTTATAAAATCATATAAAAGGCTTAAAATGCCATAAAATCAACAAAACACTTGCATATTTTGAAAATATAAATATATTTTTATTTCGAATTTTTGGTCATTTTTAGTCTTCATAGAAATTGTTGAAGTTTGATTTCCTTTATCTTTTTATTCATTTTCTTATTAGAAAACATAAAAAAAATTTGCAAATTAAAAACCGCAAAAATATGCCTTATATTTCCTGATTCTAAACTACTTCTTAGGCTTCGCTTTGTGTTTGACCATGTTCACTATACCAGGTTAACTAAATAGCGGAGACCGCTTCTTTCAATTTTTGAGCTTGATTGTTTATTTTGTGGTCTTATTATTTTCTTGTTGAGCCCGGCTCAGGTGGTTGAGGTCGCAACAACCTTTGATATCACTTAACCTTGAATGCATGACCGCTCATTAATGCCCACAAGATCGAGTCCAAAAGTTGTGACCAATCCTTTCGGTATGGGCAGACTACCTTCTTCAGTATCGTCTTGATTTCCCTATTCGATACTTCAGCAAGACCATTGGTCTGAAGATGATATGGAGTGGCAACTTGATGGTCTATGATGAACCTGTTAGCAAGGGCCTTTACCTTGTCATTGATAAAGTGAGACCTCCCGACAGATATCAGTACTCTAGGCACCCCGAACCGTGAAATGATGTTCTTCCTCAAAAATTTACAAACAGTCTTAGCATCTGCAGTTCGGGTAGGTGATGAATCTCGTATTCATCATGCTAAAATTGATCATTTAGGCTATGTTCCCCATCATTCACTTGTAATTAATCATTAATAGAGCATTATTACCATTCATACATGTGTTAATAATATTTGCATTTCATCATGCATAATTGCATTAAAAATCCCAAGTGTAAATTAGCCCAAAAAGCCGCTAACTTCTCACATTTGTAAATAATTCATCCTAACTCCGATTGACCCCAAAACACCTCCACTGTGTAGATATTATTAACTTTATTAAAAAATTACAAAAAATTACTAACCCCAATAAGTGTCAAATAATCCCAAAGTCTAATTTCACATCTGACAGACTAAAACAAGCATATCTCCCACATACAGTGTCTGATTTTGGTCTACTTACTTTTAAAATACTCCATTTTCAAATACCTTCAAAACAAGACCAATTTCGTAAAATTCGGAGCTCATATGTGAAAGTTGGGTTTTGGGAATCTTTTGTGCATTCTGACTTTTTGCTATTTTTGACCTGAGTTTTTATGTACTTAATTAACCCTTTTAATTTTATTTCTTTTTCATTTGTGCTCTTTGATGAAAGTTTTATTAAGCGACATAAAATCCAAATCCAGATTCAAACTGAAATCAAAGAAACTGACTGAGTCCAAGTGTCCGTTATCGGTCTGTACAAAAGTTGTGTGTTTCTGACTTCTATTTTATTTTCCTAATTTCTTATTTACTAAAAATCCAAAAAAATATAATGTGTAATTAATTTTCTTGTATTTTATCGTATTTTTCTATAATTTTGTCCCCTCTAAAACCACCAAAATATACAAAATCCCAAAAACCCGGTTTTCTATACACATGGAGAGCCATCAAAAATACCACTTCTCACATGTGATCTCTTTTGCTCATGGGTCCTTCATGAAAGTTGTAGATCTTGTCGAGACGAACAACTTTTGTGAAGAAAATTTTTCAATCGGAGGTCTCCTTCTATTTCTATTCCTTCTTTAAAGTTGAAATTTTTTTGGGACGCCACATGGCAGCTCCAAGGCGTGCCACGTGGCACCCCACTCTCTCCCTACTGCCGCCCCCAGGTCACGTGCCTAGCACGTGACCTGTACCTCTTCCACCTTCCTCCAGCCGTTCCCACGCCCCCCCCCCCGCCATTAAGCTCCTCCGCCGGGCACGCTAGCCGTTACACGCCTCCCAGCCGTTCATCTCCCCCTCTCGTAATGTGCGACAACTCATCTCCTATAAAATCTCCGCCACTAGCCTCCTCTCCGAACATCCGCCTAATCTCCATTGCAGGTCGGTGACAGTGGCCTCCAGACTGCATGATCCAGAGGGAACCACGACCTCTGCTGCCACCTTGTTCCGACGAGAGGGCTGAGCTTCTCCGCGACCTCGCCGAGGCTGAAGCGAAGATCAGGAGTGAGCTTCTGCTCCTCCAAACCCAGGCGAGTCCACCAGGCGTTCATCTCCCTTGACATCAACGCTCCTCCGCAGCTCGCCACCGGCCACAATGCAGCTCCTCGGGCGACGTGCTCGACGCGGCCTGCTCCAGCTTCGTACCGCGCTCATCGTACCATCGCCGCCGGGGGTGCCCACTTCCGCACTCCGCCTCTCCATACATCATCATCACCTCAGAGCTACAGCAGCTCGGTCGTGTGTCGACCGAGCTCTACCATTCGATGCGACCTCAGCCTCCTCCTCTCCGGTCGCGCGATGCCTCCGCCTCAACCTTCCTCCGCCGTTGGTTGGCGCCGAGATCGCGCCCACCACCCCACGCCTCGCAGCATACAACTGCCGTTGGATCAGGGTCCAACCCTTGATCCAACGCCCCAATCGAGCCACGCCCCCCCACCCCCGAGCCTCGACCCCAGCCTCGAGGCTCGGGTCCCTCAAAGCAACATTAGGTCGCCGCGTGAAGGCTCGAACCATCCGAGCCTCAGACTCGGTCCGAGCCTCGCGCCTCCACCACCGAGCCTCTGGTTCGGGCTCCGAACCTAAGGCCCGGGCCCGAACCTCAGGCTCGGAGCCCGAGCCTCGCCCCCTCCACCGAACCTCCTGGCACACGTGCTACGCACGTGCGCTAGGGGAAATTACGTCAAGGCCCCTGACATTTTCAGAATTTGCTGAAATACCCCCGCCAGGGGTAAATTATATCCGAGCCCTCTAACTTTTATAAATTACAAATAAGCCCTCCAGGGACCTCTTTTCAAGAAAAATCTTTATTTTATTTACATTTTAGTCCCTGGAATTTCATTTTAGCGTATCTTTTTCATACGAACTTCGTTTTTTGCATACAATATGTCATTTTGAAGCTATTTTCATGCTCTATCACTTAGCATAATTTGTGGACAGATCTGAGGTTGTTTATTGATATTGATTATTTGAGGATGTCTGTCAACTTTTGCAGGCCACTTTTGACATGTTCATGCTTGAGGAATTAACGATATCTTTTGCAGGAATTCAGTTGCGGATTTTAATTTGATTAACCCCTTGTGCTCATTGTTGATTATTCTCAAAAATTTAATATTTACAGGGGTCATATTGAGGATCAATTTATTTATCTTTCTATTTGTCTGATTGATGATTAATTTTGAGGAGCATTTTACATGGAATGTTTGACAGGATTATTCATTGATCAATCTATTTTCATGTAACTTGGAGTTGATAAATCTTCTTGGGCGTCAATATCTTTCGATCTGTGATTATCTCTCGAGAATTAATTAATAAATTTCATTGAGGATTGAATTGTATACTTCACAGATCCTTGGCATAATCTTCTCCGTTTATTTTCCTTGCATCACATTTTCATCATTGCATGTATTATATTGTCCCTACATAGAAAGTAATCAAACATTAATTAATTACTAAATTTAATTTAAAACCACACAACTAAGAATCAATGTTCCCTGTGTTCGACCTTGGTAGACTTACCAAGTAAAAATATTCCACAATATTCAAAGATTGTGGTGTTTTAATCGACCAATTTTTGCCTCCTATACTACAATTATCGATTATTAAAGAGGCAGATTTCACGTTCTTCAAATGGCGTCGTTGCCGGGGACCGATTTCATTGTGTATATTTCACTTCTGCGCTTCTGTTTTTGGCCCTTCTATACTTAGTACGAGCTCCGTCTACATTCCACTTTGTCCCATGGGGACATAACACAAGCTAAGTATAGGGGGTGTGTTTGTATATATTCTATCTACTTTATCCATAGCTCGTACTTTAATCATTTCTATCTAACATCGGGGATGGGTACAAGTAGTGTGTATAATACCTGTTATTCAAAAACAAAAAAACAATAAAAATAAAAAAAATAAAAAAAACTCTTTTTGCATTAAAAAAACACTCATGGTCTTGCATTTCATCAAGCATTTCATGCATTCCTTGGTTGATATATTCCGGACACATTCACCATCACTCAAGGCTTGAGGATTTTTTAGGACACTTGATTTCTGAGATCTTGATATTCTGAGTTAGCATGTCTTAGTTATTAGGGTTTTTGAACTTGATATCCACACTTCCCTAGTTTGAAAGATTTGAGCGCTATATTGCACTCTTCATCTCTACCTTCAAAAAAGAATATTATCAGCACAATCACTCCCACAACTGCATGATTGATGAGATGAGTTGAGATATCACTTGAGGAACTAGGACTAGAGATTTGAGTTTAGACCCGATCTGATGATATTCGAGGATGGATAAAGTTAATGAAGGCCACAGAAAACCTGAGTGTCAGCAAAATCCTAGCCAGTATGTGAACAAGATTCATATGCTATCTCTTTGATAAATGACCTAAGTGTCAGGGTGTGTTGAAACTTAATGAAAATTGTTGATCATTGTGCGCCAACTTTTGTTAAAAGCAGTGGAGCTAGCCAACAAAAAAAAGAGAAATGTAAAACAGAAAATCTCTATCATCCAAAGTCAAAATGAGTTTCCACCAATGGCGAGCGCTCCCAAACTTTTTCAAAGTGTCCACTTGGATCAAGCGCTAATTAGGACCAAGGAGTCGGGCTGACACCATAAAAGGGCTATGCATCGTAAGCGATACAAGTCTGGATGTCGAAGGTATCTAAGATACTCAAAAGAGACACACCCCGGTTACTCCCAGAAAAACAAGTGCAGAAGACTCCAAATTCTCTTGACGAACACATTGGTCAACAAAATAAAAATATACTTGTGTTGAATAATAAGGCACTCGAGAGGTACCGTGTTCCAATGTAAGGGAGAGAAAATCAGACACAATCATATGCCCTCCATCATCTGGTCGTCCATCTACACTTTCAAGTCTGACAAACTAATGAGTCGGTTGACTGAAGAAAGAATAGACTTATTCCCTAGTGTTGAGGATTAGGTCTAGAGGAGAATCTCTTGGATTAGAACTTTGGGTAATGTCTAGACTTGACTCTCATGAATGCAGTACACTAAAAATCATATCCTTATATTATATGTACAAGCAGAGAGTCTGAAAATTAGAGAAGTTAGATTCCTTTTGATTAAAGCATGGTTGAGCCCAGAATTTTAGGATCACTCAAATTAAGGGTCTTCTATGAATTAAGCCTAGAAAATACACATGCACAGTTAGGGATGTAATCAACTAAGTCATTCATTCATGCTCGGGGACGAGCATGGTCTAAGTATAGGGGTATGATGAATCTCGTATTCATCATGCTAAAATTGGTCATTTAGTCTATGTTCCCCATCATTCACTTGTAATTAATCATTAATAGAGTATTATTAGCATTCATACATGTGTTAATAATATTTGCATTTCATCATGCATAATTGCATTAAAAATCCCAAGTGTAAATTAGCCCAAAAAGCCGCTAACTTCTCACATTTGTAAATAATTCATCCTAACTCCAATTGACACCAAACAACCTCCATTATGTAGATATTATTAACCTTATTAAATAAAAAATACAAAAAAAATTACTAACCCCAATAAGTGTCAAATAATCCCAACGTCTAATTTCACATCTGACGGACTAAAACGAGCATATCTCCCACATACAGTATCTGATTTTGGTCTACTTACTTTTAAAGTACTCCATTTTCAAATACCTTCAAAACAAGACCAATTTCGTAAAATTCGGAGCTCATATGTGAAAGTTGGGTTTTTGGCCTCTTTTGCGCATTCTGACTTTTTGCTATTTTTGACCTTAGTTTTTATGTACTTAATTAACCCTTTTAATTTTATTTCTTTTTCATTTGTGCTCTTTGATGAAAGTTTTATTAAGCTACACATAAATCCAAATCCAGATTCAAACTGAAATCAAAGAAACTGACCGAGTCCAAGTGTCTGTTGACGGTCTGTACAAAAGTTGTGTGTTTCTGACTTCTATTTTTATTTTCCTAATTTCTTATTTATTAAAAATCCAAAAAATATATTAATGTGTAATTACTTTTCTTGTATTTTATTGTATTTTTCTATAATTTTATCCCCTCTGAAACAACCAAAAAATACAAAATCCCAAAAACCCGATTTTCTATACACATGGAGAGCCATCAAAAATACCACTTCTCACAGGTGACCTCTTTTGCTCATGGGTCCTTCATGAAAGTTGTAGATCTCGTCGAGATGATCAACTTTTGTGAAAGAAATTTTTCAATCCAAGGTTTCCTTCTATTTCTATTCCTTCTTTAAAGTCGAAATTTTTTTGGGGCGCCACGTGGCAGCTCCAGGGTGTGCCACGTGGCACCCCACTCTCTCTCCATTGCTGCCCCCAGATCACGTGCCTAGCACGTGACCTGTACCTCTTCCACCTTCCTCCAGCCATTCCCACACCCCCCCCCCCGCCATTAAGCTCCTCCGCCAGGCGCGCTGGCCGTTACACGCCTCCGCGCAACCTCCACGCCTCCCAGTCGTTCACCTCCCCCTCTCATAACGTGCCACGACCCATCTCCTATAAAATCTATGCCACCAGCCTCCTCTCCGGCCATCCGCCAAATCTCCATTGCAGGTCGGTGACAACGGCCCCCGGACGGCGTGATCCAGAGGGAACCACGACCTCTGCTGCCACCTTGTTCCGGCGAGAGGGCTGAGCTTCTCTGTGACCTCGCCGCGGCTGAAGCGAAGATCAGGAGTGAGCTTATGCTCCTCCAAACCCAGGAGAGTCCACCAGTCATTCATCTACCTTGACATCAACGCTCCTCCGCAGCTCGCCACCGGCCATAACGCCGCTCCTCGGGTGACGTACTCGACGCGGGCTGCTCGAGCTTCGTACCACGCTCACCGTACCATCGCCGCCGGGGGTGCCCACTTCCGCACTCCGCCTCTCCAGACACCATCATCACCTCAGAGCTACAATAGCTTGGCTGTGTGTCGACCGAGCTCTGCCGTGCGATGCGACCTCAGCGTGCTCCTCGCCGGTCGCACGACGCCTCCGCCTCGACCTTCCTTCGCTGTCGGCCGGCGCCGAGATCGTGCCCACCACCCCACGCCTCGCAGCATACAGCTGTCGTTGGATCAGGGGCCAACCCTTGATCCAACGGCCCCAATCGAGCCACGCCCCCCCAGCCTCGGCCCCAGCCTCGAGGCTCGAGACCCCCGAAGCAACATTAGGTCGTCGCGTGGAGGCTCGGACCACCCGAGCCTCAGACTCGGTCCGAGCCTCGTGCCTCCACCACTGAGCCAATGGTTCGGGCTCCGAACCTAAGGCACGGGCCCGAACCTCAGGCTCGGAGCCCGAGCCTCGCCCCCTCCACCGAATCTCCTGGCGCACGTCTGGGGGGAAATTACGTCAAGGTCCTTGACATTTTCAAAATTTGCAGAAATACCCCCGCCAGGGGTAAATTATATCCGGCCCCCTCCAACTTTTATAAATTACAGATAAGCCCTCCAGGGACTTCTTAGCAAGAAAAACTTTATTTTATTTACATTTTAGTCCCTGGAATTTCATTTTATCTTATCTTTTTCATACGAACTCCATTTTTTGCATACAATATGTCATTTTGAAGCTATTTTCATGCTCTATCACTTAGCATAATTTGTGGACAGATCTGAGGTTGAGTATTGATATTGATTATTTGAGGATGTCTGTCGACTTTTGCAAGCCACTTTTGATTTGTTCATGCTTGAGGAATTAACGATATCTTTTGCAGGAGTTCAGTTGTGGATTTTAATTTGATTAACCCCTTGTGCTTATTGTTGATTATTCTCAAAAATTAAATATTTACAAGGGTCAAATTGAGGATCAATTTATTTATCTTTCTATTTGTCTGATCGATGATTAATTTTGAGGAGCATTTTACATGGAATTTTTGATAGGATTATTAATTGATTAATCAATTTTCACGTAACTTGGAATTGATTAATCTTTCTGAGCATCAATATCTTTCGATCTGTGATTATCTCTCAAGAATTAATTAATAAATTTCATTGAGGATTGAATTGTATACTTCACAGATCCTGGGCATAATCTTCTCCGTTTATTTTTCTTGCATCACATTTTCATCATTGCATGTATTATATTGTCCCTACACAGAAAGTAATCAAACATTAATTAATTACTAAATTTAATTTAAAACCACACAACTAAGAATCATCGTTCCCTGTGTTCGACCTTGGTAGACTTACCAAGTAAAAATATTCCACAATATTCAAAGATTGTGGTGTTTTGATCGACTATTTTTGCCTCCTATACTACAATTATCGATTATTAAAGATGTGGATTCGCGTTCATCAGTAGGGATGGTCTCAACCCAACGACTCACATAATCAACAACCAACAGAATGTAATCAAATCCCTGACTCTTAGGGAATGGACCCATGAAATCGATACCCCATGCATCAAAAATCTCACAGAAGTGAATGGGCTACATCGGCATCATATCATGTTGTCCACAAGTGCCAATCCTCTGACAGTTAGTACACCTCTTCACGAATTCATCAGAATCCTTGAAGAGGGTAGGCCACCATAGGCTACATTGAAGCACTTTCTATGTTGTTTTCCTCCCAGAATGATGTCGTCATGCATCAAGCTTATAGCAGTATGTGAGAACGTTGTGGTGCTCCTCCTGAGGAATGCACCGACGCCATATGCTATCCCCTTCTTCATGATAAAGGATGGTCCTAATGGTAGGACTTGGCCTTCGCAAGGAAGGTCTCAAGTCGCTGTCTGGGCCAACCTTGTGGGACTTTTCTTGGCAACAAGATAGTTTACAATGTCAGCGTATCATGGGAGAAGGCGATAGCAAGGATCGCCTCATCTGGGAAGGTCTCTATAATGGGATCAGTCTGCTCAGATCCTTCAAGATTTTTGAAACGTGAGAGATGATCCATCACCACATTCTTGACTCCAGGCTTATCCTTAATCTTAATATCAAATTCATGGAGTAGAAGGATCCATCTGGTCAATCTAGCTTTGGCATCCTTCTTAGCCATGAGGTACCTAATGGTGGTATGATCAGTAAAGATAGTCACTTAGGATCCAAGAATATATGATTGAAACTTATCCAAGGCAAAAACTACGGCTAGCATCTCTTTCTCAGTGACAGTATAGTTCCGCTAGGCGGCATCCAATGTTCGGCTAGCGTAGTGAATGGAAAATGGTACTCCATCCCTCCTCTGTCCTAGCACGGCCCCTACAGCAAAATCAGAGGCATCCGTCAAGATCTCGAATGGGAGAGACCAATCAGGCAGCTGAAGGACAGGAGTCTCAACAACTAGGTTCTTGAGAGTCTCAAATGACGCGAGACACTTATCATCTACAATGAACTCGATGTCTTTCGTCAGCAAATCAGTCAACGGTCGGGCAATTCTGCTGAAGTCATGAATGAAACGTCAGTTGAAACTGACATGCCCCAGAAAAGACTGTAACTATCGCAGGTTGAACGGTGGATTGAGTTTCCTGATGATATCCACCTTGGCCGGATCAACCTCCATGCCCCTATTGGAGATGATATGACCAAGCACCATCCCCTAAGTCATCATGAAGCAACTCTTCTCCCAAGATAAGACAACATGAACCTCTATGCAACGTTGAAGAACACGGTCTAGGCAGTCAAGACAAGTGTTGAACCCATCGACGTAGATCGAAAAGTCATCCATGAAGACCTCTAAACAATCACCCACTATGTCCAAGAAAATGGATAACATGCGCCTTTGGAATGTCGCGGGGGCATTACATTGACCAAAGGACATCCGTCTGAAAGCATATGTCCCAAACGGACAGGTGAATATCGGCTTATCCTGGTCTTCAGGAGCTATGGCCACCTGATTGTAGCCAGAGTACCGGTCGAGAAAACAGCAGTGACTCTTCCCATCTAGCCTCTCTATAATCTGATCAAAAAAAGGCAGCGGGAAATGATCCTTCTTGGTGGCCTGATTCAATCGTCTATAGTCCACACAGACCCTCTAAGAAGTGGGTACCTGGGTAGCTATCTCCTCTCCAGACTCACTCATAACTGTAATGATGCCTATCTTCTTGGGCACCACATGCAATGGACTAACCCATTTGGAGCTGGATATGGGTAGATAAAATCAACACTCCACCATTTCGATATCTCTTTCATTACTACCTCTCGAAGATTCGAATTCAGCCGTCGCTGGAACTCAAGCAACAGCTTCGCGTCCTCCTCGAGAAAGATACGGTGGGAGTACGGGGCCGGACTTATCCCCTGGAGATCAGCTATACTCCATCCTATTGCCTTGAAGTTCTTTTCAAGAACCTCCATCAATTGAGATTCTTGCTCTCCAGTCAAATATGTTGAGATAATGACTAGGTACATCTCATGCTCACCCGCAAGGAATCTATACTTCAGCGACTACGGCAAAGGCTTCAGTTTAGGACAACTGGGAGCTGGCAAATCTGGCCTCTGAAAAGTCTGAGTGAATGCAACCAGATCTGAATGAGAGAACCCTCGCTGATCATGCAAAACTGGCAAAGACTGTCATACTAGTGTGTCTGTATTCGGTGTTGGTACGGTCTCCACCCTAGCTGTTGGCTCTATGGAAATCAGACAAGGTAATAAATCATCAAATCCTGCCCAGTCTATGTTTGAATCTAAGGGATCTGAATTAGAATCACAAGATATATATTCTGTTTCACTATCGTGAGCGCGATCGTCAACCTCGAAAGTGTCCTCGGCCAAGAGTGTGCTCTCCGAACTCTCCTCTGCTGGAAACTATGAATATACGACATCTGAAGGTGAGAGAAGGGCTCGTGAAATGGGATCGGACCAAGTAGCTTCATCATCAGTGATCACAAAGTCACACTCCTGGTGGACGTCTTGATCTGCCTCTGTCGTCTGCTCTGCATCACTAAACTACTCTGAGAAAGATGAGTCTCTCACTCTGGTCTCATCGATGGTCTCTATTTGTATACTCCCACCCTCGACGCAAAAGTATACCTTCCCACTATCATGGTCAGACACCTCCTTGGCTGTGACCAAGAATGGACGTCCAAGAATGATGGTGGTATCGATCACAGATTTAGGGATCTCCATGTCCAGCACAACGAAGTTCACGGGAAATTTCAGACCCTGAATTGTGACGACCATGTATCTCAACAACCCCTTCGGCATCTTGACAGATCTATCAGCAAACTGAAGGACTGTCCTGCTCTGACGGAGAGGGCCAAACTCGAATCAGTCGAGTAAGGCTGTCGGAAGGAGGTTGATGGAAGAGCAGCTGTCTAATAGAGTACGATCGAATCTCTGCTCATGAATGTGGCATATGACATAGGGAGCTCATGCATATAGCCTCTTGGCTGGCAGACGGTTCTGAATAGCGAAGCAGGAGGCATGGGTTAGCACATGGATTTCTGCCTGATGGTTCCTCTTCTTCTTGTGGATACTGGTCTTCTCTCTCAAGTTCTTCTGGAAGAGAGGGATGTGCTCAAGTGCCTCATGTAGAGTCAGTTGGATATGGAATCTATCAATCATTTGATGGCTAAACTCTAACTGCTGATCTTTTTTTAGATTTTCTTTTTTATTCCCCTTTGTCAAGCGGAGTGCTTAAGGAAAGGGGATGGTTGGGCCCTCCTCGGATGGAGGGTTAGGAAGAGATTCCTGCTGCTGAGAAGGCATGGAATCCATACAAGTATCATCAATCATCACATATGGATTCGGAGATGAAGAAACCTTTCCTTTATTAATTTTTTGGTATTTTTCGTAATGTCCTGAGTTACAAGAACTGAAGGTGACACAACTAGAATAAAAGGGGTGGCCTCAGTACCACCCATGACATCAGAAGTTATGGAATTAGCACCGCACTCTAGCTCAGCATCACGAGAAGTGGTGGCATTAGGACCACCCTCTGCATCTGGAGAAACGACTGCCTCAGTACCGTCGACTGGATCAACGTCCTTGGTGGCTTCAGTACCACCATCATCATCGTCATTAGCAGAATTAGCACCGATATCCTCTTTGTCTGGCGCTCCTGAATCCTGGTGGTGTGGTCGCTCAGACGATGCATCGCCGGCTGGCATCCTACTGCTCCTAAGTGTAACAAAGTCAGCATCAAATGTATATGAAGCAATGCCACTCAATAAATCACTAGGAGTGGTGGTCTCTGTGAACTGTACCTGCTCAGACTTCCTCTTGAGATTATTTAGGTTGGGCTCGATCTGAGCGGGTATGGCAGCCTTTCCTTTGATGGTCCCCCTCATCTCCTGTCGGAACTCGTCCATCTCCCACCTAAAGGTGGTCTGCTGGTATGAAAGTAGATGGGCTAGATCATCAAGGGCTGAGTTCTCATAGGCTGGCCCATGAGAATCGGATGGGTTGCCTTGCTGAAAGGGAGGCGGCTGCTAGAACTGATGAGGGGGAGGCTGAGAATATTGCTGAGGTTGCTGCTGGTGCTGCCTCCATGGCTGTCCCTGCTAGTAGGGATGAGGACCCGACTGGTACTGGTAGGATGGCTGCTGGAAGTAAAGGGGATGCTGCTGAGGCTGGCAGGACTGCCCACCCTGAGCTAGAGGCTGCTGCTGGGACGAGATGCCTCCGGTAGACCAACTGAATCCATGATGATCTCTGTGGATCCCGGGATGCTGTCGGTCATACCAAATCCCGTTGACTTCCATCAATGGATCCTTCTCGTACGAGGATGGGGGAAGAACTGCCAGTGGTTGATCATGTTGGTACACCACCATCTGGGTGTCCTGAGATGGTAGAGGCTGAGAGTACTGGTGTTGCAACTGCTGGATCGGCTCCGCTTGTATGCGGTGAACCTGTCGGTATTGGGCAGAGTGTTGGGACGAGCTGATGCTGCTAGGATCAGCTCGTGACCTGCGACGGGGCTGAGAAGCTGTCTGTGCCTCCTAGAGACACATGATCTGGGTCTTCAGGTCACTCAAGGTCTATGCCAATTGATCAGTCTGAGTCAAGCACTGCCACTGCTTCTTCTCGATGATCTCAATGTGGTCCAACTTCTCACTGATAATGCCTATATCAGGGGCCGATGACTCTGCCTGTGCTGCGGCTGCTGAAGAGGTGGATGGACCTCCATCAACTCATGCTATCCTTTGATAGGACACGACATGGGTGAGGGCTTCCTCTGAGTGTAGAGTCGGGTCTGGGACATCACTGTGTAATTCTCGGTCATCTCCTCATAGATGGTCCAGACCTGGTCTTTGTCCTTGGTAAAATATGAGCCCCCACAAGAAGCATTCACTAGCCCCTGCAGCTCCAGTGTCAGCCCACAAAAGAAACTCTGTACTAAGTTGGGCTTAGATATGTCGTGATGTGGACACCAGTTAATGAGCTCAAGGAATCGATCCCACGCCTCATGGAACTGCTCATTGGGGATCATGGAAAAATTGTTGATCAGAGTTCGCACTGTGTTAGTCCGGCCGAGTGGTTAGTACTTGTTCAAGTACTTGGTCCAGAGCTGCTCCCACGAAGTGATGTATCTCCCCAAATGTTTCAGCCAGTAGGTTGCTCTGTCAACAAGGGAGAAAGGGAATGCCATCATTTTGATGGTGTCCTCGTCCACGTATCTGTCGTGGACAGTGCTGCAGATCATCTCGAACTCCTGCAAGTGTAGACGTGGCTCCTCGGTGGCAAGACCATGGAACTTGCGTAATAACTGAATGGTCTGGGGAGGGAGCTTGAAGTCTCCTAGAATCACCGGAAGCTGGATCCAACGGTGTGTAAGTGTTGCACCAGGGTTGTGCAACTACCTCATCAGCCTAGCTAGTCGGATGGGCTCCTGCGGTTGGTCTGGTTGTCCTCCATCTCCTCCTCCAACCTCTGGAATCTCTCCACTGCCTGCTCAGTGCGGCTCTCCTCTGTCGGCTCGCATCTGTGTTATCTCTCTGCGCACCTCTGCCCATGAAGGCGCTCTGGTCTCTAATATGCCTCTCCATCTTCTCCAGGGAGGCTAATAAGGTGTTGTTGATGGCTCCTTGGTCTAGAACATATGTGGTACTCTGGGGCTGCCCATCGGTGCGCTCTTCACTGCTGGCCATCTCTTAGGTCTCTACAAAGGCAAAAGACCCCAACTCAGGTGCCGTCAAATGAACAAATATCTGTGTTGGTCTTTGCTATGGCACCTCGGGACAGGAAGAAGGGCGATCGAGGGGGAACATGGTGGAATCAAACTCAGGTTCGGATAGCGGGTCTAGGCTCTCCTGAACCTGCCTAGATGAATGGGGCGGAGTGGTCAAAAGTGGTGCTGCCAAAGGTTGCCTAAGGGACCTCCAGCCCATCATTGTGATTTGGAAGAAGTGCGGATGGGATCTGGAAACAAACAACATTAGCAGTAAAACCCCCAATTCACCTACGCAACACTGAGCTGATGACTGTGAAGGTTCAGTCGTTTATCTTGTCAATTTTATTTAGGTGATAAGTTAGTCTTGCAGAGCGATTAAGCGAGCTGTTAGATACCCGATGCTCCCAAGAGACTGGCCTAATCCCAAAGCTAGATCTTTCCCAGCCAGTACAAGTTGCGGACCGTTTACCGGCTACCCGATCAACTCGCTCTGTTAAGGATATCGTGGCCCGCTTTACCGAAGACCGGAGCGATCCTCACTAGATAACGACTAACTCCAAGAACAGTAGTCTAACGATAGTTCAGATGTGGCTCTTGCCAAGTGTGTGGGTCACTCTCTCGCAAAAGCAAACCAAACAATGAGGGGAAGACTCCCAAGACAGATTTTTAAATGAGATGTCTTTTAGGATCAAGTTTGTTTAGCAGTCTTAATTTTATGGTTATCTCTTTTTAGGGTATTTTTCAATAAACAAACAATTTCCTAACAAATTTTCGATCTCCTGATTATTTTAAGTCCAAAAAAGGGGGAAGAAGTCGAAAAAGCCGATGCGCGATCAAAACTTATGATGTATGCAAAGTCAGAAATGTGTACCTGTCACCAGCACTCTACATGCAGAGTGATCTGCGCATAAATTAAAGACAGAATTTAAACTAATCTAAATGATGCAAGAAGAAAATAACATTAGATGAGCAATTTCAAATCGCGAAAAACAATAGTCAACTGACTAGAGAGATCGAGGTCCGATCTCCAATGCCGATCGGTGTCCGCCACAACAGATCTTGCACACATTATATATGGCCACTATCAGCACATGATCTCTCACTCAATCAGATTAACTTTTTATTATACTTTTTATTAAGGTCCAATTACAAAGCTATAGGTGCAGGCAAGATATCAGGGTTGGTCTTAATTATTTAGGTTGCAATCAAAGAAATTCCTAAATATAGGGGCTAAATTCTTCGAGAATCTAAGGAAAGTAAATGCGAAGAAAACCAAAACCAGTGAAAAATCGCGGTGAGGTACCCCGAGCATGCTAGTGCTCGGCGAAACAGACCCCGATATGCCAAGTCCAAGAGAGAGTTTGAGCCATGTGTTATTACAACAATAATAGAGAGCTTGCTGAAAAGAAACTAGTTATGCTAATCTATCAATTATAACTATCTCTGCTACAGCTCCTGCTCCTTCTCGGATTTGGTTCTCCTCCAAAGCGTCCTCGGGCGGTTCCTCACACAAAAAGAGAACCAGAAATGGGTCAGAACAGAGTTATAAAAGATAGATATCAAAATAAATCAAAAGGCTGAAAATCGACTACTAAGCCGTGCTCCCCGGTAACGGTGCCATTCTGATGAGCGATCGACCGACTAGGTTTAAGTCTCAAAAATAATCACGGGTCATTGCGACCCCAATCATCCAATCGGACTGAACAAGAAAATATGAGAATCACTCAAAAATAAATCAATCAAAACAAGGAAATGCTAGTGGTCTCCGCTATTTATTTAACCTAGTATAGCGATCAGGGTCAAACACAAGGAGCACGAAAATGTACAAAGTAGTCGGAAATCAGATGAATAAAAACATATTTTTGTGGTTTTTAATTTGCAATTTTTTTATATTTTCAAAATGAGAAAACAAATAAAAAGAACAAGGTACAAACAAGCTTCGACAATTTTTTTAAGACTAAAAAAACTCAAAAATTAGAAATAAAAATATTTTTATGTTTCTAAAATATTTAGATGTTTTTGATAATTCTATGGGATTTTTCCAATTTTTATATGATTTTATAAAAATGAAACAAGATCAAAACAGTGAAACAATGTACAGATTGGACTAAAAGGCAAGTTTAAAATAGTAAAGCTGCTTTAATGTCCTAGGTATGATTTTTATGAAAAAGTAAATAAAAATACCTACACACGGCAACTGAAATCCTATTTTTTTATTTTTCTAGAATTTTTAATGATTTTTATGACTTTTTTAGAGTTTTAAAGTTTTTTAGAGTTTTAAGATTTTCAGGTTTTTTAAAAGATAATGCAATGAAAGTGGTACTTAAATTAAAGCATACAAAAACAAACAACTCCTATTTTTTTGTAATTTTTAAAGCTATTTTTATAATTTTTATGTATTTAATAAAATAAACTGGGCTCTTTTTATGGTTTTTTATTTTTATAAAATATCAAACAAAACCAAAATTAATTCACAAAAATTACCATAAATATTACGTGTTAGCAAGAGCTAACTCTAATTTTTATGGAATTTTTGGAGCTGATTTAGTAACTATTTGATTAAAAACAAAGCACACAGCAAGCAGAGTCCTAACTATAATTATGCAAAAGTTTCCAGGCCAAAATATAACACATGTAAAAAAACTCCGAGCTGAATTTGCAATTAGTCCACTTAATTCATGCACATGCTAAAAAATACACGCACAGGAGTATGAATGCAATAAAAAGAAAGTTTCTACTCAAAATATAACATTTATAAAGCTCTAGGATAAGTCATGCAAATAACCCACAACTGACGTGTACATACACATGTCTTAGGTTCTGGAGGACTAAATGCAAATACTGAAAACATGGGGTCCAAACTGCAAACTGTTTATGCTACAATATTTATTTACTGGACTAGATAATAAAGCACATAAACATGGGATAAAAGATGCAAAATATCCTTGCAGGGCACGTGCGGACCACGTGAGGACGCGTGGCGGTCTCTGGAGGAGGTGCAGACGTACAGTTCTGATCACCGTCACCCTCAGATCAGACGGCCCAGAGAATGTCCGCTAAGATCACAAGTGCTAGGGGGCATCAAATTTGAGGGCTGAAGGGATGATGTCTAGAGCGAGGAGGGTGATTTGACGGCTGGAAGAGGATATGGAAGAACACCTCCCCGCCGGACTTCACTCGAGCAGCGGAGGAGATCCACTGGCCCGATTGAAGAGCGAGGAGGTCCACTAGCTTTGTGGAGTCGCAGCGTGTCAGGCTGGGGGTCTGATCAAGCTGGCGATGGTCGGATGGTGGTGACAATAGTTGGTCACCTGGGGGAGCTCTGCTTGAGCTACTAGGAGCTCGGAAGTGGTTCCTTTTGCACGCAATGTCTTGTAAAGGGGAGAGCGATTCGGGGGATTAGCTCCGGTCGGGTTATTGCTTTATAAGGAAGGGAGAAGCATGGGGGAATGGGGGTCGATCTCTAACAAAGATGGACGTGGGAGATCCTAGCCTCAATCTCGACCCAATGGTCGAGCCTAAGGATGATCAGGCTGTAGTGCGAAATGGAGCGTTCGTAGGGGATTCAATCGATAAGGATGTGAGGGTGAGTTGAGACTCCGATGACTGGGGCAGAGCAGATGAAAGTGCAATGGTGCAAAATGGAATGAGTGAATCGAATAGGAAAATGAAGTGGATATGAGGGTGATGAACGTTAAATTCACCTCTTTAATAATCGATAATTGCTGTATAGGAGGCGAATTTCAATCGATCAAAATACCACAATCTTTGAATGTTGTGGAATATTTTTACTTGGTAAGTTTACCAACGTCGAACACAGGGAACGGTGATTTTTAGTTGTGTGGTCTTAAATCAAATTAAATAATTAATTAATGCTTGATTAATTTATGCGTTAAGAAAATATACAATGCAATGATGAAAATGCTATGCAAGAAAAATAAACATAATTTATGCTCAGGATCTGTGATGTGAAACGTATCTGATTCTCAGATAATATGATCAATAATTTCATCAAAATTAATCACAAATCAAAATGTATTTGAGTCAATGCTTCAGGTTAATAAGTTGATACTCAGCATAATTTGAAGCAAGATATACGGCCTCTAAATGTCTTTGATTTAATTCCTAAAAAAGTTGACAATAATCTTAGAGGAATTGATCTGAATTAATCCCCTGTGAAATCTAAATTATTAAGAATAATCAATGAAGGGTTAATCAGATAAAAATACTCATCCAAATTCCAGCAAATAATATCATCAAAATCCCAAGCATCATTATGTCAAAAATTAGCCTGCATATGTCATCAAAGGTCTACAAATGATAATTACCAGTAAACACCCTCAGATCTGATAACAAGCTATGCTAAGTTGTAGAGCATAAAAATAGCTTCAAAATGACATATTATACGCTAAAATCGGATTCCGTATGAAAGAGATATGCTAGAATGAAATTCTAGGGACTAAAATGTAAATAAAATAAAGCTTTTCTTGCAAAGAGATCCCTAGGCGGACTTGTATGTAATTAATAAAAGCTTGAGGGGCCCCACTGTAATTTTCCCTTGGCAGGGGTATTTTTGCAATTTCAGAAACTCTAGGGGGATTCGATGCAATTTTCCCACGTGCGCCAGTAGGTTCGGCGGTGGTAGATGAGGCTCGGGCGGCCGAGCCTGAGTTTCGGGCCCGGGCCTGAGGTTCGGAGCCCGAACCAGAGGGTCGGTGGGGAAGGCGCGAGGCTCGGGTGTCGGGACTCAGGCTCGGGAGCCCGAGCCTACGTGTCATCCTAGTGTTGCTTCGAGGGACCCGAGCCTCGAGGTTGGGGCCGAGGCTCGGGGGAGATGCGTGGCCCCTCTAGGGCCGTTGGATCAAGGGCTATCAGCCATGATCCGACGGCAACTGTGCCTTGGGGCACGCCTGATGCGGGGTGGGACGAGGCGCGGAGGCGGTGGCCACACAAGGCGGTGGAGGTGGCCGCGCGTCCTCGGCGTCTATCAGCGGAAGGCGGGGGAACTCGGAGACGGTGGCCCCGTACGGTGGTCGGGGGTGGAGGTGATGCTGCACCTCGGCTGACACACGGCGTGAGGGGCAGCGCGAAGGCGACGGAGCTGGTCTGCGGAGAGGGAGGAGCGGGGCGGCGAGGCGTAGGAGGAGCTGGTCTCCGCGGTGGAGGGCAGTGGAGCTCGGCCGACGAGGCACCTGGTGGTTGGTGAGGGCAGCGACCGAGCGTGATCGACGAAGATGATATCGAGAGGCTGGCGAAGGCGGAGCACTGTGGCAGGGGGATGATTGAAGATAGTGGATATGCGATGGAAGATGAAGTTGTAATGAAAAGGTCGATTCGCCTGGGTTTGGAGCGTGGGTGGCTCTGGTAATGGCTCGAGTCGCCGGCATGC
Organism: Ottelia alismoides; assembly: GCA_037367405.1. Classification (NCBI taxonomy): domain Eukaryota; kingdom Viridiplantae; phylum Streptophyta; class Magnoliopsida; order Alismatales; family Hydrocharitaceae; genus Ottelia; species Ottelia alismoides. The sequence goes on from JAZKJV010006839.1 coordinate 284,268, forward strand.
GACGAGCTAAGCAGGTCGATAAGGGGCTGCGACAGAGCTCCTTGAAGCTCTGGATCTCGCCACGTTCGGTCGCTGTCATCGGCGTAGGAAGAGAGGGCGGATCAAGCTACTGCGGGGCGGTTTGAGCAGCTTTATAGGCGTGAGGGAGGGGCGGCGGTAACGTGAGGGGACGGTGGACTGCCAGACATTGATGGGGGAGGTGCGTAACGGCCAAGGGCCGTGCATGGCGGAGGAGAAACGGCGGGGGAACGCGCGGGTGTGAACGGCTGGAGGAAGAAGAGGGTCACGTGCGCAGCACGTGAGCTGGGGGAAGGGGCTTGGAGAGAGAGAACGTGGGGTGCCACGTGGCACGCCCAGGGGCAGCCACGTGGCACCCCAAAAAAATTTCAAAAATTATAGATAAAGAAAAAAGGAAAAGAAATGGAAGGAGGCCTCGGATCGAAAAATTTCCTTCACGAAAGTTGTTCGTCCCGACGAGATCTACAACTTTTATGAAGAATCCGTGAGCAAAAGAGATCACATGCGCAAAGTGATATTTTTGGTGGTTTTCTACATGTATAGAAAACCGGGTTTTTGAGATTTTGTATTTTTTTGGTGGTTTTAGATAGGATAAAAATTATAGAAAAAATACGATAAAATACAAGAAAAATAAGTACACACTAATCTAATTTTTTTGGATTTTTAATAAATAAGAAAATAGGAAAATAAAATAGAAGTAAGAAACACACAACTTTTAGACAGACTTACAACGGACACTTGGACTCGGTCAGTTTCCTTGATTTCGATTTTAATCTGGATTTAGATTTTTGCGTCTCTTAATAAAACTTCATCAAAGAACACAAATGAAGAAGAAATAAAATTAAAAGGATTAATTATGTACTTAAAAACTTAGGTCAAAATAGCAAAAAGTCAAACTACGCAAAAGAGACCCAAAACCCAACTTTCACATATGAGCTCCGAATTTTACGAAATTGGTCTTGTTTTGAAGGTATTTGAAAATGGAGTACTTTAAAAGTGAGTAGATCAAAATGGGACACTGTATGTGGGAGATATGCTCGTTTTAGTCCGTCATATGTGAAATTAGACTTTGAAATTATTTGACACTTATTGGGGTTAGTAAATTTTTTGTATGTTTTATTTAATAAGGTTAGTAATATCTACACAATGAAGGTGGTTTGGGGTCAATCGGAGTTAGGATGAATTAACTAAAAATAAGAGAATTTAGCGGCTTTTTGGGCTAATTTACACTTGGGATTTTTAATGCAATTATGCATGATGAAATGCAAATATTATTAACACATGTATGAATGCTAATAATGCTCTATTAATGATTAATTACAAGTGAATGATGGGGAACATAGCCTAAATGACCAATTTTAGCATGATGAATACGAGATTCATCATACCCCTATACTTAGACCATGCTCGTCCCCGAGCATGAATGAATGACTTAATTGAATACATCCCTGACTGTGCATGTGAATTTTCAAGGCTCAATCTTTCAAAGACCCTTAATTTAATAGATCCTAAAATCTTGGGTTTATACAAGCCTTAGTCAGAAGGAATCCAACTTCTCTAATTTTCAGAGTCTCTGTTTGTAGATATAATATATGGATATGATTTTTAGTGTACTGCATTCATGAGAGTCAAGTCTAGACATCACCCAAAGTTCTAATCCAAGAGACTCTCCTCTAGACCTAATCCTCAACACTAGGGAATAAGTCTATTCTTGCTTCAGTCAACCGTCTCATTAGTTTGTCAGACTTGAAAGTGTAGATGGATGGCCAGATGATGGAGGGTATAGGATTGTGTCTAATTTTATCCCCCTTAAATTGGAACAAGGTGCCTCTCGAGTGCCTTATTACTCAACACAAGTATATTTTTATTTTGTTGATCAATGTGTCTGTCAAGAGAATTTGGAGTCGTCTACACTTGTTTTTCTGGGAGTACACCGGGGTGTGTCTTTTTTGAGTATCTAAGATACCTTCGACACCCAGACTTGTATCGCTTACGATGCAGAGCCCTTTTATGGTGTCAGCCCGACTCCTTGGTCCTAATTAGCGCTTGGTCCAAGTGGACACTTTGAAAATGTTTGGGAGCGCTCACCATTAGTGGAAGCTCATTTGGAATTTGATTTTGGATGATAGAGCTTTTCTTTGACATTTCTTTTTCTTTTCTTTTGTTGGATAGCTCCACTGCTTTTACCAAAAGTTGGCGCACACTGATCAACAATTTTTCATTAAGTTTCATCATACCCTGGTACTTAGGTCATTTATCAAAGAGATAACATATTAATCTTGTTCACATACTGGCTGGGTTTTGCTGTCACTCAGGTTTTCTGCAGCCTTCATTAACTTTATCCCATCCTCGAATATCATCAGATCGGGTCTAAACTCAAATCTCTAGTCCTATTTCCTCAAGTGATATCTCAACTCATCTCATCAATCATGCAGTTGTGGAAGTGATTGTGCTGGTCATATTCTTTTTTTGAAAGTAGAGATGAAGAGTGCAATATAGCGCTCAAATCTTTCAAACTAGGGAAGTGTGGATTATTATATTCAAAACCCTAATGACTAAGGCAGGCTAACTCAGAATCTCAAGATCTCAGAAATAAAGTGTCCTTAAAAATCCTCAAGCCTTGAGTGATGGTGAATGTGTCAGGAATATATCAACCAAGGGATGCATGGAATGCTTGATGAAATGCAAGACTATGAGTGAACTTTTATGCAAAAAGTTTTTTTTGTTTTTTTGGTGTTTTTTTGTTGTTTTTTAAGACAGGTATTATACACACTACTTGTACCCATCCCCGATGTTAGATAAAAACGATTAAAGTACGAGCTATGGATAAAGTAGATAAAATATATACAAACACCCCCCCCCCCCATACTTAGCTTGTGCTATGTCCTCATGGCACAAAGTGGAATGTAGACATAGCTCGTACTAAGTATAGACGGGCTAAAAATAAAAGAAGAGAAGTGTTGTATAAACAATGATAGCAGTCCCCCTATACTTAGGCTCAAGTCAGACTAAGTATAATTGGATAATTACAGATGGGGAACCGGGTAGATTTGCGGATATACAAGATCAAGGAGGTTTGCGACGGACCTTCTTGCGGGAGTGTAGAGGGAGATAGTATGGAGATGTGCAGTGTGATGAAGAGGGGGCCGATGAAGAAGACCAGCCATCGTCGGAGTCATCCTCAGGGGAATAGTAGTCATCTGCAGAGGATCTCCAACTTTTATCGATCAGAGGTAAGTGCCCTTGTATCAAAGAAGTACCTATTGCACTTATCTGATGAACCACATCAGGACCGGACTCTTCAGAAATCACCCGATGTCTAAGGTCAAAGGTGACTTTCTTGGTCGGTTTGTTTCCTTGGGAAGTATTGGGAGGAAGTTGGACAATCTTCATATCCCTGTCTTGAGTAACCGATGTGGCATTCGTAAGTTCCTCATCAGATGAATCCTCGTAAAAGTCGACCAATTCTTGAAGGGTCATGTGTTGCTTCAGTCGAGGGAGAATGTTCCTAGTGATTTTGTGGTTTATGGCTGGGGGTGTTGATGTCACTTCCGGATGATCGTGAATTTTGGTGACATCGGATGTTTCCGGAGTCGGTTCCTTATATGGTTCAAGTATCTTATGAATTACTGCCGACTCAAAGATTGGACCACTCAAATAATCGTGGTGATCTTCAATAATATGGTCCAATTCTTCATAAGCTCCAAAATCTTGAATTTTCTTAGAAGCAGTGATAGGGTGGTGAGAATCCGAAGTTTGTCCAACAGTCAGTCTTTTAAGTGACTCTCCTAGGGTATGTATCTATGTGTCATGCGGAGATGTCTGTGAAATATTTATTTCTTGATCATAACTGTCGGTTTCAAGTTGGTTTTCCTCAGAGCAGGACGTGTCATTGGGGGTTTGTTCATTGTGGTTCGAGTTCGAGAACTTGATTTCCTGACTCTCGCAATCGACGATCACCTTAGCGGAGGCTAAGAACGGCTTTCCTAAAATGATAGGAGACTCAGACATCCTTCCGGGGTGCTCAATGTCGAGGAGAATAAAGTCCACTTTATGTTCTTTACCTCGGAAATTTATGACGACAGAAATGATCCCCCGCGATCTTTTGGTAGATCGATCAGGTAATTGAACGATCACCCTAGTCTTTTTGAGTTGTCCGAGTTTGAGTTGGTCAAAGACGGACTTGGGGAGGATGTTTAATGTGGAGTCGTCGTCTAACCGAACATGAGTAAATTTAGAATCCTCAATTTCACATGTGATCCGAGTCAACCGCTTGACTTTGCGGCTTTTGATTTTATGATTCATCACCAAAGAACTAGCCATAGATATAACATGATATTCAGTCCTGGATCGTTTCTTTCCCGTCTTTTTGGGGTTCAGTCGACTCTTCACAAATCTCTTAAGATCGGGCATATATTCTATGGCTTTGATCAATGGAATCTCTAAAATCAGACTCTTGCAAAATGCTTCCATTTCAGAATTGTCCAATTTTTTTGAATTTTCAATTTTTTCAATTTTTTTGGTATTTTCTGTAATATGGTCAGTCGGGAGGTCAGAGGTCAGTGGTCGTGTCACATGATAATCTAGTGGTTCGCATGGTGGTGGCCTCACTTCTTCTGAATTCTGCATTGATTGGATGAGATCATATATTCTCTCAGTTAAAGTATCTGCTCTATGATAAATCCGAGCAATCTCGTCCTCAAACATCTCATGAGTAGTGATTAAATAATCATTATCCATGTGTCGTGATTCTGGCATGTAACCTCGAGTAGAGTATTGATTGTTCATAAACATTATGTCCTGGTCATGAGTTATATTTCCTTGACTTTGATTTTCTCGTGGTTTGTCGAAGGAAAATTGATTGTACTCAAGAGGATAGTCATCTTGAGTAAGGGATGGTTGATAACCACCCGAAAGACCTCTAGACCCGGGTGAAGGTAATAAAACAAGGGTCGTTGCGACCCGGATCTCAGAGGATAGGTGTATCAAGAAAAATCAACCACTCAAACAGATAAAAATAATCAAGCACGAAAGCGAGCGGTCTAGCTATAAGATTAACCTGGTATAGCTCCCAGGGTCGAACACAAGGAGCACGGGTTGGCCTAGGGCCTACGAAGTAGTAAAAAGAAAATAAAATGAAAAACAAGGATTTTTAATGGTTTTTAATAATTTTTATATTTTTTTGGATTTTTGAATTATAAAGAAAATAAAAGAAAGTAAAATCAAGCCAACTTAAGCAATTTATTTAACACACCAAAAATTAAGCAAAAATTAAAGAAAAATTGTTTTTATGTTTTTTAGGTTTTTAAGTGTTTTTGGTGAATTTTTGGTATTTTTCTAATGTATATTTTATTTTATAAAAATCAAACAGTGCTCAAAAGCCTAGGTACTGTCCAGCAAGGCTTGAAACCCAAAAATAAAATATTTATGGATCTCAACAAGCCCTGGAGGTAATTTTCCTGTAATCTAGAAAGAATAAGGAAAATTTGGGCACCTAAATTATTGTTTTTGGATTTTTATACTATTTATTTTAATTTTTATGAGTTTTTAGGGGTTTTTAGATTTTTAGGGTTTTTAAGCAATGAAAAATAGCCAAAATTGGCTAGAAAATCAAACAACACACAAGAAACAGTAACTAATTTTTTTGGAATTTTTGAAGGTGTTTTTATATTTTTTTGGTATTTTTAAACCTAGACAGTAGCTAAAAAGGATGTTTTTGAATTTTTAAAAAAATACTAAATGAAATCAAAAATGTCCTCAAAAATTCTCAAAAATCCAACAACATGGCAGGAGCCATGTGTCAAATTTTCATCGAATTTGGAGGTGGTTTGATATTTATTCAAAAATCAAAGAGGGGGCACTGTGCACAGGGACGTAAGTGCAAATACCCGCAAGTCTGGGGGCCAAGGTGCAAAAATCCCAGCTAAACACGCGCGTGGCGCGTGCCTGGGGCACTCAGGGGCCTTTTGGTAATAAAAACCAAGTTCCTGGACCTTTTGGTAACTCGTACCAAAAGTCCAGGGGCTTGGATGCAAAAATCCCACTAAAATCCGCACATGCGTGAATAAAAGGCTCACAGGGGCATAAATGCAATTACCAAAAAGTTATCATTCATTCAATAACCCTCCAGAACTACAGTATAAAAAATGCAAATAGCCCAAACAAGGCACGTGGCGAAGCACGTGAGGTCACATACACAGGGGTATAAATGCGAAACTAAACAAGTCCAAGGTCCTCAGTGCAAATTACCCTACGTAAATAAAATAACTAAAATATTTACAGGACTAGAAATAAAAGACTCAAACTATGAGGGGGCCTAAGTAATTTACCCCTTATTAAGTCGACGGCTCGATGGCGGACGCGTGGCGAATCGGGCGGCTCAGGTGTCGGGCGCCTCTTCTCTTCTGCAGCACGTGGGCAATCGACGGTCCAGAGGGAGACACGTGGGAGATCTAGCGGTTCAGGTGCTACGCCCTCTCTCCTCTGCTCTGACGGTCCGGATGACGCCTCGAATCAATCAACGGCTGCTGCTCCTCGAAGAACGGACGATCAAGATTAAAACTGGGAGCGGAGGCTGATCGGACGGTGCTGGAGGATGGTGGAAGAACACTCAGCCGGCGAGCTTCGCCGGCCTCGTGCGTGAGCTGTAGACCTCCTCAGCTGCTCCTGATGATCGGAGAAGATCCGCGGTGATGCCCCGCGGCTGGTGGTAGCCTCCGATGGCCCACCCGGGCCCTGGAGGGGCTCCGGCGAGCTCGGCGGCGGTGAGCTCCTGGACCTGATGTGAGGGGGGCTCAGATGCCCTCCTTCTGACCTGCAAGATGTACCAGAAGCTTCGCGGGTCGAGGGCAAAGTGCCTCGACCCGAAGAAGCGAAGTGAAGGTGAACGGGGCGTCGGGGCGAATGAGCTCCGGCGAGCGGAGGATGGGGGAGCTCGACTCCCAGCTCCGGGGCGAGCTGGGTTGAATGACTGGGCGAAGAACGTGCGTGGGTGGATGGCGAAGATGATGGTGTGTCCCGATGCTCGAAATGGTACTCGATGTGGCCGGAATCAGAGGAACACGGCGGAGATGCGATTTGGGGGAAATGAAAAATTACACTAAATGGGCGAGCTAAATGGATACCTGGGTGATGCGGGAGACTATGCTGGAGCTTAGCTAGCTCCGGGTCGTCGCCTCGAAGGTCGTCACTGCCTGAGGCTCGAGCTCCGGTCGAGTGGCGGAGCACGGCGGCGTGAAGCTGCCGGATCAGTGACCGGCCACCTCCTCCTCGCTGCAACAAGGGCCAACGCGAGCTGTCACCTCGGTGGTTACGATGGAGGTCACGGGAGTGAAGGTAGGGAGCCAAAGATGGAAAGAGGAGGCGGCTGAGCTCAGGCTATATAGTGCTAGGGGTCCGGCTAGATCAGAGTCGGGCGTGAAGCTCGGAGCGCGGATCCCCATGCAAACCTCCGGGCGAGGATCTCGGATGTACACAGAAGGATTAGGACCCGGGGTTTACGCGATTGGCAGGCGGATCGAGCTGGGAAAAATCAAGGAAATCGGGTCGACAGCCCGATCCGCGAAAGGGGAAGGTCCGCGGGGGGAGTTGACCGGGGGTCAACATCCCCCGTGGACCAATCAGGAGTCGCCAATTATTGAGTTTTTATTTGAATTTTTTGGGCCTTTAAATGGCCGAATTTTCAAAAACTTAAAACACAAAATATTTTTGTTTTAATTTTTCCTATTTTTTTGTGATTTTTAATTAATTTTTGGAAATAAAAATAAGGTATTTACAATATAGGTCTATACATAGGTATATATACAATATATGATTTTTGATTTTTGATTTTTAATTAGTTATTTTTATGCATTTTTATTCCTATTTTATATTTTATTTATTTATAGGATAAAATGAGGAATAAAGGGCTATTTTTATTTTATTTTTATTATTTATATACATAGGTGAAATAATTAGTTATATACAACTATATACATGATATATGTACACATATTTTTGCATTTTTAATTTTGTAATTTTTATTTGATTTTTGTTTTGTTTCTTTTTATTTATTTTATTTACAATATGTAGCATAGGATATTTACAAAAAGTTTAGAAAATAAATTTTATTTATTTACAAGGTGAAATAAATAAAGAGAGGTGGTCTATGTACATGGTGAAGGGGTCTTTTTGGTTTTTTTTAATTTTTGAATTTTTATTTTGTTTTTAATAGTTCTAAATATATACAAAATATATACAAGCATATTTTTGATTGAGGAAAATATAATTTTATTTATTTACAAATATATACATGTGTGAGCCCCTATCTCCCTCTACTTGGCTTTTATGCGGTCAGGCCCATGCTGAGCCCTCCCTTGGGTTAGGTTGCTCAATATTTCTTCTAAATATTTCCCTCTTTTTCTTTCTCATCTTTATTCTTTTATTTTTGCACAAAAACATGCTAATTATCTATATTTACAAACATGCATGCTTTTGCTAACTTTTCCTATTTACACATATCTACATGCATTTGCATAGGTTTTTGTAGATAAAATATAAGAATAAAGAGTGATGAATGGGTATTCATCACCCCCCTATACTATACTTTGCTAGTCCCTTAGCAAACACTTATTTGAAAAAGAAGTGAAAAAGAAAGAAAGAAAAAGAAAAAGAGAATGTACATGGATCAAGGTTGATTATTAAACTTGCCTTCATTAAATTGAGGTATGGAGCTCAATCAGATCTTTGGATTATTAATGTGTCGGAACCTTATTCAGACTTAAGCTTAAAACCTAACAGCCTCTAAGTTCCACTATCCTATAACCAAGACTCCTCAATGCTCCAGATCAGAACAAGTCATCAATCACAAACCCTGAAGACCATGAATCTTTTCTTGTCCTGTGAAAGTGAGGTCTAAGCTCTCCACCTCAGAAATGGCAACTTGACAACCCTCCCTAACAAGGTAACTCTATGACCTCAATCTGGCCACTCTTTCCTCGAGGAGCGGGGTATTCCCTTCTAAGTTCAAGTACAACCGGCTCAAGAAGAGGGGGAAGAAGAGAATGGGTCAAGGCCAGTGTAGCCAAGTACCCTTGGGAGCTTGACCAGTGTAGCCAAGTCTCCCTGCTGCAAGCTACAACAGGTGGATCATGAAACCAAGCTTTGCTTATTGCACTTATATACATACTCCGGTGAGATTATCATTTTCTCTCAGACCCACCACTTTTTTTTGGAGTTCTTTTCTTTTTGCATTTTTTTTTTCGAGTGCATCTATACAACATGTACATGTGCAGCATATATACAAGGAGTTTTTCCTCTTGAGCCAGTAGACTATCCCTCTTTTGAAGCTTTATTGCAACCCACAACTCCCGTCGTTAGACCTCATGGCAACCAGACCAAGTTGAGACGCACTTCCTTCACTAAATGAAGAAGAGAGGTTCCGCCTAGAAGTACTACCCTCATATGCTACCCCAAGCCAAGGAAGACTGCCTCCTCACCACCTCATCCGTAGAGAGCTCGATGCATAGTGCGGTTGTCCAAGTAAAGCCATAATCTATATGAGTCATGTGTTGTTGTTAAGTGCTCTACTTAGGCTCATTGAGATGACATGTGATCATAGCCTAGTGGACTCAAAGAATTAAGTCTCCATGGACCTGAAAAGCCTTAAACCTAAGCCCTATAAGGTTCCTCTTAGAAATTAGGTGGATTAAGATCTTAATCAAGCTCCATTTCTCAATTTGATTCCAGGCTAGTTTAAATGTCAACTATCATCCAGAAAAACTATATACATATGTACAAAAAGATGCATATTTACACAACATTTTACAATCATGCAAAATTTTTGAAAAATGTTTTGAAATCATGAATGATGATGCATGAAGTGCAAGTTTTGCAAAAAGATATTTACACACATTTACACAAGATTTTTGCAAACTTTTGATTTTCAAAACATTTTGGAAAAATTTTGTACTATATACATAATTTTGATACAAAAATATTTACACAAGCTTTACACAAAAGATTTTTGAAATCATTTTTACAAAAATAATTTGTACACTAGCTATGTATGTGCAAATAAAAGAAGATTATGAACATGAAAAATTTTTAATTTTTGTGGTTTTTAGCCATTTTTATTTATTAACACACTCACACAAAGTACGAGTTATGGCTAAAGTATATATGAAATATATACACACCCCCCTATACTTAGCTCGAACGATGTCCTCAGAGTCAAGAGCGATGAAGAAGACATAACTCGTGCTTTGTATAGGGAAGTGAAAAGGAAGACTATACAAAAGGAGAACAAAAAGTCAAGAGGGACTCGGGTTTTCCCCCTATACTTAGGATCAAGTAATCCTAAGTATAGCAGGCTGTACACGAAGGGAAAACCGAGTGGAGAATGTACAGGGTCTACCCCCCCTATACTTAGGGTGAAATATCCCTAAGTCTAGGCAGCAAAACAGGGGTAGACAGAAACAAAAGAAATACCCGAAAGGTCTCACATCCCCCCTATACTTAGGGTAAGGTGCACCCTAAGTATAGCATAATCACAAGATGAAGAAAGGGATGTGGGACTAAGGAATGTGGTGATATGAACATCTGGATCTATGTACAGCGGGAGATCAGTAAAGCTCAGGCGTGAGATGCATTAGATGTGAGTCAAAGACCACATCTCACGCAAAATGAATAGGGGCAAGATCAACGACCCGCGGCTCATGATCTAGAAATGGCTTGAGCCGCTGGCCGTTCACTCGGAAGGTACTCTCAGAAGACAACTCAGATATGTCGATGCTACCGTTGTCGTGTACCTTCCGAACCAGATAAGGTCCCTTCCATTTGCTCTGTAGCTTCCCTGGAAATAATCTAAGCCTCGCATCAAACAACCATACTCTCTGTCCAATCTCAAAATGCTTGTGGCTGATATGAGAATCATGCCACTCCTTGACTCTCTCCTTATAATGTAGGCTGCTTGAGAAAGCTGAATCTCTAAGCTCCTCCAGGGCAGCTAACTCTGCCCTCCTCTGGTCTCCTATACCATCTGGATCCATAAGAATGTCTGTAACTGCCCAAAGTGACTTGTGCCTCAGCTCAACTGGTAGGTGACAAGGCTTGCCATATACAAGGCGAAAGGGAGATGTGCCCAAAGGTGTCTTGAAAGACGTCCTATATGCCCACAAGACCGAGTCCAATAGCTGTGACCAATCCTTTCGGTCAGGGCGGACGACTTTCTGCAGAATAGTCTTGATCTCCCTATTCGACACTTCGGCTAGACCATTCGTCTGTGGATGGTATGGTGTAGCAACACGATGATCTATGCCGAACTCGCTAGCAAGTGCCTTCACCTGATCGTTGATGAAGTGAGATCCCCCATCAGAAATAAGAACTCGTGGAACCCCGAACCGCGTGATGATATGCTTCCTCAAAAATCTGCAAACTGTCCTCGCATCAGCGGCTCGGGCGGGGATAGTGAAAACTCGGATTTTGCGAGGGTCAAAATAGTCCACACAAGGCGGGACTACAGTGTCGCTGAGCGACCGCTCACGAAACCCGAATTAATCAACAATTAACCCACAACAGATAAATCAAGCAATGAAAGTAAATGTGCGGAGTTAAAATTTATTATAACTCTACAACAAAGATGTGTATAGTGCAAGTATTGTAGAGGTCGAACACAGGGAGCAGACAGGTAGATCGGGGCACAAGTGCTCAAAAATGTGTGTGAATGTGATCAAAGGCCTATTATGCTATTTTTTTGTGGGTTTTGAATTTTATATTTTTTTATTTAATTTTTAATTTTATAATTTTGTATTTTGATTTTTAATTTACTGATTTTGTATTTTTCTTTTTATATTTTATATCTTTTTATTTTCTTTTTCAATATTGGAATGTAAAGACAATGCAATAAAAGGAAAACTAAAGTATTTATAAAAATAGACAAAAATACTCAAAAATAAGGAAATAAAGTCTTTTTGGTCTTTTTATACTTTTTTACTGTTTTTGTGATTTTTGGGTAATTTTTAGAATGTTTTTGGTATTTTTAATTTAGCAAAATAAAGAAAACAGTGAAGAAAATACAACGCTGAAACTAAAATGGAGAAATAAAATAGCAATTAGTAACAAAAATTCTCCAAATTAATTTTCACTCAAAGATAATAAAACAAAGAAAATCTAGGAAAAGAAAACACTATTTTTGGATTTTTTATGAATTTTATAATTTTTTTATGAAGGTTTTTAGAGTTTTGCAATTTTTAGGAGTTTGGTTTTATATTTTTTAATGATTTTTGGCTGGGAGTTAAAACAAACTAAAAGACACAAAATATATTTTTTTTGGAATTTTTCTGAAGCATTTTTATATTTTTTAGTGATTTTCTAATGCAAACAGTGCTGAAAATAGGTGTTTTTGAATTTTTATAAATAATAAAATGCAATAATTACGAAAAATAAAAATATGACATAAATCTACAATGCAACAGGAACTTAAGTTAATTTTTGTAGATTTTTGAGGGTTTAATAGATGCATGCAATAATTAGATCAACAAAAGGAAACTACACTCTGGCCAGGGGTATTTTGGTAATTATCTAAAAATGCGAGGGCCTACGCGCAAAAATACCAAAGCTAAATAACTGGCATGGAAACTTTCAGGACCAAAAAAAACAACAACCAAAACACGAGGGTATCCCCGCAAAATCTCCAGACCCACGTGCGTACACACGTGGACCTGGCAGGGGTATATCTGAAATTATCAAAAATCGTGAGGGCTTGATTGCAAATCTCCAAAAGTCTTTATACTGCAGTATATCGTTCTAATACTAATCAGCAAATGCTCAAAAACACAGGGGGGTCCCTGCAAAAACGCCGGGGTCACGTGCGAAGCACGCAACCTGGCGGGGACCCAATCATGATTACCAGAAGTTTGAGGAGCTGCTTCGTAAAACTTACAAAACTTACAAGCGGCCAAGGAAAGTTTAACTACTAATAACTAAATAAAAAAAACGCTTTGGGTGTATATAGCAAAATACCCAAGCTCTGACGCGCATCCAACGGCTGGCCCTTTGTCACTTAGACACGTGGCGAGTTCTGGGGTCGCGATACCCCTTCGCAATCGGCGGCCTTGATTAGATCCGGGGGGCTCGATCTACGGCTGGAGGGGTACTGCATCCAACGGCGCCTGGTGCAGCTGCAAGAACAGGACCGGATCGACGGTCCTGGCGCGTGAAGGACGAACTGCAGACGAACACGGCCTGGACGATTTTTGTGCTCCAAAATCTCCACGCACGGCACGATCCGCTCCTCCCCGATGGCAACGAGAGCCTCCTGGAAGAGTCCTTTAGCAGCTAGCGGCTTCAAAAACGGCCTGGGAAGGCCAGCAAACCGTCGCGGCGTGGGTGGACGGGGACTGTTCCAGGTGGGTCGAAGTCCGCAAAAACGAACCCAGGTGGGGTTCTATCGATCCTGGAACCTGCAAGGAAAGAGCAAACACGACAATAGGGGTTTCCAGGGCTTACAAAGGTGGAAGGGGGGTGGAGGTTGCGAGAATGACGCTCGCCGGAGCGAGCTCCGGCGAGGTGGTGGCGTGATGCTAGGATGGAAGTGTCAAATGAAACAGGGGGGTAGCTCACTAATTCTAATGTTATTGGAAGGCTAAAAATGCACAAAAAAAAATGAGAGAAACAACCTTAAGAGCGAAGATGCTCAAGGATGGAACCTCGACGGCCAAGCGTGGCCGGAGATGAGGGAATCTCCTCCGCCGCCTCGACTGAGCTCCGCGCAAGGGCTGGAGGAAGCCTGTCACGCTTCCCGTCCAGAGCCCAACATCTGAGAGTCGAATCAAGGGGTCAAAAGGGTTCAAAGGCAAATGGGAAGAGAGGGTGGTCTTTTGAAAGTTGGCCGAGGCGCGACCTTCAAGGAGCGATCACGGGCGGACGAAGGAGATCTTGGAGGATCTGATAGGCCGGCGGAGATCTAGGATCTATAGGCTAACACTTTCGTGAAGGGACAAAGTTTCCTCGAGCAACGGATCGCGGCGAAAAAATCGAGGAAAAGTGGTTGGCAGGCAGTCTGGCGCACAGCAGGGAGGAGGCAGGAGAGTTGACCAGTCGGGTCAACTTTTCCTAGCCACCTGGTTGGTCCACGTGGACCAACCAGGAAAATCCCTGGAAAAAGAATTCTAAATTCAATTAAAAATATCAAATGATTTAATTAATTTTTAATTATAAAATGAAAAGTGTTTGTAATTTTGTGTAGTATTTTATTCTTATTTTTAATTATTTTTATGAGGTATATTTTTACAAGTTTGCATTTATGCCCCTATAGGTATCTATATCTATATATTTAAGTATTCTATTTTTATTTAGGTGTTTTTAATTTATTTTATTTTGGTTTTTATTTTCTAAAATTATAAAATACTTTTATATACACAAATATATTTTTATTTTAATTTTCTGATATATTTTATATACTTAATAAAATGGAAGTGTTATTTGTATAGGTATAGCTTCATGTATTATACCTATATATTAGATATATACCAGTATTTTTATTTGAGTTTTAATGATGTTTTTATTCTGATTTTAATATACATAATTAGTATAAGTATTATTTACAACATTATAAAAGTATAAAATTATAAAAATAATAAATAAATAATAAATTGAATATTTTAATATGTACAAGTATACAATGAGGGTCCAAAAGTCAACTTTCAAACCGTAGCTCCGCCAAATATGAAACCACCACCATTAATTAGATTATTTTCTTCTATATACAATTAAAGGTGAGTACGCTGCATTTGGAGTTTCCGTTTGTGAGATACGGGTCTGGGAAGTTGGCATTCTGGATTTTTATTCAGACCATAACTTTTTATCTGTACATTATTTTTCTGTGGAGTCAATTTTGTATTTTTCTTTATTAATTTATCTACAACTTTCATGTACAAAGTTTCTTTATTTGATGTATAAAAAGTGGAACCAAAAATAGGTCTCAAACTGAATAAAGAATGAAGAAAATAAAAGGGATTTTATTGGTATTTTTGGCCCTTATCTCCCCCTACTTTATTCCTTGTCGACCTATTCATCAAGATGCCTAGATCTCGGGGTTTCGGGTCATAAAATATTTACAATATTTTATTCTTTTTCTTTTCTTTTCTTTATTCTATAATTTTGGCTTTAAAAACCGCATTTTATACAATATTTATACACATATGCATGAATGCTAAAATGCCTATATTACGCCTATTTACACGCATTTACTAGGGTTTTTAAGGCCAAAATGATAGAATAAAGATGATGAAACGTGGATTCATCATCCCCCTATACTTGCCTTTGCTAGTCCCTAGCAAACACTTATGCAATAAGTGCAGAAAAAGAAAAATAAAGAAAAGAAAAAGAAGAAAGATGGACTAAATTTAATCATCAAACTTGTCTTCACAAAATCAAAGTTTGGAGCTTAAGTCGGACCTTTGGAATTTTAGTGCGGGCGGAACCTTAATGAGAACCGTGTTTGAAATCCAACAGTCCCTGAGAAACCCAAAACTCTGCTCAAGTCTCCTCAATAGCCAGGTCAGAAATATCTCAATTCATACGCAAACTCTTACGACTATGATTCTGACTTGTACAGTGTAAGTGATGGTGGCTCTCCCCAGCTAAAATGACAAAGAGACTGACTTCTCCAGTATGACAACCCAATGATTCCCCAATCCAGCAACTCCATCCTCGAGGAGCGGGGTATTCCCTTCTAAGTTCAAGTGGCAACCAGCTCAAGAGGAGGGGGTGAAGAGAAGAATGGACGGTAGCCAGTGTAGCTACCTATCCTTGGATGCAAGAC
Source organism: Ottelia alismoides (assembly GCA_037367405.1). NCBI lineage: Eukaryota > Viridiplantae > Streptophyta > Magnoliopsida > Alismatales > Hydrocharitaceae > Ottelia > Ottelia alismoides. The sequence continues at coordinate 300,088 of JAZKJV010006839.1, forward strand.
CAGTGTAGTCAAGTCATCCTGCTGCAGGCTCACATGATATGACTTTGGAACTCAAGCTTGCTTATTGACTTTACAACATATGTACATACTTTGCAGGCTTTTTATTTTTGTACATGCCTGAACTCTTTTTTTTTTCTCTTTTTTCTTTCTTTTTTTTTTTTTTGAAATACTATTCACAGCAGCATTTACATAAGGAGTTTTTCCTCTTGAGCCAGTAGACTATCCCTCTTTTGAAGCTTTATCGCAACCCACACCCACCTGTCTTTAGACTTCCTAATCACTGGACGGGTTGGGGTGCACTTCCCTCCCTAGAGGAGGACAAGTGTTTCCACTTGTGTGCGTCTCATACCGGCAAATCCAATCCCCTCACCACTCCAACTGAGTTGAGCCATGTGAAAGGTGCAGGTGTCCAAGTTAGGTCATTATCAACAAGAGTCGTACGTGTGCTCCGAAATACTCTACTTAGGCAGTCAAGAATCCATTGAACCAAGTCTCGTGATCCTCAAAGAATTAAGTCAACTAGACCTGAAGTACCTCAAACCCAGTTCCTATAAGGTTCCTGTTATTAGGTAGATTTTAAGGTCCAATCAAGCTCCAATCTTCGGATTTTACTTAGACTTGTTCAACTATCAAACTCAATCCGAAAAATGCGAATGCTATGCAATGAAATGCAGAAAATATTTTTGTGATGCAATTTTCAAGATTTTGAACTTTTTATGGATTTTTGAAAATATGATGATGATGCATATGCAGATGCAAATTTTTTTGTATTTTTCAAAGAAATTTTTCAAATGTTTTTGGATTTTAATTTTGCAAATGTTTTTGGGTTTTTTTTTTTTGAAAACAAAAAGATTTTGGCTGAAAGCTAGGTAAAAATATGTACACGGGAGTGTTTCTTATTTATACAAGAAGTGGATTTTAAGAATTTACAGGGTAAGTGGTCAATTTTATACATATATATATAGTGGATTTTTGGTGTGATGTGAATATTCCTCAAACTTATTTGAAAACAAGCTTTTCACACAATTTTTGAAAACTATAGTCCAAAATAATTTTTACAAACATTTTACACACATTTGAAAATTATTTTGCAAAGGCTTTCAAAACAGTATATATAGGTTTTTCAAATCATTTTTGCAACCATTTTTCAAACCATTTGCAAATCATTTTTCAAACATTTTATTTCACACAAAGAACAGAAATTTTACAATCCACACAATTTCACACAGGTTGAAAACATGTAACAAAATATTTTCAAAATAGTTTTCAATAGATGTTCACAAAGATTTTCAAGCTATTTTTCAAACATTTTGCAAAAAACATTTTCACCTGATTTATTAATCAGTAAATACAAAAAGAATTTGAGGAATAATCACATCTTTTTATTAAGAATTTTTAATGAATTTTAAAGAATTGTTAGCCATATTTATTAAGAAAGTACGAGTTATGGCTAAAGTATATACGTAGTATATACGACCCCCCTATACTTAGCTTGAGCTATGTCCTCATAGATCGGAGAGAAAAGAGAAGACATAACTCGTACTAAGTATAGGCAAGTCTAAAGAATGGATGAATGAATCAATGAGAAGTTGACCGTCCCCCCTATACTTAGGATCAAATAATCCTAAGTATAGCAGACTGTACACAAAGCAGGGAGGGTCAAGGGTGGGAATGAACAGATCGTACTCAGATTGTCTCCCCCTATACTTAGGGTAAGATATCCCTAAGTATAGACAAGAAGAGGAGACAATGGAGAGGATCGAAAAGAATAGAGAAACTCGGGGTGCCAACCCCCCTATACTTAGGACAAAGTACGTCCTAAGTACAGAAAACTGTCTACAAGGGCGGCACCTTTTCGGTAGATGAAGAAGATAGAAGAGGAAAAGAAGAAAAGAAGAAAAGAGATGAAGATGGAAGAAGAGATCGTGAGGATGTACACGTCACTCCCCCTATACTTAGGGTAAAAGAAGCCCTAAGTATAGGCAACAACAGGAGTGATCAGACGGAACGACAAAAGAGCACTCGGCTCGTCCACCCCCCTATACTTAGGACAAAGTACGTCCTAAGCAAGGCAGACACGAGAATGGGTGGACGAGCAATACGGTAGAGAGAACAGAGGTACACAGAAGTGAATATACAATAGAGATGGATATACAGATGGTCAAGAAGGTAGAAAGCGAACCTTCTTGCGGCACCGCTGAGGAATGGATCTGGTGTGATGCAGGTCGACATCGGGGTCCATAGTGGACGAAAGCCGATCAGGGTCGACACAGTGAAGGTCCTCAGTGGAATTGAATCTGAAAGGGACGAACTGGTCAATGGAAGTAGTACGGCTAGGTTCTCCCTTGGCGGTCCTCTGGTGTAAAGGCACAGACGTGTGAGTGAAAGAAGTGTGACTCGGTCCGGCCTTGGGAGTCTCGCTGGTATCAAAGTGAAATGAGATAAACTCATCATCATCGGAAGTAGTGTACTCAGAGTCATCCTGCGAGGAGTCATCCAGGTCAAAACCAAAAGGCACGAACTCATCGGTGGAAGTAGTCGAACTCTGTTCGTCCTCTATAATCTCAACTGGATCATCTTTTTCATCAAAAGGTCCGAATCTCTGAAGAAAAGCAACAAAATCAAATTCGGCCTTAGTCTCATCAGTATCTACATGGACAGGAGCGGACTCATCAGTGGAAGTAGTCAGAGCATGTTCGTCCTGTATAGTCTCTATATCTGCCCTCCGCTCAATGGTGTCAATCGTGTAAATCCCGCGGATATCATCAACACATCGCCAATCACAGGAAGCGGAAACACCAAGGTCTATGCTTTCCGAGCTTTCCTCCTTGGAGAGGAATTCTCGGGTCTCATCATCGGTCATAAAGAAAGTCTCTCTGATATCCTCATATAGATCATAGTCCTTGGGGTCAGCCAAGATAGGTGAAGTCGCATCAGGTGCGGGTCTCTGGTCAGCAGTGGGTGCGGTGATCACTGCTTCGCCCTCGTCAGCAGGACGGAAGCGAATCTCTCCTGTTCCGTAGTCAATAACGACCCTCGCAGAGGCAAGGAATGGTCGTCCCAGGATGATTGGAGAATGCTCCCCTGTGGAGGTCTCCATGGGCAATACGACAAAATCAACATTGTGGCTCGTGCCCTGAATCGAAATAACGACGTTTTCAAGGATACCCTTCGGCCTCTTTATGGATCCATCAGCAAACTGAACGATCATCCTGGTTTTCTTCAGAGGCCCTAAGTGAAGAGACTGTACCAGCGAGAAGGGTATGATGCTAATCGAAGCACCGCCGTCTAGGAGAGTGCGATCACATGTGTGGTCAGAGATGGTGCAGCTAATGAAAGGTGTGGCAGTGTTCCTCTTCTTAGGAATGGGACGGTGTGTGATGGCATGGGCAGTGGCCATGGTCAAGATATGACGCTCAGATCTGCTCCTCCGCTTTCTCTTCTTGGGAAGAGGAGCAGATGAATAGGTCATGGCCTGCTGAAGTGGGGCACGGATAATCTCATGAATGGTGGCCACCACTTCGAGTTCAGTCAGAATTTTTTTGAATTTTTGGACCTCCTCCATACAAGGGAGGAAGTCGGAATCAGCATATACACGAGGCATGCCAAGAGCAGTCTGTATAGCGGCATCCTCGGGGTCAAAGGTGGGACTGGGTGTGAATGCATGTGTGGTCAAGAAGTCTGGCAAGTGGGCGCTCTCCTCACAGTCCGACTCGATCGTGTGTCTCCCGAAATCTTTTTGTGTTTTTAAAATTTTCTCATTTTTTTGTATTTTGGGCGATTGCAAGCTCTCATGGAAATCCTCGAGTGAACCCATATCATCAAATGGTGGAATATCATGGTCGCTCTTATTGGTACTAGTGAGGGTGTCAATCCTCTGTCTCATATGATCCATCATCTGGGTCAAGTGCTCAAGGGTGGACTCCATGAAAGGTGACTCCATCAGCTCAGTCTCGGGTGGATGTGAAGGTGGAGGCGGATAATACATAGGTGGAGATAGAGGTGGGTGTGGGTAGAAATCCGAGTCCTGATACTGTGGCTGAGGCGGATATGTACAAAAGTCAGGAACAAAGTCCTCCTGGAAAAAAGGAGGTGGACCGGCTGGAGTGAAGGAGGGATCCGCGAAGTCCGGATAGAATACGCTCCAGTCGGCCATCTCGAAACAAAAGAAAATGATCGGGAGAGCACGATGGTCAAGTCAAGAGAATGAAGAAGAAGGCGCAAATGCGCAGGGATGATCTAGGACACACAAAACAATCACAACCAAAAAATAAAAAGAATACAAACCCTCAATTCACCTACTCAACTCGGTAGAGACCACAATAGCGGTCTTTTTATCTTGTCTGTTTTAGAGTTAGGTGAGAAGTCCAAAAGTTACACAAACACTTAGGGGCTCAATGGGATTTGGGCACTAATCCTTAGTGTGTGCGTGAGCAAGTAAAACGAAGACAATGAGGGGATTACTCGCCCCAAGACAAATTTTTCTTTTTGGTCGGTTTTAGGGTCAAGTAATGTTAACAGTCCCAATTTTATTGGTTATCACTTTTTTTGGATTTTTAGTGAGAAATGCACGAACCTAACGAGGAGTCAATTCCTTTAAGATCCTAGGTTGGCAAAATCAGAGGTAGAGTCGGAAAAGCAATGCAAGCGTCAAATCAATGATGGATGCTAAAGAGAAATGCTCACCTTGCCTCCAGCACTCTACATGCAAGGATGCTCAGCAGAATTGAAACCTGTCTATATGCAAATGCAAAAGCCGATGAAATCGCCCTAAGTTTCAGAAATTGCTATTATCGTGAAGAACCACAAGTTGACCGCCAATCCTCAACCCTAGAGTCCGGTCTAGGCTCACCCCTCCTCTGCTTAACAAATTGAGGGTAGGAGAAAGCGCTTTGCGGGGAGAGCTCGCGGCGCGACGGATCGAAGATGATGAATCAACTGTTTAAATTTGACTAAGTCCAAACGCGACTATAGGAACATGCAAGGTATTAGGTGTTTGGCCTTAGTCTATCGCAAGCAATCCTAAAACTACGGGCTCAATCACACAAAAGAAAGAAAATCGGAAAACAAAACAAAATAAAAGAATGCGAAGAAAAGCCGAAGAAAACCACGGGAGCCCCCAAGTGAACAATCACTTGGAAATTAGGCTCAAATGTCCAAGTTCGGGGTACCTGTATTATTACAAATATAATGGTCTCTCTCTCACAAAAATTACACAAATAAATGCAATAAAAGAAAATGCAACTAAAATAGAGCGCGGTCTTCAAAATTTCCTCTTCGTCTCCTCGGCGCTCGGCTGGCAGATGCCGGCTTCACGTGGGTGCGTAGGCGCCTAGGGTGGAGCGCCTCCCTCGATCCGCGGTACCTCGCACAAAGTCAACAAGAGAGGGGGTTAGACAGCTCAACAGATATATCAAAGATAAGGAACAATAAAATAGCAAAAACGAAAGCCGCGAAATAAACAATCAATCACAATCACGACAAGACCCGAACTAAGCGTTGTTGCTCCCCGGCAACGGCGCCATTTGAAAACTCGGATTTTGCGAGGGTCAAAATAGTCCACACAAGGCGGGACTACAGTGTCGCTGAGCGACCGCTCACGAAACCCGAATTAATCAACAATTAACCCACAACAGATAAATCAAGCAATGAAAGTAAATGTGCGGAGTTAAAATTTATTATAACTCTACAACAAAGATGTGTATAGTGCAAGTATTGTAGAGGTCGAACACAGGGAGCAGACAGGTAGATCGGGGCACAAGTGCTCAAAAATGTGTGTGAATGTGATCAAAGGCCTATTATGCTATTTTTTTGTGGGTTTTGAATTTTATATTTTTTTATTTAATTTTTAATTTTATAATTTTGTATTTTGATTTTTAATTTACTGATTTTGTATTTTTCTTTTTATATTTTATATCTTTTTATTTTCTTTTTCAATATTGGAATGTAAAGACAATGCAATAAAAGGAAAACTAAAGTATTTATAAAAATAGACAAAAATACTCAAAAATAAGGAAATAAAGTCTTTTTGGTCTTTTTATACTTTTTTACTGTTTTTGTGATTTTTGGGTAATTTTTAGAATGTTTTTGGTATTTTTAATTTAGCAAAATAAAGAAAACAGTGAAGAAAATACAACGCTGAAACTAAAATGGAGAAATAAAATAGCAATTAGTAACAAAAATTCTCCAAATTAATTTTCACTCAAAGATAATAAAACAAAGAAAATCTAGGAAAAGAAAACACTATTTTTGGATTTTTTATGAATTTTATAATTTTTTTATGAAGGTTTTTAGAGTTTTGCAATTTTTAGGAGTTTGGTTTTATATTTTTTAATGATTTTTGGCTGGGAGTTAAAACAAACTAAAAGACACAAAATATATTTTTTTTGGAATTTTTCTGAAGCGTTTTTATATTTTTTAGTGATTTTCTAATGCAAACAGTGCTGAAAATAGGTGTTTTTGAATTTTTATAAATAATAAAATGCAATAATTACGAAAAATAAAAATATGACATAAATCTACAATGCAACAGGAACTTAAGTTAATTTTTGTAGATTTTTGAGGGTTTAATAGATGCATGCAATAATTAGATCAACAAAAGGAAACTACACTCTGGCCAGGGGTATTTTGGTAATTATCTAAAAATGCGAGGGCCTACGCGCAAAAATACCAAAGCTAAATAACTGGCATGGAAACTTTCAGGACCAAAAAAAACAACAACCAAAACACGAGGGTATCCCCGCAAAATCTCCAGACCCACGTGCGTACACACGTGGACCTGGCAGGGGTATATCCGAAATTATCAAAAATCGTGAGGGCTTGATTGCAAATCTCCAAAAGTCTTTATACTGCAGTATATCGTTCTAGTACTAATCAGCAAATGCTCAAAAACACAGGGGGGTCCCTGCAAAAACGCCGGGGTCACGTGCGAAGCACGCAACCTGGCGGGGACCCAATCATGATTACCAGAAGTTTGAGGAGCTGCTTCGTAAAACTTACAAAACTTACAAGCGGCCAAGGAAAGTTTAACTACTAATAACTAAATAAAAAAAACGCTTTGGGTGTATATAGCAAAATACCCAAGCTCTGACGCGCATCCAACGGCTGGCCCTTTGTCACTTAGACACGTGGCGAGTTCTGGGGTCGCGATACCCCTTCGCAATCGGCGGCCTTGATTAGATCCGGGGGGCTCGATCTACGGCTGGAGGGGTACTGCATCCAACGGCGCCTGGTGCAGCTGCAAGAACAGGACCGGATCGACGGTCCTGGCGCGTGAAGGACGAACTGCAGACGAACACGGCCTGGACGATTTTTGTGCTCCAAAATCTCCACGCACGGCACGATCCGCTCCTCCCCGATGGCAACGAGAGCCTCCTGGAAGAGTCCTTTAGCAGCTAGCGGCTTCAAAAACGGCCTGGGAAGGCCAGCAAACCGTCGCGGCGTGGGTGGACGGGGACTGTTCCAGGTGGGTCGAAGTCCGCAAAAACGAACCCAGGTGGGGTTCTATCGATCCTGGAACCTGCAAGGAAAGAGCAAACACGACAATAGGGGTTTCCAGGGCTTACAAAGGTGGAAGGGGGGTGGAGGTTGCGAGAATGACGCTCGCCGGAGCGAGCTCCGGCGAGGTGGTGGCGTGATGCTAGGATGGAAGTGTCAAATGAAACAGGGGGGTAGCTCACTAATTCTAATGTTATTGGAAGGCTAAAAATGCACAAAAAAAATGAGAGAAACAACCTTAAGAGCGAAGATGCTCAAGGATGGAACCTCGACGGCCAAGCGTGGCCGGAGATGAGGGAATCTCCTCCGCCGCCTCGACTGAGCTCCGCGCAAGGGCTGGAGGAAGCCTGTCACGCTTCCCGTCCAGAGCCCAACATCTGAGAGTCGAATCAAGGGGTCAAAAGGGTTCAAAGGCAAATGGGAAGAGAGGGTGGTCTTTTGAAAGTTGGCCGAGGCGCGACCTTCAAGGAGCGATCACGGGCGGACGAAGGAGATCTTGGAGGATCTGATAGGCCGGCGGAGATCTAGGATCTATAGGCTAACACTTTCGTGAAGGGACAAAGTTTCCTCGAGCAACGGATCGCGGCGAAAAAATCGAGGAAAAGTGGTTGGCAGGCAGTCTGGCGCACAGCAGGGAGGAGGCAGGAGAGTTGACCAGTCGGGTCAACTTTTCCTAGCCACCTGGTTGGTCCACGTGGACCAACCAGGAAAATCCCTGGAAAAAGAATTCTAAATTCAATTAAAAATATCAAATGATTTAATTAATTTTTAATTATAAAATGAAAAGTGTTTGTAATTTTGTGTAGTATTTTATTCTTATTTTTAATTATTTTTATGAGGTATATTTTTACAAGTTTGCATTTATGCCCCTATAGGTATCTATATCTATATATTTAAGTATTCTATTTTTATTTAGGTGTTTTTAATTTATTTTATTTTGGTTTTTATTTTCTAAAATTATAAAATACTTTTATATACACAAATATATTTTTATTTTAATTTTCTGATATATTTTATATACTTAATAAAATGGAAGTGTTATTTGTATAGGTATAGCTTCATGTATTATACCTATATATTAGATATATACCAGTATTTTTATTTGAGTTTTAATGATGTTTTTATTCTGATTTTAATATACATAATTAGTATAAGTATTATTTACAACATTATAAAAGTATAAAATTATAAAAATAATAAATAAATAATAAATTGAATATTTTAATATGTACAAGTATACAATGAGGGTCCAAAAGTCAACTTTCAAACCGTAGCTCCGCCAAATACGAAACCACCACCATTAATTAGATTATTTTCTTCTATATACAATTAAAGGTGAGTACGCTGCATTTGGAGTTTCCGTTTGTGAGATACGGGTCTGGGAAGTTGGCATTCTGGATTTTTATTCAGACCATAACTTTTTATCTGTACATTATTTTTCTGTGGAGTCAATTTTGTATTTTTCTTTATTAATTTATCTACAACTTTCATGTACAAAGTTTCTTTATTTGATGTATAAAAAGTGGAACCAAAAATAGGTCTCAAACTGAATAAAGAATGAAGAAAATAAAAGGGATTTTATTGGTATTTTTGGCCCTTATCTCCCCCTACTTTATTCCTTGTCGACCTATTCATCAAGATGCCTAGGTCTCGGGGTTTCGGGTCATAAAATATTTACAATATTTTATTCTTTTTCTTTTCTTTTCTTTATTCTATAATTTTGGCTTTAAAAACCGCATTTTATACAATATTTATACACATATGCATGAATGCTAAAATGCCTATATTACGCCTATTTACACGCATTTACTAGGGTTTTTAAGGCCAAAATGATAGAATAAAGATGATGAAACGTGGATTCATCAGATAGCCTCCACCCAACGACTCACATAATCCACGGCCAACAGAATGTACTCAAATCCCTGACTCTTAGGGAATGGACCCATGAAATCGATGCCCCATGCGTCAAAAACCTCACAGAAGTGAATGGGCTACATCGGCATCATATCACGCTGTCCACAAGTGCCCATCCTCTGACAGTCAGTACACCTCTTCACGAACTCATCTGAGTCCTTGAAGAGGGTAGGCCACCACAAACCGGATTGGAGCACTTTCTGTGCCGTTCTCCTCCCAGAATGATGTCCTCCTGCCTCAAGCTTGTGGCAGTAAGTGAGGACGCTATGGTGTTCCTCCTGAGGAATACACCGACGCCAGACGCTATCCCCTCCTTCGTGGTAAAGGATGGGATCCTCCCAATGGTAAGACTTGGCCTTCGCTAGGAAGGTCTCAAGCCTCTGTCTAGGCCAATCTTGTGGGACTTTCCCAGCAACGAGAAAGTTCACAATATCGGCATACCATGGGAGTGAGGCGATAGCAAGGATCGCCTCATCTGGGAAGGTATCTCTGATAGGATCAATCTGCTCGGTCTCCTCAGGCTGCTCTAATCGGGAGAGGTGATCCGCCACCACATTCTTGACTCCAGGCTTATCCTTAATCTCAATGTCGAACTCCTGGAGTAGAAGGATCCATCTAGTCAGTCTGGCCTTGGCATCCTTCTTTGCCATGAGGTACCTGATGGCGGTGTGATCTGTAAACAAAGTCACTCTAGATCCGATGATATATGATCTAAACTTATCCAGGGCAAACACTACGGCTAGCATCTCCTTCTCTGTGATTGTATAATTCCGCTGGGCGGAATCCAATGTGCGGCTAGCATAGTGTATAGCAAATGGTACTCCATCCCTCCTCTGTCCCAGCACTGCCCCTACGGCAAAATCAGAGGCGTCCGTCATGATCTCGAATGGGAGAGACCAATCAGGTGGCTGGAGGACAGGAGCCTCAATCACGCACTGCTGGAGAGTAGCAAATGACGAAAGACACTTGTCATCGACAAGGAACTCGGTGTCTTTCGTCAAGAGGTCGGTCAACGGTCGGGCAATCCTGCTAAAATCATGAATGAATCTCCTGTAAAATCCAACGTGCCCCAGGAATGACCGTAACTGCCTCAGATTGGACGGCGGAGTGAGTTTCCTAATGACATCAACCTTGGCCGGATCAACCTCCATGCCCCTGTTGGAGATGATGTGGCCAAGCACCGTCCCTTGAGTCACCATGAAGTGACTCTTCTCCCAAGATAGCACCAAGTGATACTCAATACATCGCTGAAGTACTCGATCTAGGCAGTCAAGACAAGAATCAAATCCGTCGCCGTAGATCGAGAAATCATCCATGAAGACCTCAAGGCACTCCCCTACCATGTCCGAAAAGATCGACAGCATGCACCTCTGAAAAGTCGCAGGGGCATTGCATAGCCCAAATGGCATGTGTCGAAAAGCGTATGTGCCGAAGGGACAGGTAAAGGTGGTCTTCTCCTGATCCTCAGGAGCGATGGCCACTTGGTTGTAGCCCGAGTACCCATCCAGGAAGCAATAATGGCTCTTCCCTGCCAGTCTCTCAATGATCTGGTCAATAAAAGGCAGGGGGAAATGGTCCTTCTTGGTGGCTTGGTTGAGTCTCCTATAGTCAACACAAACCCTCCAAGAGGTGGGTACTCGTGTAGCAATCTCCTCTCCCGACTCACTGATCACAGTCGTGATGCCCGTCTTCTTGGGCACCACATGCAAGGGGCTGACCCACTTGGAGTCGGAAATGGGATAAATAAAACCTGCACCCCACCACTTCGATATTTCCTTCATGACAACCTCTCTCAGGTTGGGGTTCAGACGCCGCTGGAACTCACGCGACGGCTTCGCCCCATCCTCGAGATAGATGTGGTGGGAGCACACTGATGGACTAATCCCATGGAGATCTGCTACGCTCCATCCAATCGCCTTGCGGTTCTTTTCAAGAACCCCCATCAAACGGGATTCCTGCTCTCCAGTCAACTCGGCGGAGATGATGACTGGGTACATCTCTGGATCGCCCGCAAGGAATCGATACTTCAGCGAAGTAGGGAGCGGCTTCAGCTCTGGAATGCTGGGTGCCGGCAAATCTGGTTGTGGAAGAAACTGAGTGAACGCTGCAAGGTTGGCCAAATCTGCCTGGGAAAGTGAAAGTGTACTCTCGCAAACTGGATCGGGAGAAGGCTGCTCAACTATACTGTCTCTGCTCGGCTCTGCATCTACCTCCTCCTCATCCCTAGGCTCAGCTGAACTCAGGTCTGGCATCTGATCATAACAATCGGCCCAATCAGACTCTGAATCCGAGGGATCTGCATCAGAAACGGTGGCATCAGCACCACCGGAAAACAAGGTGGCATCAGCACCACCAGAAAACAAGGTGGCATCAGCACCACCATCACAAATCATCGTGCTGCGATCAAGGACCGGCTCTGCTGCCGCAATGGTATCCTGAACCAGGTTTGTGCTCTCCAGACTCTCCTCTGCTGTCATCTCTGCATCAGCTGTGTCTGAAAGTGAGAGGGTGGTCTGTGTCTCAAGGTCTGCCCAAGCTGCCTCATCATCTGTGATCACAAAATCACAGTCCTGGTGGATGTCTGGCTCTGCGTCTGTCAGCTGCTCTGAATCGGTACTTACATCCGAGCGGGATCTGAATCTGGCTCTATAGTCCTCGACCGTCTCTATTTGTATACTCTCGCCCTGGACGCGAAAGTACACCTTCCCACTATCATGATCAGTCACCGCCTTGGCTGTGGCCAAGAACGGACGACCAAGGATGATGGGGGTATCGGTCACTGACTCAGGGATCTCCATGTCCAACACTACGAAGTCCACGGGGAATTGCAGACCCTGAATCGTGACGATAACGTCTCGTAATAACCCCTTCGGCCTCTTGACAGATCGATCAGCGAACTGAAGGACTGTCCTGCTCTGTCGAAGAGTGCCCAACTCGAAGCGGTCGAGAAGGGCTGCCGGAAGTAGGTTGATCGACGATCCGCTATCTAAAAGAGTACGGTCGAACCACTGCTCACTAATCTGGCATCTGACATACGGGGCCCCTGCATCTGGCCTCTTGGCTGGCAGTCGGTTCTGGATCGCAAAGCACGTGGCTTTGGTCAGCACATGGATCTCTGAAGTGTGGTTCCTCCTCCTCCTCCTGACTGTAGTCCTCTCTCTCAAAGATCTCTGGAGAAGGGGGATGTGCTGCAAAGCCTCCTGGAGGGTCAGCTGAATGTGAAATCGGTCTATCATGCTCTGGCTGAACTCCTCAAGCTCTCTCTTTTTTGGATCATTTTTCTTCCCCTTCCCCATCTGAAGGGCTCTAGGGAAGGGGATCACTGGGTCCTTCTCAGATGAAGGACTAGGAAAAGGTCTAGACGGTTCAAGGACCGGATCCACACATACATCATGCACCACAGTGGGACCAGAAGAAAGTAAACCTTTTCCTTTATTCATAGCAGAATTCTGAGATACATGGACACGAGGAAAAACATCAGATCTCTCTCTACAAACACCGGTGGCCTCAGTACCACCACGGGCTGGCTGCTCTGCTGCTGCTGAAGGAAGACGTCGCGCGGCATCAGTACCGCGGGCTGGCTCGGCTGCATGGGTGGCATCAATACCACCTCCTAGCTCTGGTGAAGTGGCGGCCTCAGTACCGCCGGTGGGATCAGCATCCTTGGTGGCATCAGTACCACCGTCATCATCTGGAGCGGCCTCAGTACCGCTCTCCTCCTCCTCCTGTGGCGCCTCGGGATGGTGCTCAGATGAGGCGCCGCCGCCTGCTGGGGTCCTACCGCTCCTAAGTGTGACAAAATCAGCATCAAATAAATCCGAAGATGTATCATCAAATGGGTCACTAGGAGTGGCTGACTCAGTAGGTACTACCTGCTCAGACTTCCGCTTGAGGCTGTTCGGATTGGGCTCTATCTGGGCTGGTATGGCGGCCTTCCCTCTCACCAGGTCCCGCATCTCCTGGCGGAACTCGTCCATCTCCCGTCGGAATGTAGCCTGCTGGTCCGTGAGGAGGCGGGCGATATCATCCAAAGCGGGGCTCTCATGGGAGCCCGACGGGTGGCCTCTCTGTGCATGAGGCTGTGGCTGCTGGTAAGGGTAAGAGGGGTAGGAAGGAGGGTGCTGCTGGTGCTGGTATCCCTGGTGAGCCTGCTGCTCACGTCTCCAAGGCTGTCCCTGCTGCTGATAGGGACGAGGACCGTAGGCTGACTGCTGCTGATACGCTGGGGGCTGCTGTTGCGGCTGGTGATGGTCTCTCTGCTGGGAGTACTGCCCTCCCTGACCTGACGGCTGCTGCTGGGGCTGGGCACCACCACTCCCCCACCTGAATCCGGGATGGTCTCGTCGGATCCCAGGCTGGGGACGGTCGTACCAGATCCCGTTGACATCCATCAACGGCTCTGCATCCAAGGGGGCTGGCGGGAGTACTGCCAGAGGCTGGTCCGGCTGGTAAACCACCATCTGCATCTCTGGAGATGGTGGAGACTGGTAGGTGGGCTGCAGCTGCTGGTACGGCTCCGCCTGTACAAGGTGAACCTGTCTAGGCTGCACTGGGGTGCTGGAGCGCTGGGACGAGCTGCTGCTGCTGCCGGCGTCGCCTCGCGACTGAAGACGGGGCTGAGAAGCCGTCTGTGTCTCCTGGAGATACATGAGCTGTGTCTTCAGGTCGCTCAAGACCTGTGCCATCTGATCCATCTGTGCTATGCTCTGGCACTGCTTCTTCTCTATCAGCTCCATGCGGTCCAACTTCTCGCTGATGATGCCCATGTCCGCAGCTAACGACTCTAACTGTGTTGCTGCTGTGGCTGCGGACGAACTGGAAGGACCTGCATCTACCCGTGCTATCCTCTGGTACTGCACGGGTCCTGGCTGATGTGGCTGGGTCTTCTGGGTATAAAGCCGGGTCTGGGACATGACCATGTAGTTCTCTGCCATCTCCTCAAAAATAGCCCAGACCTGGTCGTGGTCCTTGGCGAAGTAGGACCCGCCACAAGAAGCATTCACCAGGCCCTGTAGCTCTGGTGACAGTCCGCTGAAGAAGCTCTGAACTAGGTTCGGCTTCGTGATATCATGGTGCGGGCATCTGTCCAGGAGCTCTCTGAACCTCTCCCAAGCCTCGTGAAACTGCTCGTTGGGGAACATGGAGAAGTTGCTGATCAGGGCCCTCGCTGCATTCGTCCGCCCGAGTGGATAGTACTTGTTCAAGTACTCGGTGTGGAGCTGCTCCCAGGTATAGACAAATCTCCCCAAATGCTTCAGCCAAGTGGCTGCTCTATCTGCCAGTGAGAAGGGGAATGCGATCATCCTGATCGTGTCCTGGTCCACATGTCTGTCGTGGATAGTGTTGCATATCATCAGAAACTCCTGGAGGTGGAGGTGGGGCTCCTCTGTAGCAAGTCCATGGAACCGCGGGAGCATCTGCAAAGTGTTCGGGGGGAACTTGAAGTCCCCCACGATGGCTGGAACCACAACCCAATGGTGCATCAAAGTAGATCCGGGATTGTGTAAATCCCGCATCGGTCTCGGTGGTCCTGCTCCTCCTGCGGCTGCTGCCGCTGCGGCGGCGACGGCGGCTGCTGCTGCTGCTGCTGCGGCTCGTGCCTGTGCATCTGCATCCAGGATCTCCTCAGGCTCGCTCTGCTGGTCTCTCTCTAATCTGAGCCTCTCCAACTCACGCCTCATCTCCATCATGAAAGCTCCCTGATCGCGGAGCTGCTGCTGAACTGTATCAAGTGATGCAATCAGGGTGGAGTTGATCGCTCCCTGGTCTAGTACAATATGCTCTGGTCTGCGGGAGTGATCATCAGAACTGCCTGCTCCGGCCATCTCGACGTCTGCAAAACCAAATGAGCCCAACTCAGGTGCCGTCAAATGAATCAGTCTCTCCTCGGGCTCATGTCTCTCGGGAAGGTCAGAAAGGGGATCGAGGGGGAACAGGGTGGAGTCGTACTCGGGCTCGGAGAGCTGGTCTGAGCTCTCGCGAGCCAACCTAGATGATGAGGTAGACGTGCCCGAAAGCGGTGCAGCCAGAGGCTGCCTAAGAGACCGTCTACCCATCATCTTGATCTAGCGAGTAGGGCGGATGAGATCTGGAAAAACTATGATATGAAAACAAACCCCCGGTTCACCAACGCAACGCGAGCTGAAGACCGTGAAAGTTCGGTCAAATTATCTTGTCGATTTTATTTTGGTGAACACACAAATATCAGAGCGCTTACGTGACCTGTTGGGATATCCGCTGCTAACCCCAACCGACTGTCCCGCACGGAAGAGTCGGTAGTCAGTCGAGTTTAGCAACGGGGGGCTCTACCTAGTGTGCGGGGTCACTCTCTCGCGCATACAAACCAAGCAATGAGGGGGTTGCTCTCCCCAAGACAGAATTTTTAGGGTGAGCGAGTTTTAAGGTCAATAGTCTTAGCAGTCCCAATTTTATGATTGCACTTTTTATGTATTTTTCAAATCAAACAAAATCGCCTAACGAATTTTTCGGTTCTCCTGGTTATTAAGTCCAAAATCGGGGGGAGAAGTCGAAAAAGCCGATGCACGAAAAATCAATGATGCATGCAAAGTCAGAAATGCGTACCTGTCTCCAGCTCTCTACATGCAAAATGATCCGCGCATAAAATAAAGACAGAAATGTAAACTAAGCTATATGATGCAACGGTGAAAGCCGAGTCCTAGACGAGCAACTTCTAGCGAAGAACCGTCTAACCGGTCACCGACCTCCAAGCCAAAGGGTCCGGTCTTGGCTCGTCCCTCCCCTGCCCGACAAATCGGGGGTAGGTAAGCGCTTTACAGGACGGGCTACGGCACGTAGGCTACGAAAGCTAGCGAGTCGGTTATTTTTATTATTTATTTTAAGTAGGTCCAATTACGATCTAATAGGAACAGATAAGCCTTAGGTGTGTGGATCCTACTCAGTTACGTCACAATCACCAGAAAGTCCTAAATCTAGGGGCTCGAGCAAAAACCGCGAAAAATCCGGAAAATGATAGTAAGAAAGGAAAAATAAAGCCGCGTGAAAAGCCGCGAAAAAGCCGCAAGTCCTAATGGGTCCCCCGAGCACGCCGGTGCTCGGCGAAACAGACCTGCTACGGTCTAAGTGTCCAAACAGTCTCAGAAGTCCTGTCCCTGTATTATTACAATAATAATGAATAAATGAAAGAAAACTACCCTAATACCTCACCCACTCAACTCTCTCTCTCTCGCTCTCTCCTGCGGCTTCGTAGAGAAAGAAGCCGCCTCCGAACTCCGCGGTTGCACCGGCTCCTCGAAAGTCGCCTCCGCGGTCCTCGGGCCCTCGCAAGAAAGACAGAAGAGTGATCAGACCAATAAACAATAATCAAATAATGAATGAAAATAAAAGCAAGGGTATATGTGCAAAAATGGAAATAAAATAAACACTCAATAGAAAACAAAAATAAAAATAAAAGAAAATCAAAATAAAACAAAAATAAAACAAAAAGAAACTAAATACAAAAGCCGCGAAAAAGCCGCGAGCTCTGAAGAGCCGCGAAAAGCCGCGAAAATAAAAACGAAAAGAAAATCAAAAACAACTACTAAGTCGTGCTCCCCGGCAACGGCGCCATTCTGATAACCACCCGAAAGACCTCTAGACCCGGGTGAAGGTAATAAAACAAGGGTCGTTGCGACCCGGATCTCAGAGGATAGGTGTATCAAGAAAAATCAACCACTCAAACAGATAAAAATAATCAAGCACGAAAGCGAGCGGTCTAGCTATAAGATTAACCTGGTATAGCTCCCAGGGTCGAACACAAGGAGCACGGGTTGGCCTAGGGCCTACGAAGTAGTAAAAAGAAAATAAAATGAAAAACAAGGATTTTTAATGGTTTTTAATAATTTTATATTTTTTTGGATTTTTGAATTATAAAGAAAATAAAAGAAAGTAAAATCAAGCCAACTTAAGCAATTTATTTAACACACCAAAAATTAAGCAAAAATTAAAGAAAAATTGTTTTTATGTTTTTTAGGTTTTTAAGTGTTTTTGGTGAATTTTTGGTATTTTTCTAATGTATATTTTATTTTATAAAAATCAAACAGTGCTCAAAAGCCTAGGTACTGTCCAGCAAGGCTTGAAACCCAAAAATAAAATATTTATGGATCTCAACAAGCCCTGGAGGTAATTTTCCTGTAATCTAGAAAGAATAAGGAAATTTTGGGCACCTAAATTATTGTTTTTGGATTTTTATACTATTTATTATAATTTTTATGAGTTTTTAGGGGTTTTTAGATTTTTAGGGTTTTTAAGCAATGAAAAATAGCCAAAATTTGCTAGAAAATCAAACAACACACAAGAAACAGTAACTAATTTTTTTGGAATTTTTGAAGGTGTTTTTATATTTTTTTGATATTTTTAAACCTAGACAGTAGCTAAAAAGGATGTTTTTGAATTTTTAAAAAAATACTAAATGAAATCAAAAATGTCCTCAAAAATTCTCAAAAATCCAACAACATGGCAGGAGCCATGTGTCAAATTTTCATCGAATTTGGAGGTGGTTTGATATTTATTCAAAAATCAAAGAGGGGGCACTGTGCACAGGGACGTAAGTGCAAATACCCGCAAGTCTGGGGGCCAAGGTGCAAAAATCCCAGCTAAACACGCGCGTGGCGCGTGCCTGGGGCACTCAGGGGCCTTTTGGTAATAAAAACCAAGTTCCTGGACCTTTTGGTAACTCGTACCAAAAGTCCAGGGGCTTGGATGCAAAAATCCCACTAAAATCCGCACATGCGTGAATAAAAGGCTCACAGGGGCATAAATGCAATTACCAAAAAGTTATCATTCATTCAATAACCCTCCAGAACTACAGTATAAAAAATGCAAATAGCCCAAACAAGGCACGTGGCGAAGCACGTGAGGTCACATACACAGGGGTATAAATGCGAAACTAAACAAGTCCAAGGTCCTCAGTGCAAATTACCCTACGTAAATAAAATAACTAAAATATTTACAGGACTAGAAATAAAAGACTCAAACTACGAGGGGGCCTAAGTAATTTACCCCTTATTAAGTCGACGGCTCGATGGCGGACGCGTGGCGAATCGGACGGCTCAGGTGCCGGGCGCCTCTTCTCTTCTGCAGCACGTGGGCAATCGACGGTCCAGAGGGAGACACGTGGGAGATCTAGTGGTTCAGGTGCTACGCCCTCTCTCCTCTGCTCTGACGGTCCGGATGACGCCTCGAATAAATCAACGACTGCTGCTCCTCGAAGAACGGACGATCAAGATTAAAACTGGGAGCGGAGGCTGATCGGACGGTGCTGGAGGATGGTGGAAGAACACTCAGCCGGCGAGCTTCGCCGGCCTCGTGCGTGAGCTGTAGACCTCCTCAGCTGCTCCTGATGATCGGAGAAGATCCGCGGTGATGCCCCGCGGCTGGTGGTAGCCTCCGATGGCCCACCCGGGCCCTGGAGGGGCTCCGGCGAGCTCGGCGGCGGTGAGCTCCTGGACCTGATGTGAGGGGGGCTCAGATGTCCTCCTTCTAACCTGCAAGATGTACCAGAAGCTTCGCGGGTCGAGGGCAAAGTGCCTCGACCCGAAGAAGCGAAGTGAAGGTGAACGGGGCGTCGGGGCGAATGAGCTCCGGCGAGCGGAGGATGGGGGAGCTCGACTCCCAGCTCCGGGGCGAGCTGGGTTGAATGACTGGGCGAAGAACGTGCGTGGGTGGATGGCGAAGATGATGGTGTGTCCCGATGATCGAAATGGTACTCGATGTGGCCGGAATCAGAGGAACACGGCGGAGATGCGATTTGGGGGAAATGAAAAATTACACTAAATGGGCGAGCTAAATGGATACCTGGGTGATGCGGGAGACTATGCTGGAGCTTAGCTAGCTCCGGGTCGTCGCCTCGAAGGTCGTCACTGCCTGAGGCTCGAGCTCCGGTCGAGTGGCGGAGCACGGCGGCGTGAAGCTGCCGGATCAGTGACCGGCCACCTCCTCCTCGCTGCAACAAGGGCCAACGCGAGCTGTCACCTCGGTGGTTACGATGGAGGTCACGGGAGTGAAGGTAGGGAGCCAAAGATGGAAAGAGGAGGCGGCTGAGCTCATGCTATATAGTGCTAGGGGTCCGGTTAGATCAGAGTCGGGCGTGAAGCTCGGAGCGCGGATCCCCATGCAAACCTCCGGGCGAGGATCTCGGATGTACACAGAAGGATTAGGACCCGGGGTTTACGCGATTGGCAGGCGGATCGAGCTGGGAAAAATCAAGGAAATCGGGTCGACAGCCCGATCCGCGAAAGGGGAAGGTCCGCGGGGGGAGTTGACCGGGGGTCAACATCCCCCGTGGACCAATCAGGAGTCGCCAATTATTGAGTTTTTATTTGAATTTTTTGGGCCTTTAAATGGCCGAATTTTCAAAAACTTAAAACACAAAATATTTTTGTTTTAATTTTTCCTATTTTTTTGTGATTTTTAATTAATTTTTGGAAATAAAAATAAGGTATTTACAATATAGGTCTATACATAGGTATATATACAATATATGATTTTTGATTTTTGATTTTTAATTAGTTATTTTTATGCATTTTTATTCCTATTTTATATTTTATTTATTTATAGGATAAAATGAGGAATAAAAGGCTATTTTTATTTTATTTTTATTATTTATATACATAGGTGAAATAATTAGTTATATACAACTATATACATGGTATATGTACACATATTTTTGCATTTTTAATTTTGTAATTTTTATTTGATTTTTGTTTTGTTTCTTTTTATTTATTTTATTTACAATATGTAGCATAGGATATTTACAAAAAGTTTAGAAAATAAATTTTATTTATTTACAAGGTGAAATAAATAAAGAGAGGTGGTCTATGTACATGGTGAAGGGGTCTTTTTGGTCTTTTTTTAATTTTTGAATTTTTATTTTGTTTTTAATAGTTCTAAATATATACAAAATATATACAAGCATATTTTTGATTGAGGAAAATATAATTTTATTTATTTACAAATATATACATGTGTGAGCCCCTATCTCCCTCTACTTGGCTTTTATGCGGTCAGGCCCATGCTGAGCCCTCCCTTGGGTTAGGTTGCTCAATATTTCTTCTAAATATTTCCCTCTTTTTCTTTCTCATCTTTATTCTTTTATTTTTGCACAAAAACATGCTAATTATCTATATTTACAAACATGCATGCTTTTGCTAACTTTTCCTATTTACACATATCTACATGCATTTGCATAGGTTTTTGTAGCTAAAATATAAGAATAAAGAGTGATGAATGGGTATTCATCAATGGTTCAAGAGGTTGTGAGATCATAGTAATCGGAAATCATATTCTATTGTCAGTATCGGTCACTCTATTGTTCATCCTTGATTCTGATCTCTCTCTCATGTCCATAAGATTATCAGAATATGAGAGAGGGCTATTCTAAGAAGAAGTGTGGTCATAGGGTGGGATGTATGGGCGGGAAGAGAATGATGGCTGAGGGGAACCTGATTTGAAGATCAGGTTCTTCTGAGGAGTGTGAGAAGAAGGATATCGGGACAAGGTCGTGGAGATCGGAAAAGAAGACCACCGTGACGACATCTTCTCAAGATGGATGGAATGATTAGCGAACCACGATTTCCTTGTGATTGCAAGGTCTTTGACGCACACGAATCAAACATAAAACAAACACGTAGATTCACCTACTCAACACTGGTGAAGGCACGTTAGGGTTCGGCCACTTATCTTTTCAATTTTAATTTAATGACAAAACAATCTTAAAAATTAAGCGGAACTATTAGGTGCTGAAATACTTCACAAAGACTGTCCCGAGTTCATACAACTAGTTGCACCTACTTTCAGCCAGTATAGGTGTAAGTACGGACCGTTTAAACGGCTACCCGTGTTCCTTGAGGACGGAGCCTTCCGTGGTGTCCTCTAAACAACCTACTCTGCTAAGGGAAGTCGGACCGTGAAACGGCTACCCGAGACCCTCACTGAAAAGTAGCTAATTGTTTAAAATCAGTAGTCTGAATGAAGCACTTCGGTTTTGGGCTCTTTCCTAAGTGTGTGTTCTGGTCCTTACAAACAATGAGTGGCTTTCTCTTCACCAAGCACATGTTAATTATAGGTCAGTTTATTTACAGTTGCCTTGATTAGCAGTCCCAATTTTAAGTTAAGGTTATCACTGTAGTTTATGTGAGCACAGAAATTCACGCCTAACGAGCAGTCTCAATTCCTTTGAATCCAAAGTTGTAAAACTTGAGAAAGGAGATTCGGAAAAGCCAATGCAAATGTAAATCAATGATGCATGCTTAAGAGAAAGACTTACAGTGAATCCTCACGTTCTTCATGCGGGATGCTAACAAGGAATTAAAATTTACACTAGATGATATGCACAGATGAAAAATGCCCTAAACAGATAGTTCTATTAGCGAGAAGAATCGATTTAAAAATTTAGCTAATGTTGAACGATCTATAGTGCATATATTAGTGAGAGTGTGGCCTAAGAATTACGAGCACAATCAATGATAGAGAGATAATCGTATATGTGCCTAAGTCCTACGCCACTCAAGCCGGGTCCCAACCACACAGAAGGGGTTGAAACAGATCCGACACACCACAGAAATGTTCAATCTGAATTATTACAAGGGTTCAAAGAGAGGGACCCTAAGAATAATGCGGAAAATTAAATCTATGCTAACTCTCTCTCTCACAAAATTAAAATAAAAATTAGTCTTCTTCGCAGGTCCTTATTTATATCCAAAATTATCTCCGAGTAATCTGCGAAGAAAGAGAATGCGGTTAGTATCAGAAGATGGAAAAATGCAAAAGAAAAAAATGACACAAAAATTAATTTCACAAAAATTAATAATAAAAAATGATTTAAAACCCTAAAAATTCTTCATTCCCCAGCAACGGCGCCATTTGATGAACGTCAAATTCACCTCTTTAATAATCGATAATTGCAGTATAGGAGGCAAATTTCGATCGATCAAAATACCACAATCTTTGAATGTTGTGGAATATTTTTACTTGGTAAGTTCACCAAGGTCGAATATAGGGAACGGTGAACTTTAGTTGCGTGGTCTTAAATCAAATTAAATAATTAATTAATGCTTGATTAATTTATGCGTTAAGAAAATATACAATGCAATGATGAAAATGTTATGCAAGAAAAATAAACAGGAATTTATGCTCAGGATCTGTGATGGGCAGGAATCCAGGAACACCAGGAGAGGATATCTGCAAGTGTGCATACCTGGAAGGGGGAGGGTAAGCCGAGAACCCTTAGAACAGCAAGCCAGAAGTAGGGCCAAATTTACAGCACCTACTTACCTGCTTTACGCTCACTTATAAAATCAAAATAATAGTAACATGGTGGAAGAAAAGAAATAGATATATGCGTGACGAATGTCCTTACAGCTTTTCTTCCTGAGCTCGATGTTTGTAAGGTTGTTTTGATGTGTTTGTTCCCATGTAGGGGTCAGCTTTTGGGGAATCCCATCTGCTTGACTTCATAGCATAGGGTCAGGTCAGCTTTTGGGTAATCCCATCTGCTCGACTTCTTTCTTCTCGTTTAGAGGATCGTTGCTATCGATACGTAAGCTGCAACAGTGTTTATGAAGATTTTTATATATATTATCTTCCTTTCCGAACGTTAGAGCCGAGCAGCTGGCCATTTATTGAACATACATACCCACATATATTGCACATGCACAGATGTAGACGGACACATATTGCATCCCTTTTAGTTAAGAAAAGTAATATTTTTCATATGGGATTTGCTAGAAAAACCTCGTTTCATTAGAAAACAAGCATGTCAAATTTTGCGTAATTTGAACATCTTTAGTGTTCACGTACACATGTACATGTACATCATTACCACAAAATTAACTTAAGATAACGGATATTTTAATATTTGCTTGCATGTCTTCTGCAGTTAAATGCATAATAACAAATAGTATTCTTTGCATGATTCTTTAAATTCACATTCAAAAACATGTGCATTATTATATTATTGGCACAAAAGTATATAACAATAGTTATTTGTTGATTTTCTTCTTCTAGTCACTTCAATAAAATGGATCTATAACGATTTAAAAAAATGAACATATATCCGTTGTTAAATAAATAACGACGATATTATTCAAATCTATCAATATTATATCGCATGTTATTATATAATGACTATATTATTCATTGTGATATTTTTTATACTTGAAATCAGCGATGAATGCCATATTTGTCATTGTATTGTTAGGGATGATTCATATAACAATCCCAATTAGTTGCTTTTTTTCAAAATTTTAGCTAACCGTTGCTAAATTTGAATAGATAAAATCTTGAAAAATAATAATAAATAAGTGTTGTTATATACATTATTGCTAATAATAATGTAACAACATCTATGACATTTATTATTAATTTTAAGTATACAAAATAAATTTGCAATGAATAATATCGTTGTTATATATTAAATAACAAATTAGTTAATGATGGATTTTACAAAAAATGTCACCACGAATCCATTTTGTTGCAGTGAGTCACTGCTGAATAGTAACGATTTTTACATTTATTTGACGAAAAATTAACAAATAGTCGTCGTTATATTAAATTTTAGCAATGAATATTACATTTATTCGAATTACAAGAAAAAAGATAATCTTATTGCAAATAATACTTGTTGTTATATGTGATATCGGAATATATGATAGTGACTATTCAAATTATTCGTTATGATAGGTCACTTTTGTTCCAGTGCATATACATATCCGTGAATGTGCACATACATATATGTAAATACAAGTACGCACACATGTATACATGTATTTGTGTATGAACATGTGTGTACATATATACATAACATATGTGTATATATGTACATATGTACATATGTATGCATGCATTTATCTTATGAGACTATCTTGAGAATATCCCGTTTACTATCATCTCAACTTTCAATTTCAACTAAAATCTATATATGAAAATGATCTTTATATTACATTATTTAGTAAGAGGAAGATATGTATAATTGTTTTCTCAATAAAGTACTTTTAATATTTTTCTCACGAGGAGTTCAATTTGAGCAATATTTTGATCATTTAAAATTGGACATCCTCAATGGATGAGATCAGTGTCGAAATGAACTGTGATATGGATCAAATTATTTTAAATTTGTGTCATCTTTAATAAAGTTAGCCCTCTGGCAAAATGGATCGCCAGTATGTGGGATGGAGGATCTAATCTTCTGTGCTCTTTGGTGAGAAGAATCTATGGGGTGACGATGAGTTTGGATAGTCAAATTGGTATGGAGGTCAAGCGGCATGGGGTGAGCTTGGTACTTCCTCAGATGTCAGCACACTTGAAAACTCTGTTAGGTGATGACAATTCTTTTCACATGTGGCGAGATGTCTGGATGAGCCAGGGCGCCTTGCGTGATCGATATGCTCACTTGTTTGCTTTGGCGGTGATCTAGGGCGCGGAGGCTAGCAAGGCCTGGGGTGATGATTCATGGACACCACATTCAAAAAGTGAGAAATCTGCATGACTCTGGAATTTTCGGATATGGATGATCTGCCTTTGGGAATGGAGGGGTGTATAACCACTGGACGTTGGCAAATTAATTTTTTATGGTGAAGAAGGCCTACTTGGTGATTTATGCATCGATGGTTTTTGACTCAAGAATAGATGAGCCATATTTGGACCAGATTTGGTGTGGAAGATCCTTTGTAGAGTGAAGGTCTTGTTGTGGCTCTTGGGAAGATGTTGGATTATGACATGCACTCTATGGGCTAGATTGTTCCTTGAAATTGGAGATTCATGTCCGTGTTGCCAGGACGGAGTGAAGGACATTGATCATCTCTTCTTTCTTTGCTTGTCGCCAAGGGAGCTTTAGGAGGAGGCAGCTTTATGTGGTGTTGCATTACCCAAAGCCAGCGAGTTTTGGAAGTAAATTGGGACTTCTATGGTTGAGGCTTGATAATGTTCGTACAGCATCTATTCTTTGGGCACTATGGTTAGCAAGAAATCAGTCATCTTTTGTGAAGAGAGGTTGTATGCTGGAAATGTAATGGAACATGCTAGACTCCAACAAGAGTATTGAACTTTGTAATGTATGTACTTATAATTGTGAATATAAGTTTTTTGGGGTGTCCATCTTTACGATTTGGCACCGTTTTCCCTTTCAAAAAGTTTTTTTTAGGTTAGCTACAAAATGAGGGTGTAATTAGTTGATTACACTAATGAGATAGTCTTATTTTCACTATAAAAACATGTGCTTAAAGGGATGTAACAAGCGGGGAGTATATTTGATTGTCCCTAAATAGGGGAGAGTCATATAATACATATTCTATCTGATCCATTAGAGGGGATGAACACTTCCATTGTCTCTTTACATAAGTCACCTCGATCGTCGATATGTTTTTCCTTTAGGTTGCATCAAGAGTAGGTCAAACGTTGACACGTGTCCCCTCCGTTCAATAAAAGAGGATGGATCGTTCTTTTTGCTCATCTCCTTTAATTCCATCAATAGAACACTAGCTCTTACTTCATGGGCATCCATCAAACCCCTTCCGATTGCATCAGACGGGATGATCGCAAACATATCTTCTTTCTTTTGTTAATCAAAGAGGCGGACGATTCTCCTTGCCCATTCTTGTTTATGTAGCTAATGAGACACTAGTTGTTACATCTAGGATGACCTTCGAAATGCCAATCCTTTCTAGGAAATAGGATGATCAACACTCGTTCTAATCTCTCCAAAGGTACATGGCCTTTGATGCTCATCATGTATGATCACTTAGAAGAGATGATCAATGGTGGTGTCCTGGATTGTAGCGAATCACGGAAGCAAACACGCACACACAATCAAACAAGCAAGACACAAACACAAAGATTTACAAGGTTCACCTATAAATGGTTACGTCCTTGAGAAACGGCGATCGGTTTTACTATATGGAGGAAAAAAGGTAATATAGAGGATACTGAGAAGGTACATATATAGGATGAGAAATAGAATCAGAATGAGGACTGCAGTATATGGTGGCCCTAAGGCCCATTTTATACTACAACAGAAGAATACCATTTGTATTCAACAATCCATTCCAACGGCTCTCAGCCAATCAGAATGCAAGACACAGAACAGACTTGTCAGTAATCCTGGCCCAACACCTCTCAGTCAATGAGAAGGCAGGACACATATCAGACATGTCAGCAATCCTGACCCAACAACTCTCAACCAATCAGAAGGCAGGACACAGATCAGACATGCCAACAATCCTGACGCAATAGCTCTCAGCCAATCAGAAATCAGGACACATATCATCAACATCAGCAGCCCAACAAGTGGTTAGGATTCAAGTCATGTCAACAATCTCCACCTTGAATTGAATCCTCGTACAGTATAATGAACCACTACTATTAATCCACCATGAGTTGAATTCTCCACTAGCAGAATTAGCCACTGCTAGACTCCACCGGGGTTGAATTTTCATATAGTAGAATTAACCACTACTATACTCCACCAAGAGTTGAATTCTCCACTAGCATAATTAACCACTGGTAGACTCCACGGGGGTTGAATTCTCATATAGCAGAATTAACCACTACTATACTTCACCGCTTGAAATTCAGATAACAGGAATCAAGGAATTATAAACAATATTCACCTTGAAATTTCTCCTTATAGAAGCTTTATCGAGCTTCACGTTGCTGCCGTCAACCCCTCCTTGGGCTACTGCCAACTGTCCATAATGAGTAAGTCCAAACAATTGTTGAACTTACTCCCAAGAACTGTAGACCCTTTCAATACATATAGGGTCTTCTGATTGTTGCCCTTGATGACAACAACCCCAGCTTTGGCAACCTGCATGACTCCATCTTCAGTATTGTACATGTATCCTTTAAAGTCCAAGACTCCAAGGGATATCAGGTTCCTTCTCAGATTAGGAACATGACGTACTTCTATAACAGTCCTCACGACTCCATCATGCATCTTGATCTTCACAGAGTCGATCCCTACAATCTTACATGTTGCATTACTCCTTGTGATGACATTTCCATCGTTTATCTTCTCATAAGTGCAGAACCAATCTTCATTGGGAGTCATATGGTAAGAACAACCTGAATCAAGAATCCACGTGCCATCTGTCGTCTTCTGATCTTTGACGGTGAGAACGAAATCATCTTCAGAATCTCTGCCACCTTGAGCCACTGCAGCAATAGTGGCCTTATTTGTTCCAATATCCAGGTTCCTTGCAGTAATTGCATATGTCTCTAGCATTGTAATTCTTCAACTTAGACTTCTTCTTTCCATTCTTTGTGTAGTCAGAACCGCAAGACTCTTCTCATGAGTCACAACCAAACCTATAGCATTAGAGTCTTGCATCCTAATAGGCATATGTCGAAGTTCACGTGTATGAAGACTAGCGTGAACTTCCTCTAAGGTTATGGATTCTCTTCCCACAATAAATGATTGAACAAAATTCTCAAATGATAATGGAAGAGAAACCAATAAAATCAAGGCAGCATCGAATTCTTCAATCTTAACATCTACGTTTCTTAAATCCATCAATAATGTATTTAAGCGATCTGAATATTCTTTAAGAGATGTACCTTCATGCATGCGTAGAGAGAATAGATGTTGCTTCAAGAGCAACTTGTTGGTTAGAGACTTCGTCATGTATAGACTTTTGAGCCTCAACCACATGCCAACCGCGGAGTTCTCATCGACAACCTCCGCTATAATCTCGTCCGCCAAA
The DNA here is from genome assembly GCA_037367405.1 of Ottelia alismoides. NCBI lineage: Eukaryota > Viridiplantae > Streptophyta > Magnoliopsida > Alismatales > Hydrocharitaceae > Ottelia > Ottelia alismoides. The sequence continues at coordinate 328,212 of JAZKJV010006839.1, forward strand.
CATAGCATGATCGTCGAATGTGCCTTCTCTTCCTACACCATCAACTCAGATGGCTCGAGTTCCATCGTCTGCTCCTGATCTAACAGTGCTCAGATACCATGTTGCTTCAAAAAGGTGCGCATCTTGATCTGCCATAGACTGGATCCATTCTTCCCGGTTAACTTCTCGATCTTCAAATTACGCGATGCCATCTTACTGAATGACCCTGACAGAACCTGAAGTTCTGATACCAGTTTGTTGCGAATCGTAGAAGCAAACACGTACAAACACGACCAAACAAGCAAGATGCAAATACAAAGATTTGCAAGGTTCACCCGTAAATGGGCTATGTCCTTGGGCAGCGGCGATCGGTTTCACTATACGGAGAAAAAAATGTAATACAGAGGATACTGAGAAGGTACAAGCACAGGATGAGAAATAGGATCAGAATGAGGACTGCAGCATATGGTGGCCTGATGAATCCACATTTCATCATCTTTCTTCTATCATTTTGGCCTCAAAAACCCTAGTAAATGTGTGTAAATACCCTTAATTAGAGCATATTAGCATTCATGCATGTGCATGTAAATAGTGTATAAAATACTGTAATTAAAGCCAATATTATAGAATAAATAAAAGAAAAGAAAAAGAATAAAATATTGTAAATATTTTATGATCCAAAGCCCCGAGACCTAGGCATCTTGAAAATAGGTCGACAAGGAATAAAGTAGGGGGAGATAAGGGTCAAATACCTAGACTTTTTAATTCATTCTTTATTCATTTTGGGACCTATTTTTGGTTCCACTTTTTATACATCAAATAAAGAAACTTTGTACATAAAAGTTGTAGATAATTAAATAAAGAAAAATACAAAATTGATTTAATTCAAAAATAATGTATAGATAAAAAGTTATGGTCTGAATAAAATTCCAAAATCCCAACTTCCCAGACCTGTATCTCACAAATGAAAACTCCAAATGCATCAAACTCACTTTAATTGTATATAGAATAAAATAAGCTATTTAATGGAAGTGGTTTCGCATTTGGCGGAGCTACGGTTTGAAAGTTGAGTTTTTGACCCTCATTGTATACTTGTACAGATTAAAATATTCAATTTATTATTTACTCATTATTTTTGTATTTTTATTTTTATAATTTTGTAAATATTACTTATAATATATTTGCATATTAAAATCAGAATAAAAACATAAAAGAAATACAAAATAAAATACATGTATATATAATACATAGTTATAAGAACTATACACACACCTATATATTTAATACTTTTATTTTATTTAATATACAAAACACATCAGAAAAATAAAACAAAAATATATTTGTGTGTATAAAAGTATTTTATAACTTTAAAAAATAATAAATCAAAATAAATATATTAAAATCACAAAATAAAAATAAATAAATTAAATATATAGGTAAATATACCTATAAAGGCTATAAAAAGCAATTTGTAAAAATATACCTCATAAAAATAATTAAAAATTACCATAAAATAATTTATAAAATTACAAACATTTTTTATTTTATAACCAAAAATTAAATAATTCATTTTCTATTTTTTATTGATTTAATTAAACTTTTTCCCAGGATTTTCCTAGTTGGTCCACGTCGACCAACCAGGGGGCTCGGATGGTTGACCAAGGTCACCTGTCTGACCTGCGCCTGTGGGTTGTGTCAGAGTGCGCTTTGACCCGTTTTTCAACCTTTTTTCGAGGAGGAACCATTCACCATTTTGTGTATAGTCCTAAAGACTTTTTGCTCCTCGATCATAGGGCATACACGCCCAGGGATCTCCTCGTTTGTTGCATCGCTGAATCGACCGCTATGCCTCGGTCTTTTCCATCTGTCCGTCAACCCAATAAAATGGACATCCAACTTCATTTTCGAATTTGAACCCCATTCCGCCCCGAAATTTCCCTCCTTTGGCTCGAGTTGGAGACCTGAAGGTGACAGCTTCAGCGTCCGCCCTTCGAAGTGGAGGATCGTCGTGGTTTGGCCGAGTTCCAATCACCTCCGGCGAGCGCCGTCGTCGAGGTATTTCAACCTCGGGCTCTGGCCCTCGAGGTGTTTATCTCTCTTATTTTTCGTTCCTTTTTCATCCACTGTAATCTTAGCTACACGTAGGTATTTTAATCATCGAGTTCATCCATCGATTTGCTCAATCGATTCCCCTTGCCGGAGCAAGCTCCGGCGAGCATCCACATCGCCTTCCCCCCCTTTTTGAGAGCCGGCTGGAGGTCGAGGCATTTTGCCCTCGACCTCCTTAAACATTTTTAGTGCAGGTCCTTGAACTTTGAAATACACCTGGGGCATTTTTGGCTTCGCTGGAGATACCTAAGCCTCCTCTTCTTCTCCGACGTCGCGGAGGAGACCAGGAGGTCGCCAGCCCATTTTGAAGCTCCAGGCTTGGAGAAGACGACCGCAGGAGCATCTTGGGCCCCTCACGAGCTTCAGTTCACGCTGGAGGGAGGCGCTATCACCGGAGGAAGGTCGTCACGGCGGATCTTCTTCCCTGTTCGTTCACCACTCGCCTCTACCGTCGGATCATCAAGGACCCTCAGGCATAGCAGGAGTCGTCCGATCTGCGCGCCCATAGCCGTCCATCGTCGACAAGATCATCTAATCTCGGCTGTGGGTTGACGAAGGGGCATCGGGCCATGCGGGCACGACATGTGTCTAAGTGAAGCCGATCTGACGGTCCGTCAGCGCCCTTAGCCTTGGGTATATTGCGATTCCACCCCTGGTGTTTTTGTAATTTATTTTACAACACTGAAACTTTCATCTGTTGTTTAAAAATTTTTGTAAAAATTACATCTAGGCCCCTAAGTTTTCCTTTATTGCGAATAGGTCCCTAGCCACGTCACCTCACGTCACCAGTTTATGTGAGGTACGGGCTTTTTGCGAGGAGCCCCTCCAGGGTTTTAGTATTTCGATTTAGTCCAGTGACTTTTGCATCACGGGTATTATTTTCTGGGATATTTGCATTAAGACCCTCGAGGTTTTTGATATTGCATACAGGTCATTCCCAAGCGTGTGTGAGTCACACGCCTAGTGGGTTATTTGCAGTCGTGCCCTCGCGGCTTTTGCTTTTAAGTCCATTAATTGCAAGTTTCAGTTATGTACTTTTTAGGAAAATTGCAGACAAGCCCCTATACTTTCTGATATTCGCATATATATCCCTGCTAGGCTTAGTATTTTTGTGTGCTTGCTCTATTTATTTCACGCATCATTTTAACCCCAAAAAGTACAAAAAAATGGCATAGGCTCTTGTTGCATCACTCTTTCACGCCATATTTTTGCATGTCATTTTTATTGTATTTTATTATTTATTAAAAATCAAAAACATGCATTTTAGCTACTGTCTATCTTAGAAAATACCAAAAAAATATTAAAACACCTTTAAAAATGCCAAAAAAATAGCTAAGGTCTATTTTATTGTATTTTAGTGTCAGTCTAAAAATCACTAAAAAATTCAAAACCAAAACCTTAAAAATTAGAAAATACCCAAAAACATCTAAAAAATCTAAAAATTTTTAGAAAAATCAAAAAATGCAAACTCAGCTCTTGTAGGTTCCCTATTTTATTATCTTTATTTTAAAATTAATTTGGGAAAATTTTGATACTGTTTGATATTTTTCCTTACCATTTTAATTTCGGCCAAAATATTAATTCATTGTTTTCTTTATTTTGCCTTTTAAAAATACCAAAAAGATTCTGAAAAATCCCCAAAAATCACAAAAATAGTAAAAAATTATAAAAAGACCAAAAAGACTTTATTTCCTGATTTTTGAGCAATTTTCCTTACTTTTATAAATAGCCTAGCACCTCTTTTCTTATATTGTATATACATTCCAATATTAAAAAAGAAAATATAAAAAAGAAAATATAAAAAAGAAAATATAAAATCAGAAAATTAAAAATAAAAATAAAAATACAAAATTAAAAATTAAAAAATTAAAAATTAAAAAATTAAAACCCACAAAAACCTTTGCATTGCATAGTGTAGACAATCACATCACATTCACACACACACACACTTGTTGATCTATTCTGCCTTGCTCCCTGTGTTCGAACTCTCTACATACTTGCACCTATACATCTTTCATGTAGAGTTAAAAATAAATTTGACTCCACATTTGTTTGTCATTGTTTGATATTTGATTGTGGGTTCATTGTTGACTAAATACGGATTTTTAGCGGTCACTGCAGCGACCTCTGTGTTCCCACCTTGTGTAGATCACAATATCGTTAGATTTTTGTGTTTATCAAATGGTGTCATTGTTGGGGAGCAACAACGTATAGATTGCATTTTTTTGTGATTGATTGCCTGCATTATTTCTCTATTTTATCTCTCTTCTATTTTTGATATATATTGTTGAGCTTTCTGACCATCTCTTTTCTTGTCTTTTTGCGAGGGACCGTGGAGCGAGGAGGATCGCTTAGGTGATCCGGTGCAGCCTTGGGAAGTGGAGTCGGCTTTCTTAGCCCAGCCGACAGGAGAGAGCAGGAGGAGTGAGAGAAAGTGTTAGATAGTTTTGTTTAATTTTTGTGAGAGAGAGACTTATTTATTTGAATTGTAATAATACAGGTACAGGGACACTCAGGACACTTCGGGCCTAATTTCCAGGTGGCTGTTCACCTGGGGGCTCACCGCGGATTTTATCGCGTTTCTCGACTGTCATTTGCCGGTTTTGATTTCTTTTTCATTTCTTTTGTGGATTGAGCTCTTAGTTCTAGGCATTGCTTGATCGATTAGATTAGGTCCAAATACCTTAATAACCATTGCATGTACCTATAGCTCATATTTGGACTTAGTTTAATTAAACAGTTGATTCACTACTTTTCGATCCGCCGCGCCGCGAGCTCATCCCGCCAAGCGCTTCTCCTGAACTCGATGTGTCGAGAGGAGGAGGGGTGAGCCTAAACCGGACTTTAGGGTTGAGGAGTGGTGGTCAACTTGTGGTTCTTAACGTTAGCAATTGCCTGCTTAGGACGATTTCTGCTTGCATATCGGTATGTAATTTAGGTTCAAAAAATTCTGCTTTGCATCCCGCATGGAGAGAGCTGGAGGTGTTGTAAGTCATTCTAAATTTGCATACATCATTTAGGCACAAAGGTGAGATTTCCTTCTTGGTACCGACTTGCACGGTTTTTCCGACTCTTTTCTCCCTCTGTTTTTGGATCAAGTAGGAATCAAAGAAAATACAAAATCATTAGGCGCTTGTTTGAATCTGCTCAAAAGAAGCGATAACACCATAAAATTTAAAAAAAGGACTGCTAAGAAAACTTGAACCAAAAATAAAATTGGTAATTAGACTCATTGATTGGGGAGAGTCACACCCTCACTTGTTTTCAGGTTGCATGGGAAGGTTTCCTTCCAATTGAGTTGAGCGGCTTCGTAAGGATTAGAGCCAAAAACCCAGCTTGTGGATGCCTTGTGTATCGCCTGGATTTCCGAAGTATTGGTGCTACTATCGTACGTAGGCGAGTAGAACTTGGTCATCATTGGTGGCTCACTATTGTGTGAGCATCGACCTTGTCCGAAGTACCGAGCATAGGCCACGCCTTCACGGGTGTGTCTGTCTCACCGTCTACGTCCGAGTAGGATCTTGCACGCTCACGGGTGATTCCGTTGCGAGCGAGATCTGAAGTATCGATTTCGCCTATCGGCTTCCTCCCTCTTCTTCTTTGGCTGAGTAGGGATCCAGGAAGGGTTACAAGGACCTTAAAAAGTGCAAGGTACAGGTTACACAGGAGGAGGACAAGTACGGGAACACTTTTCCGGCAGTACTCTCTCTCCTTTAGGTGTAGCGCTCTAAGGACTCGTTACAAGATATCTTCCTGAAAACAAGCTAAAAACTACAAAGATAAAAGCCGAACCTTCACGGCTTCACGTATTGAGTTGGTTAATCTCCTTGATTTGTGTTTGATTGCTAGTTATATTTAGGTCAAGATCAAAAACACTGCACGCTTGTGCGCAATTTTGCTTCTTACTTCTTCATTTTGCAACCTTGCTCTTCTTGAATAATCAAGATGATGGGAAGGAGGTCTCTTAGGCCTACTTTGTAGGCACCGCTATCTAGCACTCCCCCCTATTCATCTAGGACGACCTCGAAGAGTCCAGACCCGCTCTCCGAGCCTGAGTTCACTTCCACCCTGTTCCCCCTCGACCACCCTTCTCATTCTCCTTCCATCAGTCCAAGAATTTCAGAATTTAGTGCATCAAAGAGCTCAGAGCATTTGACGGCACCTGAGTTCTTTTGCTTTTTCAGAGAACCCAGACATGGCTGACAGAGGCGAGCACCTAGATGAGCACGAGCACCCTCCATTCTTATTTGATCAAGCCGCCATCAACAATTCCCTGCTAGCATCCCTGGAGATAATGCAGAGACAGATCCGAGACCAGTGAGTTTTTATGGGTGACCTCATGAGAGAAATCGCACAGATGCGAGAGAACCGACCTGGGGGCGGTGGCGGTGGCGATGGAGGTGATATACCCGTTGTAGAGAACGAGGGAGGAGAACCCAATCAGGAGAGGCCGCCGCAGACCATCATGCGAGAATTGCACAATCCAGCAGCTTCCCTCACTCATCGGTGGATCCGACTCCCTGCCATCCTTGGATACTTCGAGCTTCGCCCGCACACCATCCAACTACTTCCCAAATTTCATGGGTTGGCGACCGAAGAGCCATACCTCCACCTCCAAGAATTTGAAATGATCTGCAGCACAATCCACGACATGCTGGTGACCGAGGACACCATAAAGATGATCGCCTTCCCTTTCTCCTTGGTTGACAGAGCCGCATACTAGCTCAAACATTTGGGGCGATTCGTCGACACTTGGGCAGATCTCTGGACTGCATACTTGAAGAAGTATTATCCTCTCGGCCGGATGAATGCAGCACGAGCAATGATCAGCAATTTTGTAATGATCCCTAATGAACAATTTCATGAAGCTTGGGATCGATTCAGAGAGCTCATCGACCGGTGTCCACATCACGATATATCCAAGCCCAATCTGGTGCAGAGTTTCTTTTGTGGGCTGACACCGGAGCTGCAGGAGCTTGTTAACGCCTCTTGTGGTGGGTCATATTTTGCCAAGGGTGAAGACGATGTTTGGGCCATCTATGAAGGGATGGCAGAGAACTCAACCGTCATGGCCCAAGCCCGCGTCTACACACAACAGAAGCCCCCGCAAGGAGTGGGATCATTTCAGAGGATCGCCCGCATCGATGCCGGTCCTCACACTTCGTCGGCAGCCGCAGCCCAAGCCGAATCAGCCGCAGCCGACATGGGCATTATTAGTGAGAAGCTGGACCGTCTCGAGATCCTCGAGAAGAAGCAAATGCAAGGCATGGCCCAGATGGATCAGATTGCAAAGACCATGAGTGACCTGAAGACACAGATCCTTTGCGTCCAGAAGGCACAAACATCTTCCCAGCAGCCTTCCAGGTCACGAGCTGATGCCGGCAGTAGCAGCTCATCCCAACCCTCTGCCTCGTACCTCCAGGTTAACCACATCCAGGCAGAGCCGGTCCCGCTGCTACAGTACTACCCATGGCAGCCGCCATCTCAGGACACTCATATGGTGGTCTATCAGCCGGAGCAGCCACTGGTCGTTCTTCCTCCACTACCCTTCGAGCAGGAGCCATTGATGGAAGTCAATGGGATTTGGTACGATCGGTACCCACATCCCGGGATTCGTTGCGATCACCCCGGATTCCGTTGGGGAAACGGTGGCACTTCATCTCAGCAGCAACCTTCAGCTCAGGGACAACAGAACATCCAGCCACAGCAGTAGCAGCCCCAGTATGCCCAGCAGCAGCAATACCAGCATGGTCCTCGTCCCGCTCATCCCAACCAGCAGTGGAGGCAACGTCAGCAGCCTCATCAATCTTATTCCCATCCTCCCCAGTACCACCAGCAGCAGCCTCATTTCCAGCAGGGAAACCCGTCCAGTTCTCAGGCCCCCACTTTTGAGAACCCAGCTCTAGATGACCTTGCCCGCTTGCTCTCCGAACAACGAGCATCCTTCCAGCAGGAAATGGATGAGTTCCGGCAGGAAATGAGGGATATCGTCAAAGACAAAGCTGCCATACCAGCTTAGATTGAACCAAACCCGAACAATCTGAAAAGAAAGTCTGAGAAGGTAGAGTTTACAGAGGATACCTCTACTAGTGATTATTTGAGTGACATATCTTCTTCTTTGTATGATGCTAATTTTGTGACTACTAGGAGCGGTAGGATGCCAGCCGGCGGTGTCTCATCTGAGTGACAACCACATGCAGAATCAGGAGCGCCAGATGAGCAGAGTAGTGATGTTGATGCCACTGTTGGTGTTGAAGACGGTGGTGCTGATGCCACCAATGATGGAGTTCCAGACGACGGTACTGAGGCCGTCGTGATACCAGATGCAGACGGTAGTGCTGATGCCACCATTTTGGATGCAGAACCAGAGCGCGGTGCTGATGCCGCGAAGACAGGTGCCCGTGGTGGTACTGAGGCTACCACACCTACTTTTGTTGAGCTTCCTTCTGTGGTGTTACCACCTTTTGTATCTATAGACTGTGGTAACAAGAAAAACAAAAATATGAATAAAGGAAAGGTTTCTGTTCATATTTCAGATCCATATGTGTTAAATGATGATCATGGTATGGATTATATTCCTTCACAGGCGCAGGAACCTCGTCCTAGTCCTCCATCTGAGGAGGCCCCCACTATCCCCTTCCCTGAAGCACTCCGCCGGGTGAAGGGGAACAGAAGAGAAAATCCAAAAAAAGACCAGCAAGTAAAGTTCAGCAATCAGATGATTGATCGATTCCACATTCAGCTGACTCTACAGGAAGCACTTGAGCACATCCCCCTCTTCAAAAAGAACTTGAAAGAGAATACTACAGTCTGCGGGAAGAGGAGGAACCACAGAGATCAGATCCATGTGCGCACTCATTCCACTTGCTGCACCATTCAGAACAAACTGCCAGCCAAGAGACCAGATGCAGGAGCTCCCTATGTCAGATGCGATATTCAGGAGCAGCTGTTTGATCGTACTCTATTAGACAGCGACTCTTCAATCAACCTTCTTCTGGAAGTCTTACTCGACTGATTCGAGTTTGGTCCTCTTCTTAGGAGTAGGACAGTCCTTCAGTTTGTTGATAGGTCGACTAAGAGGCCGAAGGGGTTGTTGAGAGACGTGGTCGTTACCATTCAGGGCCTGAAATTCCCCGTGAACTTCGTTGTGTTGGACATGGAGATCCTGAGTCAGTAACCGATGCCCCCATCATAGTTGGATGCCCATTCTTGGCCACAACTAAGGCGGTGACCAATCATGATAGTGGGAAGGTATGTTTTCGTGTAGAGGGCGAAACCATACAAATAGAGACGATCGAGGAAACCAGATCCAGAGAACTAGAATGCTCGGAGCAGTCCAGCGAAGCTGCGCAGATGACAGAGGAAGAGCTAGACATCCACCATGAGTGTGATTTTGTGATGACAGATGATGAATCCAACTGGACAGATCCTGTAGCACAGACCCTCGCCTTGCCTACAGATTCACCATACTTAAAGCTTATGGCAGTCGAGAGCTTGGAGAGCACACCCCTGTACGAGGATATACCTGAGGCTGACAGTGTTGGACGAGTGGTGCTGATGATTTTCAGTCTTGTTCATCTACTTCAGATCCCTCGGATTCAGACATTGATTGGGATGACTTTGATGAATATTTGCCGTGTCTAATTCCTTCTGAGCCAACAACTAGGACGGAGTGCGAGCCAGTTCAGTTCGTAGAGGATTCAGCAGACCTCCCTTCGTCAGATTCTCATGCAGAGCGAGAGTTCTCACATGCAGACCTGGTCGCCTTCACACAGACATATCAGAAGCCAGATCTGCCACCTCCCAGTTGTCCAAAACTGAAGCCTCTGCCGCAGTCGCCGAAGTATAGATTCCTTGCGGGTGAGCCAGATATGCACCCAGTCATTATCTCAGCAGGTTTGACTGGAGAGAAAGAATCTCGTCTGATGGAGGTTCTTGAAAGAAACCGCAAGGCGATAGGATGGAGTATAGCTGATCTCCAGGGGGATTAGTCCGGCTCTGTGCTCTAACCACATCTATTTTGAGGATAACGCTAGGCCATCGCGTGAGTTCCAGCGATGGCTGAACCTGAATCTTCGAGATGTAGTCATGAAAGAAATATCGAAGTGGTGGAGCACTGATTTTATCTACCCCATCTCCGATTCCAAGTGGGTTAGTCCATTACATGTGGTACCCAAGAAGATGGGTATCACTACTGTTGTGAGTGAGTCTGGAGAGGAGATTGCTACCCGAGTACCCACTTCTTGGAGGGTTTGTGTGAACTACAGACGACTGAATGAGGCCACCAAGAAGGATCATTCCCCGTTGCCATTCATTGATCAGATTATCGAGAGGCTAGCTGGGAAGAGGCATTACTGCTTTCTTGACGGGTACTCCGGATATAATCAAGTGGCCATTACGCCCGAAGACCATGATAAAACGACATTCACATGTCTGTTTGGGACGTATGCTTTCAGACGGATGCCCTTTGGTCTATGTAACGCTCCGGCGACATTCCAAAGGTGCATGTTGTCCATTTTCTCGGACATGGTGGGTGACTGTTTAGAGGTCTTCATGGATGAGTTCTCGGTCTATGGTGATGGGTTCAATGCTTGTCTTGACTGCCTAGACCGTGTGCTTCAGCATTGCATTGAGGTCAATCTTGTCTTGTCTTAGGAGAAGAGTCACTTCATGGTGACTCAAGGGACGGTCCTTGGTCATATCATGTCCAACAGGGGCATGGAGGTCGATCCGGCCAAGGTGGATATCATCAGAAAACTCAATCCACCGTCCAATTTGCATCAATTGCGGTCTTTTTTGGGGCATGTCGGTTTCTACCGACGGTTTATTCAGGACTTCAGTCGGATTGCCCGACCGCTTACAGATCTGTTGACGAAAGACACCGAGTTCATTGTCAATGATAAGTGTCTTGCATCTTTTGAGACTCTCAAGAGTATGGTTGTTTCGGCTCCTGTCCTTCAGCCACCCGATTGGTCTCTCCCATTCGAGATCATGACGAATGTTTCTGATTTTGTTGTTGGGGTTGTGCTTGGACAGAGGAGGGATGGATTGTCGTTTGCCATTCACTACGCCATCCAGACTTTGGATGCCGCTCAGCGGAACTATATGGTGACTGAGAAAGATTTGCTAGCCGTAGTCTTTGCTTTGGATAAGTATCGATCTTATATTCTCGGATCTAGAGTGACAATCTACACAGATCACACCGCCATCCGGTACTTAATGGCTAAGAAGGATGCTAAAGCACGCCTTACCAGATGGATCCTTCTACTCTAGGAGTTTGATAAGGATAAGCCTGGAGTTAAGAATGTGGTGGCGGATCATCTTTCCCGCTTGGAGAACCTTGAGGAATCTGAGCCCAGCGCACCTATCACAGAGACATTTCCAGATGAGGCGATCTTAGCTATCACCTCGCTCCCGTGGTATGCCGACATTGTGAACTATCTTGTTGCCAAGACGGTCCCACAAGGTTGGCCCAGGCAGAAGCTCGAGACCTTCCTGGCGAAGGCCAAGCTTTACCATTGGGAGGATCCCGTCCTTTATCATGAAGGAGGGGACGGCATCTGGAGAAGGTGCATTCCTCAAGAAGAGCAGCATAGCGTCCTCACATATTGCCACAAGCTTGAGGCAGGAGGACATCATTCTGGAAAAAGGACAGCACAAAAGGTGCTTCAATCTGGCCTTTGGTGACCTACTCTCTTTAAGTATTCAGATGAGTTCGTGAAGAGATGTACTGACTGTCAGAAGATGGGAACCTGCGGACAGAGAGACATGATGCCCATGCAACCCATTCACTTTTGTGAGGTTTTTGATGCATGGGGATTGATTTCATGGGCCCATTTCTTAAGAGTAAGGGGTTTGAGCACATTATGCTCGCTGTGGATTATGTCAGCCGATGGATTGAGGCCATCCCCGCCCGAGCCGCAGATGCTAAAACCGTGTGCAAATTTTTGAGGAAAATATCATTTCACGGTTCGGGGTACCTAGAGTCTTGATTTCAGACGGGGGGTCTCATTTCATCAACGACAAGGTTAGGGCCCTTGCAGACGAGTTCAGCATTGACCATCGGGTTGCCACACCGTATCACCCTCAGACTAATGGTCTTGCCGAAGTATCGAACCGGGAGATAAAAACTATCTTACAGAAGGTTGTCCGCCCAGACCGAAAGGATTGGTCACAGCTTTTGGACCCGGTCTTGTGGGCCTATCGGACTTCTTTCAAGAATCCATTGGGGACATCTCCCTTTCGTCTCGTCTATGGCAAGCCGTGCCATCTTCCTGTGAAAATAAAGCACAAGTCACTTTGGGCAGTAACTGAGCTATTATTGGATCCCGAGAGTATATGAGAACAAAGGAGAGCAGAGTTGGCAGCCCTGGAGGAACTAAGAGATACAACCTTTTCTAGAAGCCTACAGTACAAAGAAAAAGTGAAGACATGGCACGATTCCCATATCAGCCATAAACAGTTTGAGCCAGATCAGCGCGTATGGTTGTTTGATTCCAGGCTGAAATTATTTCCAGGGAAATTACAGAGCAAGTGGAAAGGTCCGTATGTGGTCAGGAAGGTACATGACAATGGCAGCATTGACATATCGGAACCGTCATCTTCCTCTACCTTCCGTGTCAACGGTCAGCGCTTAAAACTATATCTAGATCATGATCCGCTGACCATTGATGTTGCCCCCATTCTTCTGGTATGAGATGTGTTCTTTGACTCATATCACTTGCATCTCATACATGGTGATCACTTCCATTTTCAGCTGTACAGATCATCTGTCTATATCATGCTTTCATATGTTGATTTCTTTTCTTATTTTCTTTTCTTCTTTTCCTTCTCTATTTTCTTTATCTACCAAAAAGGTGCCGCCCCTGTAGACAGTTTTCCATACTTAGGATGTACTTTATCCTAAGTATAAGGGGGGTTTGCACCCCAAGTTGATTTTATTCTTTTAGGTCCTCTCCATTGTCTCCTCTTCTTGTCTATACTTAGGGATATTTTACCCTAAGTATAGGGGGAGACAATCTGAGTATGATCTGTTCATTCCCACCCTTGACCCTCCATGCGTTGTGTACAGTCTGCTATACTTAGGATTATTTGATCCTAAGTATAGGGGGGACGGTCAACTTCTCATTGGTTCATTCATTGGTTTATTTATTCTTTAGACTTGCCTATACTTAGTACGAGTTATGTCTTCTCTTTTCTCTCCGATCTATGAGGACATAGCTCAAGCTAAGTATAGGGGAGACATATATACTACGTATATATTCTAGCCATAACTTGTACTTTCGTATTTTCCTAATAAAATGGCTAATCATTCTTTAAAATCCATTAAAAACCTTAAAAAGGTGTTTTGTTCCTCAAATTCTTTTTGTGTCTACTGATTAATAAATCAGGTGAAAATATTTTTTGCAAAATGTTTGAAAAATAGTTTGAAAATCTGTGTGAACATTTATTGAAAACTATTTTGAAAATATTTTGTTACATATTTTCAACCTTTGTAGAAATGTGTGGTTTGTAAAATTTATTTTCTTTGTGTGAAATAAAATGTTTGAAAAATGATTTGCAAATAGTTTGAAAAATAGTTGCAAAAATGTTTTGAAAAATCTATATATATTGTTTGAAAAACCGTTGCAAAATGATTTTCAAATGTGTGTACATGTGTGTAAAATATTTGTAAAAATTATTTTGGACTATAGTTTTCAAAATTGTTTGAAAAACCTGTGTCAAATAAGTTTGAGGAATATTTACATCATACCTAAAATCCTTTATTATATATATATGTATAAAATTGATCACTTACCCTTGTAAATTCTTAAAATCCACTTCTTGTATATATGAGAAGCACTCCCGTGTACATATTTTTACCTAGTTTTCATCCAAAAAATCTTTTTGTTTTCAAAAATCCCAAAAACATTTGCAAAATTAAAATCCAAAAACATTTGAAAAAAAATCTTTTTGAAAAATACAAAAAAATGCATATGCATCATCATCATCTTTTCAAAAATCCATAAAAAGTTCAAAATCTTTGAAAATTGTATCACAAAAATATTTTTTGCATCATGCATGACATTTGCATAGCATTCGCATTTTTCGGATTGAGTTTGGTAGTTGAACAAGTCTAAGTAAAATCCGGAGATTGGAGCTTGATTGGACCTTAAAATCTACCTAATAACAGGAACCTTATAGGAATTGGGTTTGAGGTACTTCAGGTCTAGTTGACTTAATTCTTTGAGGATCACGAGACTTGCTTCAATGGATTCTTGACTGCCTAAGTAGAGTATTTCGGAACACACGCACGACTCTTGTTGATAATGACCTAACTTGGACACCTGCACCTTTCACATGGCTCAACTCAGTTGGAGTGGTGAGGGGATTGGATTTGCCGGTATGAGACGCACACAAGTGGAAACATTTGTCCTCCTCTAGGGAGGGAAGTGCACCCCAACCCGTCCAGTAATTAGGAAGTCTAAAGACAACAGGTTGTGGGTTGCGATAAAGCTTCAAAAGAGGGATAGTCTACTGGCTCAAGAGGAAAACTCCTTATGTAAATGCTGTTGTATATAGTATTAAAAAAATGGTCATGCATGTACAAAAATAAAATGCCTGCAAAGTATGTGCAAATGTTGTAAAGTCAATAAGCAAGCTTGAGTTCCAAAGTCAAATATGTGAGCCTGCAGCTGGATGACTTGACTACACTAGTCTTGCATCCTAGGATAGGTAGCTACACTGGCTATCGTCCATTCTTCTCTTCACCCCCTCCTCTTGAGTTGGTTGCCACTTGAACTTAGAAGGGAATATCCCACTCCTCGAGGATGGAGTTATTGGATTGGAGAATCATTGGGTTGTCGTACTGGAGAAGTCAGTCTCTTTGTCATTTTAGCTAGAGAGAGCCACCATCACTTACATTGTACGAGTCAGACTCATAGTCGTAAGAGTTTGCATATGAGTTGAGATATTTCTGATCTGGCTATTAAGGAGACTTGGACAGAGTTGTGGGATTCTCAGGGACTGTTGGATTTTAAATTCGGTTCTCATTAAGGTTATGGCCGCACTAAAATTCCAAAGGTCCGACTTAAGCTCTAAACTTTGATTTTGTGAAGACAAGTTTGATAAGTAAATTAAATCCAAGTTCTTCTTTTTCTTTTCTTTCTTTTTCTTTTTGCACTTATTGCATAAGTTTTTGCTAGGGACAAGCAAAGATAAAGTATAGGGGGGTGATGAATCCACATTTCATCATCTTTATTCTATCATTTTGGCCTCAAAAACCCTAGTAAATGCGTGTAAATACCCTTAATTAGAGCATATTAGCATTCATGCATGTGCATGTAAATAGTGTATAAAATACTGTAATTAAAGCCAAAATTATAGAATAAATAAAAGAAAAGAAAAAGAATAAAATATTGTAAATATTTTATGACCCAAACCCCGAGACCTAGGCATCTTGATGAATAGGTCGACAAGGAATAAAGTAGGGGGAGATAAGGGTCAAATACCTAGACTTTTTAATTCATTCTTTATTCATTTTGGGACCTATTTTTGGTTCCACTTTTTATACATCAAATAAAGAAACTTTGTACATGAAAGTTGTAGATAATTAAATAAATAAAAATACAAAATTGATTTAATTCAAAAAGAATGTACAAATAAAAAGTTATGGTCTGAATAAAATTCCAGAATCCCAACTTCCCAGACCTGTATCTCACAAATGAAAACTCCAAATGCATCAAACTCACTTTAATTGTATATAGAATAAAATAAGCTATTTAATGGCGGTGGTTTCGCATTTGGTGGAGCTACGGTTTGAAAGTTGAGTTTTCGACCCTCATTGTATACTTGTACAGATTAAAATATTCAATTTATTATTTACTTATTATTTTTGTATTTTTATTTTTATAATTTTGTAAATATTACTTATAATATATTTGTATATTAAAATCAGAATAAAAATATAAAAGAAATACAAAATAAAATACATGTATATATATAATACATAGGTAAAAGAACTATACACATACATATATATTTAATACTTTTATTTTATTTAATATACAAAACACATCAGAAAAATAAAATAAAAATATATTTGTGTGTATAAAAGTATTTTATAATTTTAAAAAATAATAAATCAAAATATATATATTAAAATCACAAAATAAAAATAAATAAATTAAATATATAGGTAAATATACCTATAAAGGCTATAAAAAGCAACTTGTAAAAATATACCTCATAAAAATAATTAAAAATTACCATAAATAATTTATAAAATTACAAACATTTTTTATTTTATAGCCAAAAAATAAATAATTCATCTTCATTTTTTATTGATATAATAAAACTTTTTCCCAGGATTTTCCTGGTTGGTCCACGTGGACCAACCAGGGGGCTCGGATGGTTGACCCAGGTCAACTGTCTGACCTGCGCCTGTGGGATGTGTCAGAGTGCGCTTTGACCCATTTTTCAACCTTTTTTCGAGGAGGAACCATTCACCCTTTCGTGTATAGTCCTAAAGACTTTTTGCTCCTCGATCATAGGGCATACACGCCCAAGGATCTCCTTGTTTGTTGCATCGCTGAATCGACCGCTATGTCTCGGTCTTTCCCATCTTTCCGTCAACCCAATAAAATGGGCATCCAACTTCATTTTCGAATTTGAACCTCATTTCACCCCGAAATTTCCCCCCTTTGGCTCGAGTTGGAGACCTGAAGGTGACAGCTTCAGCGTCCGCCCTTCGAAGTGGAGGATCGTCGCCGTTTGGCCGAGTGCCAATCACCTCCGGTGAGCGCCGCCGTCGAGGTATTTCAACCTTGGGCTCTAGCCCTCGAGGTGTTTATCTCTCTTATTTTTTGTTCCTTTTTCATCCATTGTAATCCTAGCTACATGTAGGTATCTTAACCATCGAGTTCATCCATCGATTTGCTCAATCGATTCCCCTCGCCGGAGCAAGCTCCGGCGAGCATCCACATCGCCTTCCCCCCTTTTTGAGAGCCAGCTGGAGGTCAAGGCATTTTGCCCTCGACCTCCTTAAACATTTTTAGTGCAGGTCCTTGAACTTTGAAGTACACCTGGGGCATTTTTGGCTTCGCCGGAGATACCTGGGCCTCCTCTTCTTCTCTGACGTCGCGGAGGAGCCCAGGAGGTCGCCAACCCATTTTGAAGCCCCAGGCTTGGAGAAGATGATCGCAAGAGCATCTTGGGCCCCTCACGATCTTCAATTCACGCCGGAGGGAGGCGCTATCATCGGAGGAAGGTCTCCACGGCGGATCTTCTTCCCTATTCGTTCACCACTCGCCTCTGCCATCGGATCATCAAGGACTCCCAGGCGTAGCAGGAGCCGTCCGATCTGCACGCCCACAGCCGTCCATCGTCGATAAGATCATCTAATCTTGGCCGTGGGATGACGAAGGGGCATCGAGCCATGCGGGCGTGACACGTGTCTAAGTGAAGCCGATCTGACCATCCGCCAGCGCCCTTAGCCTTGGGTATTTTGCGATCCACCCCTGGCATTTTTGTAATTTATTTTACAACACTGAAACTTTCATCTGCTATTTAAAAAGTTTTGTAAAAATTACATCTAGGCCCCTAAGTTTTCCTTTATTGCGAATAGGTCACTAGCCACGTCACCTCACGTGACCAGTACACGTGATTTGCGGGCTTTTTGCGAGGAACCCCTCTAGGGTTTTAGTATTTAGATTTAGTCTAGTAACTTTTGCATCACGTGTATTATTTTTTGGGATATTTGCATTAAGACCCCCGAGGTTTTTGATATTGCATACAGGTCCTTCCCAAGCGCGTGCGAGTCACGCGCCTGGTGGGTTATTTGCAGTCGTGCCCTCGCGGCTTTTGCTTTTTGTATGAAGTCCATTAATTGCAAGATTCAGTTATATACGTTTTGGGAAAATTGCAGACAAGCCCCTATACTTTCTAATATTCGCATATATATCCCTGCCAGGCTTAGTATTTTTGTGTGCTTGCTCTATTTATTTCACGCATCATTTTAACCCCAAAAATTACCAAAAAAAATGGCATAGGCTCCTGTTGCATCACTCTTTCACGCCATATTTTTGCATGTCATTTTTATTGTATTTTATTATTTATTAAAAATCAAAAACATGCATTTTAGCTATTGTCTATCTTAGAAAATACCAAAAATACTAAAACACCTTTAAAAAATCCAAAAAAATTACCTAAGGTCTATTTTATTGTATTTTATTGTCAGTCCAAAAACCACTAAAAATTTCAAAACCAAAACCTTAAAATTAGAAAATACCCAAAAACTTCTAAAAAATCTAAAAAATTCTAGAAAAATAAAAAATGCAAACTCAGCTCCTGTAGGTTCCCTAGTTTATTATCTTTATTTTAAAATTAATTTGGGAAAATTTTGATACTGTTTGATATTTTTCCTTCTCATTTTAATTTTGGCCAGAATATTATTTCATTGTTTTCTTTATTTTACCTTTTAAAAATACCAAAAAGATTCTGAAAAATCCCCAAAAATCACAAAAATAGTAAAAAATTATAAAAAGACCAAAAAGACTTTATTTCTTAATTTTTGAGCATTTTTCCTTACTTTTATAAATAGCCTAGCACCTCTTTTCTTATATTGTATATACATTCCAATGTTGAAAAAGAAAATATAAAATATAAAATATAAAAAAAGAAATATAAAATCAGAAAATTAAAAATCAAAATACAAAATTAAAAATTAAAAAAATAAAAATTAAAAAAATTAAAAACCCACAAAAACCTTTGCATTGCATAGTGTAGACAATCACATCACATTCATACACACACACACTTGTTGATCTATCCTTCCTTGCTCCCTGTGTTCGAATTCTCTACATACTTGCACCTATACATCTTTCATGTAGAGTTAAAAATAAATTTGACTCCACATTTGTATGTCATTGTTTGATATTTGATTGTGGGTTCATTGTTGGCTAACTACGGATTTTTAGCGGTCACCGCAGCGACCTCTGTGTTCCCGCCTTGTGTGGATCACAAGACCGTTAGATTTTCTTGTTTATCATGGCCTTAAGGCCTCTTTTATACTACAACAGAAGAATACCATTTGTATTCAACAATCCATCCCAACAGCTCTGAGCCAATCAGAATGCAGGATACGGAACAGACTTGTCAGCAATCCTGGCCCAACTACTCTCAGCCAATCGGAAGGCAGTTGACATATCAAATATGTCAGCAATCCTGATCCAACAACTCTCAGCCAATCAGAAGGCAAGACATAGATCAGATATGTCAGCAATTCTGACGTAACATCTCTCGGCCAATCAGAAATCAGGACACATATCATCCACATCGCAACCCAACAAGTGGTTAGAATTCAAGTCATATCAACATAAATCGACTTCAAAGAGAATTATTGTTATGATGGTCTTCTCTGGTTTTCTTAACCAAAAAATGCTCAATTTATATATAGTTTTCTATTATCCACTAAACCAAGAAAATTTACCCACGTCATGAGGGTTTACCGGAGATCCCAGTGTCACACTATCTCCCATGAGTCTCTCATTTCCTTTGGTCTCTAGTGCAGGATAAAATACACCTATACAAGATTTCTTTTCAAATGCTTGCTTAGTTTGTTTGGTCAGTAATGAAACACATTTATTCTCTGAATGTTAATTTACCAAAAAAACTTTTGGATTCATTTAATCTGAATTTTCGGCAAAATTGTTAAACAAACTTCTTCAATTCCTCGCAATATTGTTCTCATTCATACTCCTATTGACATTGAAGTCACTGCAGGCAATCTGCTGGTTGACCTAGAAGGAGTAATGCAACAGGATGTTCAAGGGTATTACTCATCCTCGCTGTAAATAACGCATGAGGCGAATTTTCTGATGGAGCATTTGAAATAAATACAATTATTTGTTACAAACCAAATCCTATTACCCTGAAAGTAAACGGGAAATCTGAAACATGGTCGGTCGAACTACTAAGGCCGGTAGTTTCGAGTGTTTTACTTTATTGGGTTGCTGGCACACTCATCCCGATTGGCACTGTCCGAAAAATTGATATGCTCTGTGCGGACTTCTTGTGGAATAGGAAGCGGAATGATATCGCATGGTCTACAATTTGCCTGACTAAACGGGAAGGAGGGATTGGTATACGATCCTTTGCTTCCCTCAGGAGTGCCATGATTGTCTCTTGGACTTGGAGACTGCTTACATCAGATACGTCTATATGGGCGACTTACATGAGGAGAAAATATCTCCACACTTGTTCCTTGTGGGACGCTCTAACTTCTTCCATCCATAACTGTGCTTGGAAGGCGATTCTGCGTGGAAGGGATACATTTCGTAGTGCTATTCACTCCACCACCCCACCCTTGCAGTGGATTCTCTCCCCCAAAGGTTACACTTTCACCAATGCGGTGGACCTCATTCGCCCATACGCCCCTCCCAAAGCATGGGCACCCAGAGTTTGGAGTAAGTGCATCCCACCTAGACTCGTGTTTACCCTCTACAGGGTGGTGCAGGAACGTCTTCCCACCACGGACCGGCTTGCAGGCTTTCGTATTTGCCTGCCTACTACATGTTACCTCTGCCACCACCATCCGGAAATTCATGCCCACTTGCTATTTGATTGCAACTTCTCCAGTGAAGTATGGTAGTGCTCCTGCTGCAAACTTGGAATGGCGTCTCCTCCAGTAGCCCCCCTGAAGGACCTCTTAGACTGGGCAGCTTCAATTCAGGTACCCTCGACCAGCGACCTCTTCGGCCTTATTCCCGCTACTGTTGTCGGTTGCATCTGGGAGGAGAGGAACCTTCGATGGACAACCGGAGCCCACAGATCCGTTGAGGTGATTGTTGATAAGGTTGTTCAAACGTGCAGCATGTTGCGATGAACCAGCAATGGTCGAGTTTTTGTTCCCCCCTCGACCAAATTGTTTGACTTGGAATGCAATTTCGTGGAAGTTCTTCTTCTTTTTGCTTTGTTGTAACTAAGGCCGACAATGCCTCTTTGTAATTATCTTTTACATGAAATACATACCTACTTATCAAAAAATGTAAATGGGAAATTCTTTTTTGACGTTGCTAAATTTATTTATGCTAATTGATTGCCCATGCAGAAGAAAGGAACTAATCAGTGTCCTCCCATTGAAATGCCCACACACTCGCCACCAACATCCATCTGTGAACCCAACCAGCAAGTGACCATCCATCATCGCGAATGCTACTATTAGCTACTATCGTTTGCTACAAGAAGTTAACAAAAATACTTGCTGAAAACATTTTACCTATGGGTTCCTATCTGTCAGATGTCCCTGCCAGTTGTACTAAATATGGGACGCCCGTACACTTTACATGTTGTCATCTCTTTTTTCAATCTTAAATTATCTTTTGTTCTTTATTAACGAGTATCATATTTGTTGTTAAAAAGTCTATATTACATTTTATTTTTCGTTGACTTATATTTTAAAATTCGTATTGATGTTTATATTCTTAAAATTCATTTTGATCGTTGCTAAATTTAAGCAATTACAAGGAAAAATCAATAAATAGATGTTGATATATGATTCATTGAAGGAAATATAGCTGGCATCAAGTACAATATTCATTACGAATTTAAGATCAAGCAACGAATGATCGTTGGTATATTTTTAATTATGGAAGATATTCCAACGAATATCAAATCACTGCCTTATATTAATTTTGTTATATTAATTTTGTTGTAGTGGATAAGTACGACCTAACTTATCCTTGCCTGATTCTACCTCATCAAAATGATTACCATTAAAATAGATCTCGGGGATAAACTCTTTCTATTCCTTATTATACCTTATTACCTCAAAAGAACATGTTTTTATTGCTTTCTACCAAAAAACATTGGGTTGAAATTCTCTGAGTTAAAACATTCTTATTTATCAAAGATTTGTGATTCTGTGCATGTTGTCGAAGACGATCCAAACATACAATCACATGCAAGTAAGCAATCACGAAGAACACGCACGATTTATGTGGTAAAATCCTACCGGTATAACAAGGAAAAAACTATGGGTAGATAGGTTCGCTACATATATAAGAACCCTAAGGGCCCGTTCGGTAGGAGAATAAGCAGGAATAAGGATGGGGAATAAGGGGAATAAGGGTCTATTCTCCGTTCGGCTGGAGGATAAGAATAAGGAGAATAAGGTGAAATAAAGGTAGGTAAGATGTGATAAAGATAGGATTAAGAGTGAAATAAGATGAAATAATGGGGAATAGTCGTACCACGGGGAAGCGTGTTGGGGGCTTATTCCCCTTATTCCATTCCTCCTTATGACCCAAACGAAAAGGGTTCATTTGGTTGCAGGGTTGGGCAGGGTTGGGTTGGCCCAACCTGGGGTATCCCTCCTTCCAACCCTCCCAATCCTCCTCACAGTTTACTATTCACAGGGGTACCCCAACCCAACCAAACCCTTCCCAACCCTACAACCAAACGAATCCTAAGGCCATGTTTGGTAGGAGAATAAGCCCTGGAATAAGGGGCCAATTCTTCTCCCAACACGGTTCCCAGTGGTACGACTATTCCCCATTATTCCATCTCATTTCACTCTTATTCATATCTTTATCCCACCTTACCTACTTTTATTTCACCTTATTCTCCTTATTCCTATCCTCCAGTTAAACAAAGAATAGACCATTATTCTCCTTATTCCTCATCCTTATTCCTACTTATTCCCGAACCGAAGTGGCCCTATTAGCGGCTCTCTCGACATGAGACTCCACCTCAAACTTCCCCATTAATCGGGTCAGCTTGTAATCGGATCGCTGTTTCAAAGCATATCTTCACCATATACACACCTTATTAACGTCTAATGATGTTACACACCGTAGGAAAAGGTGATGACGAGTGAGCGTGAAGGTTGGCCCATTGCAAATCAAGTGTGGAAGACTGATGGTGATAGAGCTAGGGGGCATTTGGCATTGGATCCCGATGGAGTTTTCCATTTACGTATGATGCCCCCTTGTCTTATTTGTTTACTCGTTGATGGATTGTTGCTTTTGGTTCACGTGAGGGCTTTGGAATCGTCCTCCTCCTATCACTTGCATGCATTTGTTCTCTTCGTCGATACCCATGACATCAACAACCTCCATTGAGGTTGACAACTCGGACCTCATCACCTACCATGGCCCCATCATGTCTAGAGATTTTTCCCATTCTGGGCATGGGACCCTTCCAAATGCCCGGTCAGGGCATGTCAGAAAAAAATTTCCCAGTCAGGGCATGATTCGGCGAACGGTTCGCCGATCGGCGAACCGTTTGCCGATCAAACCTTTTCCGGAAAACTTTTAAATTTTATATTATAAAAAATAATATATAAAAATATTTGGAATTCCCAATCGGCAAACCATTTGCCGATTGGGAATTCCAAATATTTTTATATATTATTTTTTATAATATAAAATTTAAAAGTTTTCCGGAATAATATTATATATTATTTTTTCTGTACGATCGGCAAACGGTTCGCCGATCGGCGAACCGTTCGCTGAATCATGCCCTGACTGGGAAATTTTTTTCTGACATGCCCTGATCGGGCATTTGGAAGAACCCCATGCCCTGAATGGGAAAAAACTCTCATGTCTATCTCTCTCTCTCTCTCTCTCTCTCTCTATATATATATATATATATATATATATATATATATATATATATATATATATATATATATATATATATATATATTTCCTTTACTAGTTTAGAATCCGATAAAGGTAACCTAGTTCACTCAAAAGCAAGTTGATCGGCTGAAGGTACTGCAATACATAGCAAGATGGAAAACAACAGCAAGATCCTTTCTACCTGCTAGAGGCCATCTATAATGCCTCATGTACCAAGGACAATCTCTTTCGGTCGCTGAAGAGAAAAAAAATCACTGCATGTGTCACGCCATGAAATTTTTCACACGTAAGAATCGAGTGTGTGTGTGTATCGAGCATATGTATTCATGATATACATTAAAAAAAGCTCCGTCCCGAACTTCCGTCATCGGCCCTTTTCATTAGACCATGTGCATGTATTTTCCGCATTGACTCTCGAATCTTTTGCTTCTCGAGTAGTGGCGAACAATGCTACTTACATTGTGAGGGATACCCGTTCCTAGGACCCGACCTGCTTCCTGCCCTAAAGAACCGCCCCCATCCCGCCTACAGGCCCTACGACCCTTCGGCAATAGACAAAAATATCAATGGCTTGCACGATAAGAGCGAGGAGGAAAGCAGGCATCATCTTTCTAAAGAAAGTGGAAAGCTCCAGGCAAAGACCGAGCAATAGTCCCACATAAAATTAATATGCATATCAGTTTAGTGTTAACCAATGCGTCGCAGTTCAAGATATAAAACTGGGACAAAAAGATATATACAACCGAAGCATCTTGAGGAACAAAGTTAGAGAGATAGAATTGGACGAATGCATGTGTGTATGCTAATCCAAAATCCTTTCCAGCATGGTCTCAAATAGATTTTGGAACTTCCAATGTATAAGCCATTGACTATCTTCTACATAATTTAATATTGAATTCCGGAACTTGAGATATATTAATACAAAGTATATTGACCAGTGTTAAACATCCCAACTAATTATTTAATTTAGACATCGTATGTGAGAATTCTATTGATTTCTACGACAATTACAGAAAAACTAATGTAACGACAATCACTACAATACTTTTTTTAAGAAAAAAGGTGCAAAGTCGTAGAGACAAGCACACAAAAAAATCGCTACAATACTTATACGGAAGTTGTCTAATATGTTGTTTAAATCTATTTTATTACAGTACACAGCAAAAGTTGGCCTTAATCAAAGAATACTAATCGAATAATACTAAGATGTTCCTCATAATTTTTTTCATAGTTAGGTTTAATATAAAACAAATATTATCTTGTTACTTTCTCTTTAAATAAATAACAAATATGGTATATGTCTAACAATGAATTATATAACAACAATTATCTGTTGACTTTTCTTGAACTGTTAACTAAATTAGTAACTTATGAAGGTGATGTCCTTATGAAGGTGATGTCCTGGAGTGTAAGGGGTCTAGGCCGCCCCGAGAAACGACTTTGTGTGAGAAACCTTATTATGGATGCACGTGCAGATATTGTGATGCTTCAGGAGACGAAGGTCTCAAGGGGAGGAGAAGTGTTGTGGCATGAACTAGGGGGAGGGGATGCACTTGAGTTTGTCGAGGTGGAGGCGAATGGTGCAGCGGGAGGCCTCCTCACGGGGTAGAAGAAGGAGGTGGTTGAGAAGGTGGGAGAGCAGCGTTCGCTCTTCTCGATTTCAGTTCGTCTTAGGCGCTGTCACGATGGGGTCTTCTTTACGGTGACAAATGTGTATGGTCCTACTGGGTCGTCGCTCTCTCACGGCGGACCTGGACCAGGTCGGCTCTGTGTTGGAGGATAGTGTTTGGCTCATTGGAGGGGATCTAAATTTAACACTTCTCCCGGAGGATCGGCCTAGACGCAGGGGTGGTCATGATCCGGGCTCTGAGGCATTTGTGGATCTGCTTCACACGCGGGGACTTTCGATCATGGATGCTGTGGGATGTGCTTACACTTGGCGTAATGTAAGCTCAAGATCTCGGTTAGACAGATTCCTTCTTTCAGCTGATGGATTGGAGCTTTTCCCTCTCTCTCGGGCTTGAGCTTTACCTCGGGCTCACTCGGATCACACACCGATTCTGTGGTCGTCTGAGGAGCAGACGAGGACAACATTCTTCTTCAGATTCGAGCGTTCTTGGCTTTTGGAGGATGGCTTCAAGGAGGAGGTTGCATCGTGTTGGATCAGTTGGAGACCAGACGGATCGGCAGTGTCTCGCTTTGCAAACAAGTTGGCTCTGCTGAAAAAATTTCTGTTAATGTACGGAAAGGAGGTGAGAGCTAGACGAAAGGCCCAAAGGGGAGCTGCTCAGGAGGGGGTTATGCGCTTGGAAGGATTGGATGACCAGAGAGGGCTAGATCAGGAAGAGTTAGAAGAAAGGGAGAGGCTGCTAGAAAAGTTGCTATTGGAAGACAAAAAAGAGGAGGTGCAGTGGAGGCAGAGATCAAGGCAAAAGTGGTTACGGGAAGGAGATGCAAACACAAGATTTTTCCATTCCGTGGCGTTGGGTAGAAGAAGACGGAACTACATCCATGAGCTGGAGGTTGGAGGGGTGAGAGTAGTGGGGGACACGTAGCTGGGCCTTGCGCTCAGGGCTCATTTTGTGGAGGCCTCGAGGAGGAGGCGGGGGGAGGGATGGGGTTGGCTTGGGAGAGGAACGAAGGCTTTGTCAGAGGACCAAGCTACGACTCTCGAAGCACCTTTCGAGGAAGAAGAGGTTAAAAAGGCGGTGTGGAGACTGAATGCTGATGGTACCCCTGGTCCTGATGGTTTTCCTGTTTTCTTCTACAGCGAGTTTTGGTCGTTGATGAAGGATGAGGTTCTGGATGTGATCAACGAATTTAGGGAGGGAAATAGGGGCTTCGAGAAGGTTAACAGGGCATTGCTTTTCCTCCTTCCAAAGAAGAACCAACCGTTGAGAGTGGAGGACTACAGACCGATTGCGTTGTCCAATGCTATTTACTTGATTGTTGCAAAGGTTCTCGCAAATAGACTAAAGAGGGTCCTCGATGCGGTGATTCTTCCAGAACAGTCTGCTTTCATACCTGGACGACAGATGGCTGATGATTTGATCATGGCATCCGAGATTTGTCTTCAGTGGAGACGGGCCAAGAAGAAAGGTCTGATTTGGAAGATTAACTACGAGAAAGCCTATGATAGCGTGGACTGGAGCTTTCTATGGGTATCTCTCAGGCGGCGTGGTTTTTCAGATCGGTGGATTGCTTGGATGAAGAGATGTGTCACAACATCTTCTTACTCAGTCTTGGTGAATGAGAAACCCGAAGGAGGTTTTTTCCAGCCTCAGAGGGGAGTTCGGCAGGGTTGTCCCTTGGCGTCGATGTTGTTTGTCCTTGTGGCAGATGCTCTGGCGGTTCTTCTCACGCGTGCGGTCGAGGATGGGTGGTGCGAGGGGTTCCGATGTGGAGCCATCTCTGTGCCACTTTTGCAATATGCAGATGATACAATGCTCTTCTTGGGAGGTATAGAGGACAAGACTTGAAGGGCGGTGCAGATAGTGGAGATCTTTAGTTGTATTTCGGGCCTTCGGATTAATAGGCACAAGTCAGTTGTGATTCCTTTTGGATGGGAGGGTGACGAAGCTGATAGAATGGGACCATTAGGCGAGTTGCCGATTTCTTACTTGGGTCTTCCCCTAACGGGGGGCAAGCTCAAAAAGTCAGATTGGGACATGATTCTCCAGAGAATGGAGCAAAGATTGGCGGGGTGGAAGGCAGTTACCTTGTCTAGAGGGGAAAAGCTGATCCTTTTGAAGCATGTGTTGTCAGCAATTCCTATCTTCTTTTTCTCCACTAGATTGATGCCAGTCGGGATCCGTAAGAAGATCGAATCTAGATGAAGAGATTTTTCTGGTCTGATGGAAAGCAACAAAGATCAGGTATGCACTTAGTCAGTTGGGAAGAGATTACACGACCGCGTAGTGAAGGAGGTTTAGGGATTCGAGATGTCGCAAGCATGAACAAAGCTCTGTTAGCAAAGTGGGTCATTCAGATCTGGGGAGAGTCGGACAAGCTGGTGGCCAGACTTTTGCGTGAGATATACAAAGTGCGAGGCTCCCTCGAGGCAGAGAAAGTACGGTTCGAGTCCCCTCTATGGGGTGGTGTACGAGAAGTCCTTCCCTTGTTGGCCCCGAAATTGAAACCAAAGGTTGGAGATGGGGAGTGCTTCAGGTTCTGGCAGGATGATTGGACGGGTGAGGGGCCACTAAGTAATAGATTTCCAAGGCTTGTTGCTTTAGCAGCGACGAAAGAGTGCTCTCTAAAGCAAGTTGGGACATCAGGGTCTTGGGATCCACAGTTCATGCCCGCTCTCTCGAGCCGGCGGTTAGAGGAGCTATCAAGGATGCAGTTGGAACTACCGAGGCCTGATTGCATCACTTATGGTAGGGACCATTGATGACACGCCTGACAACTGGGTTAAGTATGTAAATAAAATGGTCGTTGTGACCCAAATCACCAAGCGCGGTCAATCGAGAAAATAATTAAAACCACTTAATAAAATAGATGAATCAAGAAAATGAATGTAAGCGGTCTTTCGTTATTCTTTTTACCTGGTATAGCGACCAGGGTCGAACACAAGGAGCACGATTTAAAAACTAAGTAGTCAAATTTCAGAAAAGCTAATTTTTTAGTGGTTTTTGAATTTTATATTTTTTTTTTATTTTTAAAACAAGCACAATATTCACAAGGGATAAAAGCACATGCAATCTTTTTGTATTTTTTTCAAAAATGGCCAAAAATATACAGAAAACTCCAAAGACATTGTTTTTTGTTTTTTATATATTTTAAAATATTTTTGATAAATTTTTCGCAATTTTCTGATGTTTTTGTAATTTTCCAAAAATCAAACGGTCAAAAATAAACAAATTATGCACATTCAGAAGTATTTTGTAATTCAAAAATCCTTCAAATGCCCAGGAGATTATTTTTAAATGAAAGTAGAAAGCAATATCTACAAATGGAGACCAAGATCACTATTTTTTGATTTTTCTACAATTTTCTGCAATTTTTATAAGATTTTTCGTATTTTGCAATTTTTTTGAATTTTATAAATGAAAAAATGCACAAAAATTGGTTTGACGATAAAGCACAACAAAATACACCTATAGAAATTTTTATGGAATTTTTAAACATTTTTTCGATTTTTATGAATTTTTAAAACATAAGCAAGGAAAAAGACAAAGTTTTTGATTTTTTAAATATATTAATTAAAGTCAGAATACTATGAAAAATTTATACAAGGAAAAAACACAACAGCAGCAACATACATGAATTTTTTCAAAATTTTTGGAAGCATAAAACATTTATTCCATGAGAAAGATCAAGCAAATTCAAGTCTGGAAATGCAGGACTAATTTGAAGTTATTCAATGTTTGAGCATCTTATTATAACAAAGAAATAAATAGAGGTCAGAACTTGCAGTTTACCCAATGGACATGTGCATAGCACATGATCTTCTAGAGGTAAGGGGTATTCTGTGATTCGGGAAACCTTCAGGAGCATTGACGTAAATTTTCCAATTTTATAATCCAACCTAGGGCATCCTTCGTTTCCTTCTTTCTCAAGCCAGCGAGGGAAATCAGGGGGCCGCCGCCGCCATCCTCTTCAGATCTGGAGCACGCGTGAGCTTGGGGCCTGGGATGTTGGTGCTCGCACGCGGGCTGAGGGCGCCGCGTGTCGGCGCGGTAGGCGCGGCGGAGGGTGTGGAG
The DNA here is from genome assembly GCA_037367405.1 of Ottelia alismoides. Taxonomy (NCBI): domain Eukaryota; kingdom Viridiplantae; phylum Streptophyta; class Magnoliopsida; order Alismatales; family Hydrocharitaceae; genus Ottelia; species Ottelia alismoides. Next base: position 357,625 of record JAZKJV010006839.1, read on the forward strand.
ACGCGGCGGCGCGTCTGAGGATGGGTGGCAGTCTGGAGGCGCGGGGGTCGCGATGGGGGCGCCGGCTGCGCGCGACCCGCGCGGAGGAGAGCTGGAGGACGGGACCGCCGCAAGGGCGGCTTCGAGACGCGAGGTGGCGCCGGCTGCGCGCGGGCGGAGGCGGGTCGGTGAGATCGGAGGCACACCGCCACGCGCGTTTGGAGGGCTGCGCGGGCTGAAAGGTTGGCGCGGCCGGGCGCTCCTGCACTACTCGAGGCGGAGGAGGGCTGGATAGGGGCCGCGACCGCGCCTGGAGCGGCGGTGGCGGTTGCAGGTCCGCTGGAGCGGAGGTGGCGCCCGCGGTGGCGCGGGGCGCTGGAGGTGCGCACGTGAGCCGCGCTGGGAGGTGCAGGAGGCGGCGGGGGCCGCGTCGACCTCACGCGGGGGGGGGGGGGGGGGGGGGGGGCGCTGGGAGGCAGGTGGTTTGAGGCGGCGGGGAACGTGGAGCTCGCGGAGGGGTCCGCACTGGGGGATCCTGGCGGTGCGCCGCCGCTGAGGCCAAGGGGCGGAACCGCGATCGGCGTGGAGGAGGAGGCGCGCAGCGGGGGTTACGACTGCGGTCGGCGTTGGTGGGCGGCGCTGCCGCCTACAGCATAATTTTTTTATGTTTTTTTTTATTTTTTTATTACTGTAAACAAGTACAAAAAAAAGAAATTTTTTTATTGTAGTTTTTTTTAATGCAGGAGATGTAAACAAAATAGGAAGGGAGAGATTTTTTGTTTAGTTTTTTTTATGATCCTGCAAAACAGAGGTTAGAAACAAAAGTAATTTTTTTATTTTATTATACCTGCAAAACAAACGTTAGATACAAAAGCAAAAAATTTTTATTTTCTTTTTATTATACCTACAAAACAGAAGTTAGAGAGATAAAAGATAAATAAATTTTTTATTGTATCCTGTAAAAACTAAGGTTAGGAAACAAGATACAATTTTTTATTTATAAACAAAAATGGAGTAGGTGAATGGGGATCCGATGGAAATGTGGGGGATGGATCCGATTCTCCGACCACCGTACGTGGTCAGAGATGTGTGGTTGCGTGAGGTAGAACGTGAATATGGAAGGATAACGAAATGAGATGAAAATTGGTGTCGGAGGCGGAAAATATGTGGTGGAAATTTTAATCTAAAAACTACTCTCTACTCCTACGCAAAAACTAAATCTATGATTACCTAGAGAAAAAGACAAGTAAAAGTGGATCTCACCTCGGGGATCGGACAAGCCATGATGGCCTCGACGAAGCTCAAGCCGATGTCACCGACTGGATCGGAGGCTAGGACCCTCTTCAACAAGAAACCTCTCGGAAACTGGGTTCCTCTCCGCCAAAGATCAATCAAAGAAGAAATGAGGGAGGAGGAGCCCATTAAAAAGAAGATGAAGGTCAGAAATGGAGATATTTACAAAAATGGAAGGTGTTGATTGTGTGAATTAAAACAATTAATTAAATTAATAAATTAAATAATTAAATAATTACGAAATTCGAAATTAATAAATTAAATAAATTAATTGAAAATTAATTGGCCACCTTAATGGTGGCCATTAAAGGTACGAAATCAAATCATGTATATAAGGCATGTTATAAAATCAAATCAATCAATTAAAATCAAATAATTAAATAAATAATTCGGAATTAATTTAAAATAATTAATTAATGTTAGGTAATTAAATTTTTTTGGTGGATTTTATAAATGGAAGTTAGTGGCATACATATATTATATACATAAGATATAATGTACATATGTGCAAATAAGGAAATAATTTTTATACAAGATTTTTTTATTTTAATTTAATTTTTTTAATTTTTATTTTTATTGAAAACAATATTTATAATATATACATTAAGTAAAAATAAATATTAATAATTATATACACAAATATATGGGTAAACTGCACAATACACCCCAGAAAACCGACTTTTTAACCGTAACTCCAAAAAATACGAAACCACAACCATTTGAAAGATAATTTAATTTATAGTATTATGGGAGTGAGTTTGGTTCGATTTGAGCCCGTATGGAGCCGGAATTGATGTTTCAATTATCGCATTACGGCTTCCTCTAGGTGTAATTATTTACAATATATACTTTTTTTATTTTACAAATATTTTTATTATTTATAACACAATTTTATTCACAACTTTTATTTACAAAAATAAGTGATTTGAGGTCAAATTATACACAAATAAAATAATGTAAGTTTTATACAAATATACATGAAAAATATGTACAAGTTATTTTTTTATATTTTCTGACAGACAACCTTATCTCCCCCTACTTTATTCCTGGTCGATCAGGTCAAGTCTTGACCTTCTCTCGGGGTTTGGGTCAGTCTGTATTTATTGCATAAATACCTCCTTTTCTTTTTCTTTTCTTCTTTATTCTTTTATTTATTTACAAAAAGTGTTAAAAATGAATAATTAACAAATGCATGCGAAATGGTAATTTTATGAAATTAGTGGTTATTTACAGGTATTTGACTAAGGAAACGATGCTAAAATAAAAGAATAAAGGCGATGAATCGTGGATTCATCATTCCCCTATACTTTACCTTTGCTAGTCCCTTAGCAAACACTTATTTGAAAAATAAGTGAAAATGAAAATAAAGAAAAGAAAAAGGAAAGAAGTTAGAACAATATTGACTTTCAAACTTATCTTCATAAAAATGTAGTTTGGAGCTCTGTCGGACCTTTGGATTATTAATGTGTTAGAACCTTAATGGGACATGGATTTAAAACCTAACAGCCTCTAAGTTCCATAAGACTCCTATTCAGGTCTCCTCAACAGTCAGATCAGAACAAGTCTACAGACACAAACTCTTATGACTATGAATTCTTACTTGTACGTGTAAGTGAAATTTAGCTCTTCATCTCAAAAGTAGCAAAGATTCAGCCTCTCTCAACAAGGTAACTCAATAACCCGGTCTGGCAACTCTTTCCTCGAGGAGCGGGGATATTCCCTTCTAAGTTCAAGTACAACCAGCTCAAGAAGAGGGGGTGAAGGAGAGAATGGACGGTAACCAGTGTAGTTACCTATCCTTGGATGCATGACCAGTGTAGCCATGTCACCCGCTGCAAGCTCATAAATATATGACTTTGAAGCTCTTATTCTTTTTTTTTACAGGCATTTTATTTTTCTATCAGGCCTGTCCACTTTTGGAGATTTTGCTTCTTCTTCTTTTTTTTTTGAAATATATACAAGGTGCAGCATGTACATAAGGAGTTTTTCCTTTTGAGCCCGTAGACTATCCCTCTTTTGAAGCATTATTGCAACCCCACAGCTCCTGTCTTTAGACCTCAACATCACCAAACTAGGTTGAGACGCACTTCCCTCCCTAGAGGAGGACGAGAGGTTCCGCCTAGATGTACTACCCTCGTATGCTACCCCAAGCCAAAAGATTCTGCTCCCTCACTACCTCATCCATGAAGAGCTACGTGTAAAGTGCAGTGTCCAAGGTAAGCCACGGTCTGAAAGAATCATGTGTGTGTTGTTAAATGTTCTACTTAGACTCATCAAGATGACATGTGAACATAGTCTTATGGACTCAAAGAATTAAGTCTAGGACCTGAAAAGTCTTAACTCCAAATCTTATAAGGTTCCTCTGAAATTAAGTGGATTAAGGCCCAACTAAGCTCCATTCTTCAAATTTATTCCAGACTTAGTTTAATAGTCAAAATCATCCTGAAAAATGCTCATGCAAATGCAAGAAAATATGTACATGCAAAGAAAAGAAAACAAAACTCTTTTTGTGAAACAATTTTCAAAATTTTGAAATTTTTATTGATTTTTGAAAAAGTTTTTTTTGCAAATAGTTAGTAATATATACAAATATATACAAGAGATTTTTTTTAAGGAAAAGATACATATTTACACAAGAGTGAGTTGATTATTTCACAAGAATGATATGCAAGAATTTACAACTTGAGTAATTTATACAGGTATATACACAGTTGGTTTTTTTTTAATTTTTTTTTATATTTTTTTAGTATTTACACAGTGTTTTAGCCATATTAAAAAAAATAATATATGAAAGTACGAGTTATGGCTAAAGTATATATACAATATATACGACACCCCCTATACTTAGCTCGAACTATGTCCTCATAGTGATCAAAGAGCTGGAAAGAAAGACATAACTCGTGTCGCGTATAGAAAAGTGAAAAGAATAATATACTATAATGACGAATAAAAGAATAAAATCAATAGAGGTCGGTGATCCCCCTATACTTAGGATCAAGTAATCCTAAGTATAGTGGACTGTACACAAAGGGAAAACCGAGGAGATGAATATACAGAGTCTACCTCCCCTATACTTAGGGTAAAATATCCCTAAGTATAGGCAGAAAAATATAGGTAAAAAGAATTAAACGAATGATCACAAGTCTGACATCCCCCCTATACTTAGGGTAAAGTAGACCCTAAGTATGGAATGATCATGCGATGGAGATGGGGTGTGAGACAGAAAGAATATATGCTATGGACAGATGGTCTATACAGATGTGATTCGATCAATGTTGAGGTGCCTCTCAACAAGCGCTAGAGTTTACGCCCCTAGCTGGGCGCAAATGTTAGGATAACGCTGTGTCAAGGTTCAGGACGGCATCTGTCAGGCGAATACCGTACTGTTGTTGTTGTCTCGGTGGGAGAACAACAACGAAGTCAGGAGGGTCAACAGATATGATGATAACACCCAGATAATCAATCAGGCGGGTGTTTGCTACCGGGTAAAGATATGTGCAGATGAAGTCGGGCTCCGGTAGCACAAAAGAAATCATCGGCTCAAGGTCTATATGGAGTGAAAGGGTAGAGCCGAAGAAGTCGAACGTGGAGAAGGAAGGATCTGTCAGAGAATCCTCCACGTCAATCACAGTCTCAAATAGATATGGAAGATCATGATCGGGAGACTCGCTATAAAGTCTGATATCCGATGAATGGAATGTAGACAAATCAGTGAAATCATCGAATACTTCAAAGATCGGGTCATCCTCGCGAGGGTCGTCGAGGAGAGAAACATCAAACTCATTATCAGAAATATCAAAACACTCGGTCTCGGGATCCGACAGATCGGATGCATTCTCAGAAAGTGAGATCGAGTACTCATGGTCCATGGCATCCTCCCGCAGATAACCCTCGGGGAGTAATGCCGAATCATCAGGGAATTGGGGATCTATGCTGTCAAACGTCATGTCCTCCAAAAATATATCAACCTCATTAAATGGGAGGACACATGGCTCAAATACGGGACTATCAAGTCCTGTCGAATCAAAAATCGGTCCCTCATCAAGCTCTCTATGCTGAGATGAATCCAAGTATATCTCCGAATCTGAGAATATCTTCTGAAGGCAAGATATTGAATCAACTGCGTATGGATACTGGAAAGAATCAGAGGATGGCTGAGATGTGGGTTCCTCCTCTATCTCTTGGAATCCTAGCAGATCTAGAATCGACGAATCATCAATGTGGAGGTGCGGGACTGGCTCAAAATCTGATTGTAAATCCAATGAAAACTCAACCAATGTCCGGCTCTCGGAACTCACAACAGTAGGCAACACATCCGTCATATGAGCAGTATTAGCATCCATATCCTCTGATTTGTGTGTGCTATCAAGATCGGCATGGTGTGTCACACACTCAACTATTGTCATCTCTCCCTCATGTGCTGTCCCGAATAAATCATCTCGTGTATATGAAAGATCAGAAAGTGTATCCAAGATGGTCTCAACAAAATCCAAGTCGGGACAATGGTGTGAACTACTACACGAGGTAATGACATATGATATCTGCTCTGCGGTCCTCCCCCTCATGGCGATATGGATAAGGTCAGTCATCGAAAATCCATGATCTGGAAATCGCCTCAAAAGTTCTCGTAACCTCAACCATGAATCTCTCAACGGCTTTTGGGGGTTAACAGAAAAATCACGAATACACGACCGCATCATCTCTGCTCTACACTGGGGGTAAAATTTCTTCAAAAATAATGATCGTAAATCTCCCCATGTAGTAATCTTCCTTCCCAATCGTCTATGCCAACTCTTGGCTCTACTCTGAAGTGTAAATGGGAAGGTGATCAACATCATGTCCTCAGAAGTGATATCCAAATATGATCGTGATACACAAAAATCCTCAAATTCATCGATATGTAAATAAGGTTCCTCGTGCATTTCCCCAACAAACTTAGGCAGTAGATCAATTAACTCTAAATCCAGAACAAAGGGTCTCAAGGTAGAAGCGGACTGGACTTCATGATCTGTGTACTCATCCAATGTCCTAGGATACAAGTCATCTAAAGCTCGCAACTGCCCCATTTGATTGCCTATGGGATGCACTCTCATCTCAGTAATGTGAACACCCATGTCTCGTGTTTGGTCAATCTGGTCTCTGCGGGTGTCACTCACAGCACATCCCAAATGGGAGGGTGGGTAGGGGGAAGATGAGAAGTCAGATGGGGTTCCGACCTCTCGAGAGAGTGAACGTGAGTGATGGGCGTGAAATGAAGAAGCCACAAAATTCGGCTGGAATGGAAAGTAGCCCATCGTGATGAGAGGAAACTGAAGGGAGGGAGGGTGGGATAGAGACAGAAGGTGACTGCTAATGATAGAAGAATGATCGTAACCGACTCACACCATAGACATACAAAACACAAAGCAAACCCCCAGTTCACCAACTCAACACAATGTGAAGACCGTGAGATTTGGTCTTTTATCTTTTCAATTTTAAGAGTTAGGTGATAAGACAAAGTTGTACAAACACTTAGGAGGCTTGAATAGGATTTGGGCACTACTCCTTAGTGTGTACGCGAGCGAGTAAAAGCGCAAACAATGAGGGGATTGCTCTCCCAATACAATGAAGTGAATCAATTACGTTTGATTTTAGAGTCAAGTTCAATTAGCAGTCCAAATTTTTTTAATTTTTGATTTTGTGATTTTTTTGGATATTTTCAAGAATAACGCCTAACGAGCTTTCCGATTTCCTCTTTGATTAATTTGAGTCCAAAAACAGAGGGAGGGATCGAGAAAGCCAATGCACGGTCAAAAACTATGATGCATGCAGAGATAGAAAATGCGTACCTTTCTCCAGCACTCTACATGCAAAATGATCCGCGCAGAAATTTAAATACAGAAATAAAACTACCTAAATGATGCAGCGGTGAGAATCGAGTCCTAGATGAGCAAGTTCTACTCGCAGAACCGTCTAATCGGTCACCGACCTCCAAGCCAAAGGGTCCGGTCTTGGCCCACCCCTCCTCTGCCCGACAAATCGGGGGTAGGAGAAAGCGCTTTACAGGGTGGACTGCGGCACGTAGGCTACGAAGGAGATGAGTCGATTATTTTTATTAATTGATTATTAGTAGGTCCAATTAAGCGCACTATAGGAACAGGCAGATAATTAAGTGTGGGGACCCTACTAATTACGGTACAAGCAAGAGAAAATCCTAAGGCTAGGGGCTCGAAAATCACGTAAATCAAATAAAATAAAATAAAATAAAAAATGCGAGAAAACAAAACCAACGAAAAACAACGGTGAGGTCCCCCAAGTGCACCGGCACTTGGCGAAACAGACCCCGAAAAATGTCCAAGTCCACAGTGTTCAAAAGTCCTAAATTATTACAAAACAAATATTGTTCTCTCTCAAATAAAAAATCTTCTTCTTCTCCCTGCTCTTCTTCCCGTGCGGGTCCTCAAAAAGTAAACTCCAAGTTGTCCATGCAGTACCTCGCACAAAAATTCAGAGAGAAAATGTCAGAAAACAATTATAATATAGAGAGACAAAAATAGAAAAATGAAAAATGACTACAAAGCCGTGCTCCCCGGCAACGGCGCCATTCTGATGACACGCCTGACAACTGGGTTAAGTATGTAAATAAAATGGTCGTTGTGACCCAAATCACCAAGCGCGGTCAATCGAGAAAATAAGTAAAACCACTTAATAAAATAGATGAATCAAGAAAATGAATGTAAGCGGTCTTTCGCTATTCTTTTTACCTGGTATAGCGACCAGGGTCGAACACAAGGAGCACGATTTAAAAACTAAGTAGTCAAATTTCAGAAAAGCTATTTTTTTAGTGGTTTTTGAATTTTATATTTTTTTTATTTTTAAAACAAGCACAATATTCACAAGGGATAAAAGCACATGCAATCTTTTTGTATTTTTTCAAAAATGGCCAAAAATATACAGAAAACTCCAAAGACAATGTTTTTTGTTTTTTATATATTTTAAAATATTTTTGATAAATTTTTCGCAATTTTCTGATGTTTTTGTAATTTTCCAAAAATCAAACGGTCAAAAATAAACAAATTATGCACATTCAGAAGTATTTTGTAATTCAAAAATCCTTCAAATGCCCAGGAGATTATTTTTAAATGAAAGTAGAAAGCAATATCTACAAATGGAGACCAAGATCACTATTTTTTGATTTTTCTACAATTTTCTGCAATTTTTATAAGATTTTTCGTATTTTGCAATTTTTTTGAATTTTATAAATGAAAAAATGCACAAAAATTGGTTTGACGATAAAGCACAACAAAATACACCTATAGAAATTTTTATGGAATTTTTAAACACTTTTTCGATTTTTATGAATTTTTAAAACATAAGCAAGGAAAAAGACAAAGTTTTTGATTTTTTAAATATATTAATTAAAGTCAGAATACTATGAAAAATTTATACAAGGAAAAAACACAACAGCAGCAGCAACATACATGAATTTTTTCAAAATTTTTGGAAGCATAAAACATTTATTCCATGAGAAAGATCAAGCAAATTCAAGTCTGGAAATGCAGGACTAATTTGAAGTTATTCAATGTTTGAGCATCTTATTATAACAAAGAAATAAATAGAGGTCAGAACTTGCAGTTTACCCAATGGACATGTGCATAGCACATGATCTTCTAGAGGTAAGGGGTATTCTGTGATTCGGGAAACCTTCAGGAGCATTGACGTAAATTTTCCAATTTTATAATCCAACCTAGGGCATCCTTCGTTTCCTTCTTTCTCAAGCCAGCGAGGGAAATCAGGGGGCCGCCGCCGCCATCCTCTTCAGATCTGGAGCGCGCGTGAGCTTGGGGCCTGGGATGTCGGTGCTCGCACGCGGGCTGAGGGTGCCGCGTGTCGGCGCGGTAGGCGCGGCGGAGGGTGTGGAGACGCGGTGGCGCGTCTGAGGATGGGTGGCAGTTTGGAGGCGCGGGGGTCGCGATGGGGGCGCCGGCTGCGCGCGACCCGCGCGGAGGAGAGCTGGAGGATGGGACCGCCGCAAGGGCGGCTTCGGGACGCGAGGTGGCGCCGGCTGCGCGCGGGCGGAGGCGGGTCGGTGAGATCGGAGGCACACCGCCACGCGCGTTTGGAGGGCTGCGCGGGCTGAAAGGTTGGCGCGGCCGGGCGCTCCTGCACTACTCGAGGCGGAGGAGGGCTGGATAGGGGCCGCGACCGCGCCTGGAGCGGCGGTGGCGGTTGCAGGTCCGCTGGAGCGGAGGTGGCGCCCGCGGTGGCGCGGGGCGCTGGAGGTGCGCACATGAGCCGCGCTGGGAGGTGCAGGAGGCGGCGGGGGCCGCGTCGACCTCACGCGGGGGGGGGGGGGCGCGCTGGGAGGCAGGAGGTTTGAGGCAGCGGGGAACGTGGAGCTCGCGGAGGGGTCCGCACTGGGGGATCCTGGCGGTGCGCCGCCGCTGAGGCCAAGGGGCGGAACCGCGATCGGCGTGGAGGAGGAGGCGCGCAGCGGGGGTGACGACTGCGGTCGGCGTTGGTGGGCGGCGCTGCCGCCTACAGCATAATTTTTTTATGTTTTTTTTATTGTTTTATTACTGTAAACAAGTACAAAAAAAAGAAATTTTTTTATTGTAGTTTTTTTTAATGCAGGAGATGTAAACAAAATAGGAAGGGAGAGATTTTTTATTTAGTTTTTTTTATGATCCTGCAAAACAGAGGTTAGAAACAAAAGTAATTTTTTTATTTTATTATACCTGCAAAACAAACGTTAGATACAAAAGCAAAAAATTTTTATTTTCTTTTTATTATACCTACAAAACAGAAGTTAGAGAGATAAAAGATAAATAAATTTTTTATTGTATCCTGCAAAAACTAAGGTTAGGAAACAAGATACAATTTTTTATTTATAAACAAAAATGGAGTAGGTGAATGGGGATCCGATGGAAATGTGGGGGATGGATCCGATTCTCCGACCACCGTACGTGGTCAGAGATGTGTGGTTGCGTGAGGTAGAACGTGAATATGGAAGGATAACGAAATGAGATGAAAATTGGTGTCGGAGGCGGAAAATATGTGGTGGAAATTTTAATCTAAAAACTACTCTCTACTCCTACGCAAAAACTAAATCTATGATTACCTAGAGAAAAAGACAAGTAAAAGTGGATCTCACCTCGGGGATCGGACAAGCCATGATGGCCTCGACGAAGCTCAAGCCGCTGTCACCGACTGGATCGGAGGCTAGGACCCTCTTCAACAAGAAACCTCTCGGAAACTGGGTTCCTCTCCGCCAAAGATCGATCAAAGAAGAAATGAGGGAGGAGGAGCCCATTAAAAAGAAGATGAAGGTCAGAAATGGAGATATTTACAAAAATGGAAGGTGTTTTTTTTTGATTGTGTGAATTAAAACAATTAATTAAATTAATAAATTAAATAATTAAATAATTACGAAATTCGAAATTAATAAATTAAATAAATTAATTGAAAATTAATTGGCCACCTTAATGGTGGCCATTAAAGGTACGAAATCAAATCATGTATATAAGGCATGTTATAAAATCAAATCAATCAATTAAAATCAAATAATTAAATAAATAATTCGGAATTAATTTAAAATAATTAATTAATGTTAGGTAATTAAATTTTTTTTGGTGGATTTTATAAATGGAAGTTAGTGGCATACATATATTATATACATAAGATATAATGTACATATGTGCAAATAAGGAAATAATTTTTATACAAGATTTTTTTATTTTAATTTAATTTTTTTAATTTTTATTTTTATTGAAAACAATATTTATAATATATACATTAAGTAAAAATAAATATTAATAATTATATACACAAATATATGGGTAAACTGCACAATACACCCCAGAAAACCGACTTTTTAACCGTAACTCCAAAAAATACGAAACCACAGCCATTTGAAAGATAATTTAATTTATAGTATTATGGGAGTGAGTTTGGTTCGATTTGAGCCCGTATGGAGCCGGAATTGATGTTTCAATTATCGCATTACGGCTTTCTCTAGGTGTAATTATTTACAATATATACTTTTTTTATTTTACAAATATTTTTATTATTTATAACACAATTTTATTCACAACTTTTATTTACAAAAATAAGTGATTTGAGGTCAAATTATACACAAATAAAATAATGTAAGTTTTATACAAATATACATGAAAAATATGTACAAGTTATTTTTTTAGATTTTCTGACAGACAACCTTATCTCCCCCTACTTTATTCCTGGTCGATCAGGTCAAGTCTTGACCTTCTCTCGGGGTTTGGGTCAGTCTGTATTTATTGCATAAATACCTCCTTTTCTTTTTCTTTTCTTCTTTATTCTTTTATTTATTTACAAAAAGTGTTAAAAATGAATAATTAACAAATGCATGCGAAATGGTAATTTTATGAAATTAGTGGTTATTTACAGGTATTTGACTAAGGAAACATGCTAAAATAAAAGAATAAAGGCGATGAATCGTGGATTCATCAACCATTTTGTATGGGTGGATGGTAGGTCTCAACGAAGAAGGCATACAAAGAATTCAAGGGGACCACCGAGGCCCTAGATGCAGACCTTTGCTTGGATATGAAGATTATTTGGGCTAGCAAGATCCCATGCAGGGTTAAGGTCTTCCTTTGGTGTCTGCGAAGGGGAAGACTGTACGATAAAGCAAGGAGAGGAAGACTTTTGGGCATTCCGGACACGAGATGTGATAGATGTGGAGAGCAGGTTGAAGATGCAGATCATTTGTTTTTCAGGTGCCCGACATCTGACTACGTATGGAAGGAGGTTGGATCACCGTGGGCGTCGTCAGGAGGTACTGCGGATTTCTGGAGATTAGTGAGGTTTGTGGGAGGGAATTCAACAGATGATTGTGCTTTCCCTTTTGCAGTGTTATGGGCCATTTGGGTTGGGAGGAATGATCTTATTTTTAAAAATCAAAGATTCTACCCTGAGAATGTACTCGCCCACTGTAACTCTCTATATCGATTCTGGGTCGCCGGATAATGTACACTTTATTATGTTTTAATATATTAATATTGAGGTGAATCCCATCTCGGGAGGTCACCCTCGTCTTCTATTCAAAAAAACTAAATTAGTAACTTTTCATGTACTTTGTTAACAAAAAAAATCAATGAATAATTATCAGTACATGCAACTTTGGCAATGAATAAGATATTTGTTGCATATTAAAAGAACAATATATAATTTTTTAAACAAATGATATCCATTCTTATATACTTAGTATCAGAAGATATCACAAGGAATATCCAATTATTTATTATTATTGTTTTTTTGTTGCAATGATTTTACCATAAATTAATTCGCCTGCTGGGTAACTTGGCTTCCATTTCGACTCGAATTTGAGGTGGGCATTCTTCTCAAACGCCAGAATTAAAATATGATAACTTTTTTTGGTTTGGGAAATTGAATATATGCCTATATTAAATATGTAATGACAAATTATATTCGTTGTCAAGTATATTTATGTTTTCAAATTCTCAAATGATAAGATATATGCAGCTAATTTGCTATTGACTAGAACTACTGATTTTCATTCAAAACTAGTCGTAAAGTCATCGTTTAATAATCATCGTTCATAATTTCTCGAGAGGAAGCATCAGCATAAAAGTTTGGCGATCAATAATAAAATTTACCATAGTTTGTATAGTGTATTTGATTTTTCCCATTTACCATATCGTATTAAAAATATCCTTCAAGAATGAAATTAAATAATAGGAAAATCCATTATTTTAAGGAATGAAAATATTACGATATTATTGATTAAAAAAAGTTGGTTTTTTGGAAAGATCTATATATCTTATGTATAGAGAGAGAGGGAGATTTAATGGGGCTGCCTCGTCCCCTATTTTCAGTGTTTTTTTTATTTTTGAAAAATAAAATCATGAATATTCATTTATATATCTCTCCTACATTACATTTCAATTTCGTCAGAAATAGAGACTCCTATGCCCTCCATCTAGAACATGTAATTTTAATGGTATTAGAATTGTTGTAATCGACATGTTCTAGATGGAGGATATATGAGTCTCTGTTTCTGACGAAATTGAAATGACATGTACGAGGGATATATAGATGAATGTACATGGTGCTATTTTTTCAAAAAAACGTCGAAAATAGCACGGGAGCAGCCATGTTGGCTGCCCCAAGGGGGTAGCCCCATTAAACTATATATATATATATATATATATATATATATATATAGGGTAAAATGGGGCTGCCCCCAGGGAGTAGCCAACTTGGCTACTCCCACCCCTATTTTACCTCATTTTTTTATTTTTTTGGAAAATAAAAATTTGTATATTCATCATTATATCCCTCCCACATTCTATTAAAATTTCGTCAGAAACAGAGACTCCTAAGCCCTCCATCCAGACGTCATTTTTTTAACGGTCGCAGGATTTTTTAAATCGACCACGTTTGGATGGAGGCCGTAGGAGTCTCTGTTTCTGACGAAATTTTAATAGAATGTGAGAGGTATATAATGATGAATATACAAATTTTTATTTTCCAAAAAAATAAAAAAATGAGGGAAAAATAGGGGTGGGAGTAGCCAAGTTGGCTACTCCCTGGGGGCAGCCCCATTTACCTCATATATATATATATATATATATATATATATATATATATATATATATATATATATATATATATATATATATATATATATATATATATATATGAGGAAAGGGATCCTACTCCATGGAGTAGGTAACTTACCTACTCCACTTTCTTTTTTTCCAAATTTTTTTATTTTTTTTGAAAAATGCTTCCATGGATTTGCATAATTATATCCCTCTAATATGTCAATCAAATTTCGTCAGAAACAGAGACTCCTACGGCCTCTATCCAGAACATGAAAAATACAGCAAATCTGTGACCGTTAAAAAAATGATTGTCTGGATGGAGGCAGTAGCAGTCTCTATTTCTGACGAAATTTGAATGACATATTAGACGGATATAGTTATGAAAATCCATAGAAGTATTTTTCAAAAAAATAAAAAAATAGAAAAAAAAAGAAAATGGGGTAGGTAAGTTACCTACTCCATGGAGTAGGATCCCTTCCATGGAGTAGGATCCCTTTCCTCAAAGGGATCCTACTCCATGGAGTAGGTAACTTACCTACTCCACTTTCTTTTTTTTCAATTTTTTATTTTTTTTGAAAAATGCTTCCATAGATTTGCATAATTATATCCCTCTAATTTGTCATTCAAATTTCGTCAGAAACAGAGACTCCTATGACCTCTATCCAGAACATGAAAAATACAGCAATTCTGTGACCGTTAGAAAATGATTGTAAGGATGGAGGTCGTAGGAGCCTCTGTTTCTGACGAAAATTGAGTGACATATTAGAGGGATATAATTATGAAAATCCATGGTAGCATTTTTCCAAAAAAATGAAAAAGAAAAAAATGGAGCAGGTAAGTTACCTACTCCATGGAGTAGGATCCCTTTTTTATATATGAGGAAAGGGATCATACTCCATGGAGTAGGCAACTTACCAACTCCACTTTCTTTCTTTTTTCAATTTTTTTATTTTTTTGAAAAATGCTTCCATGGATTTGCATAATTATATCCCTCTAATATGTCATTCAAATTTCGTCAGAAACAGAGACTCCTTCGGCCTCCATCCAGAACATGAAATATACAGCAAAGCTGTGACCGTTAAAAAATGACTATCTGGATGGAGGTCGTAGGAGTCTCTGTTTCTGACGAAATTTGAATGAAATATTAGAGGGATATAGTTATGAAAATCCAGGAAAGCATTTTAAAAAAATAAAAAAAATGAAAAAGAAGAAAATGGAGTAGGTAAGCTACCTACTCCATTGAGTAGGATGCATTTTCTATATATGAGGAAAGGGATCCTACTCCATGTAGTAGGTAACTTACCTACTCCACTTTCTTTTTTTCAAAATTTTTATTTTTTTTAAAATGCTTCCATGGATTTGCATAATTATATCCCTCTAATATGTCATTCAAATTTCATCAGAAACAGAGACTCCTACGACCTCCATCCAGAACATGAAAAATACAGCAAATCTGTGACCGTTAAAAAATGACTGTCTGGATGGAGGTCGTAGGAGTCTCAATTTCTGACGAAATTTGAATGACATATTAGAGGATATAGTTATGAAAATCCATTGAAGCATTTTTAAAAAAAATAAAAAATTGAAAAAGAAGAAAATAGAGTATGTAAGTTACCTACTCCATGGAGAAAAGGGATCCTACTCCATGGAGTAGGTAACTTACCTACTACACTTTCTTTTTTTTCAAATTTTTTTATTTTTTTGAAAAATGCTTCCATGAATTTGCATAATTATATCCCTCTAATATGTCATTCAAATTTCGTCAGAAATAGAGACTCCTACGGCCCCATCCAGAACATGAAAAATACAGCAAATCTGTGACCTACTCCATGGAGTAGGATCCCTTCTCTCTCTCTCTCTCTATATATATATATATATATATATATATATATATATGAGTGATCATGTTAAAGCAAAAAATTATGAGAGCATGAGTGCATGCATTCTGGACCATTAGATTTTGTCTTCTCCGTCCTAGTCTTCTCTCTCCTTGTTGAATCTAGTGATCCAGAATTCATACTCTCATGCTCTCACATGTTTTGGCTTTCATAGGATCACTCATATATATATATATATATATATATATGATTTTTATCCAATGAGCCATGTGCCCATTAACATTTCGGTGAGTACCATTTGTAGGTCACACACGTGTATTACCAATTGAGTGGTTACCTATTGATGAGTGACCTACCGACTAGGGTTAAGTATGAAAAATAAGCAAGTATCGTTATGACCCCAATCAGCAAGTCAGACTCAACAAGAAAAATCAAGACCACAGAAATAAAACACGCAAGCACGAAAATCAATGTTAGTGGTCTCCGCTATTTATTTAACTTGGAATAGCGACCAGGGTCGAACACAAGGAGCACGGAAATGTACAAAGTAGTCAAAAATCATAGGAATGAAAACATTTTTTTTAATTTGTAATTTTTTTATATTTTCAAAGTGAGAAAACAAGTAAAAAGAACAAGGTAAAAACAAGCTTTAACCAATTTTATTAAGAACCAAAATAATCAAAAATTAGAAGTAAAAATGTTTTTATATTTTTCAAATATTCGGCTATTTTTGATGATTTTCTGAGGGTTTTCCAATTTTTATACGATTTTATAAAAATAAAACAAAACCAAAATTGGGGAAAATGTACAGCCTGGACTAGAAGGCAAATTTAAAATAGTAAAAATGCCTTAAAGTCATGGGTGTGATTTTTATGAAAAAGCAATTAAAATATCTACACACAGCTATTGAAAATCTATTTTTTATTTTCTATAATTTTTTATGATTTTTATAAGATTTTAAGTCTTTTATAATTTTTAGGATTTTATAAAAGATAATGCAACAAAAATTCTACTAAATACAAAGCATATACAAACACACACATACAAATTTTTATAGAATTTTTCAGAGAATTCTTTGAATTTTTATGTATTTTCTAAAATAGACAAGATACTTTTTGGGGGTTTTTTATTTTTAAAAAATATCAAATAAAATTAAATTGAGTCACAAAAATTACCATAAATATTAATATTAGCAGGAGCTAACTGTAATTTTTATGGGATTTTTTAAGTTAATTTAGTAATTATTTAATTAAAAATAACACACACAATAAACTGATGACATGTCTCGCGACTCGGGTTAAGGTGCCTGATAAATCTCAAGAGGTCGTTGCGACCCAAACCGCGAAGCACAATCAATCAAGAAAAATTCAAGACCACTCAGATAAGTAAATCAAGCAAGGTATATAATCAAACAGATAAATCGATAAAAAACGATGTCAGCGTTCTCCGCTATTTATTTAACCTGGTATAGCGACCAGGGTCGAACACAAGGAGGATGAGTAAAAACTGCGAAGTAGTCAAGATCATATCAGAAAATGCATATTTTTGGTGGTTTTTAATTTGCAGTTTTTTTATTTTTATAGTGAGAAAACAAAATAAAGAAATAAAGCGATGCAAGCTTGGGCAACTTTTATTAAGATAAAAAATACTCAAAAGTCAGAAACAAAAATATTTTTAGGTTTTCAATTATGCAGGTGTTTTTGGTGATTTTATGGTAATTTCCAGATTTTTATGTGATTTTATAAAAATGAAAGAAATAAAAATAGGGCAAACAGTGTACAGCTAGGATAAAATTACAAGTTAAAAATACTTAAAGTGTCCTAATGTCCTAGATAGCAATTTTATGTAAAATCAAATAAAGTTATTTAACTACAGAAATTGAAATCCCGTTTTTTTTATTTTATAAAATTTTCAGTAATTTTTATAAGTTTTTGGGTATTTTGTAATTTTTAGGCTTTTTTGTAAAATATAATGCCACAAAAATTATACAGGAATGAAAATATAATTAAAAAAAATTAGAAAATAGAAAAGACACTTTTTAGTGGTTTTTATTTTTTTAGAAAATATCAAACAAAATTAAATCAAGCCACAAAATTATCATAAATATTACACATTAGCAGGAGCTAGCTGTAATTTTTATGAAATTTTGGAGTTGGTTTAATAATTATTTGATTAAAAATAACACGCATAGCTCACAGGGACCTACTTGCAATTATTTAAAAGTTACAAGTCAATCAATAACACTATAAAAAAGCATAGGGGCTCAAATTGCAAAAATCCCAGATCACACGCATGATACACATGACACAAGCTCAGAGGGGTATAAGTGCAATTCTCAAAAAGTTTTTACTCAAAGCGTAACACTGATAAAGCTTAGGGATATAACATGCAAATAGCCCACAACTCACGTGTAACACCCCGTAATTTTCGGATTTTTCTGAAGTTCTAAAACCTATTCAATATTATACTCAAAAGAAGCGTCTCGTCGCAAGCTTTCTAACGAGCCCAAAAACGCGCAATTTCGAGTTCGGATGTGGGAGATATGCATGTTTTGGTGAAGAGGGGTTAGTGATATTGAGGAAATTTAATGGTTACGAGTTTTGGTTAATTAATTTCGGATTAGGACTATTTTAGGGTTTCTAAAACTAAGGTTTTAATCATCAACTATATAAAGACCCACACCCTTCATCTCCCCTCATTCCTACTCCTTTTCCAAACCCTAATCCATCCTTTTCTTCCCCCCCAAGTCTCTCTCTCTCTCTCTTATCTCTTTTTCCCCTCTCCTCCTCCAGAGAACGAAGGAGAGAACGGGGCTACCACCATTATCAAAAGCTCTCGAAGCCCCATAGCTTCACGAGAAAAGAAGACGAAGAGCATCATCGCAAGGGAAAGGCAACCCTCTCATCGGACTTGTGATCGGTCGATCGAGCACGTGGATCGAAGATGTGCACGAGTATAGGTAACGGATCTTGACATTCTCCGTTTATTTCACGTACCTTGCGATAATAGAGTTTGTTGTCTTTGGGGTTCTCGATGTTTCGATTTCGATCCTTCCTCGAGATCACTCTCTTGTTGTTGGTATCCTCATTGTCCCTTTGTGATCATTACAAATAACATTGTTTCCAATGTATTACGTGCATTAGAGGATGAGGCCGATCACCTATTATCTCTCTTCGGGTTGAATATTTCTGTACCTTGTTTTGTTCCTTGTGGTCGTTGGTTTTATGTTCCGGTACAGGAAAAAAATTTATCTACCGTAAGGTTTTATGCTACAGCAACAAATGTGATAGGATCTCTAGGTTTCAATATGAGTTTTGTTCATAACTTTGTTTCGGGATTAACGAATTGTTGATTATTAAATCATTGGATATGTAGTATCAACTTCTCGACTTCTAATGGTACGTATATATATATATATGTATGTATGTATTAACAGAGGTGAGTGAAAACTCTGACTACAGATTGTCTTTTAGGCATTGCTTCCAGTATGCAAACCCTTATATATATTCGTATGCAAACTTTTAATATTCAGAATACATGAATCTATAACCGAATATATCATTATTGGAAGTTATATTAGACTTTGTGATAGCCAATCTTTTCTAGCAAACCTTTACCAATCTCAATGTTTTAATATAACAAGGATCTTTTTTCTATTTGAAACTTGGGACCATGCAAGCTATGCAATTCATAAATAGTATGTGCAATAATAGCGTAGATTCTATCAATGGACTCTTTCTGGGAAAGGCAATTATACGTGTGTAATATCTCTTAAGGTGTAGGGTGTATTGGGTAAAAATATCATTTACGAGCCTAATTACCATATAAAGGTGCAATGTGGAAATCACTGACAGATCTTTTCAAATTTTTTCTTGACATTACATCCATTGGTTAGTGTCTGTATTAATACATAAAGCGTGTGTTGTTGTTCCCATATACTGTATAACCATGTACATCACTGCATAGTAGTAACGAGTATTCTTAAATATTGTTTTTTTTTACACGATCAATGATTCATGGCGACGATATATGTTCTTGTTCACTTTCTTTAAATGTCACATGTGGGTCAAGACGATGATGTCTAAATTAGTGACTGAAAGGGGTGTGAATTTCTGAAATCTCGTGGGCAGCAGGAGATAATGTGCTATGTTATCTTTGTATAACAATCATATATGAATGATCCAATGGTTGGATTGCGATATGTAATACTAGACGATAAGCCTTAAGGGAAGGATACCTAAATGATTGTGATATGAAGGCTTTAGACTGTATTAACGGATTGATTTATTTATTAGTTAATTAAACTCATTGTACAAGCCAAGTACAATACTTTCAAAGAGGACAAAAGATAAAAGCTATAAGGTGGATGCACACCCTTGTAGTCTGGCTGAGCCGACAGTGAGTCATCCCCACTCGAGGGGCATCATAGAGTGGGGTGGTGGTAGGTACTCTGGTGGAATTGAGGTGGATGCACGCGTGCACTGCACCGTACGGATCCGTTTTTGTGGCAGTTGTTTTGGAGCGAACGAGACTCCTCCGACAGACTCGGTTGATGGAGCTATGACTCACTGGGCTTGTATGCTCCGTCCCGAGTGTCAGAGTGCTACTAACCAGACTAACTGAAGGATCGCGCCTGCGCACGGGTTTTAGGCTGCACTCTGAATGAAGTGTTGCATACTTCATTCATAGTGTAGGCTTTCTCCTTTGACGGGCGAGTCCGGAATGAATACATGGAAATATGGATTAGGAAATGTCAATGGAAGTTTTTTTTTATCGCATAACTGTTAAAGGCCTAGAATATAACTGATGATATTTTGCGAGATACTTTTAAAATGCTCTCTTTTAAACTTATTCAGTTACTGCATTTGCATTACCTACCTATATTCTTTTGATTTTATTTATTTTATCCTTACTGGGTCAGTTGACTCACAAGTTACATTCTTTGGAATTCCAACAGGAAGTGTAGAGCAGGAGACTGAGGCTCACATCTTTGGTGGTGCATCTGTAGGACGTTGTTAAGGTTAAGGACTAGTTTCTTAGTAGTTTCTGTTATCCTTCCTTTCTGATTATTTATGATGTAATAGAGAGACTTTGAGGACTTATTGTTATCCGTATGTGGACTTTTGTTATCAATAGAAACTTTAGATTTTTCTTCCCTATTTTCTTATTTTGTATAAATGGTATATCATGCAGGTTGTTTATGATTGTTGTTGGGTAATATTGAGAATGGATGTTGAGATGCGCTCTCGTCGAGGCGGGGCGTTTCATTATATATCAGAGCACAATTACCCCATCAGTCATAGACAACTGTATGGTAGGAGAAATACCATTATACATTAGACAAGTAGTCTTCTGACTTTTATAATAAAAAAATATTGATCAAAGTTGACTAATGACCTCTACTCCAGGATCTAATTGCAATTCCCTTTTTATTTCAACACTTGTAGATCATGCCGCCTCGTAGGGATCAGATTGCGCAACAGTTGGCTATGATGATGGCGATGCTGCAGGATGTACAGCAGAGGCAGCTTATACTCGAGGAGCATTTGTCGAGATCTGCGTCCGAGGGCGGGTCTGGAATGGGTGGGGGAGATGGCGATCCACCACCACCTCCTCCTCCTCCTCCTCCTCCTCCTCCGTCGCCGCCACCACCGCGACAAGAGGATATATTTTCAAAATATCGCAAGGAGAAAGTTCCAAAGTTTCTGGGCATTACAAGCCCAGATGTGGCAGAGAGATGGCTGAAGCGTGTGGAAAAGGTATTTCGCACCATACATGTACCGGATGAGGAGAAGGTTACCCTTGCTACTTACTCCTTAGCTGGCTATGCTGAGGAATGGTGGAGTTCTTTTGAGCCGCAGATTGCAATGCCAATTACTTGGGAGAAATTTACTGAGGCATTTCGGGAGCATTTCTATCCGGAATACTGGCTAGAGCAGCGCTGCGTGGAGTTCACACTACTCGAGCAAGGGAACAAGACTGTGACTGCTTATCTAAACAGGTTCACGGAGTTGCTGAAGTATGCTGCTAGCACTGTGCCGACTGAGGCTGACAAAGCATTCAAGTTCTTTCGAGGCCTTCGTAAGGAAATTCGCGAGAGACTAGTACCCCTTAGATTGGTTACTATGAAGGAAGTGGTTGATGCTGCATCACGAGTGGAGGAGGACTTGCGTGAAGGCAGGTCAGTACAAGCCAGGTAAGGAGGACCGAGCTATTATGAGAGGGCTGCTCGTAATGATCGTTCGAAAGCATGAAGAGGACAACGTATCCACCCCTACCTGCATGGCATGACTACCAGGTCCGCACATGGAGGAGCTCCTACCTTGGGGCAAACACTTTCCGAGCCATCACGACCAGCACATCCAATGGTGAACATCATAACCGATGCACGTGTTTGCTACCGATGCAACCAAGAGGGGCACATCAGGTCCAACTGTCTGTTGGGAGCTTCACAGATGCGAGGTACTGTAGGAGGGGGACGTCCGCATCACCAGGGACGTGGTTCTACCTCTCGTGGTGGCAGGGGACATCCCAACCAGACTCGAGGCACGACAGGTTCTAGTGGGCCACGAAGAGAAGGACAACTCAATGCCATCACTGATGGGCAAGCACATGCTTCGGGATCAGTAGTGCGAGGTATGATTTCAGTAGGCGACTTTACAGCTCATGTTCTTTTTGATTCGGACGCATCTCATTCCTTCATGTCATAGAGTTTTGCGGATACATTAGGCCGAGAGCCTACCATAGTTTCATACCCTTATCTTATTAAGGGACCTGGAGGTCAGGTGTTTGTTGTCCATCGGGTGTTTCCCGATTGTCCGGTCTATATTGGAGGTTATATGCTCGAGGCCTACTTGTTGTTTATTCAAATGGAGGATTTTGATGTTATTCTTGGCATGGATTGGTTAGAGAATCACCATGCATGTCTATACTGTTTTCAGAAACAGATTATCTTCAGGATACCTGAGCTATAAGAATTTGTATTTGATGGAAGCACCTCGTCGAGAGGGGTAACCTGCATCTCAGCATTGCAAGCTCATCGTCTGTTATCTCATGGATGCGAAGGAATTATTGCTCACGTCATTGGGAATCAAACTCCCATGGAAGGATTAGAGGTGATTGAAATAGTAAAGAACTTTCAAGATGTATTTCATGTAGATCTTCCTGGGCTTCCCCCACCTCGTGAGGTGGAGTTTGAGATTTCTATCATTCCAGGAACTCAACCAGTATCCATGACACCATACAGGATGGCACCAGCTGAACTAAAGGAACTCAAGGTGCAGTTACAAGAACTGCTGGAGAAGGGTTTCATACGCCCTAGTACATCTCCATGGGGAACGCCTGTCCTTTTTGTTAAGAAGAAGGATGGATCTATGCGCATGTGTATAGATTACCGGCAGTTGAATAAAGTAACAATCAAGAATCGTTACCCTTTGCCACGCATTGACGATCTCTTTGATCAGCTACAAGGGTCATCCATCTTCTCCAAGATTGATCTACGGTCTGGTTATCACCAACTACGTATTCGGGATGTGGATATACCAAAGTCTGCATTCAGAACCAGATATGGTCACTATGAGTTTTTGGTGATGCCCTTTGGCTTGACAAATGCCCCAGCAGCATTCATGGACATGATGAATCGGGTGTTTCAGCCTTTCCTTGACAGTTTTGTTGTGGTCTTCATTGACGATGTCCTCGTATACTCTCGAGATGAGAAGGAACATCGCACTCACTTACAGACAGTGTTAGAAACCTTACGGAGGCACAAACTTTATGCAAAGTTTAGTAAGTGTGAGTTTTGGCTTCAAGAAGTATCATTCTTAGGCCATGTTATTTCAGGTGCAGGAGTGTCTGTGGATCCTACAAAAATCGAAGCAGTCCTTAGTTGGGAACGACCGAAGAACGTGTCTGAGATCCGAAGCTTTCTTGGCTTAGCCGGTTATTACAGACGGTTTGTGAAGGGATTTTCTCAGATTGCTCTTCCCCTCACCCAGCTGACCAAGAAGGAGATGTCGTATGCTTGGTCAGAAGAGTGTGAGAATAGCTTCCAGACACTGAAGGAAAGGCTCACTACAGCTCCCATCTTGACAATCATGTCGGGTCCAGACGGATTCACAGTTTACACTGATGCATCAAAGGAGGGTCTGGGTGCGGTTTTGATGCAACGTGTTAAGGTTGTTGCATATGGATCTTGGCAGTTGAAGCCACATGAGAAAAATTACCCAACTCATGATATGGAACTGGCAGCATTTATCTTTGCTCTTAAAATGTGGAGACATTATCTTTATGGTGTTGCTTTCGAAATCTTCACAGATCACAAGAGTCTCAAGCATCTTTTTGATCAGAAGGAGCTTAATATGAGGCAAAGGAGATGGTTGGAGCTTTTAAAGGATTACGAGTGCATCATCTCTTACCATCCTGGTAAGGCGAATGTGGTCGCTGATGCTCTTAGTCATAGGCTTCATTCAAGTGAATCCCATCCTCAGCTTAAAGCATGGGATCTTCTTGATGCTTTCAGTGATTGGCATCCATTTCAGAGTAGTCGAGAAACAGTCATAGTTCCATCCCCTTCACGTCCAGAGTTAGTGGAGCGAATCATCTAGGGACAGCATGCAGACCTGAGTATGCAGAGACTCAAAGAGAAGGCTATTGCAGGAACCTTAGTTGGCTTTTCTTATCAAAATGGTGTGCTGCGAAATGGGAATCGATTGTGTGTCCTAGCAGATGTACAGTTGAGGGAATAGATCATGCATGAGGCGCATAGTTCACGTTTGTCGATACATCCTGGTGGTACCAAGATGTATAAAGATTTGAAAAAGAATTTTTGGTGGAAATAAATGATAAGAGATGTGGCCAACTTTGTGGCAAAATGCTTGACATGTCAACAAATTAAGGCTGAGCATACGAGGCCACCTGGACTTTTGCAATCCCTTCCTATTCCTGAGTGGAAGTGGGAGGGTATATCTATGGACTTTGTGACGAGACTTCCTAAGACCACTAGCAGTCATGATGCCATCTGGGTCGTGGTTGATAGACTTACAAAGTCAGCACATTTCATACCTGTGAGTATGGCATGCACTCCTTTACAGCTTGCCGTGATCTTTATAAAGGAGATTGTTAGACTTCATGGGTTGCCGAAGCAGATTGTATCAGATCGTGATCCAAGGTTCACCTCTCATTATTGGAGAGAATTCATGAGTTCTTTAGAAGTGCGGCTATGCCTCAATTCCGCTTACCATCCACAGACCGACGGACAATCCGAGAGGACGATTCAGACACTAGAGGATCTTCTTCGAGCATGTCTGCTGGAGTGGAAAGGGTCATGAAAGGACCATTTGTCATTAGTAGAGTTTACATACAATAAGAGTTACCATGCCAGCATAAGCATGGCCCCTTTTGAAGCGTTGTATGGAAGGTGGTGTTCTACACCTCTGAGTTGGCAGGAGACTGGACATAACCTTTTACATAAGGTGGAATACTTGGAGGAGACTGCTAAGGCAGTCAAGACAGCTCGGGAAAAATTGCTTACTGCACAGAGTAGGCAAAAGAGCTATAGCGATAGACGACGCACTGATCTTAGCTTTGAGGTGGGAGATTGTCTTCTTGAGAGTTTCTCCCATGAAAGGAGTTCAGCAGTTAGGAGTAAAGGGAAAATTAGCACCACGTTTTGTCGGACCTTTTGAGATTCTCGAAAAGATTGGTAAAGTTACCTACAGAATTGCACTTCCTCCCCACCTTGATGGTGTGCAAGATGTTTTTCATATCTCCAACTTGAGAAAATATGTACATGATCCATCACATGTGATTACTTATGATGATCTTCAGCCGGATACCGACCTGAGTTATCCGGAGGAACCGGTCCGGATCATCGATCACTCAATGAAAAAGGTGAGGCATAAGGATATACCTTTGGTGAAGGTCCTTTGGCAACGACACGACTCTGAGGAGGCCACTTGGGAACCTGAGGTGGATATGCGGCGTGATTACCCACACCTTTTTGAAGGTAGTCCATAATCTATACTTTCATCTTTTTAAGGTTGTTATTTTTTGCTCGACAGGGTCCAACCTTTTAAGGTTGTTATGATACACCTTTTGCATCCTGAGTCTCGGGGACGAGACTGATTTTAAGGTTGTTATGATGTAACACCCCGTAATTTTCGGATTTTTTTGTAGTTCTAAAACCTATTCAATATTATACTCAAAAGAAGCATCTCGTCGCAAGCTTTCCAACGAGCCCAAAAACGTGCAATTCTGAGTTCGGATGTGGGAGATATGCATGTTTTGGTGAAGAGGGGTCAGGGATATTGTAATACGCGTTTTGTACAATATGCTTTTGAATGTTATCAAGTGCTATTTCAAGGAAATATTGGATTGATAGCATTCACACTTTACGGATACCATAGTCAATAGATTCGCCTTGATGCAATGATTTCATTGAAACTTGTTGTGTTTATATCAGAGACCATCTTGAATAATTATGGCTTTAAAAAGGTTCTTTGGATTTTAAAGCACATCCAACTTAGTACCACATCTAGTAATCTGGGATTTTGGTAGTACTTTATAAGTAGTAGAAGCCACTACTAGCATAGGGCCCATAATGTTATAGATTTATACTCATTAGCCCATAATCACATCATTAAGACTAATTAAGCATGATTAGTGCGAATTACCCGTCATTAGTAATAATTAAGTATCATTAGCAAAAGTAGGACACATGGAGAGGAAATTATGGGACACGTGTTGCTATATAGTCAGGATAAGTGTCAAACACTCAATAGTGCCATGTGTCATCATCCTAAGACTAGCACGTGGATATGCCAAAACCTCTTGCTTGGGCAACAAGTTATCTCATGTATGAGCCAAATCTTGCTTGGGCAGCAAGTTATCTCGTGGATAAGCCAAACCTTGCTTGGGCAACAAGTTATCTCATAGATAAACCAAACCTATTACTTGGGCAACAAGTTTTCTCATGATTAAGACATGTGGCATGCCATGTGTCGTCATACATGGAAGAGAGGCAACATGTGGCTTAGAGGCTCCCTTACATGTTGACACATGTCACACATGTAAAGGGGGTGGAGGCCAATAAATACCCATGACCCCCATACTCCTCCTCACTTCATCCCACGCCCATCTCTCCACCTTGGAGCCGCAAGGCCGCCGAGGTTGCGGGAGGAGCACGAGAGGAGCCACGACGAAGCCCTGTCGGTGATCGAGAGCGTTTTTGAAGTCGTAACGAAGTTCTATCTGCGCCAAGCCGTAGTATTCAATCTAAGACGGCTATAGAGGAGGTTTTCACTAAAGAAACGTTTTCGACCCAAGTTAGACAACAATCAGGTGAGGGATTCTCATGCGTTATTTTAAAGCACTAGTCTTTCGCTTTTATGCATGGTTTAAATAGCAAGTACGAAATCGTGTTTTCTAAAGTTTTTACGCATGAATTACAAGTATCATACAGTTGATATGAAATCAGGGCTTTAGAACGTATTCCAGACGTCGTTTCAGGTGTTTTATCATGATAGCACGTTTTTAAGCATTTCGTTCTTTGTGGAACACGAATCATAAGTTTCACTACTTAGAATTAAGGTTTTTTATATAAGAAATATGTTTTGTGAAGTTACTATGTAATATGAATCGGATTTCAAGTTCTTAATAGTTCTAGTTGTCAGAATATGCATGTTATGTCAAGATTATTTCATGTTCATGATTTAGCTGTTATGAGCTTGAATTAGCAAAAGTACGGTTTATTGGTGACAAGAAAAGAATCGAAATCAGAAATTAAGCACCACAATAGCTCTTTTATACAATTCCTGAACCAGCCATTAGATATGGTGATGTCATTAGATATGACCCTGAAACCGTCATTAGATATGGCAAACCATTAGATATGGTATCAAGAGGACTTTGGATCCGCATTCTGTATACATATAGGCTTTGGGCCGTATGCAGGGTGTTTTTGGTCTTTGGGACCGTCTGCGCGTATGACTTAGCTTTGTTTCAGCATTCATGAGTCAATAAATTAGCCACAGTGGTGATTAGTCAAAGAACATGATGGTGATGATTATGTTTCAGTTTATCTGCTTTTGAAGTGATTTCAGTATTCATTTGCAAAACTAGTATGTTGTTATATGTAATTTCTTTCATAAAGTCTATTTCAAGCTATTTCACAGTATTCAACATAAATTTTTGTCATGATGCTCATATTTCAGATTTTAGCTATATGTAAAAAGCTTGAGATCCTTTCATTGGGTCTAATCTCATAAATGGGTTTAGACTCATCTCTTTATATTATAATTATGTACAGATCAGCGGAATCACGAATAGAAGGGGAAAGGACAACTGATACACTTGGAGGAGGTGTCTTTTGCGTTTCGTTGTTTTTTAACTGTCTGTGTTTTTTTGTAAGAAGTTGTAATAGATAGAACTTGTGTAATACACTTCTTGGTATTGTGAACTTGAAATACAAAGATGTTATGTTTTTGAGATTGCCACATGTGTAATTTGAGGAAAACTTAAAAGAAGAAGAAAGATCTCTGTCGCGGCACGTTCTGGTTAGCGGGACGGGTCGTGATAACTTGTGGTATCAGAGCAATGGTTTTAGGACCTTGAGCAAGAATTATATTAGGAGTCGACCTATAAGTATTAGAAGATAATTTAGTTATTGATATTATAGTCTTGAGGATGTCTAGAATCATTATTGGAGGATTTTGTTGATGAGGATCTAACTGAAGTTTTATTTTATAGGAAAACATGGCAGCAGAGCAGCCACCTGTGACCACACAAGGCCCTAGTCATGAGAATGATAACAATAATAACGTGTACGACACGTTGACCTTGATAGCTCAAACACTAGGAGGCATGCCTGCCCACTCAGTTAAAAGACATGAATTTGAGCACCAGTTACCTTTTGAACACGTAAAGAAGCTGGGAGGAGAACCATTTGTAGGAGATACTGATCCAAAGAAGGCCAGAGAATGGTTCAAAAATATGGAGAAAATATTTGCTCTAATGGACTGTACAGACGAACAAAAGTTGAAGTATACCATATTTCTTCTGAAGGATAGCGCTGATGATTGATTGACATCGGTGAAAATGAAATATCCAAACCCATCTCATATTACATGGGAGATCTTTGAGAAAGAGTTCAATAAAAAATACTACCCAAGGGTTTATCAGGAGGAGAAACGTAGGGAATTTCTATTCCTTACTCAAGGGAGCAATATCTTTGATGAATATGAGAAGAAATTCACCGAACTTTCAAAGTTTACTGCTTCTCTGGTTGCAACAGAAGAAGAAAGGTGTAGACATCTAGAAGATGGTATGCATATTGACTTAAAAGAAATGGTTTCGGCCACGGGATATACAGATTATGCAAAATTGGTGGAGGTTGCTCGTAGGGCAGAACGAGTGGTGATAGAAAGAAGAAAGTGCAATGATCACGGAAAGAAAAGGTTTGCAGATAGACCCCTATGGAGAGGAACCATGAACAAAGAACCAAGAATAGCTGGGAATTCAAGGAAAGATAATAGGTCAGCTCCTAGAGTACAAGGGAATCAAACAAATAGATATACAGTTGGGACTTCTGAAAACAGAACTCTTTCTTTTCCACAATGTACAAACTGTGGAAAGTTTCATCCGGGAACATGCCGTAAGGGGACCACTAGGTGTTATCAATGTGGCGAGATAGGCCACATATGTCAGAATTGCCCTGTACTGGTCCAAGGCCGTCGGGTAATGGGAAGACCAGCAACAAATGAAAATCGTTATGTCGTTATACGTCGTCCTCCACCTACAAGGTAACAAAATAAAAATAATACACAGAAGAGATCAAACCAGAGAGAAGGAAAAGTGTTTGCTATGACCTTAGAGGAGGTCATATCTGCAGATGATGTTGTATCAGGTACCACTATTATTTTTGGTAAAAGTGCACATACTCTTATTGATTCTGGTGCAAGTCATTCTTTTATTTCACAAAGATTCTCCCTATATGCTGATAAAGTTACAAGTACTCTCAAGCATGCTTTAACAGTTTCTTTGCCTAAGGGAGAACCAGAAATTATTAAAAATGTCCTCGAAAATTGTTTGGTAAAGATAGGGAAAATTATATTGAAGTAGACCTGATTCCTATGGAGATAAGGGAAATTGATGCTATCATAGGAATGGATTGCTTGAGTAGATATCATGCTCTTCTAGACTGTTATAAGAAGCATGTTACTTTTAGAAAACCAGGCGATGTCGAATTCACTTTCTATGGAGAAAGAAGGATATATCTGATGAATCTCGGATTCACCATTCTAAGTCTCATTAATTAAAGCTCAAGTCCCTCAAAATCAACTGCATTTCTGCATTTATTCTGCATAATTAGCATTCATGCATGATTTCATAAGAATTGCATTTTAGCATTAATTTCTGCATAAAATAAGAAGCCAAAAATCCAAGCCAAAAATGACCTGTAAATAGCCTAACTTCCCAATATTTTTAACTCCTTCATGCTAACTCCGAATGCCACAAAACCACATCCACTGTGTGCACATCACTAACAAGAATAAATAAAAAATACAAAAAAATAATTAACCCAGGTAAGTGGACCAAAAATCCAAACCCTAGTTTCAGGATTTTCGGACTAAAAGCCACATATCTTCCCCATCCAGTGTCCGATTTGATCTTACTCACTTTTGAACTAATGCACATTCAATTACCTTCAAAACAAGACCAAGTTCAAGTGAATCGAAGTTCGTATGTGAAAGTTGGGTTTTGGGCCTCTTTTGTACATTGTATATTTTCGCGGCTTTTACCTGTATTTTATGCATTTATTTTCTTTATTAATAAAAATCCAAAAAAATTAGATTAATGTGTGTTTTATTTATCTTTGATTTTCCATTATTTTTCCGGATTTTTATCTTGTTTAAAAATAACAAAAAAATTAGAAAACCCAAAAATCAAGGTATTCTATGTACATGGGATACCCCAAAAATTCAATTTTACATTTGACCGAATTTGGCTTTGATGTCTTCATGAAAGTTGTAGATCTCGTCGAGACGAGCATTTTTCGTGAAGGAACTTTTTCGATCCGAGGTCATTTGCTATTTCTTTTTGATTTTACAAACGATTTATCTCTCGAATTTTCTGGTGCTGACACGTGGCAGCACCAGAGGCCGCCACGTGTCAGCTATTTTTCGCCTTTTTATTTCGTTTTTATTTAAAAAAAATAAAATTAAAATCCCCCGCACGTGCGGCGCACGTGCCCCCAGGCACGTGCTCCTCACGTGCTCCGCCCAAAGACCGTCCCGCCACGTGGCTCCTTTTTGGCCGTCCGATCTCGGCCGATCGGACGGCCCTTGACCGTCGTCTTCTCCAGGCCTTCTCCCCTCCGAAACCGCCGGCCCCAACCTCGCACCCACCGCCGCCTCGTTGACCTCCCAACGGCCCCCGCCGATCTCGCGCAGCCAACGAACCCCCTTTTCTCCGCAACCACCGGCCGCCTGCCTCTCTCTATAAAAGAACCCCGGCGACCCCCCCCCCCAGACCTTCATCCGCCGATCTTCATCCAGAGCTCCACCTCCGGTCGTGACAACCGCGAGGCCCCCTCTTCGCCGGCGTGATCCGAGGAGTCCATCTCCTCGCCGCAGCTCCGCCCCGCCGCGTCTGCTGCAGCTCCGGCCATTCCCAACGCCGTCGAGCTTTCTCCCAGGTATACCCTCTCTCTTTCTCTCTCTCTCTCTTCCCCTCTCTCTCTCTACCTCTCTCTCTCCCCATATTCTTCTTCGCCGATCCAC
The DNA here is from genome assembly GCA_037367405.1 of Ottelia alismoides. NCBI lineage: Eukaryota > Viridiplantae > Streptophyta > Magnoliopsida > Alismatales > Hydrocharitaceae > Ottelia > Ottelia alismoides. Next base: position 389,098 of record JAZKJV010006839.1, read on the forward strand.
ACCGACCCTTCTTCCCCGATCGTCCAACGCCATCGCCAACGCCTTCTCCTTCGCCAACAACGCCGGCTCCGCCCCTCTTCCACGTCGACAGCACCACCGGGTACACGCCACCGCAAGCAGCCCTCTAGGCCGTGTGTCGGCTAGAGGGAGGCCGACGTCGAGCCCCCGCCCCTACAAGCGCCGTTGCCACCGACCTCGCCATCGACGACATCTTCTCCAGCCACGCCGGTCAACGCCCTCCACTCGCCATCGCCGCTCGCTACGCCGTCATCGACCACCGCTCAGTCTTCGTCCACCACCGTCCCCTTGGCCGTGTGTTGGCCAGAGGACGATCGACTCCGCCAGTCTCTGCCTCCCGGAGCTCTGCCTTCAGAATTACATCAGCCACCGCGCGGCCGGGCGCCGTCAGCTAGAGGCCCGAGACCCACACACGTGAGGCGCACGTGCGTGGGGGGTCGACGTCACCCATCCTCCTCATCCCAGGGGTCACGTGATCTGCACGTGACCCTCTGGGGTAATTGCAGTGACCCCCCTGGAGTTCCCATATTCGCGCCTCAGTCCCCGCATCCAAGGGCACATGCGCAGCACGTGCCCCTTAGACATTTTGCACAAATACCCCCACGGGTATAGGTATTTACATTTCAGCCCTTTGCATGTTTATTTATTTATTTATATTTGCATCTGTACCCCTGTGTTCCCTCGTATATTTGGACCTCAACTCTACATTATTTTCTTAATCCGAAAATTGCATGGTGTTTGTTAATTGATTCTCTACACTTAGACATGTTGTGGGTATTTTTGTGACGGACGGTTATTTAATAAATAATTGTTTTGTGAAAATTAGCATATTTTACCCATTTTCTGCTCTGAAATTGATAATTGAGTAACCGTTGCTGTAAAAATTCCCCAAAAATCAAATATTGTAGAGATTACTTTGATTAACATGGTGCCCAAAAATCTTTGCATTTGCATGCATCATTCGCCCTGTAAAAATCATTTTGTGCATTTCAATGTTTGATTTTTAATAGATATTAAACCCCACATTTTCGAAGTTTAGGATTTTTCTGGGATCCATCACCTAGTGATAGATCTTAGATAATTTTATTTCTTGAAAATACGTAGGTTTAATATTTATTAAAATTAAATATTGAAAATTAATTTGTTTGCATTTAAAAATCCATAAAAAAATTCATATTGCATCCAAAAATTCCAAAAAAATTACAGAACATCCATTTCATTATAGTTTACATTGTGGCCAAGTTTCGTATTTTTCAGACATCATTTGAATGTAATTTACATTTTAGTCCCTAAAATAAGGCCAAATTTGCATTTTGCATCCTTTATTGCATTTAAAATTCCAAAAAAAGACCGCCTCGAAAACCGAACACGAACTTTGATAGACTTAATTCTAGGTTGTTCCTTTGCCTCCTTGTGATCGACCTTGGGACTTGCCCAAGTAAAATAAACATAAAACCACGAGATTAAAAATTGAATAACTTATTTGTGGTATTTTCTTGATCATTTCTGATTGCCGCCTACAACGCACAACACGATAAAAACAACTTCTTAAAAGCCGCATATCCGGACTCGTCAGATGGCGCCGTTGCCGGGGAGGCAAACGGCTTAGTTTTTGTTTTGAAAATTTTTGTTCGGTTTTCCGAATTCGGGTAGTCTGACCCCCGATTCTTTCATTGTAAATCCCATTTTATTTCTTGTATTTATTTTTCAGCATTTCTTTCATTTATTTTATTTTTGATTATTTTCTGAGTCACTCTCTTACAATCTCTCTCTTATTTTTCTTGCGAGGTACCTGGCGCACGTGGAGCGGTTTTTCAAGGAACCGACGCATCTTCACCGACACCCGAAGAAACCGCAATTAAATTAAGATCGAGTCGAGTCGTGAGAGAGAGTAGAGTCTAGGTTTTTAATTTCTGCATTTTTTATTTTCTGCTCATTTATAGCGGTGTCCGTTTGGACTCTCGCGTGTGTACAAGGACATTGAACTTTATTTGTGGTGTGTCGTGGCCTGTTTCACTCTCCGGAGAGGGTGGGGCCCGACTTGAGTGGCGATTAGGATAGACCTGCACATACGGCTCTTAGAGCATTTTTTATTTCTGATTGTGCTCGTAGGATCTTAAGCCACACTGCACTTTAACTGAGACGCACATTAGATCGTTCAACTTAGCCAAATTCAACTCAATTCTTCCCGCTAATAGAACTTTCTGCTTAGGTGCGGTTTTCATCGGCTTGCACGCATTTAGTATAAATTTTCAATTCTGTATTGCATCCCACATGGAGATTGCGAGGAGGCACTGTAAGTCTTCTAACTGAGCATTCATCATAAGTTTTCCGTGTGCATCGGCTTTTTCCGAATTCCTCTCTCTTGTTTTATCACATAAATCTAAAGGAAATTGGGACTGGACGGTAGACGTGAATTTGTGTTCACTTAAATTCTACAGTGATCGCCTTAATAAAACTGGGACTGCTAAATATAGCCGATCTAAAAATCCATAAAATCAAGAATTTCTGCGGGAGAGCAACCCCGACCTTGTTTGATTTATCTTGCAGCGAGGAGAGAGACACACACTAGGATAGAGCCCAGCTCCAAACCTAACAGCTCGCGTAAACGGCTTGCAAGACTTGAATTCTCACCAATTAAAACTAACAAGATAATTGACCGGACCCTTACGGTTTTCACTTTGAGTTGAGTTGGTGAAACAACCCTTGTATTGTGTTTGATTGTGCGTAGAAAATAGAGCATCAACGAATACCACACAATTGTGTCTACATCATAAAACATCTTGTTGACCCCGAGAATGGAGGATTGTGGTAATTTTTGTTCAGGCTCATCTCTCTCTACCACAAACCCCCCAACCTCAAAAGCCCAGAGAAACTCTTACTCTGGACCTGCTTGACCTCCGGGAAACCCTTCCCAAGAACCCTATTCCTTCTTCCTCCTAGAAGGAGGACAGACCCACCCTGTCCATTTCTCACCCCAAAAGATCGAGAATAACTGTTACATCAATTCTTTCCAATCTATTAACTCAAATCCTTTATATTCTCCAGATAAAGAGATGCCGCCCAAGATACCTTCCAAGAAAGACCCTGAAGATGAACCTAATGAAGATCCAATGAAGATGATTCTCGCGAGACTGGCTGCATCTGAGCAGCAACAGCAGCTGCTGAGGGAGCAGCTCGAACAAATGAATGCTGGGGGAGAAGTTCCAATGGAAGCCGCATATAACCCTGGACAGTACAGAGTGTGGAACTATTTGCAGCCACCACAGCCGGAGATCCACTATGAATTAAAGCCACATTTTGTCAGTCAATTACCGCAATTCCATGGTAATACGACTGAGGAGCCATACGAATTCTTGAGAGACCTAGAGCTGATATGTTCTAATCTGAGGCACCCACAAGTCAGCCAAGACTACATTCGTCTCACTGCACTCCCTTCCGCCTTGAAAGGGAAAGCAGACTACTGGGTGAAGAACTTGGGGGTGACTGTGATGACTTATGAGAGGTTCAAAAACCTCTTTATGAAGAAATTCTACCCCTTGAGCCGGACCAATCAAATGAGGACCCGCATCACCAGTTTCGCTCAGATGCCCAATGAACCACTTTGTGAGGCATGGGATAGGTTTAAGGACCTGCTACAAAAATGTCCCTGTCATGATCTGGACAACAACATCCTAGTCCAATCACTCTACTCTGGCCTCAACCACGAGACTCAAGGGTTAGTTAGTGCTGCCTGCGGAGGGAATTACACATCACGTGGAGCTGAGACCGTCTGGAAAATACTGGAGCAGATGGCAGAAACAAGCCGGTCTCAAATTGCCAGTCGAGCATACACTGATTCCCTGAACACCCTTCAAGCCAAAGGGGGGAAGCAGACGGTGGCAGAAATAGCTGAGGACTTGATTCCAAGCATGCACTTTATTTCTGATAAATTGACAATTGTGGACAAGAGAATGAACGATATCGACAGTAGGATTTCGCAATTCCCGAAGCAGATGGAGGAACTCACCGAGAAGGTGTCCAAGATGGGGATGCCTAGTGCACCTACTGTCCCGATATATCATGTGCATCATGTCCAGGAGCAACCAGGAGCAGAGCAACAACAACCATGGGCTCACGATCAATCCCACGCCCAATTTTCCCAACAGCCGCCCCCACCGACTGAGACAGTCAAGGAAGCCCCGCCTCTGACATTTGAAGTGAATGGCATCTGGTACACCCAAGACACTACCCGACAGGGTAATATGGGAGACCGTCAGACTTATCAGCGCCCACCTACTTTTTATAATGCCGCATTCCAGCAACCGAAGCAACAGCAACCCTACAACCGCCAGAGCCACAGCAATACCATCAGCAATCTCAAGCCCCCAGACAATCAGCTCAGGCTTCCAAACCCCCAGAAGAACCGATCGACATCCAGAGACAAATACTTGAGGAGTTTCGTCACTTCCGACATGAACTGGAAGATCTACGGGTTGATGTCAACCGCTTGTCCCGTTGGAAGGATGAGCAGACAGCTCCAGCCACAACCATTCCCGCCCAGGTTCAAGCTAACCCCAATAGCTTGAACAAATTCAACTCCTCTCAACACAATAACCAGGTATACTATCCAGACTTTTCCACATCTGAACATGAGATCCTTTCGTTTGACAAAATAAATGCCATGTCACTCAGGAGCGGAAGGACCGTGGTCGTACCTGACCGGGCAAGGAAATCGGACCATGAAGACTCGGAAGATCAACCGGAGGATGTTTCCGAGGAGGAAGATGAAGGACGCCTGAAGATCCCAGCAATAGAAAAAGGGAAAGCATCTATGGAGTCTGCAGAGGACCTTGAGCCTCTAGTTGCTGCAAAAATACCTTTGTCACCTTTTCAGCAACCTGATTTTGATTATTATGATTGTAATAAAAACTCCAAGTCGAATAAAGATGCTCTTTTTTTTTATTCTGATCCTCTATCTCCTATCTCAAATGCTTCCATTCCTTTCCCCCATGCCTTAAAGAAAGAAAAACAAAAGAAAAACGTCAAAGATGACCCAGCCATGGAAAAATTCTGCCAACAAAACATCACAGTCAAAGTACCCTTTGATCAATACGTGGCAGGTAACCCAGCCTTTCAGAAATACCTGAAGGCAAAATGCACCCCCACCCGGACTCGTACAAAGAGAACAAGTCAATTCGTGGAGACTCACATCTTGAGAGTTGCCACCACCAAGTGCGTCAAAAACCAGCATCTGCCAAGAAAGAAAAGGGATCTGGGCGCCCATTATGTGGAGAGTCACATTGGCGGCATAGCATTCACACGCACACTTCTCGACAATGGATCTTCCATAAACCTTCTACCCTTAGCCTTATATTATCATTTGGAGTTGGGCCCTCTCAAGAAATCATCATCTTTACTCCAATTTGCTGATAAATCCACTAAAAGACCTAAGGGAGAAGTGAAGAATATCATCATCATCATCGAGGGTACAGAATACAAAGTAGACTTCACTGTCCTGGACATGGAGACCCCGAACCATTGGAAGGAATCGCAAATCATTCTCGGAAGACCTTTCTTAAGAACCGCTAAGGCCGTATTCGACTACGGAACTGGCATGATGAAATTCCGTTCTCCAGGCGGAGAAGTGGACTTGGAGATGAAACAAACAAAGTGGCAAAGACCAGACTCCGAATCCACAACTGAAGATGCCGAAACATCAGAATGCAATCTCCTCAGAACCACTGGGCCATGGGACCAACTGCCAGACATACAGATAGAAGGCACATCCTCGGAAGAAGAAATAATCCACCATGCAGTCTCTGAGATTTCTACACCCCCAGACAACACTGAAATCCTCTTGGATTTATCAATCACCTCACCTTTGCGACAGTCAATCGATGATGAGTCGGACACGGCTCTGGCCGAATTACCATTCTCCTCTATCGATCCGACTCGCTTTTCTTTGGAATTGGTAGCCAACATCTCACACAGTGATTCACCGCCAACCGATACTGAGCCAGAAGCAAAAGTCATTCAGCCAGACTTGATCGACGATTCAGAATTGTCAGAGCTGAAGCCACTTCCTCCCACACTGAAGTATGCATTCCTCAATGGACCCAAAGAAAAATTCCCTGTGATCATTAGCTCATCAGTAACAGTGGACCAAGAATCCAAACTGATCGAAGTCCTTGAGCGAAATCGAAAAGCCATAGGTTGGACTGTGTCGGATCTCGTAGGAATAAACCCCGCTCTCTGCTCGCATCAAATTTATGTTGAGGATAATGCAAGGCCTTCCCGTGAATTTCAGAGAAGATTAAACCCCAATCTTCGGGAAGTGGTGAAGAAAGAAATAGAGAAATGGTGCAAAGCAGGATTTATTTACCCCATTTCTGACTCCAAGTGGGTAGCCCCCCTTCATGTCGTCCCGAAGAAGTCGGGAATCCAGATGGTTACCAACGAGGAGGGGGTAGAGATCGCGACCAGAGTACCCACGTCGTGGCGCGTCTGTGTCGATTACCGGCGCCTGAATGCTGCGACCAAGAAAGACTACTTTCCACTGCCATTCATTGATCAAATATTGGAGAGACTTGCAGGGAAAGCATTCTTCTGTTTTCTTGATGGGTACTCCGGCTACAATCAAGTAGCTATCGCTCCCGAGGACCAGGAAAAGACCACGTTCACATGTCCCTTCGGTACTTACGCATTCAAGCGCATGCCATTCGGGCTTTGCAATGCCCCAGGCACATTTCAGCGGTCCATGATTGCCGTATTTGCCGAAATGGTTGGTGATTTCCTGGAAGTCTTCATGGACGACTTCTCGGTTCATGGTGATTCATTTGATACATGCTTAGCACACTTGGACCGAGTCCTTCAGAGATGCAGGGAGGTAAAGTTGGTACTCTCCTGGGAGAAGAGTCACTTCATGGTGACTGAGGGTATCGTGTTGGGGTACGTCATCTCCAAAAAGGGAATGGAGGTGGACCCTGCCAAGGTGGATGTGATCAAGAAACTTGAGCCACCAACCAACGTCAAGTCAGTGAGGTCGTTCTTAGGGCATGTTGGATTTTATCGACGGTTTATTCCTGATTTTTCAAAGATCGCCCGCCCACTGACTGAGCTCTTAGGAAAAGACACCGAGTTTATTGTAAATCACAGATGTCTAGAGGCCTTCGAGCTCCTGAAAAAGAAAATATGTGAATCGCCGATATTACAAGCTCCCGACTGGTCTCTTCCCTTCGAGATCATGACTGATGCATCGGATTTTGCTGTCGGAGCGGTACTCGGACAAAGAAGAGATGGAATTCCTTATGCGATTCACTACGCGAGCAAAGTATTGGACCCTGCACAGAGAAACTATACAGTGACTGAAAAGGAATTGCTCGCGGTTGTTTGGGCCCTGGAAAAATTCAGATCATACATATTGGGCTCCAAGGTGACAATCTTCACAGATCACACAGCAATCAGATATCTCATGGATAAGAAGGATGCTAAGGCACGACTTTTGAGATGGATCTTGTTAATCCAGGAATTTAATTTGGAGATCAAGGATAAACCTGGAATAAAGAATGTTGTTGCTGATCACCTTTCCCGAATCGAGCAAAACGATCATCCTGATATCGGACCAATCAAGGAGACTTTTCCAGACGAATCGATTTGCGTCATTGAGTCAACCCCATGGTATTCCGACATAGTGAACTATCTTGTCTCCAAGAAGGTTCCCTATGGTTGGACCAAAAAAATGATTGATCGATTAAAGTCGGATTCGAGGAAATACCATTGGGACGATCCTTTCCTTTTCTATGAAGGACCGGATTGTGTCTGGAGAAGATGTATCCCTCAGGAGGAATATCAGAGTGTCCTCACACACTGTCATTCTCTCGAGGCTGGAGGACACCATTCGGGAAAGAGAACCGCGCACAAGGTACTCCAATGTGGATTTTACTGGCGGACCTTATTTCAGGATGCTAATGAATTTGTACGGTCATGCCCGATTTGTCAAAGAATGGGAGGGACTATGGGATATAGAGATGAAATGCCCATGCAACCAATAATTTTCTGCGATGTTTTTGATGCATGGGGGATCGATTTTATGGGTCCCTTTCCCAACAGCAATGGATTTGAGTACATCTTGTTAGCGGTGGATTATTTATCAAGATGGGTAGAGGCTATTCCAACCCGAACCGCAGATAGCAAAGTCGTCTGTAAGTTTATCAAAGATAACATCATTGCGAGGTTCGGGATACCAAAAGTATTGATTTCTGATGGAGGTAGCCACTTCGTGAACAGGGAAATGAGATCTTTGGCTAAGGAGTACAAATTTGAGCATAGAATAGCCAACCCGTATCATCCACAATCTAACGTCATGGCAGAGGTTTCTAACAGAGAGGTGAAGAGCATTCTCCAGAAGTTGGTTCGTCCCGATAGGAAGAATTGGTCAACACTGTTGGACCAAGTTCTATGGGCCTATAGGACAGCCTATAAGACTCCACTCGGTACTTCACCTTTTAGGATGATCTATGGCAAGCCATGTCATCTCCCTGCAGAATTGATCCACAAATCTGAATGGGCGATCAAAAAGTTGAATTGGAGTTGTCACCTTGGGAAACTATGTCGAGACTTAAATCTGAATGAGCTAATTGAAATCCGAAATCGGGCATATGACAACAGTGTGATTTATAAGGACAAGGTCAAGAGATGGCATGATAGACACATTCGAGAGAAGACCTTTGTCCCTGGACAAAAAGTGTGGTTGTTTAATGCTCGGTTGAAGATTTTTCATGGGAAACTCAAATCAAAATGGACGGGTCCCTACATTGTCGTCGATGTGCATACCAATGGAAGCGTAGACATTGCCGAACTCAAAGAGAATGCACAACCGTTCTCAGTAAATGGACAAATGCTGAAGCCATACATTGAATCACCCAAAGAACAAACAGTTCAAGTCGAGGCCATCTATTTCACGCAGAGCGAGGATATTGAAAATCTATCTGACCTCTCCCACCCTCCCTCCCGACCACATTGGTCTCCTTGTACAGCTTCTTCCTTTACTTAGGCCAAGGCCTAAGTATAGGGGGGACCAATGTCATCTGTATATATCATTCTTCTCCTAACTCCCATTCGCTCCATATCCACCCTTCTTCCATACTTAGGTTGTTCAGAGCCTAAGTATAGGGGGAACCGACATCCACCCGTATATACTCTCCTCATTTCCTGACCGCTTTTCTTTTCATTCTTTTTCTTCTTTTCTTTTTTCTTTCTCACTCTCTTACGCTTAGCCCGAGCTATGTCTTCTTTACGCTTCTTGTGCTCTGAGGACACAGCACTCGCTTAGTATAGGGGGGTCTGTATATATACTTTGTATATATTTTACCCATATCTCGTACTTTCGCGTAAGTCTATATGTATTTACGGGGTGGGTACTAACTTGAAAAAAAAATGAAATGTCTGCATTTCACGCACCTGCACTCCATCCATCACCGCATGCATTTGCATCTGTGAAAAGTCATTGGGTTCTGAACCGAGTTATAAGCCGAAACCGAGAGTGGTCTGGGCTTGACCTTAATCCACCTAATTTTCAGAGGAACTTCATCGAGAAATAGAATTTTAAGAGCTTCAGGTCTTTTTGACTTAATTCCTTAAGTTCCACATGACAATGTGCAGCGTTTGACTCTTAGTGTCTAACATGGTCTCTTCATTCTGGGTACCACTCTGGAATAGGGAATTAATTCACACTCTCGCACTATGCACTTAGCTCAACCCAAACGGGATGTTGGAAGACTGTGTGAGTCTCTTTTCTGGTAGCGTGGAAATCTAAAGACCGGAGTACGGGTTGAAATAAAGCTTCGGAAAAGGGATGGACGGCTGGGCACAATTTTTCTAAGACCCCAAAAAATGTATGGAACAAAAAGATTCTATATCCGTAGGGGCACAACAAGATCCAAGCAGAACCACCAAAAATTCCAAATACAAAGAAGCATTCTACCAAATAAAAATCCGACCAAAAAGGTCCAAGCTTCAAAAACCTGCAGATCTTGGTGGAGACTCGGCTACACTGGCCATCTTCACAAGGAGAGGTGACTACACCGGCCACCCTCCAGTTCTTTTCTCTTTCTTCTATCTTCTCCCTCATTCGATTGTGAACACAGCGCGACAGACCTTAGAAGGAAATACCTGACTCCCCGAGGACGAGTTACTGGAGAGGAGAGGAGCATGGTAGTCCGGCATTCTGAATGGGAAGAGCTAAAACCCTTCACACACATGAGTCGGTTATTCAATGTTCATAGGGTATACTTTGGGAAGAGGATTGATCTAAGATGACTTCTGAGCCAAAACTGTGACAATGATGTGTAGAACTTGAGGGCTGTTGATTTTAAAATTCTAAGTCTCATAGAAGTTCCGCCACATTATTAATCCAAAGGTCGAGTTTAGTTTCACTTTCACCTTCAGTTCATGGTCTTGGTATGGAACCCAGTCTCATTTCACTTCATGGCATTTATTTGTGATGCTCAGGGACGAGCATGGTTTAAGTATAGGGGGATGATGAATCTCGGATTCACCATTCTAAGTCTCATTAATTAAAGCTCAAGTCCCTCAAAATCAACTGCATTTCTGCATTTATTCTGCATAATTAGCATTCATGCATGATTTCATAAGAATTGCATTTTAGCATTAATTTCTGCATAAAATAAGAAGCCAAAAATCCAAGCCAAAAATGACCTGTAAATAGCCTAACTTCCCCTATTTTTAACTCCTTCATGCTAACTCCGAATGCCACAAAACCACATCCACTGTGTGCACATCACTAACAAGAATAAATAAAAAATACAAAAAAATAATTAACCCAGGTAAGTGGACCAAAAACCCAAACCCTAGTTTCAGGATTTTCGGACTAAAAGCCACATATCTTCCCCATCCAGTGTCCGATTTGATCCTACTCACTTTTGAACTAATGCACATTCAATTACCTTCAAAACAAGACCAAGTTCAAGTGAATCGGAGTTCGTATGTGAAAGTTGGGTTTTGGGCCTCTTTTGTACATTGTATATTTTCGCGGCTTTTACCTGTATTTTATGCATTTATTTTCTTTATTAATAAAAATCCAAAAAAATTAGATTAATGTGTGTTTTATTTATCTTTGATTTTCCATTATTTTTCCGGATTTTTATCTTGTTTAAAAATAACAAAAAAATTAGAAAACCCAAAAATCAAGGTATTCTATGTACATGGGATACCCCAAAAATTCATTTTTTACATTTCACCGAATTTGGCTTTGATGTCTTCATGAAAGTTGTAGATCTCGTCGAGACGAGCATTTTTCGTGAAGGAACTTTTTCGATCCGAGGTCATTTGCTATTTCTTTTCGATTTTACAAACGATTTATCTCTCGAATTTTCTGGTGCTGACACGTGGCAGCCCCAGAGGCCGCCACGTATCAGCTATTTTTCGCCTTTTTATTTCGTTTTTATTAAAAAAAATTAAAATTAAAATCCCCCGCACGTGCGGCGCACGTGCCCCCAGGCACGTGCTCCTCACGTGCTCCGCCCAAAGACCGTCCCCGCCACGTGGCTCCTTTTTGGCCGTCCGATCTCGGCCGATCGGACGGCCCTTGACCGTCGTCTTCTCCAGGCCTTCTCCCCTCCGAAACCGCCGGCCCCAACCTCGCACCCTCCGCCGCCTCGTTGACCTCCCAACGGCCCCCGCCGATCTCGCGCAGCCAACGAACCCCCTTTTCTCCGCAACCACCGGCCGCCTGCCTCTCTCTATAAAAGAACCCCGGCGACCCCCCCAGACCTTCATCCGCCGATCTTCATCCAGAGCTCCACCTCCGGTCGTGACAACCGCGAGGCCCCCTCTTCGCCGGCGTGATCTGAGGAGTCCATCTCCTCACCGCAGCTCCGCCCCGCCGCGTCTGCTGCAGCTCCGGCCATTCCCAACGCCGTCGAGCTTTCTCCCAGGTATACCCTCTCTCTTTCTCTCTCTCTCTTCCCCTCTCTCTCTCTACCTCTCTCTCTCTCCATATTCTTCTTCGCCGATCCACACCGACCCTTCTTCCCCGATCGTCCAACGCCATCGCCAACGCCTTCTCCATCGCCAACAACGCCGGCTCCGCCCCTCTTCCACGTCGACAGCACCACCGGGTACACGCCACCGCAAGCAGCCCTCTAGGCCATGTGTCGGCCAGAGGGAGGCCGACGTCGAGTCCCCGCCCCTACAAGCGCCGTCGCCACCGACCTCGCCATCGACGACATCTTCTCCAGCCACGCCGGTCAACGCCCTCCACTCGCCATCGCCGCTCGCTACGCCGTCATCGACCACCGCTCAGTCTTCGTCCACCACCGTCCCCCTGGCCGTGTGTCGGCCAGAGGACGATCGACTCCGCCAGTCTCTGCCTCCCGGAGCTCCGCCTTCAGAATTACATCAGCCACCGCGCGGCTGGGCGCCGTCAGCTAGAGGCCCGAGACCCACACACGTGAGGCGCACGTGCGTGGGGGGTCGACGTCACCCATCCTCCTCATCCCAGGGGTCACGTGATCTGCACGTGACCCTCTGGGGTAATTGCAGTGACCCCCCTGGAGTTCCCATATTCGCGCCTCAGTCCCCGCATCCAAGGGCACGTGCGCAGCACGTGCCCCTTGGACATTTTGCACAAATACCCCCACAGGTATAGGTATTTACATTTCAGCCCTTTGCATGTTTATTTATTTATTTATATTTGCATCTGTACCCCTGTGTTCCCTCGTATATTTGGACCTCAACTCTACATTATTTTCTTAATCTGAAAATTGCATGGTGTTTGTTAATTGATTCTCTACACTTAGACATGTTGTGGGTATTTTTGTGACGGACGGTTATTTAATAAATAATTGTTTTGTGAAAATTAGCATATTTTACCCATTTTCTGCTCTGAAATTGATAATTGAGTAACCGTTGCTGTAAAAATTCCCTAAAAATCAAATATTGTAGAGATTACTTTGATTAACATGGTGCCCAAAAATCTTTGCATTTGCATGCATCATTCGCCCTGTAAAAATCATTTTGTGCATTTCAATGTTTGATTTTTAATAGGTATTAAACCCCACATTTTCGAGGTTTAAGATTTTTCTGGGATCCATCACCTAGTGATAGATCTTAGATAATTTTATTTCTTAAAAATAAGTAGGTTTAATATTTATTAAAATTAAATATTGAAAATTAATTTGTTTGCATTTAAAAATCCATAAAAAATTCATATTGCATCCAAAAATTCCAAAAAAATTACAGAACATCCATTTCATTATAATTTACATTGTGGCCAAGTTTCGTATTTTTTGGATATCATTTGAACGTAATTTACATTTTAGTCCCTAAAATAAGGCCACATTTGCATTTTGCATCCTTTATTGCATTTAAAATTCCAAAAAAAGACCGCCTCGAAAACCGAACACGAACTTTGATAGATTTAATTCTAGGTTGTTCCTTTGCCTCCTTGTGATCGACCTTGGGACTTGCCCAAGTAAAATAAACATAAAACCACGAGATTAAAAATTGAATAACTTATTTGTGGTATTTTCTTGATCGTTTCCGATTGCCGCCTACAACGCACAACACGATAAAAACAACTTCTTAAAAGCCGCATATCCGGACTCGTCAATATCCTACCCATGTCATCTCTTGTCTCTTAGCCCAGAAGTTATTAAGAAAGGGATATTCCTCTTATGTTGCTTATGTGCTTAATACTAAGGCAGAAGCAGTCAGTTTAGAAAATATCTCTGTGGTGAAGGAATTTGAACTACCAGGAATTCCTCCTGATAGGGAAATTGAATTCACTATTGACCTTATTCCGGGTACCAATCCAATTGCCTTAGCTCCATACAGAATGGCCCCAGCTGAACTTAAAGAACTCAAAACTCAATTGCAGGAGTTAACAGATAAGGGATTTATACAGTCCAGTATGTCACCATGGGGTGCTCCTGTTCTATTTGTCAAGAAGAAAGATGGCTCCATGAGACTTTGTATAGATTACATGAGATTAAACAGAGTGATTGTCCACAATAACTATCCTCTGCCCAGAATAGATGACTTATTTGACCAATTACAAGGGGACTCTGTATTTTCCAAAATTTATTTGAGATTTGGCTATCATCAGTTAAAGATTAGAGGAGAAGATGTCCCTAAAACTGCATTCCGAACCCGATATGGGCATTATGAATTCCTAGTAATGTCCTTTGGATTGACAAATACCCCAGCTGCTTTTATGGACTTAATGAATAGGGTTTTCCGTCTATATCTGGACAAGTTCGTGATTGTATTTATTGATGATATTCTAGTATATTCTAAAACAGAGGAAGAACATAGAGAACATTTGAGAATTGTATTTCAAACTCTGAAGGAACATCGATTATATGCAAAGTTTGATAAATGTGAGTTTTGATTAAGGAATGTTGCATTTCTAGGCCATGTCATATCTGGAGAAGGAAAAACAGTGGATCCATCAAAGATAGAAGCAGTTCTTAGATGGGAACGACCGATAAATGCATCAGAAATCCGAAGTTTCCTTGGATTAGTTGGGTATTATCGAAGATTTGTAGAAAACTTCTCTAGAATTGCTGCACCATTGACAAGGTTAACTAGGAAGAATGTGAAGTATAGTTGGGACGAAGAATGCGAAAAGAGTTTTAAGGAACTCAAAAGTCGTCTCACCTCAGCACCTATACTTAGCCTTCCTTCATAAAAGGGTAATTTTGTAATCTATAGCGATGCCTCAAGACAAGGGCTGGGATGCATCTTAATGCAGAATGATAAGGTGATTGCTTATGCTTCTAGACAGCTAAAACAACATGAGTTAAATTACCCAACTCATGATCTTGAGTTAGCTGCTATAATATTTGCCTTAAAGATCTGGAGAAACTACCTATATGGAGAAACTTGTCGAATCTTTACGGATCACAAGAGTTTGAAATATATTTTCTCTCAGAAAGAGTTGAATTTAAGGCAAAGAAGATGGTTAGAGCTAATCAAAGATTATGATTGTTCCATAGAATATCATCCGGGGAAAGCCAATGTCATAGCTGATGCTCTCAGTAGAAAGTCTAATGGTCAGCTATCTCACTTAAAAGGAGAATATTATCAGTTTAAAGAGTTACGTGCAAAGTTAACCATAAATAGCTCTGGAGCCTTATTAGCATCCCTACAAGTGAGATCCATATTATATGATAAAATTAAGGAGGCACAAGTCCATGATTCTGAAATCATTAGAATGATTGAGAAGATTAAGGAAGGAGATGAAGCCGGGTATACAATAGATGGTCAAGGGGTCTTATTCTTTAAAGGAAGATTGTGTGTTCCGAAGAAATCTGATATAAAGACTGAGATTCTGGAGGAGGCACATAACTCTATATATACTATACACCCAGGAAGTACTAAGATGTATAGAACACTTAAGAGTTACTATTGGTGGTCTGGCATGAAGAGAGAGATTGCAGAGTATGTTTCTAGATGTCCTATATGCCAACAAACTAAACCAGAACGTTTGAGACCTGCAGGGACTTTACAGCCACTTCCAATACCAGAATGGAAATGGGAACACATCACTATCGATTTTGTTACAGGATTTCCAAGGATTCGTAGAGGTCACGATGCAATATGGGTCATAGTAGACAGATTAACTAAGTATGCACATTTCTTAGCCATTAACATGACATACAGTCTAGAATGCTTGGGAAAGATCTTTGTTAATGAGATAGTTAGCCGTCATGGGGCTCCTGTGTCAATTGTTTCTGATAGAGATCCACGATTTACTTCCAAGCTTTGGCCAAGCTTACATAAAGATATGGGAACAAAGTTAGCATTTAGTACAGCCTTTCATCCTCAAACAGATGGCCAATCAGAATGAACTATCCAGACTCTAGAAGACATGCTTAGAGCTTATGCACTGAGCTTTAAAGAAAGCTGGGATGAACATCTCTCACTTATAGAGTTTGCATACAATAACAGCTATCAAACTAGTATTGGGATGGCACCTTATGAAGCCTTGTATGGTAGACCATGCAGAACACCTATCTGTTGGAGTGAGGTTGGAGAAAGGAAATTGGTTCAACCTGAACTAATACAAAGCACAATAGAAAAAGTTGAGGAAATCAAGAGATGCTTAAAGGCAGCACAAAGCAGACAGAAAAGTTATGCAGATAAGCGAAGGAGAGACTTAGAATTTCAAGTAGGAGACCACGTGTTTCTAAAAGTATCTCCATGGAAAGGCCTAATCAGATTTGGGAAGAAAGGGAAACTAAGCCCTAGATACATTGGCCCTTACGAGATCACAGAGAGAATCGGTAGTGTGGCATATCGTCTTCAACTTCCATCTGAACTAACAAGGATACATGATGTCTTTCATGTCCCCATACTTCGAAAGTTTATTCCAGATCCAACCCATATGATACAACCTCAAGATATTCAATTGAAGGAAGATCTGTCATACGAGGAGGTTCGTGTGGAAATTCTAGATTCTAAAGTACAAGAGCTTCGTACAAAGAAGATTCCATTAGTTAAAGTTTTATGGAGAAGTCACGCAATAGAAGAAGCCACATGGGAACGAGAGGAAGAAATGAGATCACAATCTCCCCACTTATTTTCAAGCAAGCAAAGGTACTTAAATTTCGAGGATGAAATTTATTGCCAGTAGGAGAGAATTGTAATACGCGTTTTGTACAATATGCTTTGAATGTTATCAAGTGCTATTTGAAGGAAATATTGGATTGATAGCATTCACAATTTACGGATACCATAGTCAATAGATTTGCCTTGATGCAATGATTTCATTGAAACTTGTTGTGTTTATATCAGAGACCATCTTGAATAATTATGGCTTAAAAAAGGTTCTTTGGATTTTAAAGCACATCCAACTTAGTACCACATCTAGTAATCTGGAATTTTGGTAGTACCTTATAAGTAGTAGAAGCCACTACTAGCATAGGGCCCATAATGTTATAGATTTATACTCATTAGCCAATAATCATATCATTAAGACTAATTAAGCATGATTAGTGCTAATTACCCGTCATTAGTAATAATTAAGTGTCATTAGCAAGAGTAGGACACATGGAGAGGAAATCATGGGACACGTGTCGCTATATAGTCAGGATAAGTGTCAAACACTCAATAGTGCCATGTGTCATCATCTTAAGACTAGCACGTGGATATGCCAAAACCTCTTGCTTGGGCAACAAGTTATCTCATGTATGAGCCAAACCTTGCTTGGGCAGCAAGTTATCTCGTGGATAAGCCAAACCTTGCTTGGGCAACAAGTTATCTCATGGATAAACCAAACCTATTACTTGGGCAACAAGTTTTCTCATGATTAAGACATGTGGCATGCCATGTGTCGTCATACATGGAAGAGAGGCAACATGTGGCTTAGAGGCTCCCTTACATGTTGACACATGTCACACATGTAAAGGGGGTGGAGGTCTATAAATACCCATGACCCCATACTCCTCCTCACTTCATCCCACGCCCATCTCTCCACCTTGGAGCCGCAAGGCCGCCGAGGTTGCGGGAGGAGCACGAGAGGAGCCACGGCGAAGCCCTGTCGGTGATCGAGAGCGTTTTTGAAGCCGTAATGAAGTTCTGTCCGCGCCAAGCCGTAGTATTCAATCTAAGACGGCTATAGAGGAGGTTTTCACTAAAGAAACGTTTTCGACCCAAGTTAGACAACAATCAGGTGAGGGATTCTCAAGCGCTATTTTAAAGCACTTGTCTTTCGCTTTTATGCATGGTTTGAATAGCAAATACGAAATCGTGTTTTCTAAAGTTTTTACGCATGAATTACAAGTACCATATAGTTGATATGAAATCAGGGCTTTAGAACGTATTTTAGACGTCGATTCAGGTGTTTTATCATGATAGCACGTTTTTAAGCATTTCGTTTTTTGTGGAACACGAATCATAAGTTTCACTACTTAGAATTAAGGTTTTTTTATATAAGAAATATGTTTTGTGCAGTTACTATGTAATATGAATCGGATTTCAAGTTCTTAATAGTTCTAGTTGTCAGAATATGCATGTTATGTCAAGATTGTTTTATGTTCATGATTTAGCTGTTATGAGATTGAATTAGCAAAAGTACGGTTTATTAGTGACAAGAAAAGAATTGAAATCAGAAATTAAGCACCACAGTAGCTCTTATATACAATTCGTGAACTAGCCATTAGATATGGTGATGTCATTAGATATGACCCTGAAATCGCCATTAGATATGACAAACCATTAGATATGGTATCAAGAGGACTTTGGGTCCGCATTCTGTATACATATAGGTTTGGGCCATATGCAGGGTCTTTTTGGTCTTTGGGACCGTCTGTGCATATGACTTAGCTTTGTTTCAGCGTTCATGAGTCAATAAATTAGCCGCAGTGGTGATTAGTAAAAGAGCATGATGGTGATGATTATGTTTCAGTTTATCTGCTTTTGAAGTGATTTCAGCATTCATTTGCAAAACTAGTATGTTGTTATATGTAATTTCTTTCATAAAGTCTCTTTCAAGCTATTTCACAGTATTCAGCATAAATTTTTGTCATGATGCTCATATTTCAGATTTTAGCTATATGTAAAAAGCTTGAGATCCTTTCACTGGGTCTAAGCACATAAATGGGTTTAGACTCATTCCTTTATATTATAATTATGTACAGATCAGCGGAATCACGAATAGCAGGGGAAAGGACCACTGATACACTTGGAGGAGGTGTCTTTTACTTTTCGTTGTTTTTGAACTGTCTGTGTTTTTTTGTAAGAAGTTGTAATAGATAGAACTTGCGTAATACACTTCTTGGTATTGTGAACTTGAAATACAAAGATGTTATGTTTTTGAGATTGCCACATGTGTAATTTGAGGAAAACTTAAAAGAAGAAGAAAGATCTCTGTCGCGGCACGTTCTGGTTAGCGGGACGGGTCGTGACAACTTGTGGTATCAGAGCAATGGTTTTAGGACCTTGAGCAAGAATTATATTAGGAGTCGACCTAAAAGTATTAGAAGATAATTTAGTTATTGATATTATAGTCTTGAGGATGTCTAGAATCATTATTGGAGGATTTTGTTGATGAGGATCTAACTGAAGTTTTATTTTATAGGAAAAAATGGCAGCAGAGCAGCCACCTGTGACCACACAAGGCCCTAGTCATGAGAATGATAACAATAATAACGTGTACGACACGTTGACCTTGATAGCTCAAACACTAGGAGGCATGGCTGTCCACTCAGTTAAAAGACATGAATTTGAGCACCAGTTACCTTTTGAACACGTAAAGAAGCTGGGAGGAGAACCATTTGTAGGAGATACTGATCCAAGAAGGCCAGGGAATGGTTCAAGAATATGGAGAAAATATTTTCTCTAATGGACTGTACAGACGAACAAAAGTTGAAGTATACCATATTTCTTCTGAAGGATAGCGCTGATGATTGGTGGACATCGGTGAAAATGAAATATCCAAACCTATCTCATATTACATGGGAGATCTTTGAGAAAGAGTTTAATGAAAAGTACTACCCAAGGGTTTATCAGGAGGAGAAACGTAGGGAATTTCTATTCCTTACTCAGGGGAGCAATATGTTTGATGAATATGAGAAGAAATTCACCGAACTTTCAAAGTTTACTGCTTCTCTGGTTGCAACAGAAGAAGAAAGGTGTAGACGTCTAGAAGATGGTATGCATATTGACTTAAAAGAAATGGTTTCGGCCACGGGATATACAGATTATGCAAAATTGGTGGAGGCTGCTCGTAGGGCTGAACGAGTGGTGATAGAAAGAAGAAAGTGCAATGACCACGGAAAGAAAAGGTTTGCAGATAGACCCCTATGGAGAGGAACCATGAACAAAGAACCAAGAATAGCTGGGAATTCAAGGAAAGATAATAGGTCAGCTCCTAGAGTACAAGGGAATCAAACAAATAGATATACAGTTGGGACTTCTGAAAACAGAACTCTTTCTTTTCCACAATGTACAAACTGTGGAAAGTTTCATCCGGGAACTTGCCGCAAGGGGACCACTGGGTGTTATCAATTTGGCGAGATAGGCCACATACGTCAGAATTGCCTTGTCCTGGTCCAAGGCCGTCGGGTTATGGGAAGACCAGCAACAAATGAAAATCGTGATGTCATTATACGTCGTCCTCCACCTACAAGGGAATAAAATAAAAATAATACACAGAAGAGATCAAATCAGAGAGAAGGAAAAGCGTTTGCTATGACCTTAGAGGAGGCCATATCTGCAGATGATGTTGTATCAGGTACCACTATTATTTTTGGTAAAAATGCACATACTCTTATTGATTCTGGTGCAAGTCATTCTTTTATTTCACAAAGATTCTCCCTATATGCTGATAAAGTTACATGTACTCTCAAGCATGCTTTAGCACTTTCTTTGCCTAAGGGAGAACCAGAAATTATTAGGAATGTCCTCCAAAATAGTTTGGTTAAGATAGGGGAAAATTATATTGAAGTAGACATGATTCCTATGGAGATAAGGGAATTTGATGCTATCATAGGAATGGATTGCTTGAGTAGATATCATACTCTTCTAGACTGTTATAAGAAGCATGTTACTTTTAGAAAACCAGGCGATGTCGAATTCACTTTCTATGGAGAAAGAAGGATATATCCTACCCATGTCATCTCCTGTCTCTTAGCCCAGAAGTTATTAAGAAAGGGATATTCCTCTTATGTTGCTTATGTATTTACTACTAAGGCAGAAGCAGTCAGTTTAGAAAATATCTCTGTGGTGAAGGAATTTGCAGAGGTGTTTCCAAATGAACTACCAGGAATTCCTCCTGATAGGGAAATTGAATTCACTATTGACCTTATTCTGGGTACCAATCCAATTGCCTTAGCTCCATACAGAATGACTCCAGCTGAACTTAAAGAGCTCAAAACTCAATTGCAGGAGTTAACAGATAAGGGATTTATACAGTCCAGTATGTCACCATGGGGTGCTCCTATTCTATTTGTCAAGAAGAAAGATGGCTCCATGAGACTTTGTATAGATTACATGAGACTAAACAGAGTGATTGTCCGCAATAACTATCCTCTGCCCAGAATAGATGACTTATTTGACCAATTACAAGGGGCCTCTGTATTTTCCAAAATTGATTTGAGATCTGGCTATCATCAGTTAAAGATTAGAGGAGAAGATGTCCTTAAAACTGCATTCCGAACCCGATATGGGCATTATGAATTCCTAGTAATATCCTTTGGAATGACAAATGCCCCAGCGGCTTTTATGGACTTGATGAATAGGGTTTTTCGTCCATATCTGGACAAGTTTGTGATCGTATTTATTGATGATATTCTAGTATATTCTAAAACAGAGGAAGAACATAGAGAACATTTGAGAATTGTACTTCAAACTCTGAATGAACATCGATTATATGCAAAGTTTGATAAATATGAGTTTTGGTTAAGGAATGTTGCATTTCTAGGCCATGTCATATCTGGAGAAGGAATAACAGTGGATCCATCAAAGATAGAAGCAGTTCTTAGATGGGAACGACCGATAAATGCATCAGAAATCCGAAGTTTCCTTGGATTAGCAGGGTATTATCGAAGATTTGTAGAAAACTTCTCTAGAATTGCTGCACCATTGACAAGGTTAACTAGGAAGAATGTGAAGTATAGTTGGGACAAAGAATGCGAAAAGAGTTTTAAGGAACTCAAAAGTCGTCTCACCTCAGCACCTATACTTAGCCTTCCTTCAGGAAAGGGTAATTTTGTAATCTATAGCGATGCCTCAAGACAAGGGCTGGGATGCATCTTAATGCAGAATGATAAGGTGATTGGTTATGCTTCTAGATAGCTAAAACAACATGAGTTAAATTACCCAACTCATGATCTTGAGTTAGCTGCTATAGCATTTGCCTTAAAGATCTTGAGAAACTACCTATATGGAGAAACTTGTCGAATCTTTACGGATCACAAGAGTTTGAAATATATTTTCTCTCGGAAAGAGTTGAATTTAAGGCAAAGAAGATGGTTAGAGCTAATCAAAGATTATGATTGTTCCATAGAATATCATCCGGGGAAAGCCAATGTCGTAGCTGATGCTCTCAGTAGAAAGTCTAATGGTCTGCTATCTCACTTAAAAGGAGAATATTATCAGTTGAAAGAGTTACGTGCAAAGTTAACCATAAATAGATCTGGAGCCTTATTAGCATCCTTACAAGTGAGACCCATATTATATGATAAAATTAAGGAGGCACAAGTCCATGATTCTGAAATCATTAGAATGATTGAGAAGATTAAGGAAGGAGATGAAGCCGGGTATACAATAGATGGTCAAGGGGTCTTATTCTTTAAAGGAAGATTGTGTGTTCCGAAGAAATCTGATATAAAGACTGAGATTATGGAGGAGGCACATAACTCTATATATACTATACACCCAGGAAGTACTAAGATGTATAGAACACTTAAGAGTTACTATTGGTGGTCTGGCATGAAGAGAGAGATTGCAGAGTATGTTTCTAGATGTCCTATGTGCCAACAAACTAAACCAGAACGCTTGAGACCTTTAGGGACTTTATAGCCACTTCCAATACCAGAATGGAAATGGGAACACATCACTATGGATTTTGTTACAGGATTTCCAAGGACTCGTCGAGGTCACGATGCAATATGGGTCATAGTAGACAGATTAACTAAGTCTGCACATTTCTTAGCCATTAACATGACATACAGTCTAGACCGCTTGGGAAAGATCTTTGTTAATGAGATAGTTAGCCGTCATGGGGCTCCTGTGTCAAATGTTTCTGATAGAGATCCACGATTTACTTCCAAGCTTTGGCCAAGCTTACATAAAGCTATGGGAACAAAGTTAGCATTTAGTACAGCCTTTCATCCTCAAACAGATGGCCAATCAAAATGAACTATCCAGACTCTAGAAGACATGCTTAGAGCTTGTGCACTGAGCTTTAAAGAAAGCTGGGATGAACATCTCTCACTTATAGAGTTTGCATACAATAACAGCTATCATACTAGTATTGGGATGGCACCTTATGAAGCCTTGTATGGTAGACCATGCAGAACACCTATCTGTTGGAGTGATGTTGGAGAAAGGAAATTGGTTCAACCTGAACTAATACAAAGCACAATAGAAAAAGTTGAGGAAATCAAGAGATGCTTAAAGGCAACGCAAAGCAGACAGAAAAGTTATGCAGATAAGCGAAGGAGAGACTCAGAATTTCAAGTAGGAGACCACGTATTTCTAAAAGTATCTCCATGGAAAGGCCTAATCAGATTTGGGAAGAAATGGAAACTAAGCCCTAGATACATTGGCCCTTACGAGATCACAGAGAGAATCGGTAGTGTGGCATATCGTCTTCAACTTCCATCTGAACTAACAAGGATACATGATGTCTTTCATGTCTCCACACTTCGAAAGTTTATTCCAGATCCAACACATATGATACAACCTCAAGATATTCAATTGAAGGAAGATCTGTCATACGAGGAGGTTCCTGTGGAAATTCTAGATTATAAAGTACAAGAGCTTCGTACAAAGAAGATTCCATTAGTTAAAGTTTTATGGAGAAGCCACGCAATAGAAGAAGCCACATGGGAACGAGAGGAAGAAATGAGATCACAATATCCCCACTTATTTTCAAGCTAGCAAAGGTACTTAAAATTCGAGGACGAAATTTATTGCCAGTAGGGGAGAATTGTAATACGCGTTTTGTACAATATGCTTTTGAATGTTATCTAGTGCTATTTCAAGGAAATATTGGATTGATAGCATTCACACCTTACGGATACCATAGTCAATAGATTCGCCTTGATGCAATGATTTCATTGAAACTTGTTGTGTTTATATCAGAGACCATCTTGAATAATTATGGCTTAAAAAAGGTTCTTTGGATTTTAAAGCACATCCAACTTAGTACCACATCTAGTAATCTGGAATTTTGGTAGTACCTTATAAGTAGTAGAAGCCACTACTAGCATAGGGCCCATAATGTTATAGATTTATACTCACTAGCCCATAATCACATCATTAAGACTAATTAAGCATGATTAGTGATAATTACCCGTCATTAGTAATAATTAAGTGTCATTAGTAAAAGTAGGACACGGAGAGGAAATCATGGGACATGTGTCGCTATATAGTCAGGATAAGTGTCAAACACTCAATAGTGCCATGTGTCATCATCCTA
This sequence comes from Ottelia alismoides, assembly GCA_037367405.1. Lineage (NCBI taxonomy): Eukaryota > Viridiplantae > Streptophyta > Magnoliopsida > Alismatales > Hydrocharitaceae > Ottelia > Ottelia alismoides. The sequence continues at coordinate 413,267 of JAZKJV010006839.1, forward strand.
AGACTAGCACATGGATATGCCAAAGCCTCTTGCTTGGGCAACAAGTTATCTCATGTATGAGCCAAACCTTTCTTGGGCAGCAAGTTATCTCATGGATAAGCCAAATCTTGCTTGGGCAACAAGTTATCTCATGGATAAACCAAACCTATTACTTGGGCAACAAGTTTTCTCAAGATTAAGACATGTGGCATGCCATGTGTCGTCATACATGGAAGAGAGACAACATCTGGCTTAGAGGTTCCCTTACATGTTGACACATGTCACGCATGTAAAGGGGGTGGAGGCCTATAAATACCCATGACCCCCCATACTCCTCCTCACTTCATCCCACGCCCATCTCTCCACCTTGGAGCCGCAAGGCCGTCGAGGTTGCCGGAGGAGCACGAGAGGAGCCACGGCGAAGCCCTGTCGGTGATCGAGAGCGTTTTTGAAGTCGTAACAAAGTTCTGTCCGCGCCAAGCCGTAGTATTCAATCTAAGACGGCTATAGAGGAGGTTTTCACTAAAGAAACGTTTTCGACCCAAGTTAGACAACAATTAGGTGAGGGATTCTCAAGTGCTATTTTAAAGCACTAGTCTTTCGCTTTTATGCATGGTTTGAATAGCAAGTACGAAATCGTGTTTTCTAAAGTTTTTACGCATGAACTACAAGTACCATACAGTTGATATGAAATCAGGGCTTTAGAACGTATTTCAGACGTCGTTTCAGGTGTTTTATCACGATAGCACGTTTTTAAGCATTTCGTTCTTTGTGGAACACGAATCATAAGTTTCACTACTTAGAATTAAGGTTTTTTTATATAAGAAATATGTTTTGTGCAGTTACTATGTAATATGAATCGGATTTCAAGTTCTTAATAGTTCTAGTTGTCAGAATATGCATGTTATGTCAAGATTGTTTTATGTTCATGATTTAGCTGTTATGAGCTTAAATTAGCAAAAGTACGGTTTATTAGTGACAAGAAAAGAATCGAAATCAGAAATTAAGCACCACAGTAGCTCTTTTATACAATTCGTGAACTAGTCATTAGATATGGTGATGTCATTAGATATGACCCTGAAACCGCCATTAGATATGACAAACCATTAGATATGGTATCAAGAGGACTTTGGGTCCGCATTCTGTATACATATAGGCTTTAGGCCGTATGCAGGGAGTTTTTGGTCTTTGGGACCCTCTGCGCGTATGACTTAGCTTTGTTTCAGCGTTCATGAGTCAATAAATTAGCCACAGTGGTGATTAGTAAAAGAACATGATGGTGATGATTATGTTTCAGTTTATCTGCTTTTGAAGTGATTTCAGCATTCATTTGCAAAACTAGTATGTTGTTATATGTAATTTCTTTCATAAAGTCTCTTTCAAGCTATTTCACAGTATTCAACATAAATTTTTGTCATGATGCTCATATTTCAGATTTTAGCTATATGTAAAAAGCTTGAGATCCTTTCACTGGGTCTAAGCTCATAAATGGGTTTAGACTCATCTCTTTATATTATAATTATGTACAGATCAGCGGAATCACGAATAGAAGGGGAAAGGACCACTGATACACTTGGAGGAGGTGTCTTTTGCTTTTCGTTGTTTTTTAACTGTCTGTGTTTTTTTGTAAGAAGTTGTAATAGATAGAACTTGTGTAATACACTTCTTGGTATTGTGAACTTGAAATACAAAGATGTTATGTTTTTGAGATTGCCACATGTGTAATTTGAGGAAAACTTAAAAGAAGAAGAAAGATCTCTGTCGCGGCACGTTCTGGTTAGCGGGACGGGTCGTGACAACTTGTGGTATCAGAGCAATGGTTTTAGGACCTTGAGCAAGAATTATATTAGGAGTCGATCTATAAGTATTAGAAGATAATTTAGTTATTGATATTATAGTCTTGAGGATGTCTAGAATCATTATTGGAGGATTTTGTTGATGAGGATCTAACTGAAGTTTTATTTTATAGGAAAACATGGCAGCAGAGCAGCCACCTGTGACCACACAAGGCCCTAGTCATGAGAATGATAACAATAATAACGTGTACGACACGTTGACCTTGATAGCTCAAACACTAGGAGGCATGGCTGCCCACTCAGTTAAAAGACATGAATTTGAGCACCAGTTACCTTTTGAACACGTAAAGAAGCTGGGAGGAGAACCATTTGTAGGAGATACTGATCCAAAGAAGGCCAGATAATGGTTCAAAAATATGGAGAAAATATTTGCTCTAATGGACTGTACAGACGAACAAAAGTTGAAGTATACCATATTTCTTCTGAAGGATAGCGCTGATGATTGATTGACATCGGTGAAAATGAAATATCCAAACCCATCTCATATTACATGGGAGATCTTTTAGAAAGAGTTCAATAAAAAATACTACCCAAGGATTTATCAGGAGGAGAAACGTAGGGAATTTCTATTCCTTACTCAAGGGAGCAATATGTTTGATGAATATGAGAAGAAATTCACCGAACTTTCAAAGTTTACTGCTTCTCTTGTTGCAACAGAAGAAGAAAGGTGTAGACATCTAGAAGATGGTATGCATATTGACTTAAAAGAAATGGTTTCGGCCACGGGATATACAGATTATGCAAAATTGGTGGAGGCTGCTCGTAGGGCAGAACGAGTGGTGATAGAAAGAAGAAAGTGCAATGATCAAGGAAAGAAAAGGTTTGCAGATAGACCCCTATGGAGAGGAACCATGAACAAAGAACCAAGAATAGCTGGGAATTCAAGGAAAGATAATAGGTCAGCTCCTAGAGTACAAGGGAATCAAACAAATAGATATACAGTTGGGACTTCTGAAAACAGAACTCTTTCTTTTCCACAATGTACAAACTGTGGAAAGTTTCATCCGGGAACTTGCCGCAAGGGGACCACTAGGTGTTATCAATGTGGCGAGATAGGCCACATACGTCAGAATTGCCCTGTACTGGTCCAAGGCCATCGGGTTATGGGAAGACCAGCAACAAATGAAAATTGTTATGTCGTTATACGTCGTCCTCCACCTACAAGGGAACAAAATAAAAATAATATACAGAAGAGATCAAACCAGAGAGAAGGAAAAGCGTTTGCTATGACCTTAGAGGAGGCTATATCTGCATGTGATGATGTTGTATCAGGTACCACTATTATTTTTGGTAAAAGTGCACATACTCTTATTGATTCTGGTGCAAGTCATTCTTTTATTTCACAGAGATTCTCCCTATATGCTGATAAAGTTACAAGTACTCTCAAGCATGCTTTAGCACTTTCTTTGCCTAAGGGAGAACCAGAAATTATTAGGAATGTCCTCGAAAATTGTTTGGTTAAGATAGGGAAAATTATATTGAAGTAGATCTGATTCCTATGGAGATAAGGGAAATTGATGCTATCATAGGAATGGATTGCTTGAGTAGATATCATGCTCTTCTAGACTGTTATAAGAAGCATGTTACTTTTAGAAAACCAGGCGATGTCGAATTCACTTTCTATGGAGAAAGAAGGATATATCCTACCCATGTCATCTCTTGTCTCTTAGCCCAGAAGTTATTAAGAAAGGGATATTCCTCTTATGTTGCTTATGTGTTTAATACTAAGGCAGAAGCAGTCAGTTTAGAAAATATCTCTGTGGTGAAGGAATTTGCAGAGGTGTTTCCAAATGAAGTACCAGGAATTCCTCCTGATAGGGAAATTGAATTCACTATTGACCTTATTCCGGGTACCAATCCAATTGCCTTAGCTCCATACAGAATGGCCCCAGCTGAACTTAAAGAACTCAAAACTCAATTGCAGGAGTTAACAGATAAGGGATTTATAAGTCCAGTATGTCACCATGGGGTGCTCCTGTTCTATTTGTCAAGAAGAAAGATGGCTCCATGAGATTTTGTATAGATTACATGAGATTAAACAGAGTGACAGTCTGCAATAACTATCCTCTGCCCAGAATAGATGACTTATTTGACCAATTACATGGGGACTTTGTATTTTCCAAAATTTATTTGAGATTTGGCTATCATCAGTTAAAGATTAGAGGAGAAGATGTCCCTAAAACTGCATTCCGAACCCGATATGGGCATTATGAATTCCTAGTAATGTCCATTGGATTGACAAATACCCCGGCTGCTTTTATGGACTTAATGAATAGGGTTTTCCGTCTATATCTGGACAAGGTCGTGATCGTATTTATTGATGATATTCTAGTATATTCTAAAACAGAGGAAGAACATAGAGAACATTTGAGAATTGTATTTCAAACTCTGAAGGAACATCGATTATATGCAAAGTTTGATAAATGTGAGTTTTGATTAGGGAATGTTGCATTTCTAGGCCATGTCATATCTGGAGAAGGAATAACAGTGGATCCATCAAAGATAGAAGCAGTTCTTAGATGGGAACGACTGATAAATGCATCAGAAATCCGAAGTTTCCTTGGATTAGCTGGGTATTATCGAAGATTTGTAGAAAACATCTCTAGAATTGCTGCACCATTGACAATGTTAACTAGGAAGAATGTGAAGTATAGTTGGGACGAAGAATGCGAAAAGAGTTTTAAGGAACTCAAAAGTCGTCTCACCTCAGCACCTATACTTAGCCTTCCTTCATAAAAGGGTAATTTTGTAATCTATAGCGATGCCTCAAGGCAAGGGCTGGGATGCATCTTAATGCAGAATGATAAGGTGATTGCTTATGCTTCTAGACAGCTAAAACAACATGAGTTAAATTACCCAACTCATGATCTTGAGTTAGCTGCTATAGTATTTGCCTTAAAGATCTGGAGAAACTACCTATATGGAGAAACTTGTCGAATCTTTACGGATCACAAGAGTTTGAAATATATTTTCTCTCAGAAAGAGTTGAATTTAAGGCAAAGAAGATGGTTAGAGCTAATCAAAGATTATGATTGTTCCATAGAATATCATCCGGGGAAAGCCAATGTCATAGCTGATGCTCTCAGTAGAAAGTCTAATGGTCAGCTATCTCACTTAAAAGGAGAATATTATCAGTTGAAAGAGTTACGTGCAAAGTTAACCATAAATAGCTCTGGAGCCTTATTAGCATCCCTACAAGTGAGATCCATATTATATGATAAAATTAAGGAGGCACAAGTCAATGATTTTGAAATCATTAGAATGATTGAGAAGATTAAGGAAGGAGATGAAGCCGGGTATACAATAGATACTCAAGGGGTCTTATTCTTTAAAGGAAGATTGTGTGTTCCGAAGAAATCTGATATAAAGACTGAGATTCTGGAGGAGGCACATAACTCTATATATACTATACACCCAGGAAGTACTAAGATGTATAGAACACTTAAGAGTTACTATTGGTGGTCTGGCATGAAGAGAGAGATTGCAGAGTATGTTTCTAGATGTCCTATATGCCAACAAACTAAACCAGAACGTTTGAGACCTGCAGGGACTTTACAGCCACTTCCAATACCAGAATGGAAATGGGAACACATCACTATCGATTTTGTTACAGGATTTCCAAGGACTCGTCGAGGTCACGATGCAATATGGGTCATAGTAGACAGATTAACTAAGTATGCACATTTCTTAGCCATTAACATAACATACAGTCTAGAATGCTTGGGAAAGATCTTTGTTAATGAGATAGTTTGCCGTCATGGGGCTCCTGTGTCAATTGTTTCTGATAGAGATCCACGATTTACTTCCAAGCTTTGGCCAAGCTTACATAAAGCTATGGGAACAAAGTTAGCATTTAGTACAGCCTTTCATCCTCAAACAGATGGCCAATCAGAATGAACTATCCAGACTCTAGAAGACATCCTTAGATCTTATGCACTGAGCTTTAAAGAAAGCTGGGATGAACATCTCTCACTTATAGAGTTTGCATACAATAACAGCTATCATACTAGTATTGGGATGGCACCTTATGAAGCCTTGTATGGTAGACCATGCAGAACACCTATCTGTTGGAGTGAGGTTGGAGAAAGGAAAATGGTTCAACCTGAACTAATACAAAGCACAATAGAAAAAGTTGAGGAAATCAAGAGATGCTTAAAGGCAGCGCAAAGCAGACAGAAAAGTTATGCAGATAAGCGAAGGAGAGACTTAGAATTTCAAGTAGGAGACCACGTGTTTCTAAAAGTATCTCCATGGAAAGGCCTAATCAGATTTGGGAAGAAAGGGAAACTAAGACCTAGATACATTGGCCCTTACGAGATCACAGAGAGAATCGGTAGTGTGGCATATCGTCTTCAACTTCCATCTGAACTAACAAGGATACATGATGTCTTTCATGTCCCCACACTTCGTAAGTTTATTCCAGATCCAACCCATATGATACAACCTCAAGATATTCAATTGAAGGAAGATCTGTCATACGAGGAGGTTCCTGTGGAAATTCTAGATTATAAAGTACAAGAGCTTCGTACAAAGAAGATTCCATTAGTTAAAGTTTTATGGAGAAGTCACGCAATAGAAGAAGCCACATGGGAACGAGAGGAAGAAATGAGATCACAATATCCCCACTTATTTTCAAGCTAGCAAAGGTACTTAAATTTCGAGGATGAAATTTATTGCCAGTAGGGGAGAATTGTAATACGCGTTTTGTACAATATGCTTTTGAATGTTATCAAGTGCTATTTGAAGGAAATATTGGATTGATAGCATTCACACTTTACGGATACCATAGTCAATAGATTTGCCTAGATGCAATGTTTTCATTGAAACTTATTGTGTTTATATCAGAGACCATCTTGAATAATTATGGCTTTAAAAAGGTTCTTTGGATTTTAAAGCACATCCAACTTAGTACCACATCTAGTAATCTGGAATTTTGGTAGTACCTTATAAGTAGTAGAAGCCACTACTAGCATAGGGCCCATAATGTTATAGATTTATACTCATTAGCCAATAATCACATCATTAAGACTAATTAAGCATGATTAGTGCTAATTACCCGTCATTAGTAATAATTAAGTGTCATTAGCAAGAGTAGGACACATGGAGAGGAAATCATGGGACGTGTCGCTATATAGTCAGGATAAGTGTCAAACACTCAATAGTGCCATGTGTCATCATCTTAAGACTAGCACGTGGATATGCCAAAACCTCTTGCTTGGGCAACAAGTTATCTCATGTATGAGCCAAACCTTGCTTGGGCAGCAAGTTATCTCGTGGATAAGCCAAACCTTGCTTGGGCAACAAGTTATCTCATGGATAAACCAAACCTATTACTTGGGCAACAAGTTTTCTCATGATTAAGACATGTGGCATGCCATGTGTCGTCATACATGGAAGAGAGGCAACATGTGACTTAGAGGCTCCCTTACATGTTGACACATGTCACACATGTAAAGGGGGTGGAGGTCTATAAATACCCATGACCCCATACTCCTCCTCACTTCATCCCACGCCCATCTCTCCACCTTGGAGCCGCAAGGCCGCCGAGGTTGCGGGAGGAGCACGAGAGGAGCCACGGCGAAGCCCTGTCGGTGATTGATGAATACCCATTCATCACTCTTTATTCTTATATTTTAGCTACAAAAACCTTTGCAAATACATGTAGATATGTGTAAATAGGAATAATTACCAAAAGCATGCATTGTGTAAAAACCTAAAATTAGCATGTTTTTGTGCAAAAATAAAAGAATAAAGATTAAAAAGAAAAAGAGGGAAATATTTAGAATAAATATTGAGCAACCTAACCCAAGGGAGGGCTCAGCATGGGCCTGACCGCGTAAAAGCCAAAGTAGAGGGAGATAGGGGCTCATGTGTAAATATTTATGTAAATATTATAAAAATATTTTCCTCACCAAAAATATGCTTGTAGATACTTGTATATATTTATAAATATAAAATCAAAAGAAAAAGTTAAAAATCAAAAAGATCAAAAATACACCTTTCATCATGTACATAAACCACATCTATGTATTTATTTAACCTTGTAAATAAATAAAATTATTTTCCAAACTTTTTGTAAATAGTCTCTATTATATAGTGTAAATAAATAAAATAAAAACAATTAAAACAAAAACAAAATAAAAATAGCAAAAATTAAAAATACAAAAACACATTGTACAAATACCATGTATATAGATGTACCTATATATTTATTTTACCTATGTAAATAAATAATAAAAATAAAATAAAAATACCTTTTTGTTCCTTATTTTATAATATAAATAAATAAAATATAAAATAGGGATAAAGGTATACAAAAATAATAATTAAAAATCAAAAAAAATCAAAAACCCTAATAGTGTACATATACCTATATAGTACATACTATGTAAATACTTTATTTTTATTTTGAAAAAATTATTAAAAATCACTAAAAAATAGAAAAAAAATAAAATAAAAATATTTCATGTTTTAAGTTTTTATTAATTCGATCATTTTCTACCCTAAAATAAATAAATAAAAATTTCGTGCTTGGCGGGCTAATCCCCCCGGTCAACTCTCCCCCCACGACCACCAGAGCCGGGTCTGTCCTGCCCGACCCGTTTCTCTAATTTCTTCCCGTCAGACCCTACCGCCATCAACCCAAACCCCGGGTCCCGATTACTCCCCGATCATCCAGGACCCTCGCCCGGGGTGGGTTTGCTGGATCCGAGCTCTGCGTTACTCGCCCGATCACCATCTTCTCGGACCCAGCACCATATATAATGTCGTCTCCGGCGACCTAATTCTTCCATCTTTGATCTTCCCCTCGGAGCCTGTGACCTCCTCCAGCGTCCCTAAGTGACAGTCGTGGCCCTTGGAGTTGCAGCGTGGCCCGGGAAGCCGGGAGTCACTGATCCGGTGGTTTTTGCCGCCGTGCGCCGCCGCGAGCGCGCTCAGCCTCGGGGACTCGATGGCCCCTTGCAGGAAATGACCGGAAGCTTCATCAGCTCCAGCCCAGTCGAATGCGCCCATCAGGTAGCTTCCGTAGTCTCTAGTTTAGCGTAGAATAGGCTTTTTCGATTCCCAGTAGTGTAGCTCCGCCTCCTTCGTCAGTCGTCTCCGACCACTCATTCGCCAGTCCGACCACGCCACCATCTTCGCCTGATCCCTCTCCACCTTCTCCACCTAGCCATTCCTCCTGACTCGCCCCGGAACAGGATCTTGGGTCTTCTCCTCCGCCGCTCGCCGGAGATCCATCACCTCGACCCACCAACCATCCTTTTCTCGCTCTGACGGGTCGAGGCAGTTTGCCCTCGACCCCGTGTGTTGCTTGTGCAGGTTAGATCGTCAGAAGAAACTCATCTGGAGGTTCAAGGCTCGGGCACAGCAGCTTCAGGCCACCGCCGTCGCGGGGCCATTCTGGTGGTTCCCCGACTCATCGGAGGCCGCCATTAGCTGCGGAACTTCACAACGGACTTCTTCCGCATCAGAGCAGCAGCTGAGGAGACGCACAGCGCGAGTTTTAGATCGGCGAACATCGCCGGCGACCTGTTCTTGGCGCATCCTCCCTAACCGTCCATCCAGCCTCGCAGCTCCAGGTGTGATCTCGACCCTTCGTTTGAGGAGCTGCAGCAGTCGTTCGATCACCAGAGGCAGGATCCAGACCATCGGATCATCGAGGGTTAGCCAGACCATAGCACAGATGTCAGATTTGCCACGTGGCACTACCCCGATCGACCTATCAGAGGCGAGGCTACTCGTTCACCCACGTCACAGCACAGTCGTTGGATCCTCCACGTGGGAGAGCCTCCGCCATCCGATCAGAGCTGAGGTTTCTTCACTCGAGCGTCGCGCCAATCCACCGTCCGATCTGCTACGCGTCACACATCCAGCTCCTCGGATAATAAATACGGGGTAATTTGTCCTTAGGCCCCTTTACTTTCTGAATTTAATTTTTAGTCCTGTAAATACGTAGTGTAGTTGTTTAGTTTTTATGAAAATTGCACTGCGGACCTTCATGTTTATGTGATTTGCATTTATGCCCCTGCCAGTTGTGAACACGTGCATCGACACGTGATATTTTGGTGTATTTGCAATATTGGCCCTCCATTTTTGCCCTGTTACGTTTCATATTGTTATTAATAGGAATTGCAATCTGGTCCCTCCAAGCCTGAGTCACGCGTATCGTGCCTGGCCTGGAGGATAATTTGCACTCCTATACCTATACTTTCTAGGGTTGTTATTCCAGGGACCCAGAACTTTGTTTTATTTGCACTTTGGTCCCTGTGCACAGTGCCCCTCTTTTATTTTTGAATAAAATATCAAATCACCTCCAAATCCAACAAAAATTTGACACATGGCTCCTGCCATGGTGTAGGATTTTTGTGGATTTTTGAGGACATTTTTGATTTCGTTTGTTATTTTTAAAAATTCAAAAACCATCATTTTCTTCACTGTCTAACTATAAAAATCATAAAAAAATATTAAATAGCGTTTAAAAATTACAAAAAAAATTGCCTGTTATGTGTTTTGATGTGTGATTTTCTAGCCAATTTTGGCTATTTTTCATTATCTAAAACACCTAAAAATTGAAAAACACATAAAAACCTATAAAAATTCTAGTAAATACACCAAAAACCCAAAAATAATAAAATTGGTACCTAAATTTTCCTCATTTTGTCTTCTTTCTAGGAGAATTACCTCCAGGCCATTTTGGAGCTCTTAGAGATTTTATCTAGGGCTTTTTGGCTCGGCTGGACAGTACCCTCTATTTCAGTCGCCTTTTGATTTTTAGAAAATTAAATAATCATCAGAAAATTCTCAAAAATTCACCAAAAACACTAAAAAATATAAAACATATAAAAATATTTTTGTTTGAATTTTTGGTTGAATTTTAGTGCTTTAAATAATTTGTTGAAGTGTGCTTTTGTTTGTTTTTCTTAATTTCTTAATCACTTAAAAATCCAAAAAAATATAAAACAAATTAAAAACCACTAAAAATATTTTGTTCTTTTATTTTCTTTCTTTTTACTACTTCGTAGGCCTCTCGGCCAACCCGTGCTCCTTGAGTTCGACCCTGGGTGCTATACCAGGTTAATCACATAGTAGGACAGCTATCTCGTGATTTTATTGATTTTATCTGTTTCGAGTGGTTCATTTTTCTTGATACACATCGTCTGATCGCTTGGGTCGCGACGACCTATTTTCAGTACCTTATACCCGAGTGATCAGGCCTGTTATCAGAATGGCGCTGTTGCCGAGGAGCACGGCTTAGTAGTTTTCTTTTTCTTTTCGTTTTAGTTTTCGCGGCTTTTCGTGGCTCTTTCAGAGCTCGCGGCTTTTTCGCGGCTTTTGTTTTTATTTTCTTTGTGTTTTATTTTGTTTATTTTCTTTTTCTTTTATTTTTGTTTTATTTTTGTTTTATTATTGAGTGTTTATTTTATTTTATTTTGCATTTTTGGCACATATACCCTTATTTTCATTTTCATTTCTTTTTCTTTTATTATTATTTGATTATCTGGGTCTGACCATTCTTCTCTTTCTTACGAGGGCCCGAGGACCGAGGCGGCTGATCTTGAGAAGCCGACGCAACCGCGGGATTCGGAGGCGGCTCCTTTCTTTGCGGAGCCGCAGGAGAGAGTGAGAGAGAGTGGAGTGGGTGAGGATTAGAATAGGTTTTTATTTTTGATTATTCTTGTAATAATACAGGACACTCTCAGGACTTGTGGACATTGCTTGGACTTAGCGGGTCTGTTTCGCCGAGCACCGGTGTGCTCGGGGGACCCTTAGGATTTTCGAGGTTTTTCGCGGTTTTGGTTTTATTTTATTTTCTTTCTGCCTTTTCCGGTGTTTACACGGTTTTTGCTCGAGCCCCTAGACTTAGGAATTTCTATTGCTTGTGCCGTAATTAGTAGGGTCCCAACACTTAACTGATTGACTGTTCCTATAGAACGTTAATTGGACCTACTAAAAATCATTAATAAAAATAACTGACTCATCTCCTCCGTAGCCTACGTGTCGCAACCCGTCCTGTAAAGCGCTTTCTCCTACCCCCGATTTGTCGGACAGAGGAGGGACGGGCCAAGACCGGACTCTTTGGCTTGGAGGTCGGTGACCGGTTAGACGGATCTTGCGATAGAAATTGCTCGTTTAGGACTCGGCTTTCCCTCTGCATCATTTAGGTAGTTTCTTTTCTGTCTTTACATTTATGCGCGGATCATATTGCATGTAGAGTGATGGAGACAGGTACGCATTTCTTACTCAGCATGCATCATTGATTTCATCGCGCATCAGCTTTTTCGTCTTCTCCCCTTGTTTTGGATTAAATAACCAGGAGAACCGAAAAATTCGTTAGGCCGTTTCTTTTTATTGAAAAATATCTAAAAACAAAAACAATAAAATCGGGACTGCTAATCATACTTGACCTAAAAGACACTTCACGAAAAATCTGTCTTGGGGAGAGTAATCCCCTCCTTGTCTGGTTTGGATGAGCGAGAGAGTGATCCGAACATTAGGATAGAGCCTCCGATCTTTTCTTAACTGATTACCGGCTTTCAGTACGGGACAGTCGGTCGAGAGAGATTAGGATACCTATTTACCTCACGTAATCGCTCTGATAGACTGGATGATCACCTAAAATAAAATTGACAAGATAATTGACCGATCCCTTCGGTCTTCAGCTCTGTGTGCGTAGGTGAATTGGGGGTTTGCTTGTTCATCTTGTTTGATTGCCAGATCCCTTCGATCCTTTCTCATCTTCCTTCATCTATTTCCCACCCTCCACTCCCTTCATTCCATTTTCTTCTCCTTTACCCCTGGATGATGGATCCCCCTCACTGTGAGCCGACTCTTACGGCTTTTTCTCCATCCTCTGACCATCACTCCAGTCCACCTTCTAGGGAGGTCGGATCTCCGACCAACCTCCCGCTCCCTCCCTCCCTTTCATCTCATCACTCTGGGCATGCTGTGTTAGACGTCCGAGGATATCAGACAGAGCAGATGCGAGACCCGGACGATGCTGTTGCTGAGTTGAGAGCGCACTCCGTTGGCGACCAGAGAGAGTAGTGGAGACTAGCAGACAGATCCTATTCCAGAAGGATGGAGGAGCAGAAAGCATATGGAGCTCAGTCAGCTTCTACACTTGGTCCATTCGTCTTGGATTTGGATTACATTCAGCGACTGCCGACATTTTCAGGAGAGGCGCACGAGGAGCCTTATCTTCACCTGTCAGCTTTCGAGGAGTTTTGCAGAGCACAGAGATATTCAGACGTCACTGCAGAGGAGCTGATGAGCAGGACCTTCCCCTTCACGCTTCACGACAGAGCCATGAGGTGGCACCGACGATTGGGGAAGACATTCGAGACGTGGGGAGAGATACGCCGAGAGTTCTTGCAGAGATACTTCCCTCCACGAAGAGCAGAGTTTATGCGGTCTTTGATCACGGACTTTTCAGTTGACCCCCAGGAGCCATTGCACGAGGCATGGCTGAGGTTTCTTGACCTCTTGAGGAGATTCCCTGAGCACGGACTGCCACTTACAGACCTGATAGAGATCTCCATGCGGGGGATGACCGCAGAGCAGATAGCACTGGTGATTACCACATGTGGCGGTTCACACCGAAGTTCCGACATTCACCTATTGGATACCATCTCGAGGCTTCTTGCACAGAGTTCTTCTGCACGAGATGCCTTGGTCGGGACAACACATGTGGACGATGCGGTACCAGTGCAGTGTGTCACTTTACATGATGAGACAGTTTCTACACACCAGCCCGAGGACTTGGAGCTGACAGCACCACCGACAGAGGACATGACTTCCATAGCAGAGGTTCGGACCCAGAGTCTACTTGAGTTCCCGTTGGTTTTCCAGCTGGAGTTCGAGGTAGCCCCAGAGTTTCCAGTCGACGAGTCTTGGATATCAGATCTTCTGATACTCCAGGAACCGGAGGAGCCACAGCTGTTACAGCCATTGACTCAGCTACTTCAGTTTCCAGCCCCAGAGGAGTCAGTTTCCTTCCTGCAGAGACACTTCTTGGATACAGACAGTCATCAGGACTCAGCCCAGCAGCCACAGCTTGAGGAGGGACAACACTTTGAGAGTACAGACATAGAGAGTCCCATCTTCGAGCCTTTTGTCCTCTACTCTGACGAGACAGATACATTTGTTGAGGACCAGCTGACAGACAGCATAGCCGCAGAGCGAGGATCAGCCACATACACTTCGCCAGCTTCCGCGGTGTTGACCAGTACCTTCTCCTGTTTCCAGATTGCCGAGACTTACACTTCCGATGATGATGCAGCCTGGTGCACTGAGTGGATACTTGATAGCAGCGCAGATGCCCATCTAGATCCTGATCCTCTTATTGACACTTTTGATCTAGCATCTATCCCAGAGGGTTATCTGCGGGAGGATGCCGCACTCGACGAGTACTCGGTTTCACCTGCTGAGAGTGTTTCCGATCTGATGAAACACGAAACCGAGTCTTTAGATCATTCTGATTCTGATTCTTCTCACCTCGACGACCCTCGCGGGGATGAGCCTATCTTGGAGATATTCGATGATCTGCCTGATCTTCTTCTATTCTATTCATCGGATATCAGTCTGTCTAGAGAGTCTCCTGATCCTGATTGTCCACACTTGTTTGAGACACTGATTAACGTGGAGGATTCTATTACTGATCCATCTTTCTCCACGTTCGATTACTTCGGCTCCACACTCTCACTCCAGTCTGATCCAGAGCCGATGATTTCTTTTGTGCTACCGGATCCCGATCATTTATTCCCATATCTTTGGCCGGTAGCAGACACCCGCATGATTGAATACCTGGGTGTCTTACTTTACACTGTTGAGTTCGTCGTTGTTCTCACACCGAGACTGCGGCGATAGTACGGCATTCGACTTACCGATGCCGTCCTGAACCTTGATACTGCATTGTCCTAGCCTTTGCGCCCAGCTAGAGGCGTAAAATCTAGCGCTTGTTGAGAGGCACCTCAACATTGTACTCTTTTGTATATACGTGTTTCGTCTTATTTTGATCCTTCTTTCTTTCGTTCTTGTTTTCACCCCAGGTCTCACTTAGGATTATCTTTGCTATACTTAGGATATTCCTCATCCTAAGTATAGGGGGGGTGAAAACACCGGGTTGTTCTTCGTTCTGTTCCATCACTTCTGTCGCTGCCTATACTTAAGGTTCTCCACCTTAAGTATAGGGGGAGTGATGTCCTCCTTCTTGTATATAGTCGTGATTTTCTTCGTGTCTGCCTACCCCTGTTTTGCTGCCTATACTTAGGGATCTTTCACCCTAAGTATAGGGGGGGTAGACCCTGTACATCCTCCACTCGGTTTTCCCTTAGTATACAGCCTGCTATACTTAGGATTACTTAATCCTAAGTATAGGGGGAAGACCCGAGACCCTCTTCACTTTTCTATTTCATTCTTCGCTTTTGTATATAGCCTTTCTTTTCACTTCCCTATACCTAGCACGAGTTATGTCTTCTTCATCGCTCTTGACTCTGAGGACATCGTTCGAGCTAAGTATAGGGGGGTGTGTATATATTTCATATATACTTTAGCCATAACTCGTACTTTGTGTGAGTGTGTTAATAAATAAAATGGCTAAAAATCACAAAAATTAAAAATTTTTCATGTACATAAACTTCTTTTATTTGCACATAAATAGCTAGTGTACAAATTATTTTTGTAAAAATGATTTCAAAAATCTTTTGTGTAAAGCTTGTGTAAATATTTTTGTATCAAAATTATGTATATAGTACAAAATTTTTCCAAAATGTTTTGAAAATCAAAAGTTTGCAAAAATCTTGTGTAAATTTGTGTCAATATCTTTTTGCAAAACTTGCACTTTATGCATCATCATTTCATGATTTCAAAACATTTTTCAAAAATTTTGCATGATTGAAAACTTTGTGTAAATAAGCATCTTTTGTACATATGTATATAGTCTTTCTGGATGATAGTTGACAATTAAACTAGCCTGGAATCAAATTGAGAAATGGAGCTTGATTAAGATCTTAATCCACCTAACTTCTAAGAGGAACCTTATAGGGCTTAGGTTTAAGGCTTTTCAGGTCCATGGTGACTTAATTCTTTGAGTCCACTAGGCTATGATCACATGTCATCTCAATGAGCCTAAGTAGAGCACTTAACAACAACACATGACTCATATAGATTATGGCTTTACTTGGACACCAGCACTATGCACCAAGCTCTCTACGGATGAGGTGGTGAGGAGGCAGTCTTCCTTGACTTGGGGTAGCATATGAGGGTAGTACTTCTAGGCGGAACCTCTCTTCTTCTTTTAGTGAAGGAAGTGCGTCTCAACTTGGTCTGGTTGCCATGAGGTCTAACGACGGGAGTTGTGGGTTGCAATAAAGCTTCAAAAGAGGGATAGTCTACTGGCTCAAGAGGAAAAACTCCTTGTATATATGCTGCACATGTATATGTTGTATAGATGCACTTGAAAAAAAAATGTGCAAAAAGAAAAGAACTCCAAAAAAGTGGTGGGTCTGATAGAAAATGGTAATCCCACCGGAGTATGTATATAGAGTGCAATAAGCAAAGCTTGGTTTCATGTTCCACCTGTTGTAGCTTGCAGCAGGGAGACTTGGCTACACTGGTCAAGCTCCCAAGGGTACTTGGCTACACTGGCCTTGACCCATTCTCTTCTTCCTCCTCCTCTTGAGCCGGTTGAACTTGAACTTAGAAGGGAATACCCCGCTCCTCGAGGAAAGAGTGGCCAGATTGAGGTCATAGAGTTACCTTGTTGGGGAGGGTTGTCAAGTTACCATTTCTGAGGTGGAGAGCTTAGACTTCACATTCACAGGACAAGAAAAGATTCATGGTCTTCAGGGTTTGTGATTGATGACTTGTTCTGATCTGGAGCATTGAGGAGTCTTGGTTATAGATTAGTGGAACTTAGAGGCTGTTGAGTTTTAAGCTTAAGTCTAAATAAGGTTCCGACACATTAATAATCCAAAGATCTGATTGAGCTCCATATCCCAATTTAATGAAGGCAAGTTTAATAATCAACCTTGATCCATGTATATCCTCTTTTTCTTTTTCTTTCTTTCTTTTTCACTTCTTTTTCAAATAAGTGTTTGCTAAGGGACTAGCAAAGTTAAGTATAGGGGGGTGATGAATACCCATTCATCACTCTTTATTCTTATATTTTAGCTACAAAAACCTTTGCAAATACATGTAGATATGTGTAAATAGGAATAATTACCAAAAGCATGCATTGTGTAAAAACCTATAATTAGCATCTTTTTGTGCAAAAATAAAAGAATAAAGATTAAAAAGAAAAAGAGGGAAATATTTAGAATAAATATTGAGAAACCTAACCCAAGGGAGGGCTCAGCATGGGCCTGACCGCGTAAAAGCCAAAGTAGAGGGAGATAGGGGCTCATGTGTAAATATTTATGTAAATATTATAAAAATATTTTCCTCACCAAAAATATGCTTGTAGATACTTGTATATATTTATAAATATAAAATTAAAAGAAAAAGTTAAAAATAAAAAAGATCAAAAATACACCTTTCATCATGTACATAAACCACATCTATGTATTTATTTAACCTTGTAAATAAATAAAATTATTTTCCAAACTTTTTGTAAATAGTCTCTATTATATAATGTAAATAAATAAAATAAAAACAATTAAAACAAAAACAAAATAAAAATAGCAAAAATTAAAAATACAAAAACACATTGTACAAATACCATGTATATAGATGTACCTATATATTTATTTTACCTATGTAAATAAATAATAAAAATAAAATGAAAATACCTTTTTGTTCCTTATTTTATAATATAAATAAATAAAATATAAAATAGGGATAAAGGTATACAAAAATAATAATTAAAAATCAAAAAAAAATCAAAAACCCTAATAGTGTACATATACCTATATAGTACATACTATGTAAATACTTTATTTTTATTTCGAAAAAAATATTAAAAATCACTAAAAAATAGAAAAAAAATAAAATAAAAATATTTCATGTTTTAAGTTTTTATTAATTCGATCATTTTCTACCCTAAAATAAATAAATAAAAAATTCGTGCTTGGCGGGCTCTGATTGGTTCACGGGGGATTGTTGACCCCCGGTCAACTCTCCCCCCAGGACCACCAGAGCCGGGTCTGTCCTGCCCGACCCGTTTCTCTAATTTCTTCCCGTCAGACCCGACCGCCATTAACCCAAACCCCGGGCCCCGATTACTCCCCGATCATCCAGGACCCTCGCCCGGGGTGGGTTTGCTGGATCCGAGCTCCGTGTTACTCGCCCTATAGGACAGAGATAGAGAGGCCGAAGTGGGTTTGCGCGGCTGTTCACGGGAGTTCCGCCGATCACCATCTTCTCGGACCCAGCACCATATATAATGTCGTCTCCGACGACCTAATTCTTCCATCTTTGATCTTCCCCTCGGAGCCTGTGACCTCCTCCAGCGTCCCTGAGTGACAGCCATGGCCCTTGGAGTTGCAGCGAGGCCCGGGAAGCCGGGAGTCACTGATCCGGTGGTTTTTGCCGCCGTGCGCCGTCGCGAGCGCGCTCAGCCTCGGGGACTCGACGGCCCCTTGCAGGCAATGACCGGGAGCTTCATCAGCTCCAGCCCAGTCGAATGCGCCCATCAGGTAGCTTCCTTAGTCTCTAGTTTAGCGTAGAATAGGCTTTTTCGATTCCTAGTAGTGTAGCTCCGCCTCCTTCGCCAGTCGTCTCCGACCACTCATTCGCCAGTCCGACCACGCCACCATCTTCGCCTGATCCCTCTCCACCTTCTCCACCTAGCCATTCCTCCTGACTCGCCCCGGAGCAGGATCTTGGGTCTTCTCCTCCGCCGCTCGCCGGAGATCCATCACCTCGACCCACCAACCATCCTTTTCTCGCTCTGACGGGTCGAGGCAGTTTGCCCTCGACCCCATGTGTTGCTTGTGCAGGTTAGATCGTCAGAAGAACCTCATCTGGAGGTTCCAGGCTCGGGCACAGCAGCTTCAGGCCACCGCCGTCGCGGGGCCATTCTGGTGGTTCCCCGACTCATCGGAGGCCGCCATTAGCTGCGGAACTTCACGACGGACTTCTTCCGCATCAGAGCAGCAGCTGAGGAGACGCACAGCGCGAGTTTTAGACCGGCGAACATCGCCGGCGACCTGTTCTTGGTGCATCCTCCCTAACCGTCCATCCAGCCTCGCAGCTCCAGGTGTGATCTCGACTCTTCGTTTGAGGAGTTGCAGCAATCGTTCGATCACCAGAGGCAGGATCCGGACCATCGAATCATCGAGGGTTAGCCAGACCACAGCACAGACGTCAGATTTGCCACGTGGCACTACCCCGATCGACAGATCAGAGGCGAGGCTACTCGTTCACCCACGTCACAGCACAGTCGTTGGATCCTCCACGTGGGAGAGACTCCGCCATCCGATCAGAGCTGAGGTTTCTTCACTCGAGCGTCGCGCCAATCCACCGTCCGATCTGCTACGCGTCACACATCCAGCTCCTCGGATAATAAATACGGGGTAATTTGTCCTTAGGCCCCTTTACTTTCTGAATTTAGTTTTTAGTCCTGTAAATACGTAGTGTAGTTGTTTAGTTTTTGTGAAAATTGCACTGCGGACCTTCATGTTTATGTGATTTGCATTTATGCCCCTGCCAGTTGTGAACACGTGCATCGACACGTGATATTTTGGTGTATTTGCAATATTGGCTCTGCATTTTTGCCCTGTTACGTTTCATATTATTATTAATAGGAATTGCAATCTGGTCCCTCCAGGCCTGAGTCACGTGTATCGTGCGTGGCCTGGAGGGTAATTTGCACTCCTATACCTATACTTTCTAGGGTTGTTATTCCAGGGACCCAGAACTTTGTTTTATTTGCACTTTGGTCCCTGTGCACAGTGCCCCTCTTTTATTTTTGAATAAAATATCAAATCACCTCCAAATCCAACGAAAATTTGATACATGGCTCCTACCATGGTGTAGGATTTTTATGGATTTTTGAGGACATTTTTGATTTCGTTTGTTATTTTTAAAAATTCAAAAACCATCATTTTCTTCACTGTCTAACTATAAAAATCATAAAAAAATAATAAATAGTGTTTAAAAATTAGAAAAAAAATTGTCTGTTGTGTGTTTTGATGTGTTTGATTTTCTAGCCAATTTTGGCTATTTTGCATTATCTAAAACACCTAAAAATTGAAAAACACATAAAAACCTGTAAAAATTCTAGTAAATACACCAAAAACCCAAAAATAATAAAATTGGTACCTAAATTTTCCTCATTTTGTCTTCTTTCTAGGAAAATTACCTCCACGCCATTTTGGAGCTCTTAGATATTTTATCTAGGGCTTTTTGGCTCGGCTGGACAGTACCCTCTATTTCAGTCGCCTTTTGATTTTTAGAAAATTAAATAATCATCAGAAAATTCTCAAACATTCACCAAAAACACTAAAAAATATAAAACATATAAAAATATTTTTGTTTGAATTTTTGGTTGAATTTTAGTGCTTTAAATAATTTGTTGAAGTGTGCTTTTGTTTGTTTTTCTTAATTTCTTAATCACTTAAAAATCCAAAAAAATATAAAACAAATTAAAAACCACTAAAAAATATTTTGTTCTTTTATTTTCTTTCTTTTTACTACTTCGTAGGCCTCTCGGCCAACCCGTGCTCCTTGAGTTCGACCCTGGGTGATATACCAGGTTAATCACATAGCAGGACCGCTATCTCGTGATTTTATTGATTTTATCTGTTTCGAGTGGTTCATTTTTCTTGATACACATCGTCTGATCGCTTGGGTCGCGACGACCTATTTTCAGTACCTTATACCCGAGTGATCAGGCCTGTTATCAGTGATCGAGAGCGTTTTTGAAGCCGTAATGAAGTTCTGTCCGCGCCAAGCCGTAGTATTCAATCTAAGACGGCTATAGAGGAGGTTTTCACTAAAGAAACGTTTTCGACCCAAGTTAGACAACAATCAGGTGAGGGATTCTCAAGTGCTATTTTAAAGCACTTGTCTTTCGCTTTTATGCATGGTTTGAATAGCAAATACGAAATCGTGTTTTCTAATGTTTTTACGCATGAATTACAAGTACCATACAGTTGATATGAAATCAGGGCTTTAGAACGTATTTCAGACGTCGTTTCAGGTGTTTTATCATGATAGCATGTTTTTAAGCATTTCGTTCTTTGTGGAACACGAATCATAAGTTTCACTACTTAGAATTAAGGTTTTTTTATATAAGAAATATGTTTTGTGCAGTTACTATGTAATATGAATCGGATTTCAAGTTCTTAATAGTTCTAGTTGTCAGAATATGCATGTTATGTCAAGATTGTTTTATGTTCATGATTTAGCTGTTATGAGCTTGAATTAGCAAAAGTACGGTTTATTAGTGACAAGAAAAGAATCGAAATCAGAAATTAAGCACCACAGTAGCTCTCATATACAATTCGTGAACTAGTCATTAGATATGGTGATGTCATTAGATATGACCCTGAAACCGCCATTAGATATGGTATCAAGAGGACTTTGGGTCCGCATTCTGTATACATATAGGCTTTGGGCCATATGCAGGGTGTTTTTGGTCTTTGGGACCGTCTGTGCATATGACTTAGCTTTGTTTCAGCGTTCATGAGTTAATAAATTAGCCACAGTGGTGATTAGTAAAAGAGCATGATGATGATGATTATGTTTCAGTTTATCTGCTTTTGAAGTGATTTCAGCATTCATTTGCAAAACTAGTATGTTGTTATATGTAATTTCTTTCATAAAGTCTCTTTCAAGCTATTTCACAGTATTCAACATAAATTTTTGTCATGATGCTCATATTTCAGATTTTAGCTATATGTAAAAAGCTTGAGATCCTTTCACTGGGTCTAAGCTCGTAAATGGGTTTAGACTCATTCCTTTATATTATAATTATGTACATATCAGCGGAATCACGAATAGCAGGGGAAAGGACCACTGATACACTTGGAGGAGGTGTCTTTTACTTTTCGTTGTTTTTGAACTGTCTGTGTTTTTTTGTAAGAAGTTGTAATAGATAGAACTTGTGTAATACACTTCTTGGTATTGTGAACTTGAAATACAAAGATGTTATGTTTTTGAGATTGCCACATGTGTAATTTGAGGAAAACTTAAAAGAAGAAGAAAGATCTCTGTCGCGGCACGTTCTGGTTAGCGGGACGGGTCGTGACAACTTGTGGTATCAGAGCAATGGTTTTAGGACCTTGAGCAAGAATTATATTAGGAGTCGACCTATAAGTATTAGAAGATAATTTAGTTATTGATATTATAGTCTTGAGGATGTCTAGAATCATTATTGGAGGATTTTGTTGATGAGGATCTAACTGAAGTTTTATTTTATAGGAAAAAATGGCAGCAGAGCAGCCACCTGTGACCACACAAGGCCCTAGTCATGAGAATGATAACAATAATAACGTGTACGACACGTTGACCTTGATAGCTTAAACATTAGGAGGCATGGCTGCCCACTCAGTTAAAAGACATGAATTTGAGCACCAGTTACCTTTTGAACACGTAAAGAAGCTGGGAGGAGAACCATTTGTAGGAGATACTGATCCAAAGAAGGCCAGGGAATGGTTCAAGAATATGGAGAAAATATTTATTCTAATGGACTGTACAGACGAACAAAAGTTGAAGTATACCATATTTCTTCTGAAGGATAGCGCTGATGATTGGTGGACATAGGTGAAAATGAAATATCCAAACCTATCTCATATTACATGGGAGATCTTTGAGAAAGAGTTTAATGAAAAGTACTACCCAAGGGTTTATCAGGAGGAGAAACGTAGGGAATTTCTATTCCTTACTCAGGGGAGCAATATGTTTGATGAATATGAGAAGAAATTCACCGAACTTTCAAAGTTTACTGCTTCTCTGGTTGCAACAGAAGAAGAAAGGTGTAGACGTCTAGAAGATGGTATGCATATTGACTTAAAAGAAATGGTTTCGGCCACGGGATATACAGATTATGCAAAATTGGTGGAGGCTGCTCGTAGGGCTGAACGAGTGGTGATAGAAAGAAGAAAGTGCAATGACCACGGAAAGAAAAGGTTTGCAGATAGACCCCTATGGAGAGGAACCATGAACAAAGAACCAAGAATAGCTGGGAATTCAAGGAAAGATAATAGGTCAGCTCCTAGAGTACAAGGGAATCAAACAAATAGATATACAGTTGGGACTTCTGAAAACAGAACTCTTTCTTTTCCACAATGTACAAACTGTGGAAAGTTTCATCCGGGAACTTGCCGCAAGGGGACCACTGGGTGTTATCAATGTGGCGAGATAGGCCACATACGTCAGAATTGCCCTATACTGGTCCAAGGCCGTCGGGTTATGGGAAGACCAGCAACAAATGAAAATCGTGATGTCGTTATACGTCGTCCTCCACCTTCAAGGGAACAAAATAAAAATAATACACAGAAGAGATCAAACCAGAGAGAAGGAAAAGCGTTTGCTATGACCTTAGAGGAGGCCATATCTGCAGATGATGTTGTATCAGGTACCACTATTATTTTTGGTAAAAATGCACATACTCTTATTGATTTTGGTGCAAGTCATTCTTTTATTTCACAAAGATTCTCCCTATATGCTGATAAAGTTACAAGTACTCTCAAGCATGCTTTAGCACTTTCTTTGCCTAAGGGAGAACCAGAAATTATTAGGAATGTTCTCCAAAATAGTTTGGTTAAGATAGGGGAAATTATATTGAAGTAGACATGATTCCTATGGAGATAAGGGAATTTGATGCTATCATAGGAATGGATTGCTTGAGTAGATATCATACTCTTCTAGACTGTTATAAGAAGCATGTTACTTTTAGAAAACCAGGCGATGTCGAATTCACTTTCTATGGAGAAAGAAGGATATATCCTACCCATGTCATCTCCTGTCTCTTAGCCCATAAGTTATTAAGAAAGGGATATTCCTCTTATGTTGCTTATTTATTTACTACTAAGGCAGAAGCAGTCAGTTTAGAAAATATCTCTGAGGTGAAGGAATTTGCAGAGGTGTTTCCAAATGAACTACCGGGAATTCCTCCTGATAGGGAAATTGAATTCACTATTGACCTTATTCTGGGTACCAATCCAATTGCCTTAGCTCCATACAGAATGGCTCCAGCTGAACATAAAGAACGCAAAACTCAATTGCAGGAGTTAACAGATAAGGGATTTATACAGTCCAGTATGTCACCATGGGGTGCTCCTATTCTATTTGTCAAGAAGAAAGATGGCTCCATGAGACTTTGTATAGATTACATGAGACTAAACAGAGTGATTGTCCGCAATAACTATCCTCTGCCCAGAATAGATGACTTATTTGACCAATTACGAGGGGCCTCTGTATTTTCCATAATTGATTGGAGATCTGGCTATCATCAGTTAAAGATTAGAGGAGAAGATGTCCCTAAAACTGCATTCCGAACCCGATATGGGCATTATGAATTCCTAGTAATATCCTTTGGAATGACAAATGCCCCAGCTGCTTTTATGGACTTGATGAATAGGGTTTTTCGTCCATATCTGGACAAGTTTGTGATCGTATTTATTGATGATATTCTAGTATATTCTAAAACAGAGGAAGAACATAGAGAACATTTGAGAATTGTACTTCAAACTCTGAAGGAACATCGATTATATGCAAAGTTTGATAAATATGAGTTTTGGTTAAGGAATGTTGCATTTCTAGGCCATGTCATATCTGGAGAAGGAATAACAGTGGATCCATCAAAGATAGAAGCAGTTCTTAGATGGGAACGACCGATAAATGCATCAGAAATCCGAAGTTTCCTTGGATTAGCTGGGTATTATCGAAGATTTGTAGAAAACTTCTCTAGAATTGCTGCACCATTGACAAGGTTAACTAGGAAGAATGTGAAGTATAGTTGGGACGAAGAATGCGAAAAGAGTTTTAAGGAACTCAAAGGTCGTCTCACCTCAGCACCTATACTTAGCCTTTCTTCAGGAAAGGGTAATTTTGTAATCTATAGCGATGCCTCAAGACAAGGGCTGGGATGCGTCTTAATGTAGAATGATAAGGTGATTGCTTATGCTTCTAGATAGCTAAAACAACATGAGTTAAATTACCCAACTCATGATCTTGAGTTAGCTGCTATAGCATTTGCCTTAAAGATCTGGAGAAACTACCTATATGGAGAAACTTGTCGAATCTTTACGGATCACAAGAGTTTGAAATATATTTTCTCTCGGAAAGAGTTGAATTTAAGGCAAAGAAGATGGTTAGAGCTAATCAAAGATTATGATTGTTCCATAGAATATCATCCGGGGAAAGCCAATGTCGTAGCTGATGCTCTCAGTAGAAAGTCTAGTGGTCAGCTATCTCACTTAAAAGGAGAATATTATCAGTTGAAAGAGTTACGTGCAAAGTTAACCATAAATAGATCTGGAGCCTTATTAGCATCCCTACAAGTGAGACCCATATTATATGATAAAATTAAGGAGGCACAAGTCCATGATTCTGAAATCATTAGAATGATTGAGAAGATTAAGGAAGGAGATGAAGCCGGGTATACAATAGATGGTCAAGGGGTCTTATTCTTTAAAGGAAGATTGTGTGTTCCGAAGAAATCTGATATAAAGACTGAGATTCTGGAGGAGGCACATAACTCTATATATACTATACACCCAAGAAGTACTAAGATGTATAGAACACTTAAGAGTTACTATTGGTGGTCTGGCATGAAGAGAGAGATTGCAGAGTATGTTTCTAGATGTCCTATGTGCCAACAAACTAAACCAGAACGTTTGAGACCTGCAGGGACTTTATAGCCACTTCCAATACCAGAATGGAAATGGGAACACATCACTATGGATTTTGTTACAGGATTTCCAAGGACTCGTCGAGGTCACGATGCAAAATGGGTCATAGTAGACAGATTAACTAAGTCTGCACATTTCTTAGCCATTAACATGACATACAGTCTAGACCGATTGGGAAAGATTTTTGTTAGTGAGATAGTTAGCCGTCATGGGGCTCCTGTGTCAATTGTTTCTGATAGAGATCCACGATTTACTTCCAAGCTTTGGCCAAGCTTACATAAAGCTATGGGAACAAAGTTAGTATTTAGTACAGCCTTTCATCCTCAAACAGATGGCCAATCAAAATGAACTATCCAGACTCTAGAAGACATGCTTAGAGCTTGTGCACTGAGCTTTAAAGAAAGCTGGGATGAACATCTCTCACTTATAGAGTTTGCATACAATAATAGCTATCATACTAGTATTGGGATGGCACCTTATGAAGCCTTGTATGGTAGACCATGCAGAACACTTATCTGTTGGAGTGATGTTGGAGAAAGGAAATTGGTTCAACCTGAACTAATACAAAGCATAATAGAAAAAGTTGAGGAAATCAAGAGATGCTTAAAGGTAGCGCAAAGCAGACAGAAAAGTTATGCAGATAAGCGAAGGAGAGACTTAGAATTTCAAGTAGGAGACCACGTATTTCTAAAAGTATCTCCATGGAAAGGCCTAATCAGATTTGGGAAGAAAGGGAAACTAAGCCCTATATACATTGGCCCTTACGAGATCACAGAGAGAATCGATAGTGTGGCATATCGTCTTCAACTTCCATCTGAACTAACAAGGATACATGATGTCTTTCATGTCTCCACACTTTGAAAGTTTATTCCAGATCCAACACATATGATACAACCTCAAGATATTCAATTGAAGGAAGATCTGTCATACGAGGAGGTTCCTGTGGAAATTCTAGATTATAAAGTACAAGAGCTTCGTACAAAGAAGATTCCATTAGTTAAAGTTTTATGGACAAGTCACGCAATAGAAGAAGCCACATGGGAACGAGAGTAAGAAATGAGATCACAATTTCCCCACTTATTTTCAAGCTAGCAAAGGTACTTAAAATTCGAGGACGAAATTTATTGCCAGTAGGGGAGAATTGTAATACGCGTTTTGTACAATATGCTTTTGAATGTTATCTAGTGCTATTTCAAGGAAATATTGGATTGATAGCATTCACACCTTACGGATACCATAGTCAATAGATTCGCCTTGATGCAATGATTTCATTGAAACTTGTTGTGTTTATATCAGAGACCATCTTGAATAATTATGGCTTAAAAAAGGTTCTTTGGATTTTAAAGCACATCCAACTTAGTACCGCATCTAGTAATCTGGAATTTTGGTAGTACCTTATAAGTAGTAGAAGCCACTACTAGCATAGGGCCCATAATGTTATAGATTTATACTCATTAGCCCATAATCACATCATTAAGACTAATTAAGTATGATTAGTGATAATTACCCGTCATTAGTAATAATTAAGTGTCATTAGTAAAAGTAGGACACATGGAGAGTAAATCATGGGACATGTGTCGCTATATAGTCTGGATAAGTGTCAAACACTCAATAGTGCCATGTGTCATCATCCTAAGACTAGCACATGGATATGCCAAAGCCTCTTGCTTGGGCAACAAGTTATCTCATGTATTAGCCAAACCTTTCTTGGGCAGCAAGTTATCTCGTGGATAGGCCAAACCTTGCTTGGGCAACAAGTTATCTCATGGATAAACCAAACCTATTACTTGGGCAACAAGTTTTCTCATGATTAAGACATGTGGCATGCCATGTGTCATCATACATGGAAGAGAGACAACATCTGGCTTAGAGGTTCCCTTACATGTTGACACATGTCACACATGTAAAGGGGGTGGAGGCCTATAAATACCCATGACCCCCCATATTCCTCCTCACTTCATCCCACGCCCATCTCTCCACCTTGGAGCCGCAAGGCCGTCGAGGTTGCCGGAGGAGCACGAGAGGAGCCACGGCGAAGCCCTGTCGGTGATCGAGAGCGTTTTTGAAGTCGTAACAAAGTTCTGTCCGCGCCAAGCCGTAGTATTCAATCTAAGACGGCTATAGAGGAGGTTTTCACTAAAAAAACGTTTTCGACCCAAGTTAGACAACAATCAGGTGAGGGATTCTCAAGTGCTATTTTAAAGCACTAGTCTTTCGCTTTTATGCATGGTTTGAATAGCAAGTACGAAATCGTGTTTTCTAAAGTTTTTACGCATGAACTACAGGTACCATACAGTTGATATGAAATCAGGGCTTTAGAACGTATTTCAGACGTCGTTTCAGGTGTTTTATCACGATAGCACGTTTTTAAGCATTTCGTTCTTTGTGGAACACGAATCATAAGTTTCACTACTTAGAATTAAGGTTTTTTTATATAAGAAATATGTTTTGTGCAGTTACTATGTAATATGAATCAGATTTCAAGTTCTTAATAGTTCTAGTTGTCAGAATATGCATGTTATGTCAAGATTGTTCTATGTTCATGATTTAGCTATTATGAGCTTAAATTAGCAAAAGTACGGTTTATTAGTGACAAGAAAAGAATCGAAATCAGAAATTAAGCACCATAGTAGCTCTTTTATACAATTCGTGAACTAGTCATTAGATATGGTGATGTCATTAGATATGACCCTGAAACCGCCATTAGATATGACAAACCATTAGATATGGTATCAAGAGGACTTTGGGTCCGCATTCAGTATACATATAGGCTTTGGGCCGTATGCAGGGTGTTTTTGGTCTTTGGGACTGTCTGCGCGTATGACTTAGCTTTGTTTCAGCGTTCATGAGTCAATAAATTAGCCACAGTGGTGATTAATAAAAGAGCATGATGGTGATGATTATGTTTCAGTTTATCTGCTTTTGAAGTGATTTCAGCATTCATTTGCAAAACTAGTATGTTGTTATATGTAATTTCTTTCATAAAGTCTCTTTCAAGCTATTTCACAGTATTCAGCATAAATTTTTGTCATGATGCTCATATTTCAGATTTTAGCTATATGTAAAAAGCTTGAGATCCTTTCACTATATCTAAGCTCATAAATGGGTTTAGACTCATCCCTTTATATTATAATTATGTACAGATCAGTGGAATCACGAATAGGAGGGGAAAGGACCACTGATACACTTGGAGGAGGTGTCTTTTGCTTTTCGTTGTTTTTGAACTGTCTGTGTTTTTTTGTAAGAAGTTGTAATAGATAGAACTTGTGTAATACACTTCTTGGTATTATGAACTTGAAATACAAAGATGTTATGTTTTTGAGATTGCCACATGTGTAATTTGAGGAAAACTTAAAAGAAGAAGAAAGATCTATCTCGCGGCACGTTCTGGTTAGCGGGACGGGTCGTGACAGATATTGAGGGGATATAATGGTTACGAGTTTTGGTTAATTAATTTCGGATTAGGACTATTTTAGGGTTTCTAAAACTAAGGTTTTAGTCATCAACTATATAAAGACCCACACCCTTCATCTCCCCTCATTCCTACTCCTTTTCCAAACCCTAATCCATCCTTTTTTTCCTCCCCAAGTCTCTCTCTCTTATCTCTTTTTCCCCTCTCCTCCTCCTCCAGAGAACGAAGGAGAGAACGGTGCTACCACCATTATCAAAAGCTCTCGAAGCCCTATAGCTTCACGAGAAAAAGAAGACGAAGAGCATCATCGCAAGGGAAAGGCAACCCTCTCATCAGGTTTGTGATTGGTCGATCGAGCATGTGGATCGAAGATGTGCACGAGTATAGGTAACGGATCTTCACATTCTCCGTTTATTTCACATACCTTGTGATAATAGAGTTTGTTGTCTTTGGGGTTCTCGATGTTTCGATTTTGATCCTTCCTCGAGATCACTCTCTTGTTGTTGGTATCCTCATTGTCCCTTTATGATATTTACAAATAACATTGTTTCCCATGTATTACGTGCATTAGAGGATGAGGCCAATCTCCTATTCTCTCTCATCGGGTTGGATATTTCTGTACCTTGTTTTGTTCCTTGTGGTCGTTGGTTTTATGTTCCGGTACAGGAAAAAAACTTATCTACCGTAAGGTTTTATGCTACAGCAACAAATGTGATAGGATCTCTAGGTTTCAATATGAGTTTTGTTCATAACTTTGTTTCGGGATTAACGAATTGTTGATTATTAAATCATTGAATATGTAGTATCAACTTCTCGACTTCTAATGGTACGTATATATATATATATGTATGTATTAACAGAGGTGAGTGAAAACTCTGACTACAGATTATCTTTTAGGCATTGCTTCCAGTATGCAAACCCTTATATATATATATATATATATATATTCGTATGCAAACTTTTAATATTCAGAATACATGAATCTATAACCGAATATATCATTATTGGAAGTTATATTAGACTTTGTGATAGCCAATCTTTTCTAGCAAACCTTTACCAATCTCAATGTTTTAATATAACAAGGATCTTCTTTCTATTTGAAACTTGGGACCATGCAAGCTATGCAATTCATAAATAGTATGTGCAATTATAGCGTAGATTCTATCAATGGACTCTTTCTGGGAAAGGCAATTATACATGTGTAATATCTCTTAAGGTGTAGGGTGTATTGGGTAAAACTATCATTTACGAGCCTAATTACCATATAAAGGTGCAATGTGGAAATCACTGACAGATCTTTTCAAATTTTTTCTTGACATTACATACATTGGTTAGTGTCTGTATTAATACATAAAGCGTGTGTTGTTGTTCCCATATACTGTATAGCCATGTACATCACTGCATAGTAGTAACGAGTATTCTTAAATATTGTTTTTTTTACACGATCAATGATTCATGGCGACGATATATGTTCTTGTTCATTTTCTTTAAATGTCACATGTGGGTCAAGACGATGATGTCCAAATTAGTGACTGAAAGGGGTGTCAATTTCTGAAATCTCGTGGGCAGCAGGAGATAATGTGCTATGTTATCTTTGTATAACAATCATATATGAATGATCCAATGGTTGGATTGCGATATGTAATACTAGACGATAAGCCTTAAGGGAAGGATACCTAAATGATTGTGATATGAAGGCTTTAGACTGTATTAACGGATTGATTGATTTATTAATTAATTAAACTCATTGTACAAGCCAAGTACAATACTTTCAAAGAGGACAAAAGATAAAAGCTACAAGGTGGGTGCACACCCTTGTAGTCTGGTTGAGCCGACAGTGAGTCATCCCCACTCGAGGGGCATCATAGAGTGGGGTGGTGGTAGGTACTCTGGTGGAATTGAGGTGGATGCATGCGTGCACCGCACCGTACGGATCCGTTTTTGTGGCAGTTGTTTTGGAGCAAGCGAGACTCCTCCGGCAGACTCGGTTGATGGAGTTATGACTCACTGGGCTTGTATGCTCCGTCCCGAATGTCAGAGTGCTACTAACCAGACTAAATGAAGGATCGCGCCAGCGCACGGGTTTTAGGCTGCACTCTAAATGAAGTGTTGCAGACTTCATTCATAGTGTAGGCTTTCTCCTTTGACGGGCGAGTTCGGAATGAATACATGGAAATATGGATTAGGAAATGTCAATGGAAGTTTGTTTTTTTTTATCGCATAACTGTTAAAGGCCTAGAATATAACTGATGATATTTTGTGAGATACTTTTAAAATGCTCTCTTTTAAACTTATTCAGTTACTGCATTTGCATTACCTACCTGATTCTTTTGATTTTATTTATTTTATCCTTACTGGGTCAGTTGACTCACAAGTTACATTCTTTGGAAATCCAACAGAAAGTGTAGAGCAGGAGACTGAGGCTCACATCTTTGGTGGTGCATCTGTAGGACGTTGTTAAGATTAAGGACTAGTTTCTTAGTAGTTTATGTTATCCTTCCTTTCCGATTATTTATGATGTAATAGAGAGACTTTGAGGACTTATTGTTATCCGTATGTGGACTTTCGTTATCAGTAGAAACTTTAGATTTTTCTTCCCTATTTTCTTATTTTGTATAAATGGTACATCATGCAGGTTGTTTATGATTGTTGTTGGGTAATATTGAGAATGGATGTTGAGATGCGCTCCCGTCGAGGCGGGGCGTTTCATCACGTGTACAGGCACGTGTCTCAGGTTCGGAGGGGCTTAAATGCAAATACATAAACCTAGGGTCCAAATTGCAAAATAGTTCAATTGCTACTTATTTTACAGTACTAAAAGACAAAACATAAACTAACAGGGATGAAGAAAAAATGTACCCCTTGAGGCACCCGTTGGGCACATGAGGGATCGGATGGCTCTGATGCGTCCTTACAAGAGATTTGACGGCTTTGACACGGTCGAGAACGTGTGCCTGAGATGAGCTGCTACAGTACGGATCTGACGGTCCTCAAAAGGTCATGGGCATGCGGTACAAATCTGCCACAGGTGCTGATCAGATCGTTACGAACCAGGCATGGATGAACGGACCTGATGATGAATCTCCATTTCATCACCTTTATTCTATCATTTTGGCCTCAAAAACCCCAACAAATGCATGTAAATAGCATCAAATTGTATATAATAGCATTCATGATTCATTGTATTAATTCCACATTAAATAAGGTTCTTAATGCCAAAATTATAGAATAAAGAGAAGAGAAGAAAAAGGAATAAAATATTGTAAATATTTTATGACCCAAACCCCGAGACCAAGGCCAGCATGGTATTGGTCGACAAGGAATAAAGTAGGGGGAGATAAGGACCAGTGTACAATAAATACCTCATTTATTAATTCATTCATTTATGCATTTTTGGCACCTATTTTGTACATAATTATTTCTTCATCAAATAAAGAAACTTTGTACATGAAAGTTGTAGATAATAATGTAAATAAAAAGACAAAATTGAGTTTGTGCAAAAATAATACCCAGTGTATATTTTATACATAGAATAAAAAGCCAAAATCTCAACTTCACAGACCCATATCTTGCAAATAAAAACTCCAAATCACCCAAACTCACCTTTAATTGTATATAGCATTCCATAAACTATTTAATAAAATTGGTTTCATAATTTTTGGAGTCCATATGCAGAAGTTAGGTTTTTGGCTCTCCTTGTATATATAGGACTGATTAAAATATTCATTTTATTCAATATTCATTATTTGTATAAATTCATATTTTTAGAATTTTGTAAATAATGTATATAATGCATACACATAAGAGAAGTTAAAGAAAACCAAAATTAATTTGTAAAATAAAATAAGTCTACAAATTCATAGACAAAATACCTATGCTATATACCTATATATAAATAAAAAGGATTGTAATCCTTGATTCTTTTATTCTGTTATATTTTTATAATAGTGTATATTATACATAACTCATTAAAAATGTAAATCTAAAATAAAAATCAAGAAAATACAATAAATAAATTAAGTATATAAAATACACAGATAAAACACCTATAAGTATACCTACATACTCCTATACCTATTTATTTAAAAATATAAATAAACTCATAAAAATCAAACAAAAATACCTTTATACTCACAAAAATAAATTATAAATTTTTAAAATAAGACAATAAAATAATAAAAGAAAATAAACCAATTAAAAATAAAATACATAAAAATACATGTAAATACATGCATATACACATTATTCAAATAAAACTATAATAAAACACCTCGAAAAATTCAATAAAAATCATAAATAAATACTAGACGAAATAATACACATTTTTTTATTTTATAATAAAAAATTAATAAAATCATTTAGGGCATCAAATAAATCACTTTTCCATCAGATTTTCTGTTTTGTCTTGTAGCGGCTGACGTGGCCCAATGAGGCGCCAGCCTTCGTTGACTCCCTGGTCAACTGTCCCATCCCTCGCCTGGCGCCTCTGAACTATCAAATCCCCGATTTTCCTCCATTTTTCACGGCCATCCCTTCCATCATCCTGGCTCGCTTCCTTCACAAGATTTGTCCTCTGATCATCCATGATGCCCACCAAATTCATAGATCAATGAGATATTCATTGGATCAGTCAATAATCGCCGGGTAATAAGGCCTCTTGCCAATGTTTATAAATAACAAGCTCCGCCTCCTTCCTCAGATTTGGCCACTTTTTATCCAATCTCAAGCTTTGATTCTAGTCCTAGACCATTCCTCGTGACAGGGGGAGTGAGCTGGTGCCTCGAATCGGCCGGAGAGAGAAGGATTTTGTCGCGGCGGAGCTCCGGCGTCCGCCCTGCTCCCTGGAGGCCCCCAGGTATAAGAGCTGCTCTTTTATGCGTCTTTAATTAGCTTTTAATATTAGCGTTTCATTCCAGTAGTTAGATTAGTTGTTAGTTAATCACCTTAGCTTAAAAATCAAAACTCGAAGTTCGCCGGAGCTCCGCTCCGGTGACTTCTCCACCATCGTCTCGACTGTATCTGACTGCCTCGAGCATCCCATCTCGTTCCTCGTCGCTTTCTCCATCTAGCACACACATCTGTTCAACCCAGGACCCTAGGTCTTGGCGAATCGGGGCTCCTCCTCCGCCGTTTGCCGGAGCCCCTCCGCCCACCTTCATCTTGCATCGTAGCTTCACAACCCCGGGTCAAGGAGAAAGCTCTCTCGCCCGTGGTTCTTCTTGTGCAGAGACATCGAGGAATAGAGCCCATCTGGGCTTGCATTGAGCCAGGAAGAGGTTCCTGGGGGCCCCATTCTTCTCCGACCTCGCTCCATCGACTCGAACCCCCAGGAGCCATGAAAGCTCCATCAGTCGACGCGGGATGCTTCCAGCTACCTTCAGAACACCTCAGACGCACCGGAGATCCCCGGAGGAGCCCGAGCTTCTCGATCGAAGCTCGCCAGGCGCGAGCTCCTTCCCTGTTCTTCCAGGGAGCTCTAGCGCCGTCGGATCAGGAGGCTCTTCCCAGATCCAACAAGAGTCGTTCGATGAAGAGATGCCTCGACCGTCAGATCAGCCAGAAGCTTCTAATCAACACCCTTCATCGGAGAATCGGCGTCGACCGTCCGATGGCTGACACGTGGATAAGTGGCTCCTCCAGCGCTGCAGGATGAAACGCCTTATTTGGGGGGTCCGCCACGCGAGGATGGCTTCTTAGGAGGCCAAGGCAGCCGAGCTTGGAGGAGGGTGGTCTTCTCTTCTCATGACCATCTGGAGAGTGCACCAAAGAAGCAAGGAGATGTGCATTAGATAGGCTAGACACTTAGGAGTATTTATTTTGTAATTTATGGTGAGAGAGAGACATTTTTGGCATGTAATTAAACAGGACTCTACTCTTCACAATGAGGTCCAGTGCCCGGGTGATTGTTCACCTGGGGGCCTCATCGCGGCTTTTTCGAGTTTTCATCGCCTTCTTTTATTTTGTTTTCCGAAGTTTTGAGCTTTCCGTCTTTCTTTTACTTTGTTTTGTGTGCTTGGAGCCCCTAGATATAGGTTGCTTGACTCGGTTGCTAGGTCCAGACATTAATAAGAATGCATGTTCCTATAGTCTACTTCGCTTGGATCTAGTCAAACTTAAACAAGCCATTCATTTATCTCTTAGCCCTTGTGCCGCAGCGAGCCCTGTAAAGCACTTTCTCCTAAGCTCAAGTGTGTTGAGTACAGAGGAGGGGTGAGCCAAGACCGGACCCTTCGGGCTAGAGATGAATGAGCGACTTATGGTTCTTCACGTTAATAGCAGCTTATGTTTAGGACGATTTTGTGCCTTGCATACCGACATGTAGATAGGTTTAAAAATTCTGTTTTGCATACCACATGGAGAGAGCTGGGATGCACTGTAAGTCTTCTAACTCAGCATGCATCATTCGGTTCAATGGTGAGATTTCCATCATGGAACCACTTGCACGGCTTTTCCGCTATCTCCCTCTGATTTTGAGCACCTAGGACTTAAAAGAAAATCTACAAAACCGTTAGGCGCTGGTATGAAATAGATCCAAAAAAAGTGAAAACCCAAAAATTAAAACAAGGGGACTGCTAAATAAACTTTGACCTTAATTAAAATCTGTAATGGGCTATCATTGTACCGGGTTCATAAAGCCCTCATTATTTTCAGGTACCTTGGAGGGGGACCAAAACCCTACTCCCTTGAGTGAGTGCGACCCCTAAGGATTAAAGCCCAAAACCCAGTCTGCAACTGCCTTGTGTATCGCCTGGATTTCCGAAGTAATGGCGCTTCTATAGTACGTAGGCGAGTAGGACTTGGTCACCAATGGTGACTCTATGTTGTGAGAGCATCGACCCTGTCCGAAGTATTGAGCATAGGCCACGCCTTCACGGGGGAGTCTGTCTCATCGTCCTGCGTCTGAGTAGGTTCTTGCACGCTCACGGGTGATTCTGTTGCGAGCGAGAACCGAAGTATTGGTTTCGCCTATCGGCTTCCTCTCTCTTTTCTTTGGCTGAGTAGGGATCCAGGAAGGGTTACAAGGACTCCAAAAAGTACAGACTACAGGTTACACAGGAGGAGGACAAGTACGGGATACTCTTCCGGCAGAGTTCTCTCTCCTATAGGATAGCGTACTAAGGACTTGTTATAAGATATGCCTGAAAATCACAACTCTAAAAATGAAAAGATAATAAATAGCCGAGCTTTCACGGCTTCACATGGCGTGAGTTGGTGAACCCGATTTTGTATTGTGTTTGAATGGATCTAGATTAAGGTTCAAAGATCAAGTCCCGCGCATTTGCGCACATTTTGTTGTTTCTCCCTTTGACCACCCCGCTCAACCGAGCCTTTCTACTATTTTACACTCCTTTTATTCCTCGTTGACCATCGTATCATTCTTCCAATAATCCGACATTCTCTTGTGCTTCGTGAAGTTGATCCATGGATGGTTTCGTCGGGACCATGCCGACCCCTACATCGATTCCATAGACTCAACTCCGCCAATAATTTCGAGGCGATTCCCGAGAACCCGATCCGGACTTTGCGTATCGATCTCTAGACTCCTCGTTTTCTACCCTTCTCTTGGCCACCCAATAAACTGCGATCACTTTTGTCCCGCTTCCGCCGTTGTGAATGGGAGTCGATTACAGTCTACATCCCTTTCCCATTCACAACATGATGGGGTTGACCTGAATTCCAGCTTCATCACGGCAGCTGAACATTAATTGCAAGTGATCTGATTCGGACCATCTCATTATGCAGATAGAAGACAGTGCGAGCCCTGGAGACTACTCTGGAGTTCATTTCGTCCGATTCAGACCCTGACATGGCGCCAGGAGGAAAGGGAAAGGGTCAGCAGCCACCACCAGAGGGACAGGTGCCAGATCAGAACCAAGTCAATGCACAGTTGCTGGCATCTATCCAGGCCATACAGCAACAGCTGACCGAGCAGGCCCTGACACAGACCGCGTTCCAGGATATGTTGAATGACATGATGAACCGTGACGATGGAGGAGGAGGCAGAGGCAGAGGAGGCAGGGGAGGAGGAGGTGGAGGTGGAGGTGGTGATCCTCCTGATGATGACCTTGAAATACCACCACCGAAGCCGACACTCAAAGAAACATACAATCCGGGAGACAGCCAGATGACCGAGTGGATTCTCATTCCACCGGTACACGCTCACTTTGAGTTGAAGCCCCAGTTCATAGCCCTTCTCCCTGCCTTTCATGGAAACACAAATGAAGAGTCGTACATTCACCTCCAGCAGTTCTCCCGCATTTGCCGCACCACCCACTATCCGAATGTCCCACTGGACATTGTCAAGATGAAGGCTTTCCCCTTCAGCCTACAGGACAAGGCCCTTTATTGGGTCAATCATTTGGGAAAGGTCGTGACGACCTGGTAGGAGTTGAAGTCCGCCTTCCTGCACAAATACTACCCTCTCGGTCGGCTCAACCAGATGCGAGCACGTATTAGTAATTTCTCTCAAGGAGCACATGAGTCAGTACACGAGGCTTGGGAGAGATTTACTGATCTGCAGGAGAAGTGTCCCCACCATGAGATCCCTAAGACCAGCTTGGTCCAACATTTCTTTGGGGGACTAAACATTGAAAGCCAAAGGCGCGTGGACGCATCATGTGGGGGCTCCCATTTCAACAAGGATGAAGATGTTGTCTGGCAGATTTTTGAAGAAATGGCCAAAGGAAAGGCCGCCCTCTCTTCATCCAAGGCATACCAGAAGCAGCCCCAGATCCTCCAGAAACAAGTGCACATGGCTGCATCTAAGGAAGCAGAGAGAGATGAGAGCTCCAACCTCAGCATCATCGGGGGCCATCTCTCTAAGGTTGATATCATTGAAAAGCGATCACAGGACCTCGAGAAACTCGCTGTGATCGAGAAGAGGACTCAGAACCTAGATAAGCTAGATCAGATCAACAAGTATCTTGAACTGTTGGTCAGCACAATCAACTCTGTCCAGTCGGCTACACCATCAGACGCTTCCGTTGAGAAGAAGGACGAGCAGCAACCGCAGCATCAGCCTCAGCCGAGCCAGCAGCCACCAGCAGTTCAGCACGTGTACTACGTGCAGGCACCCGACCAGGGCCCGCTGCAGCAGCAGATGGTCGTATACCAGCCAGAGTTCCTTTCTATTCCTGATCCAGTCTTCCCACCACCACCCCTGATCCAAGAAGTCAATGGGGTATGGAGTAATGATGCACTGCCGACCCGTCCTCAGGGACAACCCAGGGTCAGCAATTTGCCAACCGGCAGTACCACCAACCTCAGGGTGGTCGCTTTGGTCAAACCTCTCAGCCTCACCAGCAACACCAGCAGCCTCCCCAGTTTACACATCAGTGGAGGCAGAATTTTCCTTATCAGCAGCAGCCGCAGTACCGCCACCCACAACCGTACCACCAGTACGCGGATGCCCCCTCTCCGCAATATTAACAGTATCCTCCTCCTTCTTAACAACAGCTTCAACTTCCTGCACCACCACAGTAGCACCACCAGCAACAACCTCCACACCCATCTAACCAACAGCAGCGTGGTCTGCACGCTGAACCATCAGAAGCACCCCCTGTGAATCCCACCATGGATTGTCTGGCCCAGCTTGTTAAAGGGCTAGCGGATATGACAAAGCGGCTTGATGACCTGACCGCCACCAGAACCACTATTCCGGCGCAGGTCGAAGCCAACCCCAACAATTTCAAGAAGAAAGAGCAGGTAGAATGTGATGTCCAGTCCATGTCTGATAACGATAAACTGTTTATTCTAATGCTGTTACTCTCAGGAGCGGTAGGGCCTTGCCTCCGCCTGCTACTACCAGTGGGGTGAATAAAGAAACAGGTGGATCTTCATCTTCCGCATCAGCCGTGCCAGCTCCAGGGGCGGGTGAGGAGGAAGAAGAAGGAGAAGCCAGTCCAGCCGTCGTGTCGTGCCAGAAGCAACTCCAGTCAAAAATACAAAAAAATCAGCAAAAACAAAAACAACAAAAAGAAGCTTGTAGCAGAAGCGAAGCCGCGCCAGCCTTGGAGGAGCCGTCAGCAGCAGCCGATCCCTCGCCAGCCGATGGAGCAGACGCTACCCTTTTTGATCGCCCAGCAGCACCAGCATGTTCTGATTCAGCTTGTACTCCTTTTTGTAGTTCGGATGTACAACATTCTGTGGGCAATGATTTTGATGTAAATAAGAACTCTCATTTTCCTTCCAGTGGTGTAAATATTCCTTTTCCGCATGCAATACAAAAATCCAAAAAAATTGCAAAACGAAAAAATGCATTGTCTGATCCAGGTGTTGTGGATATTTTGGATAAATTGACTGTTGAGATTCCCTTGTTGAAGGCCGTGGAATACATGCCAGCTGTAAAGAAAGGACTGAAAGAGGCATGTACTAACAGGCATCCCCCAGCGCAAGACAACAGACGCCGAGAAGTAGAAAAACACGTTCTCTCCATGGCCATAGTTGCAGCTATCAGCAACCTCCCCCAGAAAAAGCATGATACAGGAGCACCTCTGATCAGTTGTGTGATTTTTGACCAGGTCTTCGAGCGTACTCTTCTTGACA
Source organism: Ottelia alismoides (assembly GCA_037367405.1). Classification (NCBI taxonomy): domain Eukaryota; kingdom Viridiplantae; phylum Streptophyta; class Magnoliopsida; order Alismatales; family Hydrocharitaceae; genus Ottelia; species Ottelia alismoides. The sequence goes on from JAZKJV010006839.1 coordinate 452,857, forward strand.
GTGGTTATTCCATCAACCTTCTGCCCTCGTCCATAATGCAAGAATTCGGGCTGGGACCGCTCAAGCAGACACGCATGATCCTTCAGTTCGCTGACCGATCTGTCAAGTGGCCCCGAGGTCTGTTGGAAGACGTGATAGTTAAGGTGCAGGAAATGAAATTCCCAGCTGACTTTGTAGTCCTTGATATGGACTCGCCTACACCCCTGCTCCAGACCCCTATCATCCTTGGCAGACCATTCCTTCGTACTTCAGGTGCAGTGGTTGACTACAGGTCTGGGAAGATCACTTTCAGCTCGAACACCCAGCAAATCACGATCAATATGAACAAAGAGCCGAACGCCGCAACTAATGAGACCAGGTAGCATCAGAAGCAGACTGTGATTTCATTGCGGAGATCAGAGATTCAGAATTATCATTGGACGATCCATGGACCGAGAAATCCTCACTCTTAAGGAGGACTTGGAAAGCGCAGTCAGCATATGCTCCGATGATTCTTGGGAGACAGATTCTCAGATGCAGGCGCATCTTCTTGAGCATTCACTCCAGACCGAACATGATCAGCTTAGCGCAGAACCGTTCGGTGCATCTCCGGGATCTCAACAGGATGATGAGGATGGTAGCAGCCTCAAAGTGCATTCCACCACCAGCATGGTATCTGAAGTGACAGATAAAGTGGACAGATCAAAGCCAGAACTCAAGCCACTTCCTGCAGGCCTGAAGTATGCTTTCCTTGCGGGTGAAGAGCAAATGTATCCGGTCATCATCAGCAGCAGGCTGAATCCGGATCAGGAATCTCGGCTTCTCGAGGTTCTAGAAAAGAACCGCAAGGCACTTGGTTGGAGCGTATCAGATCTCTGAGGGATAAATCCAGCTCTGTGTTCACACCATATCTATCTAGAAGAAGATGCCAAGCCGTCCCGCGAATTCCAAAGAAGACTGAACCCTAACCTTCGGGACGTCGTCATGAAAGAAATCACGAAATGGTGTGACGCAGGCTTCATCTATCCCATCTCCGATTCAAAATGGGTAAGCCCACTGCATGTAGTTCCCAAGAAATCAGGGCTTACCGTGGTTACAAATGATAAAGGAGAGGAAATTTCTACTCGGGTACCAACATCCTGGCGGGTGTGCGTCGACTACCGCCGTCTTAATGCACCAACCAAGAAGGACCACTTCTCCTTACCATTCATTGATCAAGTCTTGGAGAGATTAGCAGGCAAGGAGTTATTCTGCTTTCTGGATGGGTACTCCGGGTACAACCAAGTGGCGATCGCCCCTGAAGACCAAGAGAAGACTACCTTCACTTGCCCGTTCGGCACCTACGCCTTCAAGAGGATGCCCTTTGCTTTATGCAATGCACCTGCAACCTTCCAAAGATGCATGCTAGCAGTCTTCGCCGAGATGGTAGGCAGTTTTCTCGAGGTGTTCATGGACGATTTCTCTGTCTATGGTGACAGTTTCGATTCTTGTCTTGAGCACCTAGATAGAGTGCTTCAGAAATGCCGTGAAGTCAATCTAGTGCTCTCATGGGAAAAGAGCCACTTTATGGTTACTGAAGGTATTGTGCTGGGCCATGTCGTTTCCAAACGTGGCATGGAAGTCGACCCAGCAAAAGTGGATGTCATTTCAAATCTTCAGCCACCTCAGTCAGTTAAGAATGTGAGGACATTCCTGGGGCATGTGGGATTCTACAGGCGATTCATCAAGGATTTCAGCCGCATTGCCCGACCTCTGACAGAACTCTTGTGCAAGGAGACTGAATTCATTGTTGACCAGCCGGTTCTCCTTGCTTTCAATCAATTGAAGGAGCTTATCACTCAGGCTCCAATCTTGCAGCCTCCTGACTGGACTGTTCCCTTTGAGATAATGACCGATGCGTCAGATTTTGCAGTCGGAGCTGTTCTTGGGCAGAGAAAAGACAAGGCGCCCTATGCCATTCACTATGCCAGCAAAACATTAGACGAAGCACAGAGGAATTATACAGTCACAGAGAAAGAATTGCTGGCTGTGGTTTTCGCCTTAGAGAAGTTCAGATCCTATTTGTTGGGATCAAAAGTCACAATTTTCACGGACCACTCTACTATCCGGTACTTACAGCAAAAGAAGGATGCCAAGCCAAGACTGATTCGTTGGATCCTTCTCCTCCAGGAATTCCATTTGGAGATCAAGGACAAGCCTGGAGTTCAGAATGTGGTAGCAGATCACCTCTCCAGAATCGAACAACATGAACCTCCTCTGAGCAATGCACCTATTACAGAAACCTTCCCTGACGAAGCTATCCTATCAGTGGATTCTCTTCATTGGTATGTTGATATTGTCAATTACCTCGCCTCTGGGGTAATACCTTCATATTGGACGAAGAACCAAAAGAACAAATTCATGTCGACCATCCGCTTCTACCAATGGGAGGATCCTCTTTTATTCAGAGAAGGAGCAGATTGTATTTGGCGCAGGTGCATCCCTCAGACGGAGCAATCTAGTGTCCTCGAGCATTGTCATTCGCTCGAATCTGGTGGACACCATTCTGGAGATCGTACGGCATCAAAAGTATTGCAATGTGGCTTCTGGTGGCCCACTTTATTCAAGGATGCAGCAGAGTTTGTTAAAAGATGTATTGACTGTCAGCGACTGAAAGGTACACTCACGGCCAAAGATTCAATGCCCCTGAAAATCATTCAGCTAGCAGACGTTTTCGATGCATGGGACATTGACTTCATGGGACCTTTCCCTAACAATCAAGGTTTTGAGCACATCCTTCTTGCCGTCGATTACGTGAGTCGTTGGGTTGAAGCTATTCCCGCCCAAGCCGCCGACAGCAAAACAGTTTGCCAATTTCTGAAGAAGAACATCATTTCGCGGTTTTGGATACCTAAGATTCTCATCTCCGACGGGGGTAGCCACTTCATCAATAAAGAGGTCAAGAAGTTAACGAAGGAGTACGGCATCGATCATCGTGTCGCGTCTCCTTATCATCCGCAGACCAATGACATGGCGGAGTTATCAAATAGAGAAATCAAGACTATATTGCAGAAACTTGTTATGCCAAACAGAAAAGACTGGTCTCAACTCTTGGACTCAGCTCTATGGGCTTACCGAACCGCCTACAAGTCTCCCTTGGGCATGTCGCCCTATCGTCTTGTATATGGGAAACCATGCCATCTGCCCGTAGAATTAATACACAAATCTCTTTGGGCAATCAACAATTGTAATTTGGACTCACGCAGAAGTGGTCAGAAGCGAAAAGACGATCTGAACAAGCTCTTGGAATTCCGAGACTGTGCATACGATAACACCTTAATGTACAAGGAGAAGGTGAAACGCTGGCATGACCGGCACATCAGACGAAAGACCTTCGACGTTGGACAGAAAGTGTGGTTATTTGATGCAAAGTTGCGGATATTCCCAGGTAAATTAAAGAGTAAGTGGACAGGGCCATTCCGAGTTTGTGAAGTGCGTGACAATGGAAGCATCGCTATATCAGAATTGTCCCCTGACGCACAGCCCTTCATCTTCAACGGCCAACTACTGAAGCCTTACCTAGAACCAGATGCATTCTTGGCTGTTGTTGACTCTATTCAGCTAGTGCACCACGATGACATCTTCACAGCACCTGCGGCATCGAAAGATTCAGACGATGTTCTCCAGCCTATGTTTATCTGATTTTCTTCTTTTCTTCTTTTCTTCTTTTCCTTTTCTATTTTCTTTTTCTATCTAAAAGGTGTCGCCATTGTAGACAGTTTTCTATACTTAGGACGTACTTTGTCCTAAGTATAGGGGGGAGATGTGCACCTAGAGTTTTTCATTTCATTCCGATCCTCTCCGTTGTCTCCTCTTCTTGTCTATACTTAGGAGTATCTTACCCTAAGTATAGGGGGAGACAATCTGAGTACGATCTGTGTATTACCACCCTTGACCCTCCCTGCTTTTTGTACAGACTGCTATACTTAGGATTATTTGATCCTAAGTATAGGGGGGACGGTCAACTTCTCATTCATTCATTTCATTATTATTTCTTCAGACTTGTCTATACTCAGTACGAGTTATGTCTCTGATTTTCTCTTCGATCTATGAGGACATAGCTCAAGCTAAGTATAAGGGGGTCGTATATACCATGTATATACTATAAGCCATAACTCATATTGAAAAATAAAAGATCACCTCAATATAAAATACAGTGTAAAAAGTACCTTTATAATAATGAAAGATGATTGTGAGTTCCTCAGACTCTTTATACGTGTACTGATTACTGAGTCAGAAAAGTGTTTTGTGCAAAACATTCTTTTTTAAAAAATCTTATGAAATTTGTTTGAAAAAAGGTGTACAAGTATTCAACATTTGAAAAATTAGTTTTGTGTGTAAAATTTATTTTCTTTGAGTGAAAGCAAAATGTGTGAAAACTAGTGTGCAAATGATTGTAAAAATTTGATTGACAAAATTGTCTTGAAAAATATATCTATACTGTGTAAAACATTTGTAAAAGGACTTTCAAATGCGTGAACATGTTTGCAAAATTATCTTGGACTATAGTTTTCAAAATCCTTGTGAAAATGATTCTCGAATCAGTCTGAGGAGTCCGCACAAAAATCTCTCATTTGTAAATAATGAATAAACTAAACAAAGCCTATAAGAAACAAAACCATATTGTACATCAAATCCAATTTTTCATCTTTTGTATATACTGATTAATAAATCAGATACCTATTCAGTATAATTTGAACATTAGTGTGACCAGTTTTGAAAAATTTGATGTGAAATGATTTCAAATGTGTGAAAATGTGTTGATTGAAAAACTTTTTCTTTGTGTGGAAGAAAGGATTTGAAAAACCTATGTGCAAATATTTTGAAAAATGCTTGCCAAAACTATTGTGAAAATTATACTTATATAGTGTGACAAATCTTTGCAAAAATAGTTTTCAAATGTGTGTAAATGATTGCAAAAATTATTGTGTACTATAGTTTGCAAAATTATTTTCAAAAACCTAGTAAGAACACTCTTACAAACTCTTGTAAATCATAAATAAGACACATACAATTCTTTCTGTACAGTTCTAAATAAACTACTCCATTCAAACCTGTAAAGTTTGTAGAAATTCATACGTTTTGTAAATAAAGCAGCACGCCCGTGTAAATAATTGTATATACCTTTTGAATATGTCCAGTTCTTAGTTTATTTGCAAAAATTCCTTGTGTAAAGACATTCCTTGATTCTTTCAAACTTTTTGTGAAAAATTGCATCATTCATTGCGCATAGCATAAGCATACCATTCATATTCTTTTTGAGTGAGCTTGATGATTGAATCAGTCTAATAAAGTCTCAAATTGGAGCTTGGTTGGACCTTACCGCACCTAATTGCACTAGAACCTTATGGGAACTAGGTTTAAGGTACTTCAGGTCTATGCAGAATTAATTCTTTGAGAAATCATGGCTGGGTTCAAGTCACCTCAGTGGACTAACTAGAACTTTTCGAGACACACGTATGACTCTTACCGACCGTGACCTAACTTGGACACTTGCACCTTTCACTTGGCTCAACTCAGTTGGAGTGGTGAGGGGGTTGGATTTGCCAGTCTGAGACGCACACGGGTGGAAATATTCGTCCTCGTCTAGGGAGGGAAGTGCACCCCAACCTGGTCCAATAGCCATGAGGTCTAAAGACAGGAGATTGTGGGTTGCGATAAAGCTTCAAAAGAGGGATAGTCTACTGGCTCAAGAGGAAAAACTCCTTATGTAAATGCTGTTGTGAATAGCATGTTGAAAAAAAATGGTCAGGCCTATACAAAAATAAAAATGCCTGCAAAGTATGTACAAAGTCAATAAGCAAGCTTGAGTTCCAAAGACAAATACGTGAGCCTGCAGCTGGATGACTTGACTACACTGGTCTTGCATCCCGGGATAGGTAGCTACACTGGCTACCGTCCATTCTTCTCTTCATCCCCTCCTCTTGAGTTGGTTGCCACTTGAACTTAGAAGGGAATACCCTGCTCCTCGAGGAAAGAGCTGTTGGATTGGGGAATCATTGGGTTGTCATTCTGGAGAAGTCAGTTCCTTTATCATTTCAGTTGGGGAGAGCCACTATCACTTACACCGTACAAGTCAGCTTCATAGCTATAAGGGTTTGCGTATGATGTAGACTAGTTCTGACCCGGCTATTGAGGTGGGTTGAACCGAGTTCTGTGACTATCGAAGGTTGTTGTACTTTAGAGTTGGTTCCCGACTAGGTTCCACACACATTCACACCCAAGGTCTGACAGGAGCTCCAAATTCAGATTCTGTAAGGACATGCATTGCACTGAAAGCACCCCTATTCACTCTATCTTTCTTTCATTTCCCTTTTTCTTTTCTTTATTCTTTTTGTACTTATTGCATAAGTGTTTGCTAGGGACTAGCAAAGGCAAGTATAGGGGGGTGATGAATCTCCATTTCATCACCTTTATTCTATCATTTTGGCCTCAAAAACCCCAGCAAATGCATGTAAATAGCATCAAATTGTATATAATAGCATTCATGATTCATTGTATTAATTCCACATTAAATAAGGTTCTTAATGCCAAAATTATAGAATAAAGAGAAGAAAAGAAAAAGGAATAAAATATTGTAAATATTTTATGACCCAAACCCCGAGACCAAGGCCAGCATGGTATTAGTCGATAAGGAATAAAGTAGGGGGAGATAAGGGCTAGTGTACAATAAATACCTCATTTATTAATTCATTCATTTATGCATTTTTGGCACCTATTTTGTACATAATTATTTCTTCATCAAATAAAGAAACTTTGTACATGAAAGTTGTAGATAATAATGTAAATAAAAAGACAAAATTGAGTTTGTGAAAAAATAATACCCAGTGTACATTTTATACACAGAATAAAAAGCCAAAATCTCAACTTCACAGACCCATATCTTGCAAATAAAAACTCCAAATCACCCAAACTCACCTTTAATTGTATATAGCATTCCATAAACTATTTAATAAAATTGGTTTCATAATTTTTGGAGTCCATATGCAGAAGTTAGGTTTTTGGCTCTCCTTGTATATATAGGACTGATTAAAATATTCATTTTATTCAATATTCATTATTTGTATAAATTCATATTTTTAGAATTTTGTAAATAATGTATATAATGCATACACATAAGAGAAGTTAAAGAAAACCAAAATTAATTTGTAAAATAAAATAAGTCTACAAATTCATAGACAAAATACCTATGCTATATACCTATATATAAATAAAAAGGATTGTAATCCTTGATTCTTTTATTCTGTTATATTTTTATAATAGTGTATACATTATACATAACTCATTAAAAATGTAAATCTAAAATAAAAATCAAGAAAATACAATAAATAAATTAAGTATATAAAATACACAGATAAAACACCTATAAGTATACCTACATACACCTATACCTATTTATTTAAAAATATAAATAAACTCATAAAAATCAAACAAAAATACCTTTATACTCACAAAAATAAATTATAAATTTTTAAAATAAGACAATAAAATAATAAAAGAAAATAAACCAATTAAAAATTAAATACATAAAAATACATGTAAATACATGCATATACACATTATTCAAATAAAACTATAATAAAACACCTCGAAAAATTCAATAAAAATCATAAATAAATACTAGACGAAATAATACACATTTTTTTATTTTATAAGAAAAAATTAATAAAATCATTTAGGGTGTCAAATAAATCAATCTTCCATCAGATTTTCTGTTTTGTCTTGTAGCGGCTGACGTGGCCCAATGAGGCGTCGGCCTTCGTTGACTCCCTGGTCAACTGTCCCATCCCTCGCCTGGCGCCTCTGAACTATCAAATCCCCGATTTTCCTCCATTTTTTGCGGCCATCCCTTCCATCATCCTGGCTCGCTTCCTTCACAAGATTTGTCCTCTGATCATCCATGATGCCCGCCAAATTCATAGATCAATGAGATATTCATTGGATCAGTCAATAATCGCCGGGTAATAAGGCCTCTTGCCAATGTTTATAAATAACAAGCTCCGCCTCCTTCCTCAGATTTGGCCACTTTTTATCCAATCTCAAGCTTTGATTCTAGTCCTAGACCATTCCTCGTGACAGGGGGAGTGAGCTGGTGCCTCGAATCGGCCGGAGAGAGGAGGATTTTGTCGCGGCAGAGCTCCGGCGTTCGCCCTGCTCCCTGGAGGCCCCCAGGTATAAGAGCTGCTCTTTTATGCGTCTTTAATTAGCTTTTAATGTTAGCGTTTCATTCCAGTAGTTAGATTAGTTGTTAGTTAATCACCTTAGCTTAAAAATCAAAACTCGAAGTTCGCCGGAGCTCCGCTCCGGCGACTTCTCCACCATCGTCTCGACTGTATCCGACCGCCCCGAGCATCCCATCTCGTTCCTCGTCGCTTTCTCCATCTAGCACACACATCTGTTCAACCCAGGACCCTAGATCTTGGCGAATCGGGGCTCCTCCTCCGCCGTTCGCCGGAGCCCCTCCGCCCACCTTCATCTTGCATCGTAGCTTCACAACCCCGGGTCGAGGAGAAAGCTCTCTCGCCCGCGGTTCTTCCTGTGCAGGGACATCGAGGAATAGAGCCCATCTGGGCTTGCATTGAACCAGGAAGAGGTTCCTGGGGGCCCCATTCTTCTCCGACCTCGCTCCATCGACTCGGACCCCCAGGAGCCATGAAAGCTCCATCAGTCGACGCGGGATGCTTCCAGCTACCTTCAGAACACCTCAGACGCGCCGGAGAGCCCCGGAGGAGCCCGAGCTTCTCGATCGAAGCTCGCCAGGCGCGAGCTCCTTCCCTGTTCTTCCAGGGAGCTCTAGCGCTGTCAGATCAGGAGGCTCGTCCCAGATCCAACAAGAGCCGTTCGATGAAGAGATGCCTCGACCGTCAGATCAGCCAGAAGCTTCTAATCAGCACCCTTCATCGGCGAATCGGCGTCGACCGTCCGATGGCTGACACGTGGATAAGTGGTGCCTCCGGCGCCGCAGGATGAAACGCCTTATTTGGGGGTAAATTTCACATCTCACCCCCCCCCCCCCCCGCTTTTTGCATTTAGCGTTTAATACCAAAAATAAAAGTTTTAGTTGTAAATAAATTGTATAATTTGCAGTTGGACCCCCTGTTTTTTTTTAGATTTACACTTTAGTCCCTCCGCGCCTCACGTGCAGCACCCACGTGAGGCACGTGAAATTTGCATCTAAACTTTGTCGGGTTTCTGTAATTACAAAATGGTCCTGAAAATAAAAGTCCACGTGTATTTTTATTGTGATTTTTGCATGTATGCCCCTGAGAGATATTTTATTTGCAAAAATACCCCTGCCAGGCCATTTAATTTTTGAATGCTTTGTCAATTTATTTGGTGCTCCATTTTAAATCGAAAAATCTTGCAAAAATAGACTTAAGCTCCTGTTTAGTTGTGCTAGCATGCTATATTTTTAGTTTTGCATTTTGTTGCATTTTTTCATTTATTAAAAATCAAAAACATGTCTTTTATTTGCTGTCTAACTTATAAAATCCCAAAAAAATATGAAAATGCCTCTGAAAATTCCAAAAAAATTACCTATGGTGTATTTTGACCTATTTTAGTGTCAGTCCAAAAATCCCTAAAAAACTCAAAAAGAAAACCTTAAAAATTCAAAAATACCCAAAAACTTCAAAAAAATATAAAAACTCAAAGAAAAATCAAAAAAAATATGATATCAGTTCCTAATTTTGCTATATTCTATTATCTTTCTTAGAAAAATGGTGTGGAAAATTTTTGGGGCTGATTGATATTTTTAATGTCTATTTTTGTGACAGCCAGAACCTATTCCACTGTTTGCTATTATTTAGCTATTTAAAAATACTAAAAATATTTTCAAAAATGTCTAAAAATCACAAAAACAGTAAAAACCCATGAAAATCCCAAAACGACTCTATTTCTGAATTTTTGACTATTTTTGAGTATTTTTGTAAATATTATAGTACCCTTTTATGTGTATATGTATGTATTTCCTAAAAAAGAAAAAAATAATATATATATATATATATATATATATCTAATTATTTGTATTTATATATCTATTTATTAACCCTAATATATATAAAAAAAGAAAAGAAAAAAATATAATAATATATATATATATCTTTTATTATACTTATAGATACCTATATATATTATATGTATTATAAGCTATCTATTAACCTTCTATGGGTATACATAATTAATATAATTATATTATATATATTTATATATTACTTAATTATTATAAAAAAATATTTTAAAATTCAAAACCCACTTCACACACAAGGATGACTCTGATATACATGTAGGCTATTGCATTTTGTATTGCTCTCTGTGGTTCGACCTCTACATGCTTGTCACTGTACATTTTATGGTAGAGTAAATAAAGATTAATTCACATTTATTTTTGAGCTTGATTGTTGTATTCTTTGGTTGTGGGTTAATTGCTGATCAACCTGGGTGTTTTGTGAGCGTTCGCCACAGCGACACCTTTCATATTATTTAAGGTGACCCTCGCAAGAAATCTGCGATTATCACCTGATCAGACCTGGAGGAGGAATGTCGAATCAACGGTGGAAGAGGATCCAGGAAGAACTCGTCGGTGTCGAACTTCAACAGAGTGAGGAGAGAGATCCAATGATCCGATGAAGGTACGGATGGGCTCGTCACAGTCGTGGGTGCGCTCCGCGTCTGGTGGTGACCTCCAATGAAGAAATCAACGGTCGGATGTCCGAATGGGGAAGCTCTCGCATGTACCTTCTCCGCTTGAGCAGGAGGGTGTCCAGATGGTGCTCCTCTCGCTTACGGATGCCTGCAAAGGATAGAAGGACTCGGGACAAAGCTCCGATCCACGTTATTGGGACTGGAAATGAAAGAAGTAGCAGGGGTGAAGATTGGTCTCTAGTGAAGGGCGATTGAGGGAGATCCTTGCCCTAATCTCGACACGAAGCTTGAGGCTAAGGATGAACAGATTGCGGGAGATGGTGAAGGGCGATGTGGCACATCGATCTGAATGGAAGGGATGCGATATCGGGGCTCCGACCGGCTAGTCGGAGCAAATGAGCTGGCGGCAGAGCTGGATGGGAAGAATGAATCAAATGGGAGAAATGGCGTGAGATGGTAGATACCTGAGGTTCTATATGAACTCTGGAGCTTCATGCAAAGGTGGGAGGGGAGGTTATGGCCTCGACCAAGCTGTGGAAGGCTGGGAGGCTAATCGCGGCGGCGCTCGCTGGCCACGAAGCTGAGCAACGTGAATACTCCACCAAACTCCAATCCGAAGGGTCCCTTTGGAAGCTGTCACTCAACCTGAGGTGGCTAGGGCTGGAAGAAGGGGAGAGGCACGAGCTGGCGCGCAAGGAGGCGGAATCAAAGCTTTTATAGCTAACTCCAGGGTCCAGAAAGATCAGCATGGTGCGTGAAACACTAGAGAGATTCGAATCGATAGAAGGACCCACGAGAATGTCGGATATACAAGGAATCTTGAGTTCGGATCTCGAGGTGAGAGGGGTTTGGAATCGGGTGGAAGAAATCGGAGAAGATGCTTCAGCGATGCAAATTCGACCCGACCCGAGCTTGAAGGGGGCATTTACAGGGGTCAACAAACCCTTCAGGACTAATCAGATATTTCGAATTTATAAAATATTTACAAATTCAATTAAAAATAGTAAATGGATTTAAAATAAAAAGTGTATAAATGAAAAATATTTATTATTTTTCAAACTATTTTTTTGTGATTTTTAATTATTTTTATGAAAAATAAATTAATCTCTATATAGTATAATGCATTATATACATTATAATATACCTATGTATTTTGTACAATTAATTTTATTTTGTTTTTTACATAAATACCCCCATTTGGTATTTTATTCATTTATAACATAATTTTTTGAGTATAAAATAGTTTTTATTTTATTTGTATGAGTTATGTACCATCTTGAAATAAATAGGGGATGTTATCTATATACATGTATTTTGTAAAGAAAGGAGGATTTTATTCTTGTTTTTATTTTACTTTTCTAATTTTTATTTTATTTTTGTTTTATTTGTAGGACTATATACAAGGGGGTAGAAAGAATATTTTATTTTTATTTTATCAAGAATAATTATTTACAGATATAAGTAATATGTACAATATAGAGTAGGCCCTATCTATCTCTACTTATTTTATTTAGCGATCAGGTCAATGCTCGACCTTCTCTTAGGGTTTGGGTCACTCTGTATTTATTCCAAATACCTCCCTCCTTTTTCTTTTCCTTTATTATTTTATTTTTGCACAAATGCATGCTAATTATGCAATATTAACACATGCATGCAGAATGCTAACTTATTGTATTTACACTTATTTACAAGATGAGTTGCCAAGTTAAATAGCTAAAATAAAATAATGCAGAGTGAGAATCAGATATTCATCACACACAAGGACTTACTTGCAAGTATTTGAAAGTTTCAGGGCTAAATAATAATAGAAGTAAAAAGTTCAGGGATCGATTTGCAATTTATCCAATTAATTCACGCACATGTTTAATACACAACACACAGGGGTATGATTGCAAATACCCAAGCATAATAGGCAAAAGCACAGGGGTATAACATGCAAATACACCATACAAGCACGTGAGACAGCATGTGGGTTCAGTGGAGCGGGACTAAAATGCAAATAAAAGTGCAAGGGTCTGACTGCAACATTACCAAACTATTTGAAATGATTACCAATATTTATAGGACCAAATAATAAAAATAGGAAAGAGAAGGGCCTAAGTGCAAATTACCCTTTATTATACTCAGCGGTCCAATGGCACGAGGAGGTTCACTTAAAGATGAACAGTTAAGATCGGTTGGTACCGCTTCGGCGATGGACGACGCTGATAAGATCCGCAGAGGGATCAAACGATTAGGAGCTCCCCCGTTGATGAGCGGTGGAGATTAGAACTGGAAGAGGGGCTCTGATCGGACGACGGAGGGGAAGTCTGGAAGAACTCGCCTCCGACGAGTTTCTGGCATCGATTGCGCGTGCCTCCTGCGTTCTCTCGAGCTGCGGAGGAGTAAAATCGATCGAGGATGATGCTCCGCGGCGTCTGGAAGGCTCGGAAGGGCCTAGGAACAAAGAGCGGGTCCTGGGGAGACGCGGTGAACCTCGAGCTTCCTGGAACTACTTCGACCTCCAGATGAGGCCTAGCTGCGCACGAACTCTGCAGGAGAAACGATCATGCTCAGAGAAATAACTCTGGCGAGGTTTAGGGCGCTACAAACAACAGGAAACGAGGTGGCGGGTGAATGGACAGGTCTCCGGCGAAGCGAGGGAATCGACCTGCTAATAGGCTCCAACTCGATGCTGGGCCCACGTGGGGGGTCAGGAGCAAGCGTAGAAGTGAGAGGCAGTCGAAGCGAGGCGGAGTGTGGTCAGGATGCGACAGAGATTTGAAGAACATAGGCTACTCTGTTCAGCGGAGATGTAGTGGATTCAAGGGAAATAAGTGGGAAATAAACTACTTGAGGATGGAGGTGTATGCATGGGAGTGTGGACGACAATCCCCGGGGGATCTTGGCCTCGATGGTCGACGCTGCCATAGGCTGGAGCTCCTTACGACGGAGCGGAAGCAAAGCTCGACGGACCTAGGATTTGCACGCACGATATGCTCCCCTCGTCCCCTCTCTCTCTCTTGTTGTCACTCTGGAAAAGGGAGACGGGTGCAACGGAAGAAGTGGCGCAGCCAAAAGGTGCTGGAAAGGAGGGGGTCATGCATGTTATATACACGCGAGGGTCCGGGAAGATGGGGGAGGCGCCCGCGAACCGAGGCACAGATCGATCAAAGGATCATCGGGCGAGGGTTAGGGATCCGTCCTCTATACGGGGGGCAAAAGTTCGGGCGAAAAGGGCATCGGATCAGTTCTGGAGAAAATGGCAAAGTTCGGGCGAGAACCCGATTCGACGAGCAGGGCTACCCGAGGGGACCAGTTGACCTAAGTCAACAATCTCGCGTGGCTCAATCAGAGGGGGTACAGGAAACGGACATAATAGACTACATGATAAAATAACTAAGAAAAATAAAGATAATTAAATTAAAATTAATAAATGAATTTAAATTAAAAAATGAATAGAATAAAAAATATTTATTATTTTTCAAGTATTTTTCTGTGATTTTTAATTATTTTTATGAAAAATAAACTCTTGTATATATAATATATAGTATTAGATATAGGTATATTATACCTATGTATTTTGTTCAATTATTTTTATTTTATTATTTTTACATAAATACCATTAATTTTGTATTTTATTTATTTACAACATAACTTTTGGAGTACAAAATAATTTTTATTTTAAATTTGTTATTTATTTACAGGTATATAATAAATAGAGAGTGAGAAATATATACATGTATTTTAAACAGGTGAGAGAGGACTTTATTTTATTTTTTTCTAATTGTTCTTTTATTTTTGTATTATTTTTAGGACTATATTCGAGGTAAAAAGAATGTTTTATTTTTATTTTATCAAAAATAAATATTTACATTTATAAGTAGTATGTACAATATAGAGCAGGCTCTATCTCTCTCTACTTATTTTATTTGGCGATCAGGTCAACGCTTGACCTTCTCTTAGGGTTCAGGTCACTCTGTATTTATTCTACATGCCTCTGTCCTTTTTCTTTTCCTTTATTCTTTTATTTTTGCACAAATACATGCTAAATATACAATGTAACACATGCATGATGAATGCTAACTTATTGTATTTACACATGTTTACATGATGCTTTGCCAAGATAACTAGGTAAAATAAAATAATAAAGAGTGAGAATCAGGGATTCATCACTTATTTCGAAGGATGTCATTTTTGGAAGGATATTAAAATGCAAAGCGATTTAACAATAAGTGGTATTCCAATTATATCATGTCCTAAAAAAGGAAGATCGTTTTGGAAAGAAAACGTTCGAATCAATGATTTCTTGTAGAAAATTGAGATCCAAATACTCAGGTCAATAATATATATAATAGTCAAGTAAATGGTTTTTGCAAGATCGGTAATATTCAAACAACAGTTAATAATTTACATTCATTTTATTATATGGTACAGAATTCAGTAATATATATACATTGGTCAAGTAAGTGGTTGTTGTGAAGTCAGTAAAACCATAACAAATGGTCACTAATTTCCATATGTATTATTACTTTAAACAGAATTCAATAATTTAGAGACAATACTAAAGTAATATATATAGAGTTCTCAAGTAAATTTTTGTAGTATTTTCAGTAATGTATATATATATGTCTCATATCACATGTTCAGTAATATATATATACACAATTCTCAAGTAATGGCTACTATGAGATCAGTAATAATAAAATCAATAGTTAGTAAGTCACAGACATTGCTCAAGTAAGTAAATAACATATAATCATTAACATATTCACCTTCTATACGATTAATATGGAAATAGTACTTTGAAAAAGAAGTTATTAAATACATGCACATAAGGAAAAACATATTAGTGAAATAAATGGAATGCTTCGTTGATGAATAATGAAAAAATATTACAGAAATGAATGCAATGTGCATTACATACACAATGGTATTACTAATCATTTGTTATGTTATTATTGATCTCGCAACACACATTTACTTGACCAATGTATACATATTACTAAATCCTGTACAAGGTAACTATTTGGATGGAAATTACTGATCGTTGTCTTGATATTACCGATCACACAACAAGCATTTACTTGATTGGATTATATTTATTACTATCTTGTCGTTTGGACCTTAATCACCTCATGAAATCATTTATTTGAATCTTTTCTTTCCAAAACTGTCTTCCCTTTTTTAATAATATTGTATAATTAGAAATATAATAATTGTTAAATATGTTTTAGCTTATAATTAGAAATATAGCTATTGTTAATATACGTGTATGGCCAAGAATGGATGCTCACCAAGACGCTAATGGGAACAGAGCTCATTGGATAAGCCCATATATATATATATATATATAGGAAATATTTCAAATGAGATGCACCTTTCCTGGGTGCAAGGAAAGCCTGCCATCTCAGCCATCCGCAATGAATCCGATGGTTATCATTAATAGCCCGTTATTTAAGTATTTTTAATGCTGAAAAATCTATTATGGTCATTTGAACATATTCTATATTTAGAATGCAACAAATATCTCCTCAATTATCTCCTCTCTCCTCTCTCTCTCCCCTTGTCTCTCTCGATCTTAATTGTCGCACGAGGTTCCTCTCCTCCATCTCTCTCTCTCTCGACGACGGCATGAGGAGAGGAGGTTGCTGCTCGTTGTTGATGGTGTGCAAGACGGTGGATGCAACGCGCTACTCTACGATGGCCGGTGATGGCATTCTCCAAGGTTGTTTTCTTGTATGTAATAAAGGTGGCGTCGTGTGGGGGTGATGGCTACGCGTGGAGGAGGTGGATCATGGAGGAGAAGGTTAAAGGAATGCATGAATGGAGGTGTGTGGGCGGAGGAGGACATGCATGGAGGAGGTGGGTTGTGGAGGAGAAGGACGGAGGAGGTACGGGTAGAGAGGATGCTGGAGATGGAGGGCGTGCCCAGTTTTTTACAATCAGAGATCCTATTTTGCAATCTTGAGTATTTTTTTACAATCTCAGATCGTATTTTACAATCTCGTATCATTTTTTTACAAATTTCAGACCGGTTTTTTACATAGGGTGTGGCCAGTTTTTTACAATCAGAGATCCTATTTTGCACTCTCGACTATTTCTTTACAATCTCAGATCGTATTTTACAATCTCATATCATTTTTTTTACAAATTTCAGACCGGTTTTTTACATTTATTTTAATTCCGTGATATGGCAAAAACTATTTAAATGAGATAAATGTTGCCCACGCTACCTACAGTAACATATGGTTGTATCTATCGAGTTGAATGAGTCATGTTGAACTCGGACTCGGATTTATCTCGAAAATACGATTCGAATTCGAATTCAGACTCAGATAACGTTCGAGAGGGGAAATTTACAATATCAGACCAGAATTTACAAATACCAAGACATTTCCTACATATATGAGACTGTATTTTACAAAGACATTACCAAATTTACAATTACAACAATAATTGTATTACTAACCATGATCTTATTCTACAATGCAGGACGTAAAATTAAAATATGGATTCGAATTTTACAAAGATGCTTGGCATTCTGCAGGGCGCGAAAGTACCATACATTTTTGTGAAAAACACACATAATTGTGAGTGTGGATTTACAATCATCATACAGATTTTACAAAAACGTGCAGGAATTTTTACAATAGTGTTATCAATATTATAATTTTAATAACATAACTATTACTGATTGTGATTTTATTTTACAATGCAGGATACAGTTTTACAATATCAACGGGAATTTTACAAAAATATCAGCTATTCTACATTGCGCGAAAATACTACCACGTTGGCGAAACTTCATTAACTAAAAGGCAACAAAAATACCAAATCAGACATGCTAAAAATGGAAAAATACAAGGACGAAATACACATACACATACATAGAGCTGAGAGTCTACACTCGGGAGTGTATGTACTTACCTACATCTGACTTTTTTTCTCATTATTTTTGGATTTTTTTTAAGGAAACCTTATAGGATTTTCATAATATATTGAGGGGAATATGTGTTCAAGTTTCATGCAAAAAAAAACATTCCTAACACGTTCATCTAAAATGGGTCAATTTAAGCAATTCTGAGGCCATTAAAATTTGGTAGTCTTGATAGAGATGATAGAAGTCTTGAATTAAGTTGATTTTGGAATGAGGCCATGGTGATATATAGTGATCTAATTCCCAAAAGTTTCATTTCAAAACATCAAAAAATATTGAAAAAAAGAGCTGAGTGTAGGTAATTACCTACACCCCTGTATAGGGATGAAAATGATCGAGTACGGATGCGAATACAGGTATAATCATATGAATATGAATGTGGATATGAATATTGACGGATGTGAAAAATGTGTTACCATATCCTTAAAAACGAATACGAATATAAAACGAATACGAATCGGATTTGAATAATAACAAAAATACTTAATAGATTAACTAAAATGTACATATTTAGGATGGTTTACACATAAAATAGATATAGCATGTGTATTAATTTCATAACACTTATATCAACAATGGTGAATGCAATTATAAAATATTGTTACGCGTAGCTATAAATAAATTTATCACTATACTTATG
The DNA here is from genome assembly GCA_037367405.1 of Ottelia alismoides. Lineage (NCBI taxonomy): Eukaryota > Viridiplantae > Streptophyta > Magnoliopsida > Alismatales > Hydrocharitaceae > Ottelia > Ottelia alismoides. The sequence goes on from JAZKJV010006839.1 coordinate 471,078, forward strand.
TACGAAAACGAATATACGAATATGAATGCGAATATTAGGAATGTTAAAGTGATGTATCTGCATCCATTTTAAAACGAATACGAATGTCAAAATATTTATAAAATGAATACGATAGCAGATCTGCTATGAATATATTCACTTTTGTTTTCATCCCTACCCCCCCCCCCCCCGGTGTAGAATCCCTTTTCTCATATACATATACATATACATATACATATACATATACATATATACGGTAAAATGGGGTTGCCCCCATGGGCCCGCCCCATTTCGCCCGGTTTTTTTATTTTTTTTGAAAATTTCTTCTGTGGATTTTCATCAATATATCTCTATATTATGTCATTAAAATTTCGTGTGAAACAAAGACTCCTAAGGCCTTCATCCAGACGGGTCATTTTTAGCAATTCTGTTACCGTTAAAAAATGATTGTCTGGATGGAGGCCGTAGGAGTCTCTGTTTCGCATGAAATTTTAAGGACATAATATAGGGATATAGTGATGAAGTTTCATGTAAGAAATTTTCAAAAAGATAAAAAAACCGGACGAAATGGGGCGGGGGGAGTCAAGTTAGCTCCCCCATGGGGCAGCCCCATTTACCTCATATATATATATATATATATATATATATATATATATATATATATTAGGAAAGGGAGCCTACTTTGTGAAGTAGGTAACATTACCTACTTCACATTCCATTTTTGCAATTTTTTTATTTTTTTTTGAAAAATACCACCGTGGATTTTCACAATTATATCCCTCTAATATGTTATTCAAATTTTGTCAGAAACAGAGACTCCTACGGCCTCCATCCAGAATATGAGAAATACAACAAATCTTTGACCGTTAAAAAATAACTATCTGGATGGAGGCCGTAGGAGTCTCTGTTTCTGACGAAATTTGAATGACATATTAGAGGGATATAATTATGAAAATCCACGGTGGTATTTTTCAAAAAAAATGTAAAAAATAGAATGTGAAGTAGGTAAGTTACCTACTTCACAAAGTAGGCTCCCTTCCCCCCGCTCTCTCTCTCTCTCTCTATATATATATATATAGAGGGCTTATCTAGAGGGCACTGTGCCGATTTGGCACTTAGTAGGCCCCTAATTGTAGACGTCGGATTATGATCGTGTGATCTAAATAAAGATTCGACGATAAATGCAAATAAGGCATATTTTGGTTACAATAACTGATATCGCGAGAATTATGGGGTGTAAATTAATTACGTTGACGCCATTTGGATCGATGATTAACAAAACAAAATATGCTAAACAAAAATTGCGTATCCTTATTACGAAGAACAGCGATCAAACAAAGACAATGCCTTCTTTCGTTCGCCATTGAAGATCGTTTACAGGTCGCTTAATCTTCGATATCAGTAAGTTTTTATTTATAGTCGTCTTTGAAGAACGTTTTGAAAGTACTTTCTTTCATGTAATTTGATGCAAACTTTTTATAAAATCATGTACATGTACTGATGGTATCAAAAATTGTGGTTGTTCGATTAAGAAGAAATAGATTATCGATTCAAATATGTTGAAATGATTTAACGATTACTTTTTTCGTTTAAGAACAAATATATTAAAGCTTCTAAGATATTAAATTAAATTTAGTTACTTAAAAGTAAAATAAAATTACTGCTTGATGATTCCAAGTTACTGATACAAATTCTAAAATTAAAAGAGTAACTCCAATGATATTTTAAGTGTAATTATTAATATTACTGATAAAATGATGGAAAATACTGAAACATTCATAAAACTTACTGATCGAACATTCGAAGTTACTGAAACATTCATCAAACTTACTGATCGAACATTCGAAGTTAATGAAAGTATTCTCCAAAAGTAATCTGAGAAATTTTTACTGATAGTTTAGATATACTTACTGATGCATTCTTCGATGTTACTTATATGTGTTACGATCTTACAAATAAGCTTTGAAAAGTTAAAACATTACTGATAGATAAAATTTAGAAATTACTAATGTTACATCGATATTACAGATTAACTATTGTAAGTTACTGCTACCTAGTATCTATGTTACTGATACATATCCCAATGTTACAATCATAAATATATTGTTATTTTAAGTTAAAGATTAAAGTTACTGATAAGATGTTGGAACTTACTAATGTCTTCATCAAACTTACTGATAGATACATCAAATATACTGATAGTAATATTCAAATGTAATATGGCAATAATTACTGATGCAATGAAATTTATTACTGAAGCATTATTCAATATTACTGATAAGTGTTAAGATCTTACGAATAATTTTTTTGAAGCATGAAATTACTGATGCACGTATCATAGTTACTGATATCGATGAGCATCGTGAACTTACTGGTACTTACATGTATACTTACAAAAGTTACTTGCCATACATATAATATTACCATTATGATATTATAAATTACTTTCCCATAAATTACTTTTTACCGCCTTCTCATAAATCACAAGTTAGGTTAAATTTTAAAAACTTACGTGAGACGTGGGAGCTCGGTACGCGGCGGAGCAGCGAAGGCCTTATCGACGATTGCAACGAGGGCGGAGAAAGATAATCACGGTCAAACACGGTTAGTGAAAGAAAAAAAACCGTCTTCTTCCATTGTAATGATACGTTTCTTCGTAAATGAGTTTTTTTTGGAATTAAACGTATTAGGGTTACGAAAACAAATCCTTTAAAGTTTGAACACTTAGGTATGAATCCAAGAGCTGCATGCATATTAAATATTGAGAAAGATGATTCCAATAGCTGCATACATATGATTAGTAATTCTTTGCAATTAATTATAGTTTTTTAATTTTGCGGTTGCATTTTTTCTTATCATTATCTAATTCTAATAAAGCTTAACAAATGGTTACTGAATATCACACAAATTTTTGATTCAGTAACTTAGATAATACTTGATGTTCCTTTTGATATCACTAAAATTCTTATATGAGTAATTGACATTAGTGTTGCATATACTATTTTGCAGATGGAACAAGCCAAAACGTTTGATGTTTCTTACAAGAGACGAACACCGCAAAGTGTAAAAAAAGGAACAATGGAATCTGCAAGTGGTAAATTTGTGATTTTTTAATTGAAAACATATAATATATTTCAATTATGTCTTAACAAGTAAATTAATGCAGATACAAGTTTTGAGGGAGATAAAACTACTGAAATTTCCACTAGTAAGTATGTATATTAACATACGAATTGTTAATAGTTAATATCATAACTTACTATTCACAAACTATTATGCTTTGTAGAAAGAGCATCAGTTTTGAGTCTTGCAAATGTAAAGGATGATGCAAAGCTAGAACCACTGCCAGGTTAAGAAATAAACACTAAGATTGTAAGTTAAGAAACGAGTATTTTATATTGCAAACTTTTAAATGGTTTTCATTTCATTAATGCAGCGAGATATTGCGTCCAACACAGATGTTACATAAAACAATTTGTAACATATCTTGGTAACAACAAGTTGTCTGGAAGGCATAAAGAGTTGATAGACAAATCCGCTTTCTCAAGATTGGTATCAATTACAAAACTTGATATTAATTATCAAGTATTGGACTTTATTGTTCAAAGATATCAAGGAGATAGGATTTTCAAGTTTGGAGAGAAAGAACTCACATTTTCCGATAATGACATAGGCTTGATTTTGGGGTTGCCTTCATCAGGATTTCCTATTCAACTACGTGGTTTTTCGTTTGAATGGCCAAGTTCATTTGAAAAGCAATTTTGCCAACCAAGCATGTTATTAAATCGTCACAACATTTGTGACATGCTTGAATCTTTAAGATCTCAAGATGATGATAATTCAAATAGAATGTACATAAGATGCCTAATATCTTTGATGTTTTGTACATTTCTATTCCCTGAAACGAACTTCTGCTTCCCGAAGGTCCTACTAAATTACATAGATTCAATTGAAGATACACGATTCTTCAATTGGTCTAATGCAGTTGGGACTATGTTAATGCAACGCATGGATGATATAGTGGAAAAAATGAGGAAGCGTTCATCATCTGAAGGGAAAGGCACAGTTGGCTACTTAACTGGATGTGCAGCGTGTTTATATGTAAGTTTTTTTTAATCTATAATTGCTTCTTTGCTTTTAAAAAATATTTACCAAATATTTAACTATGTAAAATTATTTTAAGGCATGGGCTCTCGAGCACTTATTCCCAACACATGCATTGAATCAAAATCTCTTGCCAAGAATTAGGAAATGGTCAACTCCTTGCAAAGTCACCATAGAACAATTCCAGAACTTTGATGAAGATCAGGTAACAAAATTTTATTTAAATTTTCATTTGTGATTTTAATATTGAATATAATTTTTTAAGTTACTGATGCAAGTATTGAAAGTTACTGGATCAAGAGATTGATGCAAGTTATGAAAAAAATAATTTAGATATTGTTGCCATTATCAAAGTTACTTATACACGTTTCATAATATTGAATATAATTTTTTAAGTTACTGATGCAATTATTGAAAGTTACTGGATCAAGTGATTGATGCAAGTTATGAAAAAATTAATTTAGCTATTGTTGCCATTATCAAAGTTACTTGTACACGATTCATAATATTGAATATAATTTTGTAAGTTACTGATGCAAGTATTGAAAGTTACTGGATCAAGTGACTGATGCATGTTATGAAAAAATTAATTTAGCTACTGTTGCCATTATCAAAGTTACTTGTACACGATTCATATTTACTGATTGCTACATATATACTTCATGGGTCAATTCTACTGATTTAAAATCTAATGACAGCCTGATACATTTAATATTGTTAATGCTTGTTATTATTAATATAACTTGAAAGGATACTTTGTATTAAAATGAACTTTGATTGACGGTTAAAAATTTTTCATTTCATTAGATTGTTGTCCATCTGGACTATGAAGAAAAAGAGCTATTCAAGATTGACCCAAATGAATTCATATTTGATTATGATACATTCGTAACAGAGGGTTTCATCTCAACTGCATATGCATTGCGTGTCGTTGTACCGCAACAACGACAACTTGATGATTGTTCAATGACATCAATATTGAAGCATGGTCCACATCAAAATACACCAGAGTGTAAATGTGAAGAACACAAGAAGAAAATAAGTGATTTGGAGAGTTTCATTTCACAGATGCCCACTTTGGATGAATACAAAAACATGAAAGAACAATATGAGAATACATTAAGGGAGAATGAGAAGCTAAAGATCGAAATATCTATTCTAAAGCAATGGTTTGAGGAATTCTTTGCAAAATCAGTTAGTGTCAAGCAACAAGAAGAGAAGAAATCAAAGTTTGGTGAACAAGAAGAACAAAATAATATCACAAAAAAGATCGAATCACCATCCTTTGATCTTGGAATTGAGGAGGATTCTGAAGATCGTTGCAAAATTAAACCATGTGTTCCAAAGAAGGGTAGAAGCAAGAAGCTTATTACTCCTAGCAACATGTCCAAAAGGGTCAAGTCAAGAAGAGCAATAATGGAAGAAGAAAAAGCACAAACCATCCCAATGAAGGAGAAAAAAGTGAGGAAAAAAAGAAAGCTTGAAAAAAAGAATTTCGAAGAAGTGATGACTATAGAAGATGAAGATGAAATTCCAAAGATTGAAGACAACAAAGAGCAAGCTTTGGAGGTATGAAATCAATCTTCCATACTTTACATATAGTGTTGATTATAAATTTTTTATTTAATTAGTGTCATTCAAATGATCATTATTCAATAAATTGCATATGCTAAATATTAGTGATATGAAAATATTACTTACTGATATGATATAACTTACTGATATCATATAATTTTCATATAACTTATTGATATCATATAAGTTACTGATACGTCTTCACATAAGAGCTTACTTATTCTAAAGCAAGATTTACTAACGAAAATGAAAATATTACTTATGTCATAATAAGGCTTACTTATACTTACATTTGCTACACTAGTGCTACTATTGAATTTATGTATATTACTTACTAATGCTATACTTATACTTACTGATATGAATATATTACTTACTGATATGCTATAACTTACTGATATCATATAATTTTCATATAACTTATTGGTATCATATAACTTACTGATACGTCTTAACATAAGAGCTTACTTATTCTATTGCAAGAGTTACTAACGAAAATGAAAATATTACTTATGTCATAATAAGGCTTACTTATACTTACATTTGCTACACTAGTGCTACTATTGCATTTATGTATATTACTTACCAGTGCTATACTTATACTTGCTGATATGAATATATTACTTACTGATATGCTATAACTTACTGATATCATAAAATTTTCATATAACTTACTGATATCATATAACTTACTGATACGTCTAAAACATAAGATCTTACATATTCAAATGCAAGAGTTACTAACGAAAATGAAAATATTACTTATGTCATGTTTAAGGCTTACTTATACTTACATTTGCTACACTAGTGCTACTATTGAATTTATGTATATTACTTGTGTCCTGACATACCTTACTGACCCAAATAATTATAATATTTCTTTAATTTATTTATAGGTTTACAATTTAAATCGCATCGATTACGCTGGATATGATGCAATTTCTGAATCAGAGAGGGCAACCATTCATGAATTTCTGAAGGATCCTGTCGCCAAGTAAGTGGATATTTAATAAATATATTAGACCCATTTCATGATATATTTATGATGATTTATTTGTAATGTTACAACTTAACTTACATTTCAGTATGGGAGCAACTTACCATGGTCCAGGAGACAACTTTTGCAATGGAATACACATTGAAGACCTACTTTATAATAAGATGGTCATAGATGTGATTTTGGACATGTTCATGGATGTGCTTTACAAATCGTATCAAGAAAGTGATGTGGAGTGCCCATTTATTTTTGCAAATACGGCTCAAATGGTAATAGTACTTACCTATTTTTTGTTTTTTATTTAATTTATATTAACTAAATATTATTCATTTCAGCAATTGTTCCCAAAGACTGTAAAAGAAGCATCAGAAGAAGATTATGAGCCTCTAAATAATTTGTTCTCATGCACAAGAACGATGTTTGACAGTGTAAAAAAAGTCTTTTGTGTAATCCACACCTGCAATCATTGGCATCTTCTCGTGGCTGATTTTGATGAGAAGAAATTCATTTCATACAATTCACTTGCTGGGATGAAAAAACACCTCATGGACGTTAGAAAATGGGTAAAAAGATATTAATTTTTGTGATACATAAATTTTTGATATATTTTTTTACTAACATATTTCTTTAACAATACCCTTAGGTTGATTGGATGGCAGAATACTTCATGCTATTTACTGGAGAGCACCTTGAAAAGTGGCCAGTAGAGATAAAAAAAGGAATCCCAATGCAACGAAGTGATTCCATTGATTGTGGGGTTTATGTAATGAAGTATATGGAATTCATTTGCAAAGGAAAAGATCCAGTGTTCCGAAACGAAGATATCCCCAAGTTTCGTGCGGAGATAGCAGCTATACTACTTACAAGTGGTCAGAAGAAAGATTAACAGAAATTTGATATCTTAGACATGTATATAGAGATGATGTAAATATGTACATGTACTGTTCAAAATTTAAATGTAGTATCTTTCTTTTGAACATGAAATTCTTTATGAATGAGAAAATTTTGATGGTTGTTGATTGTTGAAATTATTACAGATGATACATTCGTCTACTACCTGATACTTACAGATGCATTAAGTTATTGATACATACAATGCTAAATAAAAAAGATACTATTGCTTTAGACAATATTACTTGAGTATTGTATAGCTTACTACTACTTAAATGTACTACTTATGAACTTAAAGTTGATTTTGATACTCTTACTTGAATAAGCTAAGAACTTACAGATTAAAATATATTATGCTATAAGTTACTAATAATTACAAATGATACGTAATAATTTACTAATGATTTTAAGAATAATACTTGTGACCTATTAGTAACTTACTTATAGTTATCTATGATGCAAAAAAACATAGCAAAGAAAGATTAACATAAATGTGATATCTTAGACATTTAGATAGATATGATGTAAATATGTACATGTACTGTTCAAAATTTAAATGTAGTATCTTTCTTTTGAGCATTGATTTCTTTGTGAATGAGGAAATTTTGATGATTATTGATTGTTGTTTGTTGAAATTATTACATATGATACATTGGTCTACTACCTGATATCTAAAGATGCATTAAGGTATTGATACATACATAGCTAACTAAAAAAGTTACTATAGCTTTATACAATATTAATTGAGTAATGTATAACTTACTAGTACTGAAATATAGTACTATTAGAACTTAAAGATGATTTTGAAAATCTTACTTGTATAAGCTAAGAACTTGCGGATTAAAAGATATTATGCTATAAGTAACTAATAGTTACAAATGATACGTAATAATTTACTAATGATTTTGCGTATAGTACTTGTGACATGTTAGTAACTTGTAGTTAGATATGATACCAAAATCGTAGTTATTGTCTTAGTTTCAGATATTTACGTTTTATAATTGTGAATGTTACAGATGTCTTCTACAAACTTACCGATAAAATCTTCTTATTTACTGATGTATTTGTCAAAGAAAATCCCCTTACTGATGCATTCTTCACTGTTACTGATACATACCAAACTTACTAATACATGACAAAAGCAAGAACTTACTGATTTATACAACAAATTAAATTAAACATGATTCATACTTACTTATGATGGAAAATTAATACAAGCTTCATACTGATGCAAGCTTCATACTTACAATTAACTTACTTATACAAGCTTCATACTTACTGACGCATACGTCAAAGAAAATATGGGTAATATATACTGATTAATACAATTAACTTACTGATTCATTCTTCAAATTTGCTGATGCATGTTCGAAACTTACCAAAAGATGTTAGAGACATAACTTACTGATTCATTCACATAATATACTGAAACATGATTCATACTTACAAGACCATAGACAAGTACCAACTTACTTATATATACTTGAAAATTACAAATGGAAATTGAACAATAGAAAATAACTTACAACCAGATCATAAACACACAACTTCATACTCGATGAATAGTACACAATATAGAAAGAATACGTAGAAGGGGAACATAAAAAAATTGAATTCTTCTATAAAGTGCAATGTGGTATGCAAAATATGCTTCAGTCTTCTCGATCCTTTGAATATCATATGACTTCAATACTCTCTATAATCAGCTGCATTGATCATGTAACCACCTGTGAAATGGAGAAAATATACATAGTGTGATCAGAGCGTTAATATACTAAAATTACATTATAAACCATATGAATAATAATTTATCTTACCATCAGTCTTCTCATGTCCTTTGAATAACATCTGACTTCAAAACTTTCAAATATCAGCTCATTTATAATGTAACCAACTGTGTAATGGAACAAAAATATACATATTGTTAACAGAACTATAATAAACAAAAAGTATTATATAAACCATATGAACACGAATATTTCTTACCATCATGCATTATATTAAGATTTTGAAGGGCAATTCCTTGAATCATGTCCTGCATTGAATTTGTGGCATAATTTGCATTGTCTACCCTTTGACGAATTCTCTTCACTAATTGATTTCAATCTATTAGTGCTGCCCTTTGGTCTACCACCTTTTCCAGACCCTTTTGGTTTTGCTACATTAGGATCTTTTACAACAAATACTGACTTATCACATTTTTCATTAACATCATGGACATCTTCGACATTTACATAGATCATTTTGCTCTTAATAGCTTTGACTCCTTCAGAAGCATCTATAAGGACCTTCTTAATGTAATCATATACTTCTTTGTTGCCATCAGCTTCGCTAATAAGTTCATTTGCCAATACTCTTAGATGACTATTATCATCTTGCACTGTTCTCCTCCTATAAAGTGGGTAGTAACCATTTCGCTTGATATCTTTCTTCCATCTTCTTAATAAAAGAGAGAGTTGAACGTCTAACGCATCAGTGTGTTTTAAAACACTAATAATGTGTCTGCAAGGAATACCCATTGATTCCATCTTCATACAATCACATTTGAATTTATTGTAACAAGCATGAAAAGTAACACTGTTGAAATCTTCAATCCTCCCAATAGGATATACTCTGAATTGTATAACATCATCAACAGAAGGAAATGGAATCACATTTAGTTCAATACCTTCCAAAAGCTCTGTCTTAACCATATAAAACACGGTCTTTGTGAAATGCTCAGAAAATTGTTTTTCAATGCTCCACTGCGTAGCCAATTTAGGACTTTTATTCTCATTTTCATTATCCAACCTATTAGCATGCTCTCTCATTCTTTCAACTGCGGTTTGAAATCTAGTCATGAACTCATATAAACTATTCAGCTGATTGACATGGTTAGTCAAGAATGAATTCATGCTCTCGCTCCTCTGTGTTGTATTCATCTCAGGAAAAAAATATCTTCTCATGTAAATAGGAACCCACTTTCTCCTAATACGATACACAACATTAATCCATCTATTTTTTTCTAAATTACATTCTGTAACTATTCTGTCCCACTCAGCTTCAAAATCTTGTTGACTTTTTGCGCCCCAAAAAATCTTATTCAATGCAGGAATTGCTATATCAGCTTTCTTTGTTAAACCAATCCTCTTCTTCATGTTAGCTGTAACGTGCCAACCACAATATCTATGCTTGGTAGAGGGGAAGACTTCTCTTATAGCAGCATTAATGGATGGACACTGATCAGTAATAATTGTCTTGGGAGCGACATTAACAGCCATCAGAAAATTCTTAAAAAGCCATACAAAAGACTCCTTTGTCTCATTCATTAAGAATGCGTTGCAAAAGAATACAGTCTGTTTGTGATTGTTAACTCCACAAAAAGAAGCAAAAATTAGCTTATACTTGTTTGTATCGTATGTTGTATCAAAAGTAACAGCATCTCCAAACAATTTATAATCTTCCATGGAATAGGAGTCTATCCACATGCAATGAGTTAAACACAAATCCTCATCTTGCTTGCACACATAAAAAAATTCAGGTGTAACGCTTTTGCAATATTCAAGATGTTCCAACAACATGACAGCATCATGACCTTCAATTTCTTTCTTCTGATCACGCTTCAAATTGTATATGTCTCTGGCTATAGAACCAATGCGTTCGTCAGATCCACTTTGTTTGTCCAAAAAAGCAATTTGTTTGGCAGTAGGGATGTTCACTTGAGACATAGAAGCTAGTAGATTCTTTGTGGCCTTAGTTATTCTCCTATTCGGTCTCAAGTATTTTCTCTTACTTGGAGAAACAAGTTTATGGTTATGTTCCTCAACGAATGAGACCACATCCCACTATTTAGATATCTGATTTAATTTAACACACATCTTTGCCTTACAACCACAACGGCTTATTCCACATCGTCTACCCTCGTTGTCTATTCCATCAAGATTAGCTTCAGCATCTACCACTGACAGGCTAGATGATATCTTCCTCTTTTTGGCATTTTGAACATATTGTCCTTCCTTCCAACAAACATATTTTTTAAAAGATAGATTCTTAACTTTGTTTTTCCGATCAAAACAATATTTGGTGCTACTCCTCCTAATGTTAAAGCCAAGTTCAGTAGCATATTTCTCATAGAACATTTCACATTCCTTTAGGTTTGAGAAAGATAGACCCTCTCGAGGGATAATATCAGGATCAACGGCTGATATAGGGGAATCATCATCATTTAAATCTTCAACGCATTCATATTCATCATTGACTAAAAGAATAAACCATAAAAAGAGTATCAGTATGCATATTTAAAGCATCAGTATGCTTGCTGAAACTTACTTATTCTTCTGCAATTATTACTAATGAGTTTATTAATATTACATCATGATATTGCATGCCTTACGAATACAATAGCTTACTGATACTTACTTCGTGATACCATATAACTTACTTATACATCTGAAACATGGGATTTTACTTATTCTTTTGCAAATATTACTATCGAAATTAAAAATATTACTTATGTAAAAGTAAAGCTTACTGATACTTACATGTGCTACACTGGTCCTTACTGATTCTTTTGCAACTATTACTATTGAATATAAACATATTACCTATGTCAAAGTAGAGCTTATTGATACTTACATGTGCTACGCTGGTCCTTACTGATTCTTTTGCAACTATTACTATTGAATATAAAAATATTACTTGTGTCATAATAAATATTACTGATGTTTCCAATTGCTACGGTTTGATGTTTCATATATTACTTATTCTTACTGAAACTTACTTATTAAAGCATCAGTATGCCTGCTGAAACTTACTTATTCTTCTGCAATTATTACTAATGAGTTTATTAATGTTACATCATGATATTGCATACCTTACAAATACAATAGCTTACTGATACTTACTTATTCTTTTGCATTTATTACTAATGAAATTGATAATATTACTTCGTGATACCATATAACTTACTGATACATCTGAGACATGGGATTTTACTTATTCATTTGCAAATATTACTATCGAAATTAAAAATATTACTTATGTCAAAATAAAGCTTACTGATACTTACATGTGCTACACTGGTCCTTACTTATTCTTTTGCAACTATTACTATTGAATATATGATGAATACCCATTCATCACTCTTTATTCTTATATTTTAGCTACAAAAACCTATGCAAATGCATGTAGATATGTGTAAATAGGACAAATTAGCAAAAGCATGCATGTTTGTAAAATTAGATAATTAGCATGTTTTTGTGCAAAAATAAAAGAATAAAGATGAAAAAGAAAAAGAGGGAAATATTTAGAATAAATATTGAGCAACCTAACCCAAGGGAGGGCTCAGCATGGGCCTGACCGCATAAAAGCCAAGTAGAGGGAGATAGGGGCTCACATATGTATATATTTGTAAATAAATAAATAATATTTTCCTCATCCCAAAAATATGTTTGTATATATTTTGTATATATTTATAAGCTATTAAAAACAAAATAAAAACTTTAAAAATCAAAAACTCAAAAATGAACCTTACACCATGTACATAGACCATCATCCCTTATCTATTTCACCTTGAAAATAAATTTATTTATTTTTAAAACTTTTTGTAAATATTCCATGTATATATTGTACATAAAATAAATAAAGAGAAACAAAACAAAAATCAAATAAAAATTACAAAATTAAAATACAAAAATACCTTGTACATATACCATGTATATAGTTGTATATAACTAATTATTTAACCTATGTATAAAAATAATAAAAATAAAATAAAAATAGCCTTTTATTCCTCATTTTATGCTATGAATAAATAAAATATAAAATAGGAATAAAAATGTATAAAAATAACTAATTAAAAATCAAAAATCAAAAATCAATATAATGTATATATACCTATGTATAGCTACTATGTAAATACCTTATTTTTATTTCCAAAAATTAATTAAAAATCACAAAAAAATAGAAAAAATTAAAACAAAAATATTTTGTGTTTTAAGTTTTTGAAAATTCGGTCATTTAAGGCCCCAAAAAAATCAAATAAAAATGGAAGCCTTGGCGGGCTCTGATTGGTCCACGGGGGAGTGTTGACCCCCGGTCAACACCTCCCCCAGGACCACCAGAGCCCGGGTCCTGTTCGCGGACCCGACTTCTTCCAATTACCCCCACCAGATCCGACCGCCAAATCCGCATACCCCGCACTCCAATCATCCTCTGTGCATCCGGGATCCTCGCCCGATTCCTTGCCTAGGGGTCCGTGCTCCATCGAGCCGGACCCGAGCTTCCCTTTCCGGACCAGCACCCATATAAAACCCGAGCTCAGCCGCCTCCCCATTCCATCTTTGGCTCTCCACCTTCACTCCCGTGACCTCCATTGCATTCAGCAAGGTGACAGCTTCCGTCTGCCGTGTTGCAGCGAGGAGGAGGGTGCCCGACCATCGATCCGGCAGCCGCGCGCCGCCGTGCTCCGCCACCTAGCTGGAGCTCGAGCCTCAGGCAGTGACGACCTTCGAGGCGACGACCGGGAGTTAGCCACACTCCAGCACAGTCTTCCGCTCCACCCAGGTAGTCGATTAGCTCTTCCATTTCGTTTAATTTCCGATTTCGCCCAAATCGCCTCCTCGCCGTGTTCCTCTGATTTCGGCCATATCGTCCTTTATTTCGATCATCGGAGCACACGCTCACCTTCGCCACTCCCTCGCGCACGTTCTACGCCCACTCGTTCAACCCAGCTCGCCCCGGAGCTGGGAGTCGAGCTCCCCCATCCCCAGCTCGCCGGAGCTCATTCGCACCGACCCACCAGCCACCTTCACCCCGCTTCTTTGGGTCGAGGCACTTTGCCCTCGACCCGCGAAGCTCTTGGTTCACTTTGCAGGTCCAACGGGAGTCATCTGAGACCCCCATACGTTCAGACCAGGAGCTCTTCGCCGACGACCTCGCCGGAGCCCCTCCAGGGCTCGGCCGGGCCATCGGACAGTACCAGCAGCTGCGGGACACCGTCGCCTATCTTCCCCGATCATCAGGAGCAGCTGAGGAGGATTGCAGCTCACGCACAAAGCCGGCGAAGTTCACCGGTGGAGTGTTCTTCCACCATCCTCCAGCACCGTCCGATCAGCCCCCGCTCCCAGTTCACATCGCCACAGTCCATTTATCGAGGAGCAGCAGCAGTTGATCAGATCGAGGGGCTGATCAGGACCGTTCGCGCTGAGGGGAGAGACACCTGAGGCCATACCCGTCAGATCTTCCACGTGTCCTCGCCTCCACCGTCGATTAGGCCCGAGAGCTGAAGAAGGAGAGCGCCAGCCATCCAGGACCGACCGATCTTCCACGTGGCGCCTATCCAGCCGTCGACGAATAAAGGGGTAATTTACTTAGGGCCCCCTCTTAGTTTGTCTTTTTATTTCTAGTCCTGTAAATATTTTAGAACTTTTATTTACGTAGGGTAAATTGCATTGTGGACCCTGTGCTTAGTTTTATTTGCATGTATGCCCCCGTGTGTATGAGACCACGTGCTTCGCCACGTGCTGAGTTGGGCTTTTTACATCTTTGATCCTGTAGTTCTGGGTTGTTATTGAATGAAGAAATATTTTCTGGTATTTGCAGTTGTGCCCCTGTGAGCATTTTTATTTCTATATGTGCGTGTATTAGTGGGTAAATTGCAACCGAGTCCCTGGGTTTTTGGTACGAGTTATCAAAAGCCCCTGGAACTTGGTTTTTATTACCAAAAGGCCCCTGAGTGCCACAGCCACGCGCCACGCGCGTGACTTGCTGGGATTTTTGCACCTTGGCCCCCAGAGCTTTGGGTATTTGCACTTACGTCCCTGTGCACAGTGCCCCCTTCTTGATTTTTGAATAAATATCAAACCACCTCCAAATTCGATGAAAATTTGACACATGGCTCCTGCCATGTTGTTGGATTTTTGAGAATTTTTGAGGACATTTTTTATTTTATTTAGTATTTTTAAAAATTCAAAAACCTCCTTTTTAGCTACTGTCTAGGTTTAAAAATACCAAAAAAATATAAAAACACCTCCAAAAATTCTAAAAATTTTAGTTACTGTTTCTTGCTTATTGTTTGATTTTCTAGCCAATTTTGGTTATTTTACATTGCTTAAAAACCCTAAAAATCTAAAAACCCCTAAAAACTCATAAAAATTATAATAAATAATATAAAAATCCAAAAACAATAATTTAGGTGCCCAAATTTTCCTTATTCTTTCTAGATTACAGGAAAATTACCTCCAGGGCTTATTGAGATCCATAAATATTTTATTTTTGGGTTTCAAGCCTTGCTGGACAGTACCTAGGCTTTTTAGCACTGTTTGATTTTTAGAAAATAATTTACCCATTAGAAAAATATCAAAAATTCACCAAAAACACTTAAAAACCTAAAAAACATAAAAACAATTTTTCTTTAATTTTTGCTTGATTTTTTTTGAGTGTTAAATAAATTGCTTAAGTTGGCTTGATTTTGCTTTCTTTACTTTTCTTCACTTTTTAAAAATCCAAAAAAATACAAAAATTATTAAAAACCACTAAAAAACACTTTTCTTTTATTTTACCTTATTTTTACTACTTCGTAGGCCCTAGGCCAATCCGTGCTCCTTGTGTTCGACCCTGGGAGCTATACCAGGTTAATCTTATAGCTAGACCGCTCGCTTTCGTGCTTGATTATTTTTATCTGTTTGAGTGGTTGATTTTTCTTGATATACATGGTCTGATTGCTTTGGTCACAACGACATGATTTTTGTACCTCATACCCTAGTGATCAGGCCTGTTATCAGAATGGCGCCGTTGCCGGGGAGCACGGCTTAGTAGTTGTTTTTGTTTTATTTTTCGTTTTTGTTTTCGCGGTTTTTCGCGGCTCTCCGGAGCCCGCGGCTTTTCGCGGCTTTTGTTCATAGTTCCTTTTTGATTTATTTTGTTTTATTTTGATTTTCTTTTCTTTTTATTTTTGTTTTATTTTGTGTGATTATTTTGTTTCCATTTTTGCACATATACCCTTGTTTTTATTTTCATTTATTATTTGATTATTGTTTATTGGTCTGACCACTTTTCCTATCTTCTTGCGAGGGCCCGAGGACCGCGGAGGCGACTTTCGAGGAGCCGGTGCAGCCGCGAGACTCGGAGGCGGCTTCTTTCTCCACGAAGCCGCAGGAGAGAGCGAGAGAGAGAGAGTTGAGTGGGTGAGGTATTAGGGTAGTTTTCTTTCATTTATTCATTATTATTGTAATAATACAGGGACAAGACTTCTGAGACTGTTTAGACACTTAGACCGTAGCGGGTCTGTTTCGCCGAGCACCGGTGTGCTCGGGGGACCCATTAGGACCTGCGGCTTTTTCGCGGCTTTTCACGCGGCTTTATTTTTCTTTTCTTACTGTCATTTTCCGGATTTTTCGCGGTTTTTGTTCGAGCCCCTAGATTTAGGACTTTGTGGTGATTGTGCCGTAGCTGAGT
Organism: Ottelia alismoides; assembly: GCA_037367405.1. Classification (NCBI taxonomy): domain Eukaryota; kingdom Viridiplantae; phylum Streptophyta; class Magnoliopsida; order Alismatales; family Hydrocharitaceae; genus Ottelia; species Ottelia alismoides. The sequence goes on from JAZKJV010006839.1 coordinate 488,059, forward strand.
AGGATCCAAACACCTTAAGGCTTATCTGTTCCTATAGAACGTAATTGGACCTACTTAAAATAAATAATAAAAATAACCGACTCGCTAGCCTCCGTAGCCTACGCGCCGAGAGCCCGTCCTGTAAAGCGCACTCCTACCCCCGATTTGTCGGGCAGGGGAGGGACGGGCCAAGACCGGACCCTTTGGCTTGGAGGTCGGTGACCGGTTAGACGGTTCATCGCTAGAAAGTGCTCGTTTAGGACTCGGCTTTTTACCGTTGCATCATATAGCTTAGTTTAATTTCTGTCTTTATTTTATGCGCGGATCACTCTGCATGTAGAGAGCTGGAGGCAGGTACACTTTTCTGACTTTGCATGCATCATTGATTTTTCGTGCATCGGCTTTTTCGACTTCTCCCCCCTGTTTTGGAATTAATAACCAGGAGAACCGAAAAATTCGTTAGGCGTTTTTGTTTGATTTGAAAAATACCTAAAAACAAAAACAATAAAATCGGGACTGCTAATCATACTTAACCTAAAAGACACTTCACCGAAAAATCTGTCTTGGGGAGAGTAACCCCCTCCTTGTCTGGTTTGGATGAGCGAGAGAGTGATCCGCACATTAGGATAGAGCCTCCGATCTTTTCTTGACTGATTACCGGCTTTCAGTACGGGACAGTCGGTTGAGAGAGATTTGGATTCCTATTGACCTCACGTAATCGCTCTGATAGATTGGATGATCACCTAAAATAAAATGGACAAGATAATTGACCGATCCCTTCGGTCTTCAGCTTTGTGTGTGTAGGTGAATTTGGGGGTTTGCTTGTTCATCTTGTTTGATTACCAGATCCCTTCGATCATTTCTCATCTTCCTTCTATTTCCCACCCTCTCCTCCCTTCATTTCATTCTCTTCTCCTTGACCCCTGGATGATGGATCCCCCTCACTTTGAGCCGACTCTTACGGCTTCTTCTCCATCTTCTGACCATCACTCCAGTCCACCTTCTAGGGAGGTCGGATCTCCGACCAACCTCCCGTTCCCTCCCTCCCTTTCATCTCATCACTCTGGGCATGTTGTGCTAGACGTCCGAGGATACCAGCCAGAGCAGATGCGAGACCCGGACGATGCTGTTGCTGAGTTGAGAGCGCACTCCGTTGGTGACCAGAGAGAGCAGTGGAGATTAGCAGACATATCCTATTCCGGAGGAATGGAGGAGCAGATAGCACATGGAGCTCAGTCAGCTTCTACACTAGGTCCATTCGTCTTGGATTTGGATTACGTTCAGCGACTGCCGACATTTTCAGGAGAGGCGCACGAGGAGCCGTATCTTCACCTGTCAGCTTTCGAGGAGTTTTGTAGAGCGCAGAGATATTCAGACGTCACTGCAGAGGAGCTGATGAGAAGGACCTTCCCATTCACGCTTCACGACAGAGCCATGAGATGGCACCGACGATTGGGGAGGACATTCGATACGTGGGGAGAGCTACGCCGAGAGTTCTTGCAGAGATACTTCCCTCCACGTAGAGCAGAGTCTATGCGGTCTTTGATCATGGATTTTTCAGTTGACCCCCTAGAGCCATTGCACGAGGCATGGCCGAGGTTTCTTGACCTCTTGAGGAGATTCCCTGAGCACGGACTTCCACTTACAGACTTGATAGAGATCTCCATGCGGGGGATGACCGCAGAGCAGATAGCACTGGTGATTACCACATGTGGCGGTTCACACCGCAGTTCCGACATTCACTTCCTGGATACCATCTCGAGGTTACTGTCACAGAGATCTTCTTCGCGAGATGCCATGGTCGGGACAACACATGAGGACGATGATGTACCAGTGCGGTGTGTCACTTTGCACGATGAGACAGTTTCTACACACCAGCCCGAGGATTTGGATGAGGACGCACCATTGACAGAGGAGATGACCGCGATAGCAGAGGTTCGGACCCAGAGTCTACTTGAGTTCCCGTTGGCCTTCCAGTTGGAGTTCGAGTCAGCCCCAGAGTTACCTGTTGACGAGTCTTGGATATCAGATCTTCTGATACTCCAGGAGCCGGAGGAGCCCCAGCTTTTGCAGCCATTGATTCAGACACTTCAGCTTCCAGTCCCGGAGGAGTCAGTCTCCTTTCTGCAGAGACACTTCTCGGATGCGGACAGTCACCCGGACTCAGCCCAGCAGCCACAGCTTGAGGAGGGACCGCACTTTGAGAGCACAGATATAGAGAGTCCCGTCTTCGAGCCTTTGGTCCTCCACTTTGGTGAGATACATACACTTCCTGAGGACCAGCTGACAGCCAGCATAGCCGCAGAGCGAGGATCAGCTGCAGACACGTTGCCAGCTTCCGCGGTGTTGACGAGTTCCTTCTCCTGCTTCCAGATTGCCGAGACTTACACTTCAGATGATGATGCAGCCTGGTGCACTGAGTGGACACTTGATAGCAGCGCAGATGCCCATCTAGATCCTGATCCTCTTCTTCTCACTTCTGATCCTGCATCTCTCCCCGAGGGTTATCTGCGGGAGGATGCCGCACTCGATGAGTACTCGGTTTCACCTGTCGAGAGTGTTTCCGATCTGGCGGAACACGAAACCGAGTCTTTAGATCATTCTGATTCTGATTCTTCTCACCTCGACGACCCTCGCGAGGATGAGCCCATCCTGGAGATATTCGATGATTTACCTGATCTGATCCTATTTCATTCATCGGATATCAGTCTTCTTATAGAGTCTCCTGATCTTGATTTTTCATACCTGCTCGAGACACTGATTGACGTGGAGGATTCTATTACTGATCCATCCTTCTCCACGTTTGATTTCTTCGGCTCCACACTTCCACTCCAGTCTGAACAAGAGCCGATGATTTCCTTTGTGCTACCGGATCCCGATCACTTATTTCCATATCCTTGGCCGGTAGCAGACACCCGCTTGATTGCATACCTGGGTGTCTTACTTTATACTGTTGAGTTCGTCGTTGTTCTCACACCGAGACTGCGACGACAGTACGGCATTCGCCTTACCGATGCCGTCCTGAACCTTGATACTGGATTATCCTAGCCTTTGCGCCCAGCTAGGGGCGTAAAATCTAGCGCTTGTTGAGAGGCACCTCAACATTGTACTCTTTTGTATATACGTGTTTCGTCTTAGTTTGATCCTTCCTTCTTCCGTTCTTGTTTTCACCACAGGTCTCGCTTAGGATTATTTTCGCTATACTTAGGATATTACTCATCCTAAGTATAGGGGGGTGAAAACACCGGGTTGTTCTTCATTCTGTTCCATCACTCCTGTTGTTGCCTATACTTAAGGTTCTTCACCTTAAGTATAGGGGGAGTGATGACCCTCCTTCTTGTATATATTCGTGATTTTCTTCGTGTCTTGCTACCCCTGTTTTGCTGACTATACTTAGGGATATCTTACCCTAAGTATAGGGGGGGTAGACCCTGTACATTCTCCACTCGGTTTTCCCTTCGTGTACAGCCTGCTATACTTAGGATTACTTGATCCTAAGTATAGGGGGAAGACCCGAGTCCCTCTTGACTTTTCATTCTCCTTTTGTATAGTCTTCCTTTTCACTTCCCTATACAAAGCACGAGTTATGTCTTCTTCATCGCTCTTGACTCCGAGGACATCGTTCGAGCTAAGTATAGGGGGGTGTGTATATATTTCATATATACTTTAGCCATAACTCGTACTTTGTAAATAAAAATGGCTAAAAACTACAAAAATTAAAAATTTTCCATGTACATAATCTTCTTTTATTTGCACATACATAGCTAGTGTACAAATTATTTTTGTAAAAATGATTTCAAAAATCTTTTGTGTGTAAAGCTTGTGTAAATATTTTTGTATCAAAATTATGTATATAGTACAAATTTTTTCCAAAATGTTTTGAAAATCAAAAGTTTGCAAAAATCTTGTGTAAATGTGTGTAAATATCTTTTGCAAAACTTGCACTTCATGCATCATCATTCATGATTCCAAAACATTTTTCAAAAATTTTGCATGATTGTAAAATGTTGTGTAAATATGCATCTTTTTGTACATATGTATACAGTTTTTCTGGATGATAGTTGACATTTAAACTAGCCTGGAATCAAATTGAGAAATGGAGCTTGATTAAGATCTTAATCCACCTAATTTCTAAGAGGAACCTTATAGGGCTTAGGTTTAAGGCTTTTCAGGTCCATGGTGACTTAATTCCTTGAGTCCACTAGGCTATGATCACATGTCATCTCAATGAGCCTAAGTAGAGCACTTAACAACAACACATGACTCATATAGATTATGGCTTTACTTGGACAACCGCACTATGCACCGAGCTCTCTACGGATGAGGTGGTGAGGAGGCAGTCTTCCTTGGCTTGGGGTAGCATATGAGGGTAGTACTTCTAGGCGGAACCTCTCTTCTTCATTTAGTGAAGGAAGTGCGTCTCAACTTGATCTGGTTGCCATGAGGTCTAACGACGGGAGTTGTGGGTTGCAATAAAGCTTCAAAAGAGGGATAGTCTACTGGCTCAAGAGGAAAAACTCCTTGTATATATGCTGCACATGTACATGTTGTATAGATGCATTTGATAAAAAAAATGCAAAAAGAAAAGAACTCCAAAAAAGTGGTGGGTCTGAGAGAAAATGATAATCCCACCGGAGTATGTATATAAGTGCAATAAGCAAAGCTTGGTTTCATGATCCACATGTTGTAGCTTGGAGCAGGGAGACTTGGCTACACTGGTCAAGCTCCCAAGGGTACTTGGCTACACTGGCCTTGACCCATTCTCTTCTTCCCCCTCTTCTTGAGCCGGTTGTACTTGAACTTAGAAGGGAATACCCCGCTCCTCGAGGAAAGAGTGGCCAGATTGAGGTCATAGAGTTACCTTGTTGGGGAGGGTTGTCAAGTTGCCATTTCTGAGGTGGAGAGCTTAGACCTCACTTTCACAGGACAAGAAAAGATTCATGGTCTTCAGGGTTTGTGATTGATGACTTGTTCTGATCTGGAGCATTGAGGAGTCTTGGTTAAAGAATAGTGGAACTTAGAGGCTGTTAGGTTTTAAGCTTAAGTCTAAATAAGGTTCCGACACATTAATAATCCAAAGATCTGATTAAGCTCCATACCTCAATTTAATGAAGGCAAGTTTAATAATCAACCTTGATCCATGTACATTCTCTTTTTCTTTTTCTTTTTCTTTCTTTTTCACTTCTTTTTCAAATAAGTGTTTGCTAAGGGACTAGCAAAGTATAGTATAGGGGGGTGATGAATACCCATTCATCACTCTTTATTCTTATATTTTAGCTACAAAAACCTATGCAAATGCATGTAGATATGTGTAAATAGGACAAATTAGCAAAAGCATGCATGTTTGTAAAATTAGATAATTAGCATGTTTTTGTGCAAAAATAAAAGAATAAAGATGAAAAAGAAAAAGAGGGAAATATTTAGAATAAATATTGAGCAACCTAACCCAAGGGAGGGCTCAGCATGGGCCTGACCGCATAAAAGCCAAGTAGAGGGAGATAGGGGCTCACATATGTATATATTTGTAAATAAATAAATAATATTTTCCTCATCCCAAAAATATGTTTGTATATATTTTGTATATATTTATAAGCTATTAAAAACAAAATAAAAACTTTAAAAATCAAAAACTCAAAAATGAACCTTACACCATGTACATAGACCATCATCCCTTATCTATTTCACCTTGAAAATAAATTTATTTATTTTTAAAACTTTTTGTAAATATTCCATGTATATATTGTACATAAAATAAATAAAGAGAAACAAAACAAAAATCAAATAAAAATTACAAAATTAAAATACAAAAATACCTTGTACATATACCATGTATATAGTTGTATATAACTAATTATTTAACCTATGTATAAAAATAATAAAAATAAAATAAAAATAGCCTTTTATTCCTCATTTTATGCTATGAATAAATAAAATATAAAATAGGAATAAAAATGTATAAAAATAACTAATTAAAAATCAAAAATCAAAAATCAATATAATGTATATATACCTATGTATAGCTACTATGTAAATACCTTATTTTTATTTCCAAAAATTAATTAAAAATCACAAAAAAATAGAAAAAATTAAAACAAAAATATTTTGTGTTTTAAGTTTTTGAAAATTCGGCCATTTAAGGCCCCAAAAAAATCAAATAAAAATGGAAGCCTTGGCGGGCTCTGATTGGTCCACGGGGGAGTGTTGACCCCCGGTCAACACCTCCCCCAGGACCACCAGAGCCCGGGTCCAGTTCGCGGACCCGACTTCTTCCAATTACCCCCACCAGATCCGACCGCCAAATCCGCATACCCCGCACTCCAATCATCCTCTGTGCATCCGGGATCCTCGCCCGATTCCTTGCCTAGGGGTCCGTGCTCCATCGAGCCGGACCCGAGCTTCCCTTTCCGGACCAGCACCCATATAAAACCCGAGCTCAGCCGCCTCCCCATTCCATCTTTGGCTCTCCACCTTCACTCCCGTGACCTCCATTGCATTCAGCAAGGTGACAGCTTCCGTCTGCCGTGTTGCAGCGAGGAGGAGGGTGCCCGACCATCGATCCGGCAGCCGCGCGCCGCCGTGCTCCGCCACCAAGCTGGAGCTCGAGCCTCAGGCAGTGACGACCTTCGAGGCGACGACCGGGAGTTAGCCACACTCCAGCACAGTCTTCCGCTCCACCCAGGTAGTCGATTAGCTCTTCCATTTCGTTTAATTTCCGATTTCGCCCAAATCGCCTCCTCGCCGTGTTCCTCTGATTCCGGCCATATCGTCCTTTATTTCGATCATCGGAGCACACGCTCACCTTCGCCACTCCCTCGCGCACGTTCTACGCCCACTCGTTCAACCCAGCTCGCCCCGGAGCTGGGAGTCGAGCTCCACCATCCCCAGCTCGCCGGAGCTCATTCGCACCGACCCACCAGCCACCTTCACCCCGCTTCTTTGGGTCGAGGCACTTTGCCCTCGACCCGCGAAGCTCTTGGTTCACTTTGCAGGTCCAACGGGAGTCATCTGAGACCCCCATACGTTCAGACCAGGAGCTCTTCGCCGACGACCTCGCCGGAGCCCCTCCAGGGCTCGGCCGGGCCATCGGACAGTACCAACAGCTGCGGAACGCCGTCGCCTATCTTCCCCGATCATCAGGAGCAGCTGAGGAGGATTGCAGCTCACGCACGAAGCCGGCGAAGTTCACCGGTGGAGTGTTCTTCCACCATCCTCCAGCACCGTCCGATCAGCCCCCGCTCCCAGTTCACATCGCCACAGTCCATTTATCGAGGAGCAGCAGCCGTTGATCAGATCGAGGGGCTGATCAGGACCGTTCGCGCTGAGGGGAGAGACACCTGAGGCCATACCCGTCAGATCTTCCACGTGTCCTCGCCTCCACCGTCGATTAGGCCCGAGAGCTGAAGAAGGAGAGCGCCAGCCATCCAGGACCGACCGATCTTCCACGTGGCGCCTATCCAGCCGTCGACGAATAAAGGGGTAATTTACTTAGGGCCCCCTCTTAGTTTGTCTTTTTATTTCTAGTCCTGTAAATATTTTAGAACTTTTATTTACGTAGGGTAAATTGCATTGTGGACCCTGTGCTTAGTTTTATTTGCATGTATGCCCCCGTGTGTATGAGACCACGTGCTTCGCCACGTGCTGAGTTGGGCTTTTTACATCTTTGATCCTGTAGTTCTGGGTTGTTATTGAATGAAGAAATATTTTCTGGTATTTGCAGTTGTGCCCCTGTGAGCATTTTTATTTCTACATGTGCGTGTATTAGTGGGTAAATTGCAACCGAGTCCCTGGGTTTTTGGTACGAGTTATCAAAAGCCCCTGGAACTTGGTTTTTATTACCAAAAGGCCCCTGAGTGCCCCAGCCACGCGCCACGTGCGTGACTTGCTGGGATTTTTGCACCTTGGCCCCCAGAGCTTTGGGTATTTGCACTTACGTCCCTGTGCACAGTGCCCCCTTCTTGATTTTTGAATAAATATCAAACCACCTCCAAATTCGATGAAAATTTGACACATGGCTCCTGCCATGTTGTTGGATTTTTGAGAATTTTTGAGGACATTTTTGATTTTATTTAGTATTTTTAAAAATTCAAAAACCTCCTTTTTAGCTACTGTCTAGGTTTAAAAATACCAAAAAAATATAAAAACACCTCCAAAAATTCTAAATATTTTAGTTACTGTTTCTTGCTTGTTGTTTGATTTTCTAGCCAATTTTGGTTATTTTTCATTGCTTAAAAGCCCTAAAAATCTAAAAACCCCTAAAAACTCATAAAAATTATAATAAATAATATAAAAATCCAAAAACAATAATTTAGGTGCCCAAATTTTCCTTATTCTTTCTAGATTACAGGAAAATTACCTCCAGGGCTTATTGAGATCCATAAATATTTTATTTTTGGGTTTCAAGCCTTGCTGGACAGTACCTAGGCTTTTTAGCACTGTTTGATTTTTAGAAAATAATTTACCCATTAGAAAAATATCAAAAATTCACCAAAAACACTTAAAAACCTAAAAAACATAAAAACAATTTTTCTTTAATTTTTGCTTGATTTTTTTTGAGTGTTAAATAAATTGCTTAAGTTGGCTTGATTTTGCTTTCTTTACTTTTCTTCACTTTTTAAAAATCCAAAAAAATACAAAAATTATTAAAAACCACTAAAAAACACTTTTCTTTTATTTTACCTTATTTTTACTACTTCGTAGGCCCTAGGCCAATCCGTGCTCCTTGTGTTCGACCCTGGGAGTTATACCAGGTTAATCCTATAGCTAGACCGCTCGCTTTCGTGCTTGATTATTTTTATCTGTTTGAGTGGTTGATTTTTCTTGATATACATGGTCTGATTGCTTTGGTCACAACGACCTGATTTTTGTACCTCATACCCTAGTGATCAGGCCTGTTATCAATATATAAATATTACTTATGTCAAAGTAAAGCTTACTGATACTTGCATGTGCTTCACTGGTCCTTACTGATTCTTTTGCAACTATTACTATTGAATATAAAAATATTACTTATGTCAAAGTAAAGCTTACTGATACTTACATGTGCTTCACTGGTCCTTACTGATTCTTTTGCAACTATTACTATTGAATATAATAATATTACTTGTGTCATAATAAATATTACTGATGTTTACAAGTGCTACGGTTTGATCTTTCATATATTACTTGTTTATAATTGATAATGAAACGAATTTCAAAATTTCAATGATACAATGAACAACTTGAAAATAAAATTGATATAATTACGTAAAATATATAAATAATACCTAATCTTCCAGATTTCTTGTTGACATCAATCAGATCGAAAAGATTGCCCTCATCTTCTAATTCATATAAATATTCTTCACTTTCTGAACCATGGCCAAAGTAGTCTTCCATCGTTGAATCATACGTATCAAGATCAAAAACTAATCGCGAATTATCCATACACGAACCTATTAAATAAATATTAGAAACGAATACATGTAACGAAAAAAATATAAAAAATTAAAAATTGCAAATCAAAGTACCTTTGGTTGCAGATTACGAGTAAAGAATCGCTCGACGATCTCGCGGATGACAAGAAGGGTTTTTTTCCTCGAACGAAAATGACGCGTGAAGAAATGACTCATTTGCTAATTAAGGAATGTAATTAAATTTCCTTTTTACAAAAATTGCATTTACAATCGTGGTTCCTATAATCAAGGGATCTCATGATTTAATCGAGCGGTTGGGAATAAGTGCTCATTTTATAAAAAAATGGGCACAGTGCCCTCTGGATAAAAATCCTATATATATATATATGGATGATCCTGTGAGAGCCAGAAATTGTGAGAGAATGAGAGCAGTGAATCTGAACCACTAGATTCTCATCTTCTCTCTCCTACTGCAATTAATGAGGAGAGTTGTGACAGAATTTAGTGGTCCAGTCAGTGCTCTCATGCTCTTACAGATTTTGGCTCTCACACGATCAGTCTTATATATATATATATATATAAAGAGGGTCGATCCTGTGAGCCAAAATCTATGAGAACATGAGGGTAGTGAATCTGAACCACTATATTCTCATCTTCTCTCTCCTCCTACGATTAATGAGGAGAGATGATAAAATTTAGTGATCCAGAATCATTGCTCTCATGCTCATACAGATTTTGGCTCTCACGAGATCAATCATATATATAGGGTTAAATGGGGTTGTCTCCTGGGGGAGCTAACTTGGCTCTCCCCGCTCTATTTTGCCTAGTTTTTTTATTTTTTTTTTTTTGAAAATTTCTTCCATGGAGTTTCATCACTATATCCCTATATTATGTCATTAAAATTTTGTGTGAAACAGAGACTCCTACGGCCTCCATCCAGACAATCATTTTTTAACGGTAACAGAATTGCTAAAATCGACCATGTCTGGATGAAGGCCGCAGGAGTCTATGTTTCACACGAAATTTTAATGACATAATAAAGGGATATATTGATGAAAATCCACAGAAGAAATTTAAAAAAAAATAAAAAAAACCGAGCGAAATGGGGCGGGGGAGCCAAGTTAGCTCTCCCCATGGGGGCAGCCCCATTTTACCCATATATAGAGAGAGAGGCGATCCTGTGAGAGCCAAAATTGGTGAGAGCATGAGAGGAATGATTCTGGACCACAAGATCATTCATCTCATGCTCTCACCAATTTTGGCTCTCACAGGATCGCCCCTTTATATATATATATAGGGGGGGCTTATCCAATGGGCCCTGTGCCCATTTGAGATGAGATGAGCCCACTTATATTTTACTAATATTTTTCATCATTTTGAGTTCAATGCTTATTTATTTACTGTTGTTATATCATATTCTTAGTATTAGTAACTATTTTCATATAAAGAAAATCTTAGATTCACAAGAAATGGTCATTAGTAAGAATAAAAATGAGACTAGTAATACAAATAATAATACAATCATGTTGTATGACTTTTAAGGTTTTTTTCCTGAAAATAGTTACTAGTAGTAAGAATATGATAAAACACTAGTAAACAAATACCTATTAAGCTCAAAAAGATAGGAAATAATAGTAAAAAATGAGTGGGCTCATCTCATCTCAAATGGGCACAGGGCTCATTGGATAATTTCCCTATATATATATATATATGATCTTGTGAGAGCAAAAAACTATAAGATCGTGAGAGCAGTGATTCTGGACCACTCGATTTTGAATCTACTGGTCCAGATCACTGCTTCATGTTCTCATATGTTTGTGCTCTCGTAGGATCAATCATATATATATATATAGGGAGTTGGGAGCCTACACCCTGGGGGTGTAGGTAACTACCTACACCCGGCCTTCTTTTTCATGATTTTTGAGTTTTTTTTGAATGAAACCTTAAGGTGATTTTCTTAATATATTGAGATGAATATGTGTTTCAAGTTTCATGCAAAACAAACATTCCTAACATGTTCATCTAGAATGTGCCATTTTCAGCAATTCTGAGACCGTTAAAATGATGGTATTGATGAAGATGATAGGAATCTCGAATTAAGTTGATTTTATAATGACACCATGGTGATATATAGTGATCTAATTCTCCAAAAGTTTCATTTCAAAAAAATCAAAAAATAATGAAAAAATGAGCCGGGTGTAGGTAGTTACCTAAATCGCTGGGTGTAGGCTCCCTTTTTCCCATGTGTGTATGTGTGTGTGTGTGTGGAGGGATCCTACTCCATGGAGTAGGTAACTTACCTACTCCATTTTCAATTTTTTCAAAATATTTTTATTTTTTTCAAAAATGCTTCCATGGATTTTCATAACTATATCCCTTTAATATATCATTCAAATTTCGTCAGAAACAAAGACTCCTACGGCCTCCATCCAGAACATGAAAAATACAGCAAATCTGTGAGCGTTAAAAAATGACAGCCATCCATGGAGGCTGTAGGAGTCTCTGTTTCTGACGAAATTTGAATGACACATTAGAGGGATATAGTTATGAAAATCCATGGAAGTATTTTTCAAAAGAAATGAAAAAAATTGAAAAAAAAAAAGTGGAGTAGCTAAGTTACCTACTCCATGGAGTAGGATCTCTCTCTCTCTCTCTCTCTCTCTCTCTATCTATATATATATATACACACAGACACACACATATATATACACACATATATACATATTAGAAAATTAACCTATCTCTTACGAAGACGGTGGAAAAATTGGAGGACGTTGTCACATATAATACCCTAGATGTCCTAACAAGAAATATGATGATATGCTAAACACATCATTAGTTGTTACTACAAAAATATGTTTATAATGACATTTTTTTAATATCCAAGAGTATATCATCTGTTTTTAAATATATATAATAAAATTAATCATTGCAAAATTATTTTTACCTGAAATTAGTGGTAAATTTTATACTCATTGTTGTCATTAGTCACAATTTATGTATCCATTGTTATTTTTCAAATTTTGACAAATTATTGCTAAATTTTGAAAAAAAAATTAACAATAACTAATTAAAATTATGAAAAATAATAAGACTAATGATTTTATGATAGGAGGGGAACCTTCTTTTAGTGGTTAAATTATATACCATATTAAATAAAGTTGATTAAGAAACAATTATAAACATTTCATATTCCCAATTTACAATTGACGTCAACTATTTTTCATATTTTGAGAGCAATTTATATCGTTCTCATCCTTAAGGGTTCGTTTGGTTGTAGGGTTGGGCAGGGTTGGTTTCTATTCACAGGACTGGGTGAATAGTAAACTGTGAGGAGGGGGTACCCTTGTGAATAGTACCCAACCTAACCCAACCCTGCCCAACCCTGCAACCAAACGAACCCTAAAAGAGTGAAACATATGTCTTTCAATGTCTATAATTAAAGTATCATTCTTTCATTCAATAACTAAATATAAACCAATGCGAGTGGAACCTAAATCAAATAGGTAACAAAAAGGGAATTGAAAGTTAAATAATATTGAGATAAGTAAAACATATACAATCATTTGGTTGTACACGATACTTATGAGAAGATTGAGACAGATTTGGAGGATATTAATTGTTGACGTGTAGGAGAATTTATTTGTGAATGGCATTGATGAGATGGGGAGACTAATTGGAGGGGGATTAGGGTGCTGCATTGGGTTCGACTTGACCCAATTCAGGAAAGTTCAGTTCAAGCCCATCAATTTTCCGTGGGCTTTGGACTGGGTTGAGATCCGTTTTGTTTAGTAAACTGTGGACCCGGGCTCAACCCAAAGCCCATGGGATCGAGTTCGGGCTGGGCTCAGCCCGCACTCATTTTGATTCCATGAAGTTGCATTTTGATTCCAATTTATTTTTATGATATAATCCATCCATAATACATGAATATTGAATGTATTGTTATGATATAATATTACTATTAATGGATGAAGGAAATATTGGATGTATTGTGACTATAAATTTATGTTCCTCAGTTTGATTCTAATATGATTTACGTTTGTACATGGATTGTTGAAATCTGGAAAGATTTTGCATAATTCTTTTCCATGTGATCGAATCGTGATTTAATTTAATAATAGCATGTGGCAAAAGTTTGGAGTATAAACTATTAAAAAGTGGTAGCATATGGTCTGCGCGTGATATTTTGAAATATGAGCGCCCAAACCCTGCCCATTCATACTTTGATTCAGACCCGACCTAGTGATAAATTTGTGATTCATCACTCTAAAAGTTGAAAATAGAGCTTTGTTCCCGAGTAATTAGCTACATTTTATCACTTATATTGCATAACTAGAATTCATGCATGTGTATATAATATCTGCATTTTAGCACTCATATTTGCATTAAATAAGGAGCCAAATTCACGTGTAGAAATCACCTGTAAATACCATATTTGTATATATTTTATACTGACACCAAATCCAATAAAATCAACTCTATAGTGTATATATTACTAGCACTAAGTAAGAAAAATATCAAAAAATGCTAACCTGTAAAATTGTTCAATAAAACCCAAATCTAAGTTTGAAACTAGGAGCCTTGAAATACGCATATCTCTCTCATACAGCGTCCGTCACTTTTAAAGTAATATACATTCAAAGACCTTCAAAACAAGACCAATTTCATTAAAATCGGAGATCGTATATGAAACTTGGGTTTTGGGCCCCTATTGTATATTGTACATATTGACCTTTTTGCCCTTTTATTTTATCCTTTTATTTTCTTAACTATTAAAAATCTAAAAAAATAGATTAAACTATAAATATTCCTTTCATATTTTATCTATTTTTATTTTGAATTTTATCTTTTTTTTAAAAAATGACAAAAAATTGTAAAAGATAAAAATGTGGTATATTATACCTAAAAGATACTACCCAAAAATACATTTTGTACATATGACTTCTTTTGATTTTCGACCCATCACAAAAGTTGTAGATCTCGTCGAGACGAGCAACTTTTATGTTGACCACTTTTTGATTTGGATCATTTTGTTATTTATTTTTTATTTTCTTTACATTTATTTTTGTATTTTTTCAGGTACGACACGTGGCAGCTCCTGGAGCCGCCATATGTCATCCTATTTATTATTATTTATTAATTTCGTATTTTATTTTTTATTTTTTATTTTTTATTTATTTTAATTATTTATTTATTTATTTATTTTCTTTTATTTACTTTCTCTTCTTTATTTTTGGTAGCCTACTTATTTTATTTATTTTTTATTTTATTTTCTCCTCTTTTACTTCTTCTCCCTTTACTTGCCCTCCACTCTAAGTCACCACTCCACTTCCTCCACCACTCTTCCACATTCTCCACCACTTTTCTAACTTCCCCTCTCATTCTTTTTATTCCCATCATCTTCCTCATTTTCTGCATCTGCCAATTGAGAGATGGGAGCCATCGGTCCCCTCGTGTTGTAGGTGACAGTTGCGACACTTTAGATAGAGCGTCGACGGCCATTCCCTTCGGTGAGATCCGTGAATTTTTTATTCATGTTGCAGCAGAACTCCACGTCGGTTGCCAGAGCTTCGTAGCATCGGCTATCTCCTTGAAGCGATGATCGAAGTTGCAACATAGCTCCTCCAAATTGCGGCGAATCACAGGTAAGTAATCCCTCTCCTTTTCCTTGTCATTTTATTTTTTATCTCACAATTTTCTTCCCCATTGTTCATCATCAAACACACCACCACAATCACCACAACATTCGTACCTCATAATCATTTTTTACATCATTATCACTCTAATACATCATCACACTACATATTCATTCATTCATATTTTTTCCTGTCTACAAAAAATGCAAAGAAAATTATAAAAAAAGGAAACAGGAGGCGGCAGGAGTCACCGCCGATGCCCCCCCTGCTGCCCTCCAGGTCGTCCTGCCAGGCCGCCTCCACCACCAGAACGCGACCGCGCCTCGCGCCCCTCCGGCCCTTGCATGACCGCCGCCTCCGCACGATGCCCCGGCGCCGCCCTCCTCCTGCCAACAGTCGCCGACGACCCCATCCGCGTTGTCCCTCCACTCGCGCCAACTCGCTCCCCTGTACGCGCGAACTGCCTCACCGCGCGCCCTTAACCGCGCGCCACCGCCCCTGGACCTCCACCCTCAGACGTTGCTCACACCGACCAGAGCGTTGACGCCTCGCCAGCGCCGCGTCGACCCGCGTGTGAGCGGGCATCGCCTCCTGTGTCGCTCCCTCACGGCTGTGGCTCCACGCGCGAGAGCTCGCCACATGTTGTTTCCTGTCGCGCGTTGATCGCCCGTTTCACATGTCGCACCGTCCCCCGTTGTAGCTCCCCTTCGTGCGCACAGGCCAGCCATGCACCGCCCGAGCCCACGACCCCCCTCATGTGCGTCCTGCTACATCGTGCCCTATCTTGGGCTAAAGTTTGGAATAACAGAGGTCTTTCATCTTTAATTTTTTATTATTTTATTTTATGTGAAAGTTGCATAGTCATCCGTCATATTTCTTTAATTGCAAGAGAGCCCTTGTTCACATTTCAGCTCATTCAGCTTTCATTTTGTATTGCAAAGATGTCCATGATTTTAAACATTAATTTGGGCGTAGTTTTGCATCAGCTTTCAATAAAAAAATAGGAGTTGTAGAGTATTGAAATCTTTATTTTTTGTTATTTATTTCTATTTTTGTGAACATTGGATATTTTATTAAAAACAGAGTTTGAAAATCAGTGATATTTTACCCATTTATGCTATGAAATTCGCTCATACTCAAATATTGCTCCAAAAATTATGGATAATGACTTTAAGTGCTATTTAATTGCTGTCCAAATTTCATCCAAATTGGAGTTGTATTTTGTATGAAATAAATTATTGAGTGATTTCTGTAATTGATTTTTAATTAAATCCACGAATAATACCTTTGCGAAATTTAAAGTCTCATGGGTTCTCATTACAATATCTATTTGAGATAATCGCTCTCTGAAAAATTTGATTTCGTGGATTAATTAGGAATTAAATACTTACAGTCACTTTATTTTCATTAAAAAATTCATAAAAAATCATAAATTGCTAGAAAATTCCATAAAATTTAATGTAACTTCATTTCATCATGTTTAACTTCCAGTAAAATCCTCATAATTTTTACATTTCATTTGCACGAAAAATTGCATAAAATCCAAAAAAAGTTTGCATTTTTTATTTGTACATCGTAAATCTAAAAATTCCAAAAAATATATTTTGGATTCATAGTTTGATTAGGTTTGTAGGAAAATTAGAATTTAGCTAAGTTGGATTAATTTAACATTAAAAATCAATTTGGCTAAGTCATTTGTTTTCTTAATAACCTAATTCATCCGCATTTGTGCATTGGCATTTTTTGTTGCATAAAAAAATTACAAAAAAATCTCACTTGGAAAACCGTGATCTAATTCATCTAATCTGATCCGAAGTTGTTCCTTTGCCTCCTTGAGTCGACCCTGGGCTTGCTCAGGTTAAAAAAACATTAAACTGTGCATTATTTCATTCATCGATTCGTGCGGTTATCTTTAATCGATTTTGATTGCCCGAATACAACAAACGACACACATTTTTAATCAAATTAAAAAGGATATTTTCGGAAACGTCAGTGGCGTCGTTGCCTGGGAGGTAAATGACTTAGGATCACTTTAGAAAATTTGATTTACGTTTTCCATTCACTCGGGTAGTCTGACCACCGAGCCATCTTGTAATTATCCATTTTTTCTTAATTATTTTTCTGATCATTTCTGTATATATTTTGATATCCCTCTCATACATAAATTTTATCTTTTTGTGCGAGGGAATGGTGGACTTGGAGCGGCTTTCTTGAAGTCGATGCATATCGAAGTGCATCGGAGGCCGACGATTCGTGGATCAAGTCGGTTGTTGAGATGCTAGAAAGATTTTCATTTTTGTTAACCTGCAAAAAAAAAGTGTCTGCATTTACAGTGGTTCCTGTTTGGGTTCTTGCGCGTGTAATAAATAAAGAAAAAGAGTCTATGTGTTGCGTGGTTGATTGACGTAGGATAGGACCTACACTCACAGCTCTTAGAGCTTTCTTAGGACTGTTTGTGCTCGTAATATCTATGACCACACTTCACCATTAAAAGACGTACTTAGATCGCAGAACTTAGCCAAATTTAACTTGTTCTTCACTCGATAATAGAATTGCTTGTCTAGGAGTGGCTTTTCTCGTTTGCATTTCATATAGTGTAAAATTTCAATTCAGTATTGCATCCCGCATTGTAGAGAGCTAGAGGCATTGTAAGTCTTCTTTCTCAAGCATTCATCATCGTTTTCTCGATTGCATCGGCTTTTTCCGATTATCCCTCTCGATTTTTCTAACTTAGGATAAAGGAATTGGGACTGGACGGTAGACGTGATTGCTTGTGTAGATTAATTATAGTGACAACTAATCTCTAAAATCAGGAATGCTAATTGAATTGGACCCAAAAAATGACTAAAATTAACTCTTGTTTGTAGGAGAGCAGCCCCGACCTTGATTTCAGGCTGAGTGAAGGTACAGAGTGTGTGTGCACACCATAAGGCAAAGCCAAAGTCCCTACCTTCTATATCGCGTACCTCGATCCTAGCAAATATCACAGGCTGAACTATTTGGGGTTCGATTGACCATCGCCAAGTAGCCTCCGCCTGCTTCGGTAGGTAGATAGAGGTGAAATAGCGGTGCACCGCGACAAGTTGCCAGTAACCCTCCAGGGAGAAGTTATAAGCCTTGTCAGCCTCCGCCTACTTTGGTAGGTAGATAGGGGCAGGTCCTTGAACTTCTCAGCCGGTGATAGGAGCGAAGAAAGGAAGGGCGTTGGTATCTTAGGTGACATGTTAAACAGGGAAGACGCATCCGTCTTAGAGTCGACTTCCCTCGCGTAACCCTTGCTATTTGCCTGAAAAATCACACTTAAAATAAACAGATTAATCGGACCCGGCTTCAGGTCTTTCACTGTGTTGAATGTGAACTCAGGGTTTGCTCTTGTGTTTGTCTTTCTGTCTGTCTGTGTGTGTTATCATGTGTAATTGCACGTTTTCTACCTCGATCTGCTTCAAGATGTCGGGATATTGGTCCCCATACCTTGAGACCTCTGATTATTCCTCCTCGACTATATACCATTCATCTTCACCTTCTCCTTCTTCCATGTATCATCCGCCATCCACGGGAGACCCTTACCCGTGGCCGGTTCCACCTCAACCCGATTTTGAAGTCAGAACTTCGACTGACTTCTCCACTTCTTCGCATTTCTCACCTACTCTATATTCTAACACTCCGAATACACTTCCATCTTGGGTTGATTGTCCTTATTCTCGAGAACTTGTTGGAATTAAATAATCAAATGAAGAGCAAGCCACTGCAGAGACAAGTGATTGGCAGAATTATGTGCCCACACATACTTCATTCTCACCTCAAGTAGGGACCAGACAATAATTTACGTATACACATCCTGACTTGACCTTAGGGCATAACATGGTCGATCGAACATGCCGAATGGGGAGGCATGCACCTTATGATCTTCCAGACTTGATTGACCCTAGTAATCAAGCCTACATTGACCGGCCTTCATATCATACAGTCGGAGAGCCTACTCATTCAAGGGCTTGGACTCATGAGCTAGACTTACCAGTCCCATGTTCATTGACTCCATTACATGAGGCTCTGACCGATATCTGACACACAGATAATCCATACTCGACCCAGAATTACATGCTAGAGTCTAGGTATGTTGAGAATGAGACCCCAATATCTCAGCAGTATCCTCCAGTTGATCAGAACTCAACCATGATTTGTCAAGAGAACAATTTGGATGATGACATTTCCAAACTTATTGAGAAAAATGAATCAACTGGTAACAAGTTGAGAGATATCATGGAAATATTGCATTCAATTTCTGCCAGAAGTGGAGAAGAAAGTAAGTAGATTTGATGTTGAAAACCGAGCGAGCATCAGGGAACCCACACCTTTTGTATAGCTGGAGTCCATTCTACCTCCCTCTTCTACTAACCACTTACCCTCCAATCCAGAGTCTGATCATTCATCCACCAAAAATACCAAAAAAATGAAAATTCCAAAAAGACCAAAAACATTGAAAAATCAGATAAATTCATAAAAATAGAAAATGAAAGACTTAAAAAATTTGAACCATGTCCTAAGGGAAGCACTCGATAAGGAATTGATTTTTAATCTTCCCTTAATAAAGGTCATAGATCACTTCCCCGACCTCAAACGATTTGTAAGAAGTAAATTGATGCCCAAGAGGTCGGGTAATAAGAGAACAAGGACTAAAAGACATAGAGTGTCTATGGCCACCTCCTTGGTGATGGGGAGAAAGACCAAGAACCGCAGAGTGAAGCGGTTTCCTAATGTGAAATCAAAGACACTACCTTTACCTATGCAAGAATCGATGATGACTCTCCGAGAAACATCCTCCCCACCTCTGTGTTTGACAAGCTCAAACTCAAACCAATCAGGAAGTCGAGAGAGATCGTTCAGCTGGCTGATCAATCTATCAAACGGTCAAGAGGAAACATTTCAGTCATCATTACTTTCCAAGGTGCTCTACTATAGGTAGACTTCACAATCATTGACATTGAGCACCGAGGAGAGTTTACCCAATCTCCCATTATTATCGGGAAGTCGTTCTTAGCCTTGACTAAAGCGACTATAGATTGCGAGGCTCGAGAAATCGATTTTACAGCATTGGGAGTGCTTCGACCTTACCCATTCTTTGATACACTTTACTCAAAGGTGACCCGCATATCCGCAGACAGCCGTTACCATAAAGAGATAAATAAGTCACGTCTCTCTACTACCCCTGAGATACGGATTGTCTGAATGATCATTGGTTCAGAGACTCCCCACTCCTCCACTTCACCAACTGCTTGCACCACCACCATGACAGTTTCTAAGGAGGATTCACAATCCGAAGCTGTCATTGAGTCGGACATGATTTTTGCGGATTGTCTTGACTATTTTAATGATCCGACACAAGAGCCCAATAATGCCAAGCCAACTGAGATCACTAGCACCTCCCTGAGACGTATGTTGACCCTTGATGAATACCCATTCATCACTCTTTATTCTTATATTTTAGCTACAAAAACCTTTGCAAATACATGTAGATCTTTGTAAATACAAATATCTACCAAAAAGCATGCATTGTATAAAAATAAATAATTAGCATGTTTTTGTGCATAAATAAAAAAATAAAGAAATAAAAGAAAAAGATGGAGATATTTAGAATAAATATTGAGCGACCTAATCCCAAGGGAGGGCTCAGCATGGGTCTGACCGCATAAAAGCCCACGTAGAGAGAGATAAGGAAGCTCACCTTTGTACATATACCTGTAAATAGAATAAAAATATTTTCCTCTAAAAACAAAAATAAAAATGGGTTGTATTTATTTGTAAATATTTGTATATATTTGTAAATACAAAATCAAGATAAAAATGAGAAAATTAAAAAGAAAATAAAAATGCTTCCACCTTGTATATATTCATCATGTACATAGACCCACTTATATATTTATTTACCCCTATAAATAAATAAATTAAAATCTTATAAAACTTGTATATATTCTATGTTTCATGGTGTAAATAAATAAAATAAAAACCATAGAAACAAAAATAAAATAAAAAGAACAAAAATGAAAATCAAAATAAACATTGTATATATACCTTGTATATAATTGTATATAACTATTTATTTAACCCTTGTAAATAAATAATAAAAATAAAATAAAAACACCAAAATATTCCAAATTTTATCTTATAAATAAATAAAATATAAAATTGGGAGAAAATGTACAAAAATAATTAATTAAAAATCAAAAATTAAAAATCAATATTGTATATATACCTATACATAGTACTATATTGTATATACCTTATTTTTATTTCAAAAAAATAAATAAAAATCACAAAAAATTAGTTTAAAAAAATAAACATTTTTCATGTTTTGAGTTTTTATTAATTCGGACATTTCCTATTTTATTTTGAATTTCCAAATCATTTTTGACGTGGCCTCTCCTAATTGGTCCACGGGGATGTTGACCCCCCAGTCAACTCCCCCCCCCCGGACCACAGACCCGCGGATCCTGCATGGTGACCCGACTTTTCCTAATTATTACGCCTCGATCCGATATCCAAATCCGTTAACCCCGAGCCCTAACCCGACCTCGATCAACCCAGATCCACGCCCGGTCGTTAGCCTAGGAATCCGTGCTTCATGCGCCCGTGCCCAACTCGATCTAGCCGGACCCCTAGCCGTATAAGACCTTAGCTCCGTCGCGCCTTTCACTTATCTTTGGCTCGCACATTCTTCACCCCAGGACCTCCATTGCTCTCGCCTGAGTGACAGCAAGTTGAGGGCAGCGTCGCAGCGAGGAGGGAGTGCTTCAACCATTGATCCGGCGACTTAGCGTCGCTGTGCGCCGCCACCAGCGTGGTGCTCGAGCCTCGGGCATCGATGGCCCTCGAGGCTAGGACCCATAGCTCCGTCAGCTCGTCCCCAGTCGACCTCGACCATCAGGTAGCCCTAGTTTCTTCTCCCCTTCGCTAATTTCCATTTACCCCCAAATCTCACTTTCGCCGTCGACCGTCGATTCCGACCGCCTCCGACCCCCTTTCGATTATCGGACGACACCATCACCTTCGCCTCACTCCCCCGCACCTTCTCCGCCCATCCGTTCAACCCAGTTTGCACAGGAACTGGGGCCCGAGCTTCTCCGTCGTCGCTTCACCGGAGCTCGTCCATTCCGACGCCCCGTTCACCCACTCCGCACCTAACACGGTCGAGGCATTTTGCCCTCAACCCAGCTTGCTCTTCGTGTCGTTTTGCAGGTCAGAGGAGGACCATCTGAGGTCCTCCATTCTCAGCACAGGAGCTTCAGCTCCGCCGATGTCGCATGGGCTCTCCGGAGCTCTGTTACGCCATTGGAGGGGCTCCTCAGACGCGGGAGGCTCAGGCGCTTCTTCTTCGATCATCAGTAGCCTCAGAGGAGGACCACCGTGCGCGTACTGGGCCGGTGAAGTTCGCCGGCCATCTGTTCTTCGTGGATCTCCGTGACCGTCCAACCACCCCTTCGTTCCAGACTTGATAGGAGACGTCCGATCGAGTCAAGGGTTTCGTCACCAGCAGCTGATGTTCGATTGACACGTGGCGAGCCCCCAAGCGTCCATCAGCCATCAGATCCGCGATCGGGGTTCATCTGGAGCGTCCATTAGCTGGAGAGCCGCCACCATCCACCACCGTCTGATCCAGCACGTGGTGCCATCCCAGCCATCCGCTTAATAAAAGGGCAAATTACCCTGTAGGGCCTTCTCTTTCTGCATTTAATATTTAGTCCTGTAAATACGTTTTGTAGTTGTTTTTATTTTGGTTATTTTGCATAGAGGACCCTGTTGTTTGTCTTATTCACATTTTTACCCATGTACATGATGGACACGTGCGTCGACACGTGAGTTTTGGTGAAATTGCATGTTTTACCATGTGTTCCTGGTGTGTTATTGTTTGCATCTTTTAAAATAGTAATGACACTTTGGTCCTTCCAGGCCTGAGTCACGTGTATCGTGTGTGGGTATCGGGGTCTTTTACATTTTGGGCCCTACACTTTTCAGCTGTGTTATCAATAGGCCCCTGGAACATATTTTTCTTTCAGATAGGTCCTTATGCACTGTGCCTTGTTGTTTGATTTTAATAAAATAGCAATTACTCCAAATTTGATGAAAATTGGATACGTATCTCCTGCCACTGTGTAAAATTTTCTCTAATTTTTGGAGATATTTTTGACTCTTTTTAGTATTTTAAAAATTCAAAAACACCTATTTTTCTTACTGTCTAGATATATAATTCACAAAAAAATATTAAAACACCTTTAGAAATTACAAAAAAAATAGATTCTATCTATTTTGTTGTGTTTGATTTTCTGACCAATTTTGGTCATTTTTGGATTTATAAAACTTATAAAAATTGAAAAAGCCCTAAAAACCCATAAAAATTCTAATAAATCATTAAAAACTCCAAAAATAATAAACTCCATCTCTGAATTTTCCTTTTTACTTCTATTTTTCATAAATATTACCTCCACGCTTTGATAGGGCTATTATCTATTTTATTTTGGCCATCCAAGCTTGACTGGACAGCCCTCTTTTGTTTTCGCATTGTTTCAATTTTAGAAAAATATATAAAAATCAGAAAAATACCAAAAAATAACCAAAAACAGTAAAAAATATAAAAAAACATAAAAATATTTTTGTTTGAAATTTTGGATGAATTTTGAGTGATTAAATAATTGTGTGAAGTTGCTTGTTTTCTTGACTTTACTATTTTCTTTATTATTTAAAAATCCAAAAAAATATAAAAAATAGTAAAAACCCACCAAAATCATTTTCTTTTATTTGTTTTTATTTTTGACTACTTTGTAGGCCGCGAGGCCATCACGTGCTCTCCGAGTTCGACCCTGGGTGCTATACCAGGTTAATATCTTAGCAAGGACCGCTTCCTTGATTTTATTGTTTGATCTCTCATTTGGTGGTTCTACATTTTCTTGATTGATCGTATCTCGCTATTCGGGTCACAACGACTCTGATAATTCTTACCTTATCCCGATAGTGGTACAGACGGTCATCAAAATGGCGCCGTTGCCGGGGAGCACGGTTTAGTAGTCAGTTTTTATTTTCTTTTTATTTTGTTTTCTTTTTCACGGTTTTCCGTGGTTCTTTCTGAGTCCGTGGCTTTTCGTGGCTTTTTATTTTTCATTTTATTTTTGTTTTATTTTATTTTCTTTTTATTTTCTTTTCTTTTATTTTTGTTTTTGTTTGCTTTTGCTTGTTTATTTTATTTCTATTTCTGCACATATACCCTGTTTACTTTTCCTGCCTTTAGTTGCTTTATTTTATCTGGTATTTGACACTCTCTTGTTTTCTTGCGAGGGACCGAGGACCGAGGCGGTACTTTAGAGTAGCCAGCGTAACCGCGGTGATCGGTGGCGGCTCCCTTCTGCACGGAGCCGCAGGAGAGCGCGAGGGAGCATCTGAGTGTGGGAGGATTAGTGTAGTGTTAGATTAGACTTTATTTCAGTTTATTTGAATTGTTGTAATAATACAGGGACAGCTCACTTAGACTTAGACACTCTCGGGTCTTTTTCGTCGAGCACTGGTGTGCTCGGGGGACCCATTGGTTTTCTTCACGGCTTTTTATACGGCTTTTGATTTTTCACTGCCTTTTCCGGTTTCTCGCAGTTTTCTCGAGCCCCTAGCCTTAGGAATTTCTGTTTGATTATGATGTAACTCATAGGATCCAAATACCCTAATACATTTGCTTGTTCCTATAGTTCGGTAATTGGACCTATAATAAAATATTAATAAAAATAGTTGACTCGCTTCCTTCTAGCCTACGTGCCGCAGCCCGCCCTGCCAAGCGCTGCTCCTGAACCCGATTTGTCGGGAGGAGGAGGGATGGACCGAGACCGGACCCTTTGGATCGGAGGCTGGTGATCAGCTAGTTGTTCTTTCGAGTAGAAATTGTTGTTTAGGGAATCGGTTTTCCATCTGCACCATTTAGGTAGTTTGTTTTCTGTCTTTTAGTTCTGCGCGGATCATCTTGCATTTCGACTGCTGGAGTCAGGTACGTATTTCTTACTCTGCATGCATCATTGATTTCATCGCGCATCGGCTTTTTCGTCTTCTCCCCCTGTTTTGGACTTAATAACCAGGAGAACTGAAAAATTCGTTAGGCGTTTTTGCTTTTATTGAAAAATACATAAAAAAGAAAAATCATAAAATTGGGACTGCTAATACTATCGACCCTAAAAGACACTTCACCTAAAAAATTTTGTCTTGGGGAGAGTGATTTGGCCAAAATCAGGTGGTCTTAAGTTCCACACAAAGCGGGAGCTCAGTCGGTGTGTTGACCACACTAAATCTCAGCTAAAATCAACAATTAACCCACACTACAGATCACTAAATAAGATATAAATGTGGAGTTAAAATTTATTTTTAACTCTGCACAAGATGTATAGGACAAATATGCAGAGAGTTCGAACACAGGGAGCAAACAGGATAATTCAAATAAATGTGTGTGAGTGAATGTGAAGTGTGTCTACACTATGCAAGCAAATGCTTTTGTGGGTTTTTAATTTTTTTAATTTTTTTATTTAATTTTTAATTTTGTATTTTGGTTTTTAGTTTTCTAATTTTTATAATTTATATTTTATGTTTTTTTCTTTTTTTCAATATTGGAATATAAAAACAATGTAATAAAAGGGAAGATCAAATATTTATAAAAATATGCAAAAATTACCAAAAATTCAGAAATAAAATCTTTTTGGTATTTTTATAATTTTCTACTATTTTTGTGTTTTTTGGGTATTTTTAAAAATATTTTTGGTATTTTTAAACATTGAAATAAACCAAAATAGTGGACAAGCTACTGGCTAGATATAAAATAAGAATTAAAAATAGCAAACAGCCACAAAATTTTTCCACGCTATTTTTCCAATAAAGATACTAAAATATGGAAGAAACGGGAACAGAGTTTATAATTTTTGGAGTTTTCTGTGATTTTATAGATTTTTTTGAAGTTTTTAAGTCTTTTTAAATTTTTAAGGTTTTTCTTTTGAGATTTTTAATGATTTTTGGACTGACACTAAAATAGGTTAAAATAGACAATAGGGAATTTTTTGTAATTTTTTGAGGTCTTTTAATATTTTTTTGGTATTTTCTAAGCTAGACAATAGGCAAAAAGCATGTTTTTGATTTTTAATAAATATAAAAATGAAATAAAATCAAAAACTAAAATTGTGGCGTTAAAGTACAAGTACCCAGGAGCATAAGTTTAAATTTTGAGAATTTTTGGAATTAAAGTGATGGTCCAAATAAATAAGACAAGTTCGCAAAAATATTAAGGCCTAGCAGGGGTATATATGCAAATATCCAAAAGTCCAGGGGCATACATGCAATTTTCCACAAAATATTGAATTGAATATTTAATTTCCATGACCAATTACAAATTACAAACGTCGTAGGGGTGTCGGCGCAATTTTCCCACCAGGGCGCGTGACATGCACGCGCCTGGCGAGGACCTAAGTGCAATATCAAAAACCTCCGGGGGCTTACTTGCAAATTTTCCAAAAAGTTTACACTGAATATAAAATTCTTTAGACTAAAACGAAATAGTAAAAGACCCGAGGGCCTCCTCGCAAAATGCCCATACCTCACGTGAACAGGTCACGTGAGGTGACGTGGCAGAGGACCTATATGCAAATACTAAAAGTCTAAGGGTCTACTTACAAAATTTACAAAATATTTAAACTACGAAATAAAGTTTCAGGACTAAATTAAAATTACAAAAAAGCGGGGGTGGCTCTACAAAATACCCTCGACGCGCGATCCAACGGCGGATGATCTTCACTTAACCACGTGGCGTGGATCTGACGGTCGATGATGCTTTGCGTGGACGGCGGAGATGTACTTCGATCCAACGGGCGCTGCTTGACCTGGGGGAGCTCCTCGATCCGACGGCTGGGAGGTGATGACGAAGAACAACGAAGAATGCCGGCGAGGGCGAACTGCGTCGTCCCAGGTCTTCGTCCTTCGGCGATGGCAGGGCTTCAAAATAGACGTGGAGCGTCCTGAGGTCCTCCTCTTCCTCCTGGAGTCGTCAAAAATCCACGACGAGGGCCGTGGAGCTCGCTGGTGGCTGGCGGAGTGATAACAGGCCTGATCACTAGGGTATGAGGTACAAAAATCATGTCGTTGTGACCAAAGCAATCAGACCATGTATATCAAGAAAAATCAACCACTCAAACAGATAAAAATAATCAAGCACGAAAGCGATCGGTCTAGCTATAGGATTAACCTGGTATAGCTCCCAGGGTCGAACACAAGGAGCACGGATTGGCCTAGGGCCTACGAAGTAGTAAAAATAAGGTAAAATAAAAGAAAAGTGTTTTTTAGTGGTTTTTAATAATTTTTGTATTTTTTTGGATTTTTAAAAAGTGAAGAAAAGTAAAGAAAGCAAAATCAAGCCAACTTAAGCAATTTATTTAACACTCAAAAAAATCAAGAAAAAATTAAAGAAAAATTGTTTTTATGTTTTTTAGGTTTTTAAGTGTTTTTGGTGAATTTTTGATATTTTTCTAATGGGTAAATTATTTTCTAAAAATCAAACAGTGCTAAAAAGCCTAGGTACTGTCCAGCAAGGCTTGAAACCCAAAAATAAAATCTTTATGAGTCTCAACAGGCCTTGGAGGTAATTTTCCTGTAATTTAGAAAGAATAAGGAAAATTTGGGCACCTAAATTATTGTTTTTGGATTTTTATATTATTTATTATAATTTTTATGAGTTTTTAGGGGTTTTTAGATTTTTAGGGTTTTTAAGCAATGAAAAATAACCAAAATTGGCTAGAAAATCAAACAACAAGCAAGAAACAGTAACTAAAATTTTTAGAATTTTTGGAGGTGTTTTTATATTTTTTTGGTATTTTTAAACCTAGACAGTAGCTAAAAAGGAGGTTTTTGAATTTTTAAAAATACTAAATAAAATCAAAAATGTCCTCAAAAATTCTCAAAAATCCAACAACATGGCAGGAGCCATGTGTCAAATTTTCATCGAATTTGGAGGTGGTTTGATATTTATTCAAAAATCAAGAAGGGGGCACTGTGCACAGGGACGTAAGTGCAAATACCCTAAAGTCTGGGGGCCAAGGTGCAAAAATCCCAGCAAGTCACGCGCGTGGCGCGTGGCTGGGGCACTCAGGGGCCTCTTGGTAATAAAAACCAAGTTTCTGGACTTTTTGGTAACTCGTACCAAAAGTCTAGGGGCTTGGATGCAATTTACCCACTAATACACGCACATGTAGAAATAAAAATGCTCACAGGGGCACAACTGCAAATACCAGAAAATATTTCTTCATTCAATAACAACCCAGAACTACAGGATCAAAGATGTAAAAAGCCCAACTCAGCACGTGGCGAAGCACGTGGTGAAGCACGTGGTCTCATACACACGGGGGCATACATGCAAATAAAACTAAGCACAGGGTCCACAATGCAATTTACCCTACGTAAATAAAAGTTCTAAAATATTTACAGGACTAGAAATAAAAAGACAAACTAAGAGGGGGCCCTAAGTAAATTACCCCTTTATTCGTCGACGGCTGGATAGGCGCCACGTGGAAGATCGGTCGGTCCTGGATGGCTGGCGCTCTCCTTCTTCAGCTCTCGGGCCTAATCGACGGTGGAGGCGAGGACACGTGGAAGATCTGACGGGTATGGCCTCAGGTGTCTCTCCCCTCAGCGCGAACGGTCCTGATCAGCCCCTCGATCTGATCAACGGCTGCTGCTCCTCGATAAATGGACGGTGGCGATGTGAACTGGGAGCGGGGGCTGGTCGGACGGTGCTGGAGGATGGTGGAAGAACACTCCACCGGTGAACTTCGCCGGCTTCGTGCGTGAGCTGCAATCCTCCTCAGCTGCTCCTGATGATCGGGGAAGATAGGCGACGGCGTCCCGCAGCTGCTGGTACTGTCCGATGGCCCGGCCGAGCCCTGGAGGGGCTCCGGCGAGGTCGTCGGCGAAGAGCTCCTGGTCTGAACGTATGGGGGTCTCAGATGACTCCCGTTGGACCTGCAAAGTGAACCAAGAGCTTCGCGGGTCGAGGGCAAAGTGCCTCGACCCAAAGAAGCGGGGTGAAGGTGGCTGGTGGGTCGGTGCGAATGAGCTCCGGCGAGCTGGGGATGGGGGAGCTCGACTCCCAGCTCCGGGGCGAGCTGGGTTGAACGAGTGGGCGTAGAACGTGCGCGAGGGAGTGGCGAAGGTGAGCGTGTGCTCCGATGATCGAAATAAAGGACGATATGGCCGGAATCAGAGGAACACGGCGAGGAGGCGATTTGGGCGAAATCGGAAATTAAACGAAATGGAAGAGCTAATCGACTACCTGGGTGGAGCGGAAGACTGTGCTGGAGTGTGTCTAACTCCCGGTCGTCGCCTCGAAGGTCGTCACTGCCTGAGGCTCGAGCTCCAGCTAGGTGGCGGAGCACGGCGGCGCGCGGCTGCCGGATCGATGGTCGGGCACCCTCCTCCTCGCTGCAACACGGCAGACGGAAGCTGTCACCTTGCTGAATGCAATGGAGGTCACGGGAGTGAAGGTGGAGAGCCAAAGATGGAATGGGGAGGCGGCTGAGCTCGGGTTTTATATGGGTGCTGGTCCGGAAAGGGAAGCTCGGGTCCGGCTCGATGGAGCACGGACCCTTAGGCAAGGAATCGGGCGAGGATCCCGGATGCACAGAGGATGATTGGAGTGCGGGGTATGCGGATTTGGCGGTCGGATCTGGTGGGGGTAATTGGAAGAAGTCGGGTCCGCGAACAGGACCCGGGCTCTGGTGGTCCTGGGGGAGGTGTTGACCGGGGGTCAACACTCCCCCGTGGACCAATCAGAGCCCGCCAAGGCTTCCATTTTTATTTGATTTTTTTGGGGCCTTAAATGGCCGAATTTTCAAAAACTTAAAACACAAAATATTTTTGTTTTAATTTTTTCTATTTTTTTGTGATTTTTAATTAATTTTTGGAAATAAAAATAAGGTATTTACATAGTAGCTATACATAGGTATATATACATTATATTGATTTTTGATTTTTGATTTTTAATTAGTTATTTTTATACATTTTTATTCCTATTTTATATTTTATTTATTCATAGCATAAAATGAGGAATAAAAGGCTATTTTTATTTTATTTTTATTATTTTTATACATAGGTTAAATAATTAGTTATATACAACTATATGCATGGTATATGTACAATATGTTTTTGTATTTTTAATTTTGTAATTTTTATTTGATTTTTGTTTTGTTTCTTTTTATTTATTTTATGTACAATATATAACATGGAATATTTACAAAAAGTTTTAAAAATAAATAAATTTATTTTCATGGTGAAATAGATAAGGGATGATGGTCTATGTACATGGTGTAAGGTTCATTTTTGAGTTTTTGATTTTTAAAGTTTTTATTTTGTTTTTAATAGCTTATAAATATAGACAAAATATATACAAACATATTTTTGGGATGAGGAAAATATTATTTATTTATTTACAAATATATACATATGTGAGCCCCTATCTCCCTCTACTTGGCTTTTATGCGGTCAGGCCCATGCTGAGCCCTCCCTTGGGTTAGGTTGCTCAATATTTATTCTAAATATTTCCCTCTTTTTCTTTTTCATCTTTATTCTTTTATTTTTGCACAAAAACATGCTAATTATCTAATTTTACAAACATGCATGCTTTTGCTAATTTGTCCTATTTACGCATATCTACATGCATTTGCATAGGTTTTTGTAGCTAAAATATAAGAATAAAGAGTGATGAATGGGTATTCATCACCCCCCTATACTATACTTTGCTAGTCCCTTAGCAAACACTTATTTGAAAAAGAAGTGAAAAAGAAAGAAAAAGAAAAAGAAAAAGAGAATGTACATGGATCAAGGTTGATTATTAAACTTGCCTTCATTAAATTGATGTATGGAGCTTAATCAGATCTTTGGATTATTAATGTGTCGGAACCTTATTTAGACTTAAGCTTAAAACCTAACAGCCTCTAAGTTCCACTATTCTATAACCAAGACTCCTCAATGCTCCAGATCAGAACAAGTCATCAATCACAAACCCTGAAGACCATGAATCTTTTCTTGTCCTGTGAAAGTGAGGTCTAAGCTCTCCACCTCAGAAATGGCAACTTGACAACCCTCCCCAACAAGGTAACTCTATGACCTCAATCTGGCCACTCTTTCCTCGAGGAGCGGGGTATTCCCTTCTAAGTTCAAGTACAACCGGCTCAAGAAGAGGGGGAAGAAGAGAATGGGTCAAGGCCAGTGTAGCCAAGTACCCTTGGGAGCTTGACCAGTGTAGCCAAGTCTCCCTGCTGCAAGCTACAACAGGTGGATCATGAAACCAAGCTTTGCTTATTGCACTTATATACATACTCCGGTGGGATTATCATTTTCTCTCAGACCCACCACTTTTTTGGAGTTCTTTTCTTTTTGCATTTCTTTTTTTATCAAATGCATCTATACAACATGTACATGTGCAGCATATATACAAGGAGTTTTTCCTCTTGAGCCAGTAGACTATCCCTCTTTTGAAGCTTTATTGCAACCCACAACTCCCGTCGTTAGACCTCATGGCAACCAGATCAAGTTGAGACGCACTTCCTTCACTAAATGAAGAAGAGAGGTTCCGCCTAGAAGTACTACCCTCATATGCTACCCCAAGCCAAGGAAGACTGCCTCTTCACCATCTCATCCGTAGAGAGCTCGGTGCATAGTGCGGTTGTCCAAGTAAAGTCATAATCCATATGAGTCATGTGTTGTTGTTAAGTGCTCTACTTAGGCTCATTGAGATGACATGTGATCATAGCCTAGTGGACTCAAAGAATTAAGTCACCATGGACCTGAAAAGCCTTAAACCTAAGCCCTATAAGGTTCCTCTTAGAATTAGGTGGATTAAGATCTTAATCAAGCTCCATTTCTCAATTTGATTCCCGGCTTAGTTTAAATGTCAACTATCATCCAGAAAAACTATATACAAATGTACAAAAAGATGCATATTTACACAAATTTTACAATCATGCAAAATTTTTGAAAAATGTTTTGGAATCATGAATGATGATGCATGAAGTGCAAGTTTTGCAAAAGATATTTACACACATTTACACAAGATTTTTGCAAACTTTTGATTTTCAAAACATTTTGGAAAAAATTTTGTACTATATACATAATTTTGATACAAAAATATTTACACAAGCTTTACACACAAAAGATTTTTGAAATCATTTTTACAAAAATAATTTGTACACTAGCTATGTATGTGCAAATAAAAGAAGATTATGTACATGGAAAATAAAAGAAGATTATGTACATCTTTGGCTCTCCACCTTCACTCCCGTGACCTCCATTGCATTCAGCAAGGTGACAGCTTCCGTCTGCCGTGTTGCAGCGAGGAGGAGGTGCATGGACCATCGATCCGGCAGCCGCGCGCCGCCGTGCTCCGCCACCTAGCTGGAGCTCGAGCCTCAGGCAGTGACGACCTTCGAGGCGATGACCGGGAGTTAGCCACACTCCAGCACAGTCTTCCGCTCCACCCAGGTAGTCGATTAGCTCTTCCATTTCGTTTAATTTCCGATTTCGCCCAAATCGCCTCCTCGCCGTGTTCCTCTGATTCCGGCCATATCGTCCTTTATTTCGATCATCGGAGCACACGCTCACCTTCGCCACTCCCTCGCGCACGTTCTACGCCCACTCGTTCAACCCAGCTCGCCCCGGAGCTGGGAGTCGAGCTCCCCCATCCCCAGCTCGCCGGAGCTCATTCGCACCGACCCACCAGCCACCTTCACCCCGCTTCTTTGGGTCGAGGCACTTTGCCCTCGACCCGCGAAGCTCTTGGTTCACTTTGCAGGTCCAACGGGAGTCATCTGAGACCCCCATACGTTCAGACCAGGAGCTCTTCGCCGACGACCTCGCCGGAGCCCCTCCAGGGCTCGGCCGGGCCATCGGACAGTACCAGCAGCTGCGGGACGCCGTCGCCTATCTTCCCCGATCATCAGGAGCAGCTGAGGAGGATTGCAGCTCACGCGCGAAGCCGGCGAAGTTCACCGGTGGAGTGTTCTTCCACCATCCTCCAGCACCGTCCGATCAGCCCCCGCTCCCAGTTCACATCGCCACCGTCCATTTATCGAGGAGCAGCAGCCGTTGATCAGATCGAGGGGCTGATCAGGACCGTTCGCGTTGAGGGGAGAGACACCTGAGGCCATACCCGTCAGATCTTCCACGTGTCCTCGCCTCCACCGTCGATTAGGCCCGAGAGCGGAAGAAGGAGAGCGCCAGCCATCCAGGACCGACCGATCTTCCACGTGGCGCCTATCCAGCCGTCGACGAATAAAGGGGTAATTTACTTAGGGCCCCCTATTAGTTTGTCTTTTTATTTCTAGTCCTGTAAATATTTTAGAACTTTTATTTACGCAGGGTAAATTGCATTGTGGACCCTGTGCTTAGTTTTATTTGCATGTATGCCCCCGTGTGTATGAGACCACGTGCTTCGCCACGTGCTGAGTTGGGCTTTTTACATCTTTGATCATGTAGTTCTGGGTTGTTATTGAATGAAGAAATATTTTCTGGTATTTGCAGTTGTGCCCCTGTGAGCATTTTTATTTCTACATGTGCGTGTATTAGTGGGTAAATTGCATCCAAGCCCCTGGACTTTTGGTACGAGTTACCAAAAAGTCCAGAAACTTGGTTTTTACTACCAAGAGGCCCCTGAGTGCCCCAGCCACGCGCCACGCGCGTGACTTGCTGGGATTTTTGCACCTTGGCCCCCAGACTTTAGGGTATTTGCACTTACGTCCCTGTGCACAGTGCCCCCTTTTTGATTTTTGAATAAATATCAAACCACCTCCAAATTCGATGAAAATTTGACACATGGCTCCAGCGATAGCTCCGGCGAGCTTCCAAAATGGGCTCCAGGCACGCGTGGACGTGTCGTGACCTGCAAAAAGAGTGAAGAGGTCCAGGGCAAACTACCTGGACCTCTGGATGGACGTGGCGAGGCGTGAAGCGGAGTGGCGATGAACGGCCGGAGGAGCGCTCCGGCCAAGTTGGTGAATCGGGCGATTTAGGCGACTAAACTTAAGATTTTTTGGGGGCTTTTCATCCTAGAGCTAACAGGAACTCAATGCAATAAAGAAATGAACGGGGGAAGGCCCTCAATGGCCGGAACCAGAGGAAATGGCAAACCTCGACCGCTAGAGTTGCGGGAGGTACGAGAGACGCCTCCGACCTCTGATGCCTTGGCTGAAGAGCTCGCGGCGGAGCTGTCACCTCCAGGAAGCTCTGGAGCACAAGAAAGGCGAGAGGGGTGGACCGAAGGGAATCCAATTTGAATTCGAAGGAGGGGGTCGCTTATATTGGGTTTGACCCCGAGCTGCAGGGGCTCAAAGATCAAAGAAGTTGGAGCGCCTCAGTGATGCAATCTCCAATGTAATCGCAAGGCGGGCAAGGTGGTTGGTAGAGGAAGAAGATTGCAGAAGGATTCGAGGCAAAATGGTGAAATCCTCGGCCTAGAAAAATCCTCCAAATGCGGCCAAAAACCAGGCCTGATAAGGGCTACAGGGGGGAAGGCGACCAGTTGACCGGGGTCAACTGGTGGCGCCTCCTGGTTGGTCCACGTGGATCAACCAGGAAAAACCCAAAAAAATGGTTTCTAAAATCATTTAAAATAGTAAATGGCATTATTAATTTATGAGTATAAAATGAAAAATATTTGTTATTTTATGTAGTATTTTATTATGATTTTTAATTAATTTTATGAGGTATATTTTTATAAGTTTACTTTTTAGCCCTATATAGGTACAATACCTATATATTTTGGTCTTTTATTTTTATTCTGTGTATTTTAATTTTATTATTTTTGTCTATTATTTTATAAAATTATAAAATACTTTTATACATGTAAATATATTTTTATTTCATTTTTCTGATGTGTTTTGTATATTTAATAAAATATAAGAGTGTATTGTATAGGTATACATATAGGTATAATACCTGTATGATATATATATGTTTATTTTTATTTTGAGTTTTCTTTGCATTTTTATTCTGATTTTAATGCACATATATATTATAAGTAATATTTACAAGATTATAAAAACATTAAAAATATAAAAATAATGAATAATAAATTGAATATTTTAATCTGTACAGTTGTACAATGAGGGTCCAAAACTCAACTTTCAAACCGTAGCTCCGCCAAATGCGAAACCACCACCATTAAATAGATTGTTTTATTCTATATATATTAAAGGTGAGTTTGATGCATTTAGAGTTTTCAGTTGTGAGATACGGGTCTGGGAGGTTGGGATTTTGGATTTTTATTCAGACCATAAATTTTTATCTGTACATTATTTTTCTGTGAAATCAATTTTGTATTTTTCTATATAAAATTATCTACAACTTTCATGTATAAAGTTTCTTTATTTGATGTATAAAAAGTGGAACCAAAAATAGGTCTCAAAATGAATAAAGAATGAATAGAATAATATAGGTAATTGACCCTTATCTCCCCCTACTTTATTCCTTGTCGACCTATTCATCAAGATACCTAGGTCTCGGGGTTTCGGGTCATAAAATATTTACAATATTTTATTCTTTTTCTTTTATTTTATTTATTCTATAATTTTGGCTTTAATTACAGTATTTTATACACTAATAGGATGCACATGCATGAATGCTAAGATGCTCTATTTAAGGGTATTTATATGCATTTGCTAGGGTTTTTGATGCCAAAAAGATAGAATAAAGATGATGAAATGTGGATTCATCAGAGAGCAACCCCCTCATTGTCTGGTTTGCTTGTGCGAGAGAGTGACCCCGAACACTAGGTAGAGCCCTCCGATATTCTTCTTGACTAATTACCGGCTATTTCTATACGGGACAGTTGGTCGAGAAAATATCGGGTAACCCAATAGGTCACGTAATCGCTCTGCTATCCTGACTGATCACCAAAATAAAATTGACAAGATAATTGACCGAGCCTTTACGGTCTTCAGCTCGCGTTGCGTTGGTGAATCGGGGGTTTGCTTGTGATCATAGTTGTTACCAGATCTCATCCGCACTACTCGCCACATCAAGATGATGGGCAGACGATCTCTTAGGCAGCCTCTGGCTGCACCGCTTTCGGGCATGTCTACCCACTCATCTAGGTTGGTTCGCGAGAGCCGAGACCCGCTCTCCGAACCCGAGTACGATTCCACCCTGTTCCCCCTCGATCCCCCTTCTTCTGAGACCGAGATACCAGTGCCAGAGGAGATACAGACAGATGATTTATCAGCACCTGAGTTTGGATGTTTTGATTTTGCAGAGACTATGGCCGGCAGTTCTGATGATCACACCAGAGGTCCGCAGCATGAGCATTTCGTTCTGGACTAGGGTGCGATCAACTCCACCCTGATCGCCTCCCTCGAGAAAGTGCAGCAGCAGTTGAGGGATCAACGAGCATTTATGTTGGATATGAGGCGTGAGATGGAGCAGTTGAGAGCAGACCGTGAGCAGCGCAGAGAGGGCCCGAGGATACCCGATGAGGCCACGGCAGCCGCCGCAGCCGCCGCAGCAGCCGCAGCAGCCGCAGCAGATCCACCGAGACCGATGCGGGAGTTACACAACCCCGGATCGACACTGATGCATCATTGGGTTGTTCTACGAGCCATCGTGAGGGACTTCAAGTTCCCCCCGAACACTTTGCAGCTCCTCCTCTGGTTCCATGGGCTCGCCACAGAGGAGCCCCATCTCCACCTCAAGGAGTTTCTGATGATCTGCAGCACCGTCCACGACCGTCAGGTGGACCAGGACACCATACGGATGATTGCCTTCCCCTTCTCCTTAGCAGACAGAGCAGCCACCTGGCTGAAGCATCTGGGGAAGTTCGTCTACACTTGGGAGCAGCTCTGCACCGAGTACTTGCATAAGTACTATCCACTAGGGCGGACGAACGCCGCTAGAGCTCTGATCAGCAACTTCTCCATGCTCCCCAACGAGCAGTTTCACGAGGCATGGGAGGGGTTTCGAGAGCTAACCGACAGATGCCCACACCACGACATCTCCAAGCCGAACCTTGTTCAGAGCTTTTTCAGCGGGCTGACACCAGAGCTTCAGGGCTTGGTGAACGCTTCTTGTGGCAGGTTCTATTTCGCCAAGGACCACGATCAGGTCTGGTCCATCTACGAGGAGATGGCTGAGAACTACATGGTGATGTCCCAGACCCGATTGTACACTCAGGGCAGACCCCAGCAGCCACTAATAGTGCAATACCAGAGGATAACACGGGTCGACGTCGGTCCTTCCAGTTCGTCCGCGGCAGCAGCACAGGTAGAGAGTACAGACGCAGACATGGGGATCATCAGCGAGAAGCTGGACCGGATGGAGATCATAGAGAAGAAGCAGTGCCAGGGCATCACACAGATGGAGCAGATGGCACAGACTCTGAGTGACCTGAAGACACAGCTCATGTGTCTCCAGGAGGCACAGACGGCTTCACAGCCTCGTCTTCAGGCACGAGGCGATCCGAGTAGCAGCAGCAGCTCGTCCCAGCGCTCCAGCTCACACCAGCAGCCTAGACAGGTCCATCTTGTACAAGCGGAGCCGTACCAGCAGCCGCATCTCACCTACCAGGCACCACCATCCACTGACACACAGATGGTGGTATACCAGCCGGATCAGCCTCTGGCGGTGCTCCTGCCACCCCAGTACAAGTCAGAGCCGTTGATGGATGTCAACGGGATTTGGTACGAGCGCCCCCAGCTCGGTATCCGACGAGACCATCCCGGATTCCGTTGGGCGGCCAGAGGTGCCCAGCCCCAGCAGCAGCCGTCAGGTCAGGGTTGCCAGTACAGCCATCAGAGGGATCACCAGCAGCAGCCCCCAGCATATACCCAGCCACAGCCACAGCAGTCACCGTAGTATGGTCCTCGTCCCTATCAGCCGGGACAGTCTTGGAGGCGTGATCAGCCTCACCAGCCGCAGCATCAGCCGCATTCTTACCCCTCTCAGCCACAGCACCAGCAGCCTCACTACCAGAGAGGCTACCCGTCGGGTTCTCATGGGTCATCCTATGAGAGCCCCGCCTTGGATGACATAGCCCGCCTTCTCTCAGATCAGCAGGCTACTTTTCGACGGGAGATGAATGAGTTCCGCCAGGAGATGCGGGACATCGTGAGAGGGAAGGCTGCCAGCCCTGCCCAGATAGAGCCGAACCCCAACAACCTGAAGAGGAAATCTGAGCAGGTAGTTTGTACTGAGTATGCCACTCTGAGTGATACTTTTGGTGATATGTCTGTATATCTTTTTTATACTGATTTTGTCACACATAGGAGTGGTAGGATGCCAGCAGGCGGCGCCTCATCTGAGCGACACCACGAGGATCCTTCTAGAGCGCCTGACGAGGAGGAGAGCGGTACTGAGGACGCTACAGATGATGACGGTAGTACTGATGCCACCACGGATGCTGATCCCACTGGCGGTACTGAGGCCGCTGTTTCACCAGTTGGAGGAGGTGGTACTGAGGCCACCCCTGTTGCCGAGCCAGAGCACGGTACTGAGGCCGCCCATTTACCAGCCTATGGTGGTGCTGATGCCACCACTTCTTCTGAGATTCCTGTTGTTTTTCCTGTTACTGATGTATCTCGGAACACTTCTGTGAATAAAGGAAAGGGTTTGTTTTCTTCTGGTCCCACTGTGGTGCATGATGTATGTGTGGATCCGGCCGTCGAGCCATCTAGACCCTTTCCTAGTCCTTCATCTGAGAAGGACCTTGTGATCCCCTTCCCTAGAGCTCTTCAGATGGGGAAGGGGAAGAAAAATGAAAATCCCAAAAAGAGGCAGCAGGAAGAGTTCAGACAACAGATGATAGATCGTTTCCACATTCAGCTGACTCTTCAGGAGGCATTGCAGCACATCCCTCTACTCCAGTGTTCACTTAGAGACAGGACCACAGTCAGGAGGAAGAGGAGGAACCACTATTCAGAGATTCATGTGCTGACGAGAGCCACTTGTTTCGCGATCCAGAACCGTCTGCCGGCCAAGAGGCCAGATTCCGGAGCCCCATATGTCAGATGCCATATCAGTGAGCAGAGGTTCGACCATACTCTATTAGACAGCGGATCGTCGATCAACCTACTTCCGGCAGCCCTTCTCGACCGCTTCGAGTTGAGCACTCTTAGACAGAGCAGGACAGTCCTTCAATTTGTTGATCGATCTGTCAAGAGGTCGAAGGGGTTGCTTAGAGACGTTGTCGTCACGATTCAGGGCCTGCAATTCCCCGTGGACTTCGTAGTGTTGGACATGGAGATCCCTGAGTCAGTGACTGATACCCCCATCATTCTCGGTCGCTCGTTTTTGGCCACAGCCAAGGCAGTGACTGACCATGATAGTGGGAAGGTATACTTTCGCATCGAGGGTGAAAGTGTACAAATAGAGACGGTCGAGGACAGCAGAGCCAGAGATAGAGCATGCTCAGAGGCTACGTCAAATACAGAGCAGATGACAGATGCTGGGCTAGACATCCACCAGGATTGTGACTTTGTGATCACAGATGACGAGGCAGTATGGGCAGACCCAGATGCACAGGCCATCCTCTCACATTCAGAGTCCGCCGATGCAGAGGTGACAGCAGAGGAGAGCTTGGAGAGCACATTCCTGGTCCAGGATACTTTCGAGGCAGCAGAGCCGGTTCTCGATCGCGAGACTGAATTTTATGATGATGGTGGTACTGAGGCCACCTTAGATGATACAGATCCCTCGGAGTCAAGTTCTGATTGGGCATATTGTGATGATTACATGCCAGATCTGACTTCACCTGAGCCTGCAGCTAGGGAGGAGGTAGATGCCAAGCAGAGCAGAGACAGTCCATCAGGGCAGCCTTCTCCAGTTTCAGAGAGTGACAGAGAGTTTCAGTTCTCCCATGCGGATTTGGCAGCATTCACGCAGAGTTTTCAGAGGCCAGATCCACCAGCACCCAGTTGTCCAGAGCTGAAGCCGCTTCCTGCGTCGCTGAAGTATAGGTTCCTTGTGGGTGAGCATGAGATATACCCAGTCATTATCTCCACCGATTTGACTGGAGAGCAGGAATCCCGTTTGATGGGGGTTCTTGAAAAGAACCGCAAGGCGATAGGATGGAGCGTAGCAGATCTCCAGGGGATAAGTCCGGCCCTGTGCTCCCACCATATCTATCTCGAGGATGAGGCAAAGCCGTCGCGTGAGTTCCAGCAGCGGCTGAACCCGAATCTGAGAGAGGTTGTCATGAAGGAGATTTCGAAATGGTGGAGCGCCGATTTTATCTACCCCATCTCCGACTCCAAGTGAGTCAGCCCTTTGCATGTGGTGCCCAAGAAGACAGGCATCACTACAGTGGTCAGCGAGTCCGGCTTGTGTGTCCTACCCTCTTCAAGGACTCTGATGGGTTCGTGAAGAGGTGTACTGACTGTTAGAGGATGGGCACTTGTGGACAACGTGATATGATGCCAATGCAGCCCATTCACTTCTGTGAGGTTTTTGACGCATGGGGCATCGATTTCATGGGTCCATTCCCTAAGAGTCAGGGATTTGAGTACATTCTGTTAGCCGTTGATTATGTGAGTCGTTGGGTTGAGGCCATCCCCGCCCGAACCGCTGATGCCAGGACAGTTTGCAGATTTTTGAGGACGCACATCATTACGCGGTTCGGGGTCCCTCGAGTATTGATTTCTGATGGGGGTCTCATTTCATCAATGACCAGGTGAAGGCCCTTGCTAGCGAGTTCGGCATAGACCATCGAGTTGCCACTCCATACCATCCACAGACGAATGGTCTAGTCGAGGTGTCGAACAGGGAGATCAAGACTATACTGCAGAAAGTCGTCTGCCCTGACCGAAAGGATTGGTCACAGCTTTTGGACTCGGTCTTATGAGTATATAGGACGTCTTTCAAGACACCATTGGGCACATATCCCTTTTGCCTCATATATGGCAAGTCGTTCCATTTACCTGTTGAGTTGAGACACAGGTCACTTTGGGCAGTTACAGATATTCTTTTGGATTCAGATAGTGTAGGAGACCAGAGGAGGGCAGAG
This sequence comes from Ottelia alismoides, assembly GCA_037367405.1. Classification (NCBI taxonomy): domain Eukaryota; kingdom Viridiplantae; phylum Streptophyta; class Magnoliopsida; order Alismatales; family Hydrocharitaceae; genus Ottelia; species Ottelia alismoides. The sequence goes on from JAZKJV010006839.1 coordinate 529,110, forward strand.
TTAGCAGCCCTGGAGGAGCTTCGTGATACCGCCTTCTCAAACAGCCTACAGTACAAGGAGAGAGTGAAGGAGTGGCATGATTCTCATATCAGCCACAAGTATTTTGAGCCTGGACAGAGAGTATGGCTGTTTGATGCTAGGCTTCATCTATTTCCAAGGAAGCTACAGAACAAATGGAAGGGACCTTATCTTGTGAGAAAGGTACACGACAACGGAAGCATTGACATATCTGAGTTGTCTTCTGAGAGTACCTTTCGAGTGAACGGCCAGCGGCTCAAGCGATTTCTAGATCATGAGTCGCGGGTCGTTGATATTGCCCCTATTCATTTTGCGTGAGATGTGGTCTCTTAACTCACATCTATTGCATCTCACGCCTGATTATCACTGTTCTTCCGACCTGTATAGATCCAGATGTCCATATCATCTCATTCTTTAGTCCACATCCCTTGCCTTATCTTTTAATTATGCTATACTTAGGGTGTACTTTACCCTAAGTATAGGGGGGATGTAGGAATCTTGGGTATTCTTTTGATTCTTTTTACCCATGTCTTTGCTGCCTATACTTAGGGATATTTTACCGTAAGTATAGGGGGTAGACCCTGTACGTTCTCCACTTGATTTTCCCTTCGTGTACAGCCTGTTATACTTAGGATTACTTGATCCTAAGTATAGAGGGAAAAGCCGAGATCTTCTTGATTTTCTATTCATTCATTCATCTTTGTATATAGCCTTCCTTTTCACTTCCCTATACTAAGCACGAGTTATGTCTTCTTCATCGCTCTTGATTCTGAGGACATCGTTCGAGCTAAGTATAGGGGGGTGTGTACATATTTCATATATACTTTAGCCATAACTCGTACTTTGTGTGAGTGTCTGAATAAATAAAAATGGCTAAAAACCCAAAATCCATAAAAATTTAAAAAATTTCCTTGTAAATAAACATTATTTTATTGCACATACATAGCTATTGTACAAATTATTTTTGTAAAAATGTTTTCGAAAACTTTTTGTGTAAAGTTTGTGTAAATATTTTCATAACAAAATTATGTATATAGTACAAAATTTTTCCAAAATGTTTTGAAAATCAAAAGTTTGCAAAAATCTTGTGTAAATTGGTGTAAATATTTTGCAAAACTTGCATTCATGCATACATCCATGATTTCAAAACATTTTTCAAAAATTTTGCATGTTTGTAAATATTGTGTGAATAGCTGATGAATACCCATTCATCACTCTTTATTCTTATATTTTAGCTACAAAAACCTATGCAAATGCATGTAGATATGTGTAAATAGGGAAAATTAGCAAAAGCATGCATGTTTGTAAAAATACATAATTAGCATGTTTTTGTGCAAAAATAAAAGAATAAAGAAGAAAAAGAAAAAGAGGGAAATATTTAGAATAAATATTGAGCAACCTAACCCAAGGGAGGGCTCAGCATGGGCCTGACCGCATAAAAGCCACAAGTAGAGGGAGATAGGGGCTCATGTGTAAATAAATAAAATAATACTTTCCTCAACCAAAAATATACTTATATATATATTTTATATATATTTAGGAACTATTAAAAACAAGATAAAAATCTAAAAATTAAAAATACCAAAAAGAACCTTTCACCATGTACATAGACCACCTCCCTTACCTTATTTCACCTTGTAAATGAAGCTATTTGTTTTCAAAACTTTTTGTAAATATTCCTTTTTATGTTTTGTAAATAAAATAAATAAAAAGAATTAAAACAAAAATCAAATAAAAATTACAAAATTAAAAATACAAAAATATCTTGTATATATACCATGTATATAATTGTGCATAAATAATTATTTCCCCTATGTATATAAATAATAAAAATAAAATAAAAATAGCCTTTTATTCCTCATTTTATCTTATAAATAAATAAAATATAAAATAGGAATAAAAATGTATAAGAATAAATAATTAAAAATCAAAAATCAAAAATCAATATAGTGTATATATACCTATGTATAGCTACTATGTATATACTTTATTTTAATTTCCAAAAATTAATTAAAAATCACAAAAAAATAGAAAAAATTAAAACAAATATTTTTTGTGTTTTGAGTTTTTGAAAATTCGGCCATTTAAGGCCCCAAAAAAATCAAATAAAAAGTCCACCCTTGGCGGGCTCTGATTGGTCCACGGGGGAGTGTTGACCCCCGGTCAACACCTCCCCCAGGACCACCAGAGCCCGAGTCCGCTCGCCCGACCCGACTTCCTGGTATTTTCCCGGCTCGATCCGCCTCCCTTTCGCTCCAAATCCAGATCCTAATCATCCCCCGCGCATCCGGGAATCTCGCCCGACATTCTTCCTTGGGATCCGCGCTTCAGCTCGCCCTACCCGATCGATCCTTCCCGGACCTGCACCCATATAAAACTCGAGCTCCGCCGCACTTTCACGCCATCTTTGGCTCCCCATTCTCTCTCCAGTGAGCTCCATCGCAACCAGCAAGGTGACAGCTTGCATCCGCCGGTGTCGCAGCGAGGGGGAGGTGCTTGGACCATCGATCCGGCTGCCTTGCGCCGCCGTGCTCCGACATCTGACCGGAGCTCGAGCCTCGGGCGTTGACGACCCTTGAGGCAAGGACCAGGAGCTAGCTAAGCTCCAGCCCAGTCTTCCGCATCATCCAGATATCCATTTCGCTCCGCCATTTAGTGTAATTTCAGATTTCGCCCAAATCCACTCTCCGACGTGCTTCCCTGATTCCGGCCATCTCGCTTAATATCTCGATCATCGGAGCACCCCATCACCTTCGCCACTTCCTCATGCACGTTCTTCGCACTCCCACTCAACCCAGCTCGCCCCGGAGCTGGGAGTCGAGCTCCACCACCTGTCGCTCGCCGGAGCTCCTTCGCCCCGCCGCACCGATCACCCCCACTTCGCTTCTTTGGGTCGAGGCATTTTGCCCTCGACCCGCGAAGCTGTTGGTTTGCTTTGCAGGTCCAAAGGGAGTCGTCTGAGACCCCCTTACATTCCAGCCAGCTCCTTCGCGCCGCCAGCCTCGCCGGAGCCCCTCCAGGGCTCGGTTGGGCCATCGGATAGCACCCACAGCTGCGGCATACCAAGGCGGACCTGCTCCGATCTCCAGAGGCAGCTGAGGAGGTCCCAAGCTCGTGCACGAGGCCGGCGAACCTCGCCAGCCACCTGTTCTTCGAGGAGCCTCCAGCACCGTCCGATAGCTCCTCCGCTCCAGTTTTAATCCCAGATGTCCGTTCATCGTGGAGCAGCTACCGTCGATCACCTGGAGGGGCTGATCAGGACCGTAGAGCAGAGAGAGGGAGCCACCTGAGACCTGACCCGTCCGATCCTCCACGTGGCTCCTTCTGGAGCGTCGATTCGGCCCGAGAGAAGAAGAGGAAGAGCGCCAACGCACCAGAGCCGACCGATCTTCCACGTGGCGCGCATCTGGCCGTCGACGAATAAAGGGGTAAATTACTTAGGGCCCCCTCTTAGTTTGTCGTTTTATTTCTAGTCCTGTAAATATTTTTAGAACTTTATTTACGTAGGGTAAATTGCATTGTGGACCCTGTGCTTAGTTTTAATTGCATGTATGCCCCTGTGTGTATGTGACCACGTGCTTCGTCACGTGTTTAGCTGGGCTTTTTACATCTTCTTCCCTGTAGTTCTGTTGGGTTAATGAATGAATGTTAACTTTTTGGTAATTGCATTTATGCCCCTGTGAGTGTTGTTTATGCGCATGTGCGGATTTTAGTGGGATTTTTGCATCCAAGCCCCTGGACTTTTGGTACGAGTTACCAAAAGGTCCAAAAACTTGGTTTTTATTACCAAAAGGCCCCTGAGTGCCCCAGCCACGCGCCACGCGCGTGACTTGCTGGGAATTTTGCACCAAGGCCCCCAGACTTCCGGGTATTTGCACATTCGTCCCTGTGCACAGTGCCCACTTGTTATTTTTGAATAAAATATCAAATCACCTCCAAATCCAATGAGATTTTGACACATGGCTCCTGCCATGGTGTAGGAATTTCACTGATTTTTGAGGACATTTCTGATTTCGTTTAGTATTTGTAAAAATTCAAAAACAGCCTTTTTAGCTACTGTCTAGATATAAAAATACCAAAAAAATATAAAAACACCCCCAAAAATTATAAAAAAATTAGATTCTGTTGTTTGCTTGTTGTTTGATTTTCTAGCCAATTTTGGCTATTTTTCATCACTTAAAAACCTTAAAAATTGAAAAACCCCTAAAAACTCATAAAAATTATAATAATTAATTTAAAAATCCAAAAACAATAATTAGGGTGCCTAAATTTTCCTTATTCTTTCTAGATTACAGGAAAATTACCTCCAGGGCTTTTTAAGATCCTTAGATATTTTATTTTTGGGTCTTAAGCCTTGCTGGACAGTACCTTACCTTTTTTGCATTGTTTGATTTTTAGAAAATAATTTACCCGTTAGAAAAATCTCAAAAATTCACCAAAAACACTTAAAAACTTAAAAAATTTAAAAACAATTTTTCTTGAATTTTTGCTTACTTTTTGGTGTGTTTAATAAATTGCCTAAGTGTGTTTTTATTTCTTTTCTTTTATTTTCTTAATCTTTTGAAAATCCAAAAAATTATAAAAATTATCAAAAACCACTAAAAAACATTTCCTTTTATTTTTATATTGTTTTTACTACTTCGTAGGCCCTAGGCCAATCCGTGCTCCTTGTGTTCGACCCTGGGAGCTATACCAGGTTAATCACATAGCTATACCGCTCTTCTTTGCGTTGATTGTTTTTATCTGATTTGAGTGGTCGATTTTTCTTGATATACATGGTCTGATTGCTTGGGTCACAACGACCCGATTTTTGTACCTCATACCCTAGTGATCAGGCCTGTCATCAATAGCATCTTTGTATATACTTGTATATAGTTTTTCTCGGATTATAGTTGACATTTAAACTAGCCTGGAATTAAATTGGGAAATGGAGCTTGATTAAGATCTTAATCCACCTAATTATAAGAGGAACCTTATAGGGCTTAGGGTTAAGGCTTTTCAGGTCCATGGTGACTTAATTCTTTGAGTCCACTAGGCTATGATCACATGTCATCTCAATGAGCCTAAGTAGAGCACTTAACAACACACACATGACTCATATAGACAATGGATTTACTTGGACCAGCACTTTGCACCGAGCTCTCTACGGATGAGGTGGTGAGGAGGCAGTCTTCCTTGACTTGGGGTAGCATATGAGGGTAGTACTTCTAGGCGGAACCTCTCTTCTTCTTTTAGTGAAGGAAGTGCGTCTCAACTTGGTCTGGTTGCCATGAGGTCTAACGACAGGAGTTGTGGGTTGCAATAATGCTTCAAAAGAGGGATAGTCTACTGGCTCAAGAGGAAAAACTCCTTGTATATATGCTGCACATGTATATGTTGTATAGATGCACTTGAAAAAAAATGCAAAAAGAAAATAACTCCAAAAAAGTGGTGGGTCTGATAGAAAATGATAATCCCATCGGAGTATGTATATAGTGCAATAAGCAAAGCTTGAGACTCATGGATTCACCTTATGTAGCTTGCAGCAGGGAGACTTAGCTACACTGGTTGAGCTCCCAAGGATACATGGCTACACTGGCCATGGTCCATTCTCTTCTTCCCCCTCTTCTTGAGCTGGTTGAACTTGAACTTAGAAGGGAATGCCCCGCTCCTCGAGGAAAGAGTGGCCAGATTGGGGTCATAGAGTTACCTTGTCGAGGAGGGTTGTCAAGTTGCCACTTCTGAGGTGGAGAGCTTATATATCACATTCACAGTACAAGGAAAGACTCATAGTCTTCAGGGTTTGTGTTTGTAGACTTGTTCTGATCTGGATCGTTGAGGAGTCTTGATAATAGATTGGTGGAACTTAGAGGCTGTTGAGTTTTAAAACTTAAGTCCAAATAAGGTTCTGACACATTAATAATCCAAAGATCTGATCGAGCTCCATATTTCAATTTAATGAAGGCAAGTTTAATAATCAACCTTGATCCATGTACATTCTCCTCTTTTTCTTTTTCTTTTCCTTTTTCACTTCTTTTTCAAATAAGTGTTTGCTAAGGGACTAGCAAAGTTAAGTATAGGGGGTGATGAATACCCATTCATCACTCTTTATTCTTATATTTTAGCTACAAAAACCTTTGCAAATACATGTAGATCTTTGTAAATACAAATAATTACCAAAAAGCATGCATTGTATAAAAATAAATAATTAGCATGTTTTTGTGCATAAATAAAAGAATAAAGAAATAAAAGAAAAAGAGGGAGATATTTAGAATAAATATTGAGCGACCTAATCCCAAGGGAGGGCTCAGCATGGGCCTGACCGCATAAAAGCCCAAGTAGAGAGAGATAATGAAGCTCACCTTTGTACATATACCTGTAAATAGAATAAAAATATTTTCCTCTAAAAACAAAAATAAAAATGGGTTGTATTTATTTGTAAATATTTGTATATATTTGTAAATACAAAATCAAGATAAAATGAGAAAATTAAAAAGAAAATAAAAATGCTTCCACCTTGTATATATTCATCATGTACATAGACCCACTTATATATTTGTTTACCCCTATAAAGAAATAAATTAAAATCCCATAAAACTTGTATATATTCTATGTTTCATGGTGTAAATAAATAAAATAAAAACCATAGAAACAAAAATAAAATAAAAAGAACAAAAATGAAAATCAAAATAAACATTGTATATAGACCTTGTATATAATTGTATATAACTATTTACTTAACCCTTGTAAATAAATAATAAAAATAAAATAAAAACACGAAAATATTCCAAATTTTATCTTGTAAATAAATAAAATAAAATTGGGATAAAAATGTACAAAAATAATTAATTAAAAATAAAAAATAAAAATCAATATTGTATATATACCTATACATAGTACTATATTGTATATACCTTATTTTTATTTCAAAAAAATAAATAAAAATCACAAAAAAATAGTTTAAAATAAAATAAACATTTTTCATGTTTTGAGTTTTTATTAATTCGGCCATTTCCTATTTTATTTTGAATTTCCAAATCATTTTCGACGTGGCCTCTCCTGATTGGTCCATGGGGATGTTGACCCCCCAGTCAACTCCCCCCCTGAACCACAGACCCGCGGATCCTGCGTGGCGACCCGACTTCTCCTAATTATTGCACCTCGATCCGATATCCAAATCCGTTAACCCTAGGCCCTAATCCGACCTTGATCAACCCAGATCCACGCCCGGTCGTTAGCCTAGGGATTCGTGCTTCATGCGCCCGTGCCCGACTCGAACTAGCCGCACCCCTAGCCGTATAAGACCTCAGCTCCGCCGCACCTTTCACTTATCTTTGGCTCGCACATTCTTCACCCCAGGACCTCCATTGCTCTCGCCTGAGTGACAGCAAGCTGAGGGAAGTGTCGCAGCGAGGAGGGAGTGCTTCGACCATCGATCCAGCGACTTAGCGCCGCCGTGCACCGCCACCAGCGTGGTGCTCGAGCCTCGAGCATCGACGACCCTCGAGGCTAGGACCCAGAGCTCCGTCAGCTCGTCCCCAGTCGACCTCGACCATCAGGTAGCCCTAGTTTCTTCTCCCCTTCGCTAATTTCCATTTACCCCCAAATCGCACTTTCGCCGTCGACCGTCGATTCCGACCGCCTCCGACCCCCTTTCGATTATCGGACGACACCATCACCTTCGCCTCACTCCCCCGCACCTTCTCCGCCCATCCGTTCAACCCAGTTCGCACAGGAACTGGGACCCTAGCTTCTCCGTTGTCGCTTCGCTGGAGCTCGTCCATTCCGACGCCCCGTTCACCCACTCCGCACCTAGCAGGGTCGAGGCATTTTGCCCTCGACCCAGCTTGCTCTTCGTGCCATTTTGCAAGTCAGAGGAGGACCATCTGAGGTCCTCCATTCTCAGCACAGGAGCTTCAGCTCCGCCGGTGTCGCCTGGCTCTCTGGAGCTCCGTGCGCCATCGGAGGGGCTCCTCAGACGCGGGAGGCTCAGGCGCTTCTTCTCCGATCATCAGCAGCCTCAGAGGAGGATCACCGTGCGCGTACTGGGCCAGCGAAGTTCGTCGGCCATCTGTTCTTCGTGGATCCTCCCTGACCGTCCATCCACCCCTTCGCTCCAGACTTGATAGGAGTCGTTCGATCGAGTCAAGGGTTTCGTCACCAGCAGCTGATGTTCGATTGATACGTGGTGAGCCCCCAAGCGTCCATCAGCCATCAAATCTGCGATCGGGGTTCATCTAGAGCGTCCATCAGCTGGAGAGGCGCCACCATCCACCACCGTCTGATCCAGCACGCGGCGCCATCCCAGCCATCTGCTTAATAAAAGGGTAAGTTACCATGTAGGCCCTTCTCTTTCTGCATTTAATATTTAGTCCTGTAAATACGTTTTGTAGTTGTTTTTATTTTGGTTATTTTGCATAGAGGACCCTGTTGTTTGTCTTATTCGCATTTTTACCCCTGTACATGATGGACACGTGCGTCGACACGTGAGTTTTGGTGAAATTGCATGTTTTACCCTATGTTCCTGGTGTGTTATTGTTTGCATCTTTTAAAATAGGAATGACATTTTGGTCCTTCCAGGCCTGAGTCACGTGTATCATGCGTAGGTCTCGGAGACTTTTACTTTTTGGGCCTACACTTTCCAGCCATGTTATCGATAGGCCCCTGGAACATATTTTTCTTTCAGATAGGTCCTTGTGCACTGTGCCTTGTTGTTTGATTTTAATAAAATAGCAAAATTACTCCAAATTTGATGAAAATTGAACACGTAGCTCCTATCACTGTGTAAATTTTCTCTAATTTTTGGAGACATTTTTGACTCTTTTTAGTATTTAAAAATTCAAAAAACCCATTTTTATTACTGTCCAGGCATAAAATACACAAAAAATTAAAACACCTTTAGAAATTACAAAAAAAATTAGATTCTGTCTATTTTGTTGTGTTTGATTTTTTTTGACCAATTTTGGTCATTTTTGGATTTATAAAACTTATAAAAATTGAAAAAGCCCTAAAACCCCATAAAAATTCTAATAAATCGTTAAAAACTCCAAAAATAATAAACTCGATCTCTGAATTTTCCTTTTTACTTCTATTTTTCAAAACAATTACCTCCAGGCTTTGATAGGGTTATTATCTGTTTTATTTTGGCCCTCCAAGCTTGACTGGACAGTCCTCTTTTGTTTTCGCATTGTTTCATTTTTAGAAAAATATATAAAAATCAGAAAAATACCAAAAATTAACCAAAAATAGTTAAAAAAATATAAAAAACATAAAAATATTTTTGTTTGAATTTTTTATGAATTTCGGGTGATTAAATAATTGTGTGAAGTTGCTTGTTTTCTTGACTTTACTATTTTCTTTATTATTTAAAAATCCAAAAAATATATATAAAAAAATAGTAAAAACCCCCAAAAATCATTTTCTTTTATTGTTTTTATTTTTGACTACTTTGTAGGCCGCGAGGCCATCACGTGCTCTCCGAGTTCGACCCTGTGTGCTATACCAGGTTAATATCTTAGCAAGGATCGCTTCCTTGATTTTATTGTTTAATCTCTCATTTGGTGGTTCTACATTTTCTTAATTGATCATATCTCGCTATTCGGGTCACAACGACTCTGATATTTCTTACCTTATCCCAATAGTGGTACAGACGGTCATCAACCCTTCAGGAACATTACAGTCTATATGGTGACTTCTCTGATGAGGAACCCATGGTCAGCATCGCACCACATCTCGAACCTTCAAAGGAGATATCCAAGACTAAATTGACCCCACATAAAAACACGGTTGCTCCCTCCTCTAGTTAGTTATCTAGTAAGAGGAAGTCGAGAATTGATTCCTCGAGGTGTTCCCCCAAACCCCTTAAGGCGTGTCTCTCTCCTCTCCCTCTCAATGATTCAGGTTTTAGAAAACCGACTAAAAAAGCCTCCTTCCACATACCATGGAATAAATTTTCCAAGGAGTCCTCATCAGATTCGGATGAGGTGTTATATGAGTGAGTTCAATTTGGCTATTCTCAAGCCTTATCTAAGCAAGCAGCCGTGTGTCGACCCGCGTTGGACGATTCCTTCACCTCACGACTATTCATCTGAGGATGATTCTGACAGCGACACACTTGTATATTCCTCACCTCCTCGTTCACGCAAGAAGGTTCGTCACAAACCTTCTTGATCCTTGTATATTCTCAATCCTCCTTGTATATATTTTCTTTCTCTCCCTCTCCAGTGAATCGAATCACTCGTCCCGACTCCATATCATTTCATTTTATGTCTATACTTAGGATGATCAGATCCTAAGTATAGGGGGGAGAGTGACTCGAGTCTCTTCATCATTCTATGTACATTCTCCATATTTCATTGGTTATTACACTCACTCCTGTCCTATACTCAGGCTGACCAAAGCCTAAGTATAGGGGGGATCGATGCACGCCATGTATATACTCGTCCACTTCCCCTCTTGACCTCGTCTGCCCTGTTTTTGTTCTTCTTCTACACTTAGGCTGGTAGAGCCTAAGTATAAGGGGGAGGGACGACTTCTATACATTTTTGTTATTATAGCTCTCCTACACTTAGCACGAGCTATGTCTTTTTCCTCGTTTTTCGTGCCCTGAGGACATAGCACACGCTAAGTATAGGGGGCATGTATATATTACATATATACTTTACCCATAGCTCGTACATTCATGCATTTTTGTATATATTATGCAATAATTACGGGTGGGTAAAAATTGAAAAAAATTGTATACTTATATAGTATATTGTATAATACTTATAAAACTTTTGTAAAAAATCGTAAAATACATGTATACTTGTATAATATGTATATTGTATAACAAATGTATAATTTGTATAACATTTATAAAACTCTTGAAAATTGTTGTAAAATAGAAGGTATACCAAATTTTTGAAAAAAAACACACACAAAAATAAAAACAAAAACAAAAAAATAGGCTTCTTATTTACTCTTGCATATCATCCTTGTATTCAAAAAACGATCATTGCATTCATCTACATAGCATGTCATCTGCACCTCATCTGCATATCTGGCATATGCAATGTGAAAAGTTGGTGGGTTCTGAACCAAGTTATGATAGACGTCAAGGATGGATTTGATTTGACCTTAATCTACCTAATTTCAGAGGAACCTTATAGGAACTGGAGTTAAGATTTTTTTCAGGTCAAGTGACTTAATTCTTTGAGTCTGCAAGTCTATGTTCACATGTCATCTTGATTGGTCTAAGTAGAATATTTCGCACACACGCATGATTCTTTTAGATAGTGACCTAACTTGGACAAGCATCATGCACATAGCTCTTCATTGATGAGATGGTGAGGAGGAAAAATCTTGTCTTGGAGTAGCACACGGGTGGAAACATATGTCCTCCTCTAGGGAGGTTAGTGCATCTCAACCTAGTCTGGTGATATTGACATCTAAGGATGGGATGTTGTGGGTTGCAATAATGCTTCAAAAGAGGGATAGTCTAATGGCTCAAGAGGAAAAACTCCTGATGTACATGATGCACCTTGTATATAGTTCAAAAAAAGAGAAAAAGGAAAAGAAAAGAAAGAACTCCAAAAAAAATGGACAGGCCAAATTGAAAATAAAATGCATGTCAGAGTCTGTATATTTGCTAGGCATATGCTTTAAAGCCTCATACCATAGAAGCCTGCAGCTAGATGACTTGGATACACTGGTCAAGCATCCTAGGATAGGTAGCTACACTGGCTACCGTCCATTCTTCTCTTCACCCCTCTTCTTGAGCCGGTTGCACTTAAACTTATAAGGGAACACCCCCCTCTTGGAGGAAAGAGTTACTGGACCGGAGAATTAGAGTTACCTTGTTAGAGGAGGTTGATTCTTTGCCATTTCTGATGTGGAGAGCTATATCTCACTTACACAGTACAAGTAAGATTCATAGTCATCAGAAATTTATGTATGAGGATTTGTTTTGATCTGACTGTTGAGGTGGTTTGAATAGAAGACTTGTGGAACTTAAAGTCTATTAGGTCTTAAATTCAGATCCCAATAAGGTTCAACCACACAATTAATCCAAAGGTCGAGTCAATCTCTATTTTCACCTTTTGTTCATGACCTTGGTATGTATCCCAAAATCATTTCACTTTTGCATTTCATTTTAGTTGCTCGGAGACGAGCAAGGTTTAAGTATAGGGGTTTGATGAATCTGTGATTCGTCACTCTAAAAGTTGAAAATAGACCTTTGTTCCCGAGTAATTAGCTGCATTTATCACTTATATGGCATAACTAGCATTCATGCATGTGTATGTAGTATCTACATTTTAGCACTCATATTTGCATTAAATAAGGAGCCAAATTCACGTGTAAAAATCACCTGTAAATACCATATTTGTATATATTTTAACTGACGATAAATCCAATAAAATCAACTCTATAGTGTATATATTACTAGCACTAATTAAGGAAAATATCAAAAAATACTAACTTATAAAATTGTCCAATAAAACCCAAATCCAAGTTTGAAACTAGGAGCCTTAAAATGCGCATATCTTTCTCATACAGTGTCTGATTTAGGTCTACTCACTTTTCAAGTAATATATATTCAAATACCTTCATTTCATTAAAATCGGAGATCGTATGTGAAACTTGGGTTTTGGGCCCCTATTGTATATTGTACATATTGACCTTTTTGCCCTTTTATTTTATCCTTTTATTTTCTTAATTGTTAAAAATAAAAAATAAATTAAATTGTAAATATTCCTTTCATATTTTATCTATTTTTATTTTGAATTTTTTTCTTTTTTAAAAATGACAAAAAAATTGCAAAAGATAAAAATGTGGTATTTTATACCTATAAGATACCATCCAACAATACTCTTTGTACATATGACTTCTTTTGATTTTTGACCCTTCACGAAAGTTGTAGATCTCATCGAGATGGGCAACTTTTGTGTTGATCACTTTTTGATTTGGACCCTTTTGTTATTTTTTTTATTTTCTTTACATTTACTTTTTTTTATTTTTCCAGGTGTGACACGTGGTAACTCCTGGAGCCGCCACGTATCACCCTATTTTATTATTATTTATTAATTTCGCATTTATTTTAATATTTTATTTTATTTATTTTAATATTTTATTTATTTTATTTAAATTAATCATTTATTTATTTATTTTCTTTTATTTACTTTCTCTTCTTTATTTTTAGGAATTTTTATCCAGCGAACCCTATAAACATTTTAAAATGCCTCTACGACCTTTTTCACAATGTAATTACCCTATCGACCCTGTAAATTACCCCAAGAACCCTCACGGGCTTAAAACATATTACCCGTAGGGTTCATGGGGTAAGAGTTGGCAAGTTTACGGGGTCGAGGGGGAATTAGGTTATTTCGAAGGTCGTAGAGGTGACTGGTAAAGTTTATAGGGTCTACCAGGTAAAAATCCCTTATTTTTAGTAGCCTACTTATTTTATTTATTTTTTATTTTATTTTATCCTCTTTTAATTCTTCTCCCTTTACTTGCCCTCCACTCCAAGTCACCGCTCCACTTCCTTCACCACTCTTCCACATTCTCCACCACTTTTCTAACTTCCCCTCTCCTTCTTTTTATTCACATCATCTTCTTCATTTTCCGCATCCGCCAATTGAGAGACAGGAGCCATCATCCTCCTCGTATTGTAGGTGATAGTTGCGACATGTTTAGGTAGAGCGATGGCGGTCATTCCCTTCGGCGAGATCCGTGAATTTTTTATTCACGTTGCAACAGAACTCTACATCGGTTGTCAGAGCTTCGGAGCATCCGCTATCTCCTTGAAGGCGATGACCATAGTTGCAGCATAGCTCCTCCAAATTGTGGCGGATCACAGTAAGTAATCCCTCTCCTTTCCTTGTCCTTTTTTTATCTCACAATTTTCTTCCTTGTTGTTCATCATCAAACACACCACCACAATCACCACAACATCCGCACCCCATAATCATATTCTTTTTACATCATTATCACCCTCATACATCATCACACCACATATTCATTCATTCGTATTTTTTCCTATCTATAAAACAATTGCAAAAAATTACAAAAAAAAGGAAACAGGAACGGGAGGAGGCGGCAGGAGTCACCGTCGCCGCCCCCCTTACTACCCTCCAGGTCGTCCTGCCAGGCCGCCTCCACCGCCAAAACACAGCTGCACCTCGCGCCCCTCCGGCCCTTGCGTGACCACCACCTCCACGCGACGCCCCGGCATCACCCTCCTCCTGCCAACAGCCGACGACGACCCCATCTGTCGTTGTCCCTCCTCTCGTGCCAACCCGCTCCCCCGTGCGCGCGAACCGCCTCATCATGCGCCCTTAACCGCGCGCTGCCACATGTGGGCCTCCGTCCTCAGACGCTGCTCGTGCCGCCCAAAGCATCATCGCCTCGTCAGCGCCGCATCGACCCGTACGTGAGCAGGCGCTGCTCCCTCGCGGATGTGGCTCTGCGCGCGAGAGCTCGCCACCTGTTGTTTCTCGTCGCGCACCAACCTCCCGTTTCACACGTCGTGCCGTCCCCCGTTGCAGCTCCCCTCAGTGTACACAGGCCAGCCCTACGCCTCCCGCGCCCACGACACCCCTCCTGCGTGTCCTACTACATCGTGCCCTAACTTGGGCTAAAGTTTGGAACAACAGAGGTCTTTCATCTTTAATTTTTTATTATTTTTTATTTACGTGAAAATTGCATAGTCACCTGTCATATTTCTTTAATTGCAAAAGAGCCCCTGTTCACATTTCAGTTCATTCAGCTTTCGTTTTGTATTGCAAAGATACCCCTGATTTTAAACATTAATTTGGACGTAGTTTTACATCAATTTTTAATCAAAAAATAGCAGTTGTAGAGCATTTAAATCTTTATCTTTTGGCTATTTATTTACATTTTTGTGAGTTGGATAATTTATTAAAAATCAGAGTTTGAAATTCAGTGATATTTTACCCATTTATGCTCTGAAATTTGCTCATACTCAAATATTTCTCCAAAAATTATGCAAAATTTGTGGATAATGATTTTAAGTGCTATTTAATTGCTGTCCAAATTTCATCCAAATTGGAATTCTCTTTTGCATGAAATAAATTATTGAGTGATTTCTGTAATTGAATTTTAATATATAATCCACGAATAATATTTTTGCGAAATTTAAAGTCTCCTGGGTTTCCCATTACAATATCTATTTGAGATAAATCGTTCTCAAAAAAGTTTGATTTCGTGGATTAATTAGGAATTAAATACTTATAGTCCCTCTATTTTCATTAAAAAATCATAACAAATCATAAATTGCCAGAAAATTCCATAAAATTAATGTAACTTCACTTCATTATGTTTAATTTCCACTAAAATCTTCATAATTTTTGCATTTCATTTGCACGAAAAATTACATAAAAATTCAAAAAAAGTTTTCATTTTTTATTTGTGCATCGTAAATCCAAAAATTCCAAAAAATATATTTTGCATTAATAGTTGGATTAGGTTTGTAGGAAAATTAGAATTTGGCTAATTTGGATTAATTTAACAATAAAAATCAATTTGGCTATGTCGCCTGTTTTCTTAATATTGTAATTCATCCGCATTTGTGCATTGACATTTTTTATTGTATAAAGAAATTACAAAAAAATCTAGTTAGAAAATCGTGATCTAATTCATCTAATCTGATCTGAATTGTTCCTTTGCCTCCTTGAGTCGACCCTGGGGCTTGCCCAGGTTAAAAAACATAGAATCGCACATTATTTCATTCATCGATTCGTGCAGTTATCTTTGATTGATCCTGATTGCCCGACTACAACAAACGACGCACATTTTTAATCAAATTAAAAAGGGCATTTTCGGAAACGTCACCTAGTCCGAGCTTTATATTTTTAATATGAGGGCTTGAGCCTGACCCATTTGCACATCGGGTTCGGGCCGATCCCGGGCTTTTGCGAGTCGGATCATGGTCGGATACCTGGCTCAATGCTCCACCCTAGGGGGAATTAATTTGAAATGGTTGATTAACAAGGATTTGAATGGGGAAAGACGATCGAATTGCATGAGTATTAGTGGATGGCATTAATATGTTAGTGGGAAGTTAATTATATGAGTATCAATGGAGACATGGTGATTAATGGATGTGTGAGGATAGGATTAACAAGACACGGGGATTGACCAATTGGGGAGGAGCTTCAAATGGCAAATAGGGGGGCATTGCTCTTGATTTTGTATAGCTTATAATGGGATCTTAATTAAGGTATAATGGGAATTTGAAAAGGGAGGGGTTATGTGCGTGGCCTCATATTTTTCCATGGAAACTCGAAAGGAACGGTTAGATCCTTTGCGGTGTTAAATCAGATAATATGGAGTCAGACAGTGACAGTATGAAGATACCCATTGCTGTATAAAATAAGTCAGCAAAGCGAGACAATCGTATGTACGTGGGTAGATTTTTGGAAGCAGGGTCGGCTAGGGTTTGGAAGTTTGTCCGCACCGCGTTATATCTGAGGTGTAATGGGGTCGTGTGCACGCTGCACGTACACATGCGTGCTCTCCGCGTATTTATGGTAAGCAGCCGCTGGAGGGAGAGTAATGGCGATCTGCATCGCGGGAGGGAGGGAGGACCTGTCCAAGCAAGACAAAACACGGCCCCGTGACGTGCGAAGACAAGGGAGAGAGTAAAAATATTATTAACTCGAGGAGTGAAACAACAAGAGCAACGGATGAATGAGGGCTCACCTACTCCTCGTTGCCTGTTTGCAACCCGTGTCCATGCAGCAGGTGAAGTCAGAGCCCTTCCCACCACCACTGCAGGTTTTAGGGTTGGGGTTTTGCCAGTGAATCTTAGCAGCACTGGACCAACACTGCGGGGAACGGGACGTGGAATCAGGAGATCTCATTCTTTATTACCCACAATATATAATATTAAATCCATATGTCATAGAGTAGAATCGAGGTGTATGGAAGACGATGATTTTGTGCTGTGTTGTTAGGCTTCGGATGTTTTGACAAATGACAAGTATGTTTTGAGGGACAATTGACAAACACAGCAAAATGGGTTTGCAATACTCATTACTTTGATGAGGCAGTCGTTACTATTACCCGTTTTAAATATATAACAGATATTGAATATAAAGAATTGTGAACATAACAATGATATCATTATTCGTTGCGAATTTACATTAGTAAGAAACAAATAATACTCATTTCTATATATTTAATTATGAAAGATATGGCAATGGATATTAATTTTTTTGTTGTCTTAGGTCAATTTTCTTGTAGTATATTGCACTCATTTTTTTCTAAATATTAACTGTATCTATACATTCTTGGGCAATTAAAAGTAATGACCCTCGGATTAAATTTGACATTAGTGAGTGATGAATCCACGTTTCATCATCTTTATTCTATCATTTTGGCCTTAAAAAACCCTAGTAAATGCGTGTAAATAGGCCTAATTCATGCATTTTAGCATTCATGCATAGGTGTGTAAATACTGTATAAATTGCGGTTTTTAAAGCCAAAATAATAGAATAAAGAAAAGAAAAGAAAAAGAATAAAATATTGTAAATATTTTATGACCCGAAACCCCGAGACCTAGGCATCTTGATGAATAGGTCGACAAGGAATAAAGTAGGGGGAGATAAGGGCCAAAATACAGTGTAAATACCTATACATTATATTCATTCTTTATTCATTTTGGGACCTATTTTTGGTTCCACTTTTTGTACATCAAATAAAGAAACTTTGTACATGAAAGTTGTAGATAATAAAATAAAGAAAAATACAAAATTGATTTCACAGAAAAATAATGCACAGATAAAAAGTTATGGTCTGAATAAAAATCCAGAATGCCAACTTCCCAGACCCGTATCTCGCAAATAAAAACTCCAAATGCAGCATACTCACCTTCAATTGTATATAGAAGAAAATAATCTAATTAATGGTGGTGGTTTCGCATTTGGCGGAGCTACGGTTTGAAAGTTGACTTTTGGACCCCTATTGTACCTTGTATATATTAAAATATTCAATTTATTATTTATTTATTATTTTTATAATTTTATATTTTTGTAATGTTGTAAATAATACTTGTAATAATTATGTATATTAAAATCAGAACAAAACCATGATTAAAACTCAAATAAAAATACTTGTAGATATCATATACATAGGTATTTCACCTATACATATACATATACTTTTTATACTTATAATAAAATAAAATAAAAATATATTTGTGTATATAAAAGTATTTTGTAATTTTAGAAAATAAAAACCAAAATAAAATAAATTAAAAATACCTAAATAAAAATAAAATACTCAAATACATAGATATAGATACCTATAAGGGTCTAAATGCAAACTTGTAAAAATATGGCTCATAAAAATAAATAAAAATCATAATAAAATAATTTATAAAATAATAAACATTTTTTATTTTATAATCAAAAATTAATAAAATCGTTTACTATTTTTAAATGATTTTAGAATTATTTTTTCCAGGCTTTTTCCTGGTTGGTCCACGTGGACCAACCAGGAGGGCTGGAGAGTTGACCTGGGTCAACTCTCTGACCCATTGCCTGCTGTGTGTCAGTTTGTTTTTGGACGTTTTTCTCGCTTTTTTCGAGGGCTCTCCGCTCCTCGTTTCAGGTCGATGTCTTCTTGACTTGTCTTCATCGTGCATCGAGGATGCTCGCCCATATCTCATCTTGGGCGTTGGACCTCTGACGCGCATCTGGCACCTCGATCAAGGAGCCTCGACGACCATGTTTTCAAAAACCTCCCAACACCCCCATTTCGACTTGAACCCATTTTGACCCCTTTTCTCCCGCTCTTGGTGAAGCTCCGGACTGGACGAGGTGACAGCTCGTCCTCCAGCTCATCGGAGGCAAGATTAGAGGTTGAATCGGTGCTTCCACCATCTCCGGCGGCGAGCCGCCGTTGAGGTCCAACTTCGGGTACACCACCCTCGAGGTCGTTTTTCTTCTTTTTTTTTTTATATGCTTTAGTTCCTGGTAGTCTTAGCTTCATTTCCATACCCTCCATTCTGATTCAGATCATCCCATTCACCGCATCACCACCTCGTCGGAGCAAGCTCCGACGAGCTCAATCTCTACCACCCACATCTTTTTTTGAGCACGCTGGAGGGTCGCGGCAGTTTGCCCGCGACCCTCTTAACCTTTCTTTTGTAGGAACTGGAGACAAAGCGCGCAGCTGGGCAGTTTTTGGGACCGAGGACAGCACCTGGGGCACAGCAGCTTCCACCTCGTCGTGGGAGAGCTCCGGCGCCGCTCGCGTCATTCTGTCGTTCCCAGCCATCAGAGGAGTGTTCCAGCGAGCTCGTGGGCCTCATAGCAAGTGCAGATCACGGCGGAGGAAGGAGACCGTGCCGATTCATCGTCGCCGGCCTTCTGTTCTTCGTTTGTTCTTGCAGATCGACTCGTAGCCGTTGGATCCTTGCCAGTTCCTCCAGGCGTACAGCCGTCGTTAGATCTGCTCGTATTGCATCCGTCAGATCGTCCAACCAGATCTAATCGCGGCAGTTGAATCGAAGGGGCATCGGCGCACATCTGTTCGACACGTGGTTAAGTGGGATCTCGCCCACCGTTAGATCGCGCCCAAAGGTTGGGCATTTTGCAATCCTTACCCAGCGCCTTTTTTGTATTTTATATTAGAGCTAAAGACATTTATCTGCAGCAGTACTTTTTGTAAAATTTGCAACAGTGCCCCCTCGGTTTTTGGCATATTGCGAAGTCGCCCCTCCCAGGCGCGCGTGCTTCTGCACGTGGGGCTGGGATTTTTGCGGGAATATCCTTCGCATTTTGTGTATTTTCTAATAGTTCAGAAACTATTTGCTTTAGTATATTATTTTGTGAGAATTTTGCACATCAGCCCCTGTACTTTTTGAATATTGCGAAAAAACCCCTATATGGCTTTGCATTGTTGAGCCCTTCTTGTATTTTATGCACGCATCTAGAAAACCCTAAAAAAAATCCATAAAAATTAACTTAAGTCCCTGTTGCATAGTACTTCCACGCCATATTTTTATTTTTCATGATTATTGCATTTTTATTATTTATAAAAATTCAAAAATAGCCATTTTCAGCACTGTTTGCATTAGAAAATCACTAAAAAAATATAAAAACACCTCAGAAAAACCCCAAAAAAATATATTTTGTGTCTTTTAGTTAGTTTTAACTCCCAGCCAAAAATCATTAAAAAATATAAAACCAAACTCTAAAAAATTGCAAAACTCTAAAAACCTTCATAAAAATTTATAAAATCCATAAAAAATCCAAAAATAGTGTTTTCTTTTCCTAAATTTTCTTGGGTTCATTATCTTTCACTGAAAATTAAGTTGGAGAATTTTTGCTACTGTTTATTATTTTATTTCTCCATTTTAAGTTTCAGCCTTGCTTTTTACTACTGTTTTCTTTATTTTGATAATTAAAAATACCAAAAACATTCTAAAAATTACCCAAAAATCACAAAAACAGTAAAAAAGTATAAAAAGACTAAAAAGACTTTGTTTCCTAATTTTTGCACATTTTTCTCTATTTTTATAAATACCTCCTTGTCCCTTTTATTACATTGTCTTTAATTTCCAATATTGAAAAAGAAAATAGAAAAATATAAAATATAAAAAGAAAATATAAAAATCAGTAAATTAAAAATCAAAATACAAAATTATAAAATTAAAAATTAAATAAAAAATATATAAAATTAAAAACCCACAAAAAAAATAGCTTCATAGGCATTTGATCACTTGCACACACATTTTTGAGCACTTGTTCCCCGTTCTACCTGTCTGCTCCCTGTGTTCGACCTCTACACATACTTGCACTATACACATCTTGTTGTAGAGTTATAATAAATTTTAACTCCGCACATTTACTTTCATTGCTTGATTTATCTGTTGTGGGTTAATTGTTGTTTGAATCGGGATTTCGTTGGAGGTCAAATCAGCGACTGTTGATTCGCCTTGTGAGTCAACACGACCTCTGCGATTTTCGTGTTCAACAAATGGCGCCATTGCCGGGGAGCAACAGCGCGTAGTTCGGGTCTTGTTTGTGTTTGTGATTTAGTGTCTATTTCGCGGCTTGTATTTTTCGCCATTTTATTTTCTTTATTTTTGATATATCTGTTGAGCTCTCTAACCCCCTCTCTTGTTGACTTTGTGCGAGGAACCGCGGATCGAGGGAGGCGCTCCACCTTAGGCGCCTACGCACCCACGTGAAGCCGGCATCTGCCAGCCGAGCACCGAGGATACGAAGAGGAATTTTGAAGACCGCGCTCTATTTTAGTTGCACTTTTATTTCATTGCATTTACTTGTGTAATTTTTGTGAGAGAGAGACCCCTATTATTTGTAATAATACAGGTACCCCCGAACTTGGACATTCGAGCCTAATTTCCAAGTGATTGTTCACTTGGGGGCTCTCGCGGTTTTTACGGCTTTTCATCGCATTTTCTTTATTTTGTTTTGTTTTTCGATTTTATTTATTTTGTGTGATTGAGCCCTTAGCTTTTAGGATTGCTTGCGATAGATTAGGTCCAAACACATTAATCACCCTTGCATGTGCCTATAGTTTCGTTTTGGACTTAGTAAAAAAATTTAAACAGTTGATCATCACCCTCAATCCATCGCGCCGCGAGCTCTCCCTGTAAAGCGCCTTCTCCTAAGCTCAAGTGTGTTGAGTACAGAGGAGGGGTGAGCCTAGACCGGACTCCAGGGTTGAGGATTGGTGGTCGACTTGCGGTGCTTCCCGCTAATAGCAATTTCTGAAACTTAGGGCGATTTCATCGGTTTTGCATTTGCATATAGATAGGTTTCAATTCTGCTGAGCATCCTTGCATGTAGAGTGCTGGAGGCAAGGTGAGCATTTACGCTTTAGCATCCATCATCGTTTTGATCGCTTGCATTGCTTTTCCGCCTCTCTACCTCTGATTTTGATCATCTAGGAGCTTAAAGGAATTGACTCCCCGATAGGATCGTGCATTCTCATTAAAAATCCAAAAAAAAAGTGATAATCAATAAAATTGGGACTGCTAATATTACTTGACCCTAAAACCGATCAAAAAGAAAAATCTTGTATTGGGGCGAGTAATCCCCTCATTGTCTTCGTTTTATTTGCTCACGCACACCTTAAGGATTAGTGCCCAAATCCCATTTTAGTCCCCTAAGTGTTTGCGCAATTTTGGACTTCTCACCTAACTCTAAAACAGACAAGATAAAAAGACCGCATTTGTGGTCTTCACCGAGTGAGTAGGTGAATTGAGGGTTTGTATTATTTGCATTTTTGTTTGTGATTGTTTTGTGTGTCCTAGATCATACCTGCGCATTTGCGCCTTCTTCTTCACTCTTTTGATTCGACCATCGTGCTCTCCCGATCATTTCCTTTTGTTTTCGAGATGGTCGACTGGAGCGTATTCTATCCGGACTTTGCGGATCACTCGTTCACTCCAGCCGGTCCACCTCCTTTTTTCCAGGAGGACTTTGCTCCTGATTTTTGTACATATCCGACCAACCCACTATTTCAGGATCCGGACTTTGACCTTCACCAATCATTTCCACCACCTTCGCCTACACATTTCGACAACCCGCTCTTCCTTGAGTATCCTGATCCGGAATGTGATTTTTGTCCGCACCCACCGCCCACATTCGACTCACCCGATCCTGAGATTTTGGAGTCACCTTTCATGATATCCACACTTGAGACCTTGAACCAGATGATGGAGCATATGAATTCGAGGATCACTGATCTTACTAGTTTAAATAAGAACCAGAATGCCGCTCCAGTCTTTGAGGATATGGAATCATTTGAGGATTATCATGAGAGCTTGCAATCGCCCAAAATACAAAAAAATGAGAAAATTTTAACAACACAAAAAGATTTCGGGAGACACATGATCGAGTCAGACTGTGAGGAGAGCGTCCACTTGCCAGACCATTTGACTACACAATCTCTCACATCCTGTCCCACCTTTGACCCCGAGGATGCCGCTGTACAGACTGCTCTTGGCATGCCTCGTGTATATGCTGATTCCGACTTCCTCCCTTGTATGGAGGAGGTCCAAAAATTCAAAAAAATGTTGACTGAACCCGAAGTGGTGGCCACCATACATGAGATTATCCGTGCCCCACTTCAGCAGGCCATGACTGATTTATCTGCTCCTCTTCCCAAGAAGAGAAAGCGGAGGAGCAGATCTGAGCGTCATATCTTGACCATGGCCACTGCCCACGCCATCACACACCGTCCCATTCCTAAGAAGAGGAACACTGCCACACCTTTCATCACTAGCACCATCTCTGACTATACATGTGATCACACTCTCCTCGACGGCGGTGCTTCGATCAGTATCATACCCTTCTCGCTGGTACAGTCTCTTCACTTAGGGCCTCTCAAAAAGACCAGGATGATCGTACAGTTTGCTGATGGATCTATTAAGAGGCCGAAGGGTATCCTCGAAAACGCCGTCATCTCGATTCAGGGCACGAGCTACCATGTTGACTTTGTTGTTTTGCCCATGGAGACCTCCACAGGGGAGCACTCTCCAATCATCCTGGGACGACCATTCCTCGCCTCTGCGAGAGTCGTTATTGACTATGGATCAGGAGAGATTCGTTTCCGTCCTGCTGACGAGAGCGAAGCATTGATCACCACACCCACTGCTGACCAGAGACCTGCACTTGAGGTGACCACACCTATCTTGACTGACCTCGAGGACCATGACCTTGATGATACTATCAGAGAATTTTGTTGTCTATTGGATTCCACTGAGACCCGAGAATTCCTCCCGGTTGAGGAAGACTTGGAAAGCATGGACCTCAGAGTTCCTTCTTCTGGGACTTGGCGTTGTGTTGATGACATCCGCGGGATCTACACGATTGACACCATTGAGCGGAGGGCGGATTTAGAGACTATACAGGACGGACATGCTCTGACTACTTTCACCGATGGATCCGTCCCTGTCCACATAGATGTTGATGAGACAAAAGCCGAATTTGATTTAGTTGCTTTTCTTCAGAAATTCGGACCTTTTGATGAGAAAGATGATCCGGTTGAGATTATTGAGGACGAACAGAGTTCGACTACTTCCACTGATGAGTTCGCTCCTTTTGGTTTTGACCTGGACGAGGACTCGCAGGACGACTCCGATTACACTTCTTCCGAGGATGATGAGTTTGTCCCATTTCACTTTGATATCGGCGAGACTTCTAAGGCCAGACCTGACCACACTTCTTTCACTGATCCGTCTGTGCCTTCACACCCTAGGGCCCCTGAGGACCTTCACTCTGTCGACCCTGATCGGCTTCCGTCCACTGTAGACCCCGATGTCGACCTGCATCACACCAGATCTATTCCTCAACGGTCCAGGAAGAAGGTTCGCTTTCAACCTTCTTGACCATCTGTATATCCATCTCTGTTGTATATTCACTTTTGTGTACCTCTGTTCTCTCTACCGTATTGCTCGTCCACCCATTCTCGTGTTTGCCTTACTTAGGACGTACTTTGTCCTAAGTATAGGGGGGTGGATGAGCCGAGTGTTCTTTCATCGTTCCGTATCATCACTCCTGTCGTTGCCTATACTTAGGGCTTCTTTTACCCTAAGTATAGGGGGAGTGGTGTGTACATCCTCTGATCTCGTTTCCATTCTCATCTCTTTCCTTCTTTTCTTCTTTTCTTCTTTTTCTTGTCTATTCTCTTTATCTATCAAAAAGGTGCCGCCCTTGTAGACAGTTTTCCATACTTAGGACGTACTTTGTCCTAAGTATAGGGGGTGTGCACCCCGAGTTTCTCTATTTTTTCGATCCTCTCCATTGTCTCCTCTTCTTGTCTATACTTAGGGATATCTTACCCTAAGTATAGGGGGAGACAATCTGAGTATGATCTGTTCATTCCCACCCTTGACCCTCCCTGCTTTGTGTACAGTCTGCTATACTTAGGATTATTTGATCCTAAGTATAGGGGGGACGGTCAACTTCTCATTTGTTCATTCATTCCTTCATTATTTATTTATTCTTTAGACTTGTCTATACTTAGTACGAGCTATGGCTTCTCTTTTCTCTCTGATCTATGAGGACATAGCTCAAGCTAAGTATAGGGGGGTCGTATATACTGCGTATATACTTTAGCCATAACTCGTACTTTCGTAATAAATATGGCTACTAATTCTTTAAAATTCATTAAAAATCCTTAATAAAAAGATGTGGTTATTCCTCAAATTCTTTTTGTATTTACTGATTAATAAATCAGGTGAAAATGTTTTTTGCAAAATGTTTGAAAAATAGTCTGAAAATCTTTGAGAACATCTATTGAAAACTATTTTGAAAATATTTTGTTTCACGTTTTCAACCTTTGTAAAAAATGTGTGTTTTGCAAAATTTCTTTTCTTTGTGTGAAATAAAAATGTTTGAAAAATGATTTGCAAATGGTTTGAAAAATGGTTGCAAAAATGATTTGAAAAACCTATATATACTGTTTTGAAAGCCTTTGCAAAATGATTTTCAAATGTGTGTAAAATGTTTGTAAAAATTATTTTGGACTATAGTTTTCAAAAATTGTGTAAAATTGTTTTCAAATAAGTTTGAGGAATATACACATCACACCAAAATCCACTATATATGTATATATGTATAAAATTGACCACTTACCCTGTAAATTCTTAAAATCCACTTCTTGTATATATAAGAAGCACTCCCGTGTACATATTTTAACCTAGTTTTCAGCCAAAAAACTTTTTGTTTTCAAAAATTCCCAAAAACATTTGCAAAAATTAAAATCCAAAAACATTTGAAAAATCTTTTTGAAAAATACAAAAAAATTGCATCTGCATGCATCATATTTTCAAAAATCCATAAAAAGTTCAAAATCCTTGAAAATTGCATCACAAAAATATTTTCTGCATTGCATTGCATAGCATTCGCATTTTTCGGATTGAGTTTGATAGTTGAACAAGTCTAAGTAAAATCCGAAGATTGGAGCTTGATTGGACCTTAAAATCTACCTAATAACAGGAACCTTATAGGAACTGGGTTTGAGGTACTTCAGGTCTAGTTGACTTAATTCTTTGAGGATCACGAGACTTGGTTCAATGGATTCTTGATTGCCTAAGTAGAGCATTTCAGAGCACACGTACGACTCTTGTTGATAATGACCTAACTTGGACACCTGCACCTTTCACATGGCTCAACTCAGTTGGAGTGGCGAGGGGATTGGATTTGCCGGTATGAGACGCACACAAGTGGAAACACTTGTCCTCCTCTAGGGAGGGAAGTGCATCCCAACCCGTTCAGTGATTAGGAAGTCTAAAGACAGGAGGCTGTGGGTTGCGATAAAGCTTCAAAAGAGGGATAGTCTACTGGCTCAAGAGGAAAAACTCCTTATGTAAATGCTGCTGTATATAGTATTCAAAAAAAAAAAAAAAAGGAAAAAAAAAAGAAAAAAAAGGAAAAAGTTCAAGCATGTACAAAAATAAAAAGCCTGCAAGTATGTACAAAGTCAATAAGCAAGCTTGAGTTCCAAAGTCATATCATGTGAGCCTGCAGCAGGATGACTTGACTACACTGGTCTTGCATCCAAGGATAGGTAGCTACACTGGCTACCGTCCATTCTTCTCTTCACCCCCTCCTCTTGAGCTGGTTGCCACTTGAACTTAGAAGGGAATACCCCGCTCCTCGAGGATGGAGTCATTGGATTGGGGAATCATTGGGTTGTCGTACCGGAGAAGTCAGTTTCTTTGTCATTCTAGTTGGGGAGAGCCACCATCACTTACACTGTACAAGTCAGATTCATAGTCGTAAGGGTTTGCGTATGAGTTGAGATATTTCTGACCTGGCTATTGAGGAGACTTGAGCAGAGTTTTGGGATTCTCAGGGACTGTTGGATTTCAAATTCGGTTCTCATTAAGGTTCCGCCCGCACTAAAATTCCAAAGGTCCGACTTAAGCTCCAAACTTTGATTTTGCGAAGACAAGTTTGATAGTTAAACTTAATCCATCTTTCTTCTTTTTCTTTTCTTTATTTTTCTTTTTCTGCACTTATTGCATAAGTGTTTGCTAGGGACTAGCAAAGGCAAGTATAGGGGGATGATGAATCCACGTTTCATCATCTTTATTCTATCATTTTGGCCTTAAAAAACCCTAGTAAATGCGTGTAAATAGGCCTAATTCATGCATTTTAGCATTCATGCATAGGTGTGTAAATACTGTATAAATTGCGGTTTTTAAAGCCAAAATAATAGAATAAAGAAAAGAAAAGAAAAAGAATAAAATATTGTAAATATTTTATGACCCGAAACCCCGAGACCTAGGCATCTTGATGAATAGGTCGACAAGGAATAAAGTAGGGGGAGATAAGGGCCAAAATACAGTGTAAATACCTATACATTATATTCATTCTTTATTCATTTTGGGACCTATTTTTGGTTCCACTTTTTGTACATCAAATAAAGAAACTTTGTACATGAAAGTTGTAGATAATAAAATAAAGAAAAATACAAAATTGATTTCACAGAAAAATAATGCACAGATAAAAAGTTATGGTCTGAATAAAAATCCAGAATGCCAACTTCCCAGACCCGTATCTCGCAAATAAAAACTCCAAATGCAGCATACTCACCTTCAATTGTATATAGAAGAAAATAATCTAATTAATGGTGGTGGTTTCGCATTTGGCGGAGCTACGGTTTGAAAGTTGACTTTTGGACCCCTATTGTACCTTGTATATATTAAAATATTCAATTTATTATTTATTTATTATTTTTATAATTTTATATTTTTGTAATGTTGTAAATAATACTTGTAATAATTATGTATATTAAAATCAGAACAAAACCATGATTAAAACTCAAATAAAAATACTTGTAGATATCATATACATAGGTATTTCACCTATACATATACATATACTTTTTATACTTATAATAAAATAAAATAAAAATATATTTGTGTATATAAAAGTATTTTGTAATTTTAGAAAATAAAAACCAAAATAAAATAAATTAAAAATACCTAAATAAAAATAAAATACTCAAATACATAGATATAGATACCTATAAGGGTCTAAATGCAAACTTGTAAAAATATGGCTCATAAAAATAAATAAAAATCATAATAAAATAATTTATAAAATAATAAACATTTTTTATTTTATAATCAAAAATTAATAAAATCGTTTACTATTTTTAAATGATTTTAGAATTATTTTTTCCAGGCTTTTTCCTGGTTGGTCCACGTGGACCAACCAGGAGGGCTGGAGAGTTGACCTGGGTCAACTCTCTGACCCATTGCCTGCTGTGTGTCAGTTTGTTTTTGGACGTTTTTCTCGCTTTTTTCGAGGGCTCTCCGCTCCTCGTTTCAGGTCGATGTCTTCTTGACTTGTCTTCATCGTGCATCGAGGATGCTCGCCCATATCTCATCTTGGGCGTTGGACCTCTGACGCGCATCTGGCACCTCGATCAAGGAGCCTCGACGACCATGTTTTCAAAAACCTCCCAACACCCCCATTTCGACTTGAACCCATTTTGACCCCTTTTCTCCCGCTCTTGGTGAAGCTCCGGACTGGACGAGGTGACAGCTCGTCCTCCAGCTCATCGGAGGCAAGATTAGAGGTTGAATCGGTGCTTCCACCATCTCCGGCGGCGAGCCGCCGTTGCGGTCCAACTTCGGGTACACCACCCTCGAGGTCGTTTTTCTTCTTTTTTTTTTTATATGCTTTAGTTCCTGGTAGTCTTAGCTTCATTTCCATACCCTCCATTCTGATTCAGATCATCCCATTCACCGCATCACCACCTCGTCGGAGCAAGCTCCGACGAGCTCAATCTCTACCACCCACATATTTTTTTGAGCACGCTGGAGGGTCGCGGCAGTTTGCCCGCGACCCTCTTAACCTTTCTTTTGTAGGAACTGGAGACAAAGCGCGCAGCTGGGCAGTTTTTGGGACCGAGGACAGCACCTGGGGCACAGCAGCTTCCACCTCGTCGTGGGAGAGCTCCGGCGCCGCTCGCGTCATTCTGTCGTTCCCAGCCATCAGAGGAGTGTTCCAGCGAGCTCGTGGGCCTCATAGCAAGTGCAGATCACGGCGGAGGAAGGAGACCGTGCCGATTCATCGTCGCCGGCCTTCTGTTCTTCGTTTGTTCTTGCAGATCGACTCGTAGCCGTTGGATCCTTGCCAGTTCCTCCAGGCGTACAGCCGTCGTTAGATCTGCTCGTATTGCATCCGTCAGATCGTCCAACCAGATCTAATCGCGGCAGTTGAATCGAAGGGGCATCGGCGCACATCTGTTCGACACGTGGTTAAGTGGGATCTCGCCCACCGTTAGATCGCGCCCAAAGGTTGGGCATTTTGCAATCCTTACCCAGCGCCTTTTTTGTATTTTATATTAGAGCTAAAGACATTTATCTGCAGCAGTACTTTTTGTAAAATTTGCAACAGTGCCCCCTCGGTTTTTGGCATATTGCGAAGTCGCCCCTCCCAGGCGCGCGTGCTTCTGCACGTGGGGCTGGGATTTTTGCGGGAATATCCTTCGCATTTTGTGTATTTTCTAATAGTTCAGAAACTATTTGCTTTAGTATATTATTTTGTGAGAATTTTGCACATCAGCCCCTGTACTTTTTGAATATTGCGAAAAAGCCCCTATATGGCTTTGCATTGTTGAGCCCTTCTTGTATTTTATGCACGCATCTAGAAAACCTAAAAAAAATCCATAAAAATTAACTTAAGTCCCTGTTGCATAGTACTTCCACGCCATATTTTTATTTTTCATGATTATTGCATTTTTATTATTTATAAAAATTCAAAAATAGCCATTTTCAGCACTGTTTGCATTAGAAAATCACTAAAAAAATATAAAAACACCTCAGAAAAACCCCAAAAAAATATATTTTGTGTCTTTTAGTTAGTTTTAACTCCCAGCCAAAAATCATTAAAAAATATAAAACCAAACTCTAAAAAATTTCAAAACTCTAAAAACCTTCATAAAAATTTATAAAATCCATAAAAAATCCAAAAATAGTGTTTTCTTTTCCTAAATTTTCTTGGGTTCATTATCTTTCACTGAAAATTAAGTTGGAGAATTTTTGCTACTGTTTATTATTTTATTTCTCCATTTTAAGTTTCAGCCTTGCTTTTTACTACTGTTTTCTTTATTTTGATAATTAAAAATACCAAAAACATTCTAAAAATTACCCAAAAATCACAAAAACAGTAAAAAAGTATAAAAAGACTAAAAAGACTTTGTTTCCTAATTTTTGCACATTTTTCTCTATTTTTATAAATACCTCCTTGTCCCTTTTATTACATTGTCTTTAATTTCCAATATTGAAAAAGAAAATAGAAAAATATAAAATATAAAAAGAAAATATAAAAATCAGTAAATTAAAAATCAAAATACAAAATTATAAAATTAAAAATTAAATAAAAAATATATAAAATTAAAAACCCACAAAAAAAATAGCTTCATAGGCATTTGATCATTTGCACACACATTTTTGAGCACTTGTTCCCCGTTCTACCTGTCTGCTCCCTGTGTTCGACCTCTACACATACTTGCACTATACACATCTTGTTGTAGAGTTATAATAAATTTTAACTCCGCACATTTACTTTCATTGCTTGATTTATCTGTTGTGGGTTAATTGTTGTTTGAATCGGGATTTCGTTGGAGGTCAAATCAGCGACTGTTGATTCGCCTTGTGAGTCAACACGACCTCTGCGATTTTCGTGTTCAACAGTGAGATAGACAAAACTATGGTCTATACAAATCAAAACCTGATTTAGTAAATTATTCTTAAAGTTGTGCCCGTACAATTTTTGAAAAAAATGCACTTGTACCTTTTTCCCCTTTATAATTACTGATGTACATGTGAGATAATGTTTGTTTGGAAAGGGAATGGATGGAAATAAACCTAGGGGACACAACTATTAATTGTCCAAGAAGGTAGGGGTACAACTGATATTGCAAAAAAGGAATGGATATAATTGATATTGGAAGAATCTAAGAGGAACGCAACTATAAAAAAACACATTTAAATAATTTGTTGTCTTTCAAAATTGTGAATTTGGTATATTATTTTTAAAAATTTTATAAGTAACTTGCAATCTAATGCAAAACTCCGGACCTAAACACAATACAACAAAATTAACCTTCAAAATGAATAATTTAAATATTCATTTTCGTATCTTGTGATGTTGAGTACATTTTTTCTCCAGAATGTTGGGGGACATAAGCAGCCCTATAATTAAAAAAAAGAAAAATCACTTTAGAAGAATAAAACAAAGGTATCTGTCTATATAATTCCTCTTAGAATTTTATGAAAGTAATTATCTAGGTTTCATATATGAAATTTGTATAGGATTTTTTTAAAAGACTTTTTTCCATAAGAAAAAAGGCTTACTATTTGATGATGCATCGTTGCTCAATATTTTAGTAGATCGACTCTATTACATAAGTGGATTTCTAACTTTTATTTCATATAACGTTGCAAATAAGCAAAAAGAAATTTGATTTAGCAGCGAAACTTAGTTGATGCACAAAAACATTCTTCGCAGATTTCTTTGTCGATTTCCCTGCAATCGATTCCCTTTTTTTCCTTCCCGAAGAGACTTCTGGGTTTCTTCAACAGGGTAAGCTCGATTACTATGGTACCTGAAAGAGAAACAAAAAGGTAAACAGAGCAGATGATTTTAGAGGCATTTTTTTCAACGGTTTGTATGAGGTTTTGTAATAATCTAGTTAACATTAAATCAAAAAAAGTTATTTAGTTCTTTAACCAGCTCTCTCGATTGTAATGCAGTACCCAATAAACCCTTCTGATAGTGTGAGCAGCATGATGTACGTTGAATGTTCTTTTTACAGTGGTAAAGGAATGTATTTGAAAGCAGTATGATCCTTACATAATATGAACTGGTTTTTATTTGCCAAAAGTGGCTCTTCAAATCAAACGTTGAAAGAAGAGCTATGGCCAAAAAATCGAAATAGGACTCGACCAAAATTTCGACTTCGAACCACGTGAACAATGAGGGCCCTACGGCCAGTTGATCCGAACTGCACAGTACTACATCGAGTTTAGTTCCCTCAATCAATCGATCTCAACTCGAGCCCACAAGAGGAGCAAATTTAACCTACATTATCTTGAAAACAACCTCTACTGTTTTGACAAAAGTTATGAAATACAAAAGTATATATAATCATTCAAAATTCGTGTGCAGTGGACACCATTACACCAAAATAAAGCTACAGGTGAATATTTAACGATCCATTACTGTCTTTTCCATCGTTGGATTTACAATAACAAGTATTACTTGATGCAAAGTACTTATGTTTGATGTATGAAACCGTCAATGAAGTTCATGTTAACTTGACACACATAATTGAAAGAGAGAGAGGACATCTACATACATATTAAATAATGAGTTGTTAAAATTAGCGCAACCTTATATTGACGAGTTGGAGTTCATATACAATAATGAATTGCTGCGGGAGCAAGACTAACGGAAGCGTTTAGTGTATACATCGATCATGTTTCAAACATCTCATTTCTTTGAGCTAGCAAACTTGAACTTAAAATGAAATACATGACTACTCGCGGAAAAAGTTGCTAGAGAAGGGAATCCAGGGGCACCAAGCTGGATTGTCCAGACACTTCACCTCCTGAAGGAAGAGCCAACACATTCCACATCTAGTACAATTAGCATCGGTGTTTAAGGAGAATGCTCAATGAGTTGGTTAATCAGAGTTGGCTTTTGAGTGAGGTTGCATTGATATTTTTGGAGCTTAATTATTAGGGGACGTTCGTTTGCAAAATAGCGCGAGGGATAGGGAAATATAAGGATGGATTCACAACCACTTCCTATCGACCTATCTATGTACAATTGGCTGACCTATCTCCCCCTACTTTATTCGTTGTCGACAAGTGATCATGATGACTGGGTCTTGAGTTTAGGATCACTCAGTGTCTTTGACACTTCATTCTTTTTCTTTTCTTTCCTTTATTCTTTTATTTTGTTGAATACAGTATTTTATACAGTATTTATAGATCAATTATTGAGTGTTATTTTGTATAAATTAGTGATATATACATGCATTTAACTAGGAATTTAAGATCAAAATAAAATAATAAAGTTGATGAAATGGAGATTCATCAATATAGCATATAAATATACTCAAATAACCATATCCATTTATGATTCACTCATTTTGCCCTAATTGTTTTTAATCGTAAACATAAGAAAACATAAAAATAAAAACTTAAAACCATAAAATAGTACCTTTAAAACATGATAAGAAAACATGCCTTGATGGTATAACATAACGACTTCATGGGATCGTCTCAAATTTTATACAACTTCAAATATATCATATTCACTTTCAAATTTCATCTTATAATAAATACTTCATTTTAAAATACTAAAAAAATGTATAGCCCAAATGCATGAGTTTTGCTTTTATTTAATCCTATAGAGAAGAGGAACTAATGATATGTTTATTCCTTAGAGCTAAGGTCTCTTATATAGAGAGAAAACCTTAGAGAGTACAAGGGTTACGGATCCCGAAGGATCGCGGGGGGTCATGGAACTTGAAGGATCACAGAGGGTTACGGAACACAAATAGTCACGAGAGATTATGGAACCCGAAGGGTTACAACATAGATGTAAATCTAATAACTCTAACACTCCCCCTCAAGCTGGAGCTAAGAAAGCTACAACTTGTAACAAAAAAAAGTATACACTACATATTCACAGGATGCATATCATAATAATGTATGTCTGCTGCTGGTAGAAGACCTCGCTCGAGGACGGGTCTGCGGCTTTCAGGTCACCGGAACATATCTCTGCCATGCATGTAGAGTCGCTACGATATCAGGTCACCGGAGCATATCTCTATCGTGCTTGCAGGTCACCGAAACATATCTCTGTTGTGCCTGGAGAATCGTTGTAGAAGAAGAAGTCCATCGCGGAGTAATAGTTAGGTTATAAAATAAGAAGTATACGTCCTGACGAAGAAGTCGGTGCTTGGTGAAAACGAATGATCTAAGTAGTAGTATGGAGTGTCGGTCTGTCAGTCGTGATAGGGCAGCAGACGTCCTGAAGAATCATCTCTGACTCTCCCTTTCTCCCATAATCGATAGAATAAAGAGTATGAAATATCAAGTTGGGCGAAACAAAAAGTTGAGAGAAACAAGTCATGGTGAAGAGGGGTTGTTGGAGGGGGGGTCTCCAGACGGTGCCGACGACGCAGGAGGTGCGACTGGAGTTGTTGGAGCCTCAGGAGAAGCTCTAGGTGCCGTTGGAGGTGGCATCCGATGCTGCTGGGGACTCGGACTGCCTTGCACGAGACCATCGAATCTACGAGCGATGCAGGAGGTCCAGCCCTCTCTCCTTGTCAGCAGAGAGAGGGCTGGTGGCGGCAGTGGATTTAGGGTATTAGGCTCCGGTCTAGGATCGTCGCTCTGATACCGTGTAGAGAAGAGGAACTAATGGTATGTTTATTCCTTAGAGCTATGACCTCTTATATAGATAGAAAATCCTAGAGAGTACAAGGGTTACGGAACCAGAAGGGTCATGGGGGTTACGGAACTCGAAGGATCGCAGAGGGTTACGGAACCCGAATAGTCACGGGAGATTATGGAACCCGAAGGGTTACAAATATAATTGTAAATCTAATAACTCTAACAAATCCCTCTGTACAACTATCATGTAAATATTTACAACTTAAAATATTTTTATATCTTTTGTTTTTACTCCAATACACTTAATTTTTTGGGTTTTTATCACTTGTGCCCCTTCGAGATATCGCAATATCAGTTATGCCCCTATCTTTTTAGTTAATATCAGTTGTGCCCCTCACTTCTTGCAAATCTATCACTTGTACCCCTCGGGTTAGTTTCCGTCCATCCCAAACGCAAACGAACGTTATCTTTAGGGACACATCAGGAATTAAATGAAAACAAATGAATCGAAAAGTCCAACCACTGTTCATCTTCCTCCTCCCCCCTCCTCTTCATCTTCCTCGTCCCCCTGCCCCTGCCTCCTCCCCCCGCCCCTATGATGACCGAAAAATTTCCCAAGTGACTAAGGTAATCAGGTAACTAAACGGTCGTTGCGACCTCAATCACTCGGACTCGATCAATCAAGAAAAATAAGACCACCAATCAAGAGAAATTAAACCAAAAATCAATAGCGGTCCTGCTATTAGTTTAACCTGGTATAGCAACCAGGGTCGAACACAAGGAGCACGAATTGGCCTTGCGACCTACGAAGTAGTCAAAAAGAAAGGAAAAAGAAATAAAAAGGTATTTTTGGTGGTTTTTAAGTCTTTTTATATTTTTTTGGATTTTTAAGGTATTAAGAAAATAAGAAAAGCAATTAAACAACACACTTCAACAATTTATTAAATGCACTAAAAAATCAACCAAAAATTCAAATAAAAATATTTTTATGTGTTTTATAATTTTTACTGTTTTTAGTGAATTTTTGGGATTTTTCTGATATTTATTTATTTTCTAAAATCAAACAAAGTCAAAAACTGTAGGTACTGTCCAGCCAAGCTTAAGGGACTTAGATAAAATATCTAAGGGTCCCCTATAAGCCTGGACGTATTTTTCCTGTAAAGAGAAGAAAACAAGGAAAAATGGGCACCTAATTTATTATTTTTTATTTTTAATTTATTTACTAAAATTTTTATAAGGTTTTGAGTGTTTTTCAATTTTTAGGTGTTTTAAGCAATGGAAAATAGCCAAAATTGGCTAGAAAATCAAGCAAGCAAAGACAAACATTAAGTAATTTTTTGTAATTTTTAAATGAGTTTTAATATTTTTTGTGGTTTTTCAACTTAGACAGTAACAAAAATAGATGTTTTTGAATTTTTTAAAAATATCAAAACGAAACAAAAATGTCTCCAAAAATCCTCGAAAATTTTACACTATGGCAGGAGCCATGTGTCCAATTTTCGTTGGATTTGGAGTATATTTGCTATTTTATTCAAAAATAGAAAGAAGGTACTTTGCACAGGGACCTAAGTGCAAATACCCGAAGTCCTGAGGGGTCTGGTGCAAAATTCCCAGGAATTCACGCGCGCCGCGCGTGCCTGGGGCACTCAGGGACCCAAATGTAATAAAAACTACTTCCGAGGACTATTTGGTAACAGGTACCAAAAGTCCAGGGGGTAGTCTGCAAATAACCCAGAAATTAACGCACATGCACAAATGTTTCACGCACAGGGGTATAAATGCAATATCCAAAAAGTATTCATTCAATCGATAACATCCAGAACTACAGGGTATTGAATGCAAATACACCAGAAAACCATGTGTCGAAGCATGTGCTACATCATACACATGGGCATATATGCAAAAGAAATAAAGTGTAGGGTCCTCTATGCAAATTTACCAAAAAACTAAACAACTAAACTAAACATTTACAGGACTAATTGCTAAATAAAATAAAAGAGGGGGCCTAAGGGTAAATTACCCTTTATTAATGCGAGCCGCTGGATGGACGCCACGTGGAGAATCGGATGGTCTGGATCGGGTGGCACTCCAACGCTGAGGTCCTCGCAGTGATCGGACGGCCGAGGCTACGCCACATGGGGGATCGAACGGTGGAAGCTCTCGGTGGCTGAACCTCGCTGAACCGATGGCTGGGATCAGTTCTCCACTGATCTGACGGTGGCTGCTGCTCCTGGAATGGACGACCCAGATGAAAATTGGAGTGGGAGGCTGATCGGACGGCTGCTGGAGATCCTCGAAGACAGTGCTCTCGCTCCGAGACTCCTCTGCTGCTTCTGAAGATCGGAGAAGCTCCGGCGTGACGCTCCGCAGCTGCTGGTGGCCTCCGATGACCCAGCCGAGCCTTGGGGAGCTCCGGCGAGGTCGGCGGAGGTAGAGCTCCTGGACCGAATGGTCCAAGCCCTCAGATAAGCTTGGATGTACCTGCAAGATAGACCAGAAGACTCACCGGGTCGAGGGCAAACTGCCTCGACCCGGTTAGGTAGGGTGAAGATGGTCGGAGGGTCGATATGGGCGAACTCCGGCGAAGGTGGGGACGTAGGAGCTCGAGCCCCAGCTCCTGTGCGAGCTGGGTTGGATGGAGGTATGGAGAAGGTGCACGGGAGGAAGGCGGAGGCTATGGCAAAGTCTGATGGTCGAACGGTGGTCGGACGTGATCGGAATCGGCGGAGAACGTCGGCGGAGCGAAATGGGGGAAATCTAAAATTAGCGAAAACGAAAGAGCTACAGGTCTACATGGGTGGACGATGAGACTGTGGACGAGCTGGCTATGCTCTGGGTCGTGGCCTCGAGGAGTGTCTCCTCCGAGGCTCGAGCTCTCGCTCTAGGCGGAGCACGGCGGTGCTTGATCGCCGGATCGATGGGCCACTGCCCCTCTCCTCGCTGCGACACTTGCGGGAGCAAGCTGTCACTCTTGCCAACGCAGTGGAGGTCACAGGTAGCGAAGCAAATGAACCAAAGATGCGAATGGAGGTGGCGGAGCTGGGATTATATATGCTGGAGGGTCCGGAAAGAAGCGCGCGGGTAGGGCAATCTGGAGCGCGGATCTCGAGGTGGAGGCTCCGGCGAGGGTCTCAGATGTAAGATGAACGAGTCGGACCCGGGGTTTAGGTGATAGGGAATCGGGTTTAGGCGCTAAAATAGGGAGAAGTCGGGTCTGGCGCCTAACCCGTGGGAAGTGGTCCTGGGGGGGGCAGTTGACTGGGCGGTCAACAATCCCTAGGGCCAATGGGTGAAGGCCACGTGTAAAATATTTAGAAATTCAATAAAAAATAACAAATGGCCGAATTATGGAAAAGTCAAAACATGAAATATTTTTCTTTTAATTTTTTCTATTTTTTAGTGATTTTTAATTAATTTTTCAAAGTAAAAATAAGGTATGTACATAGTAGGTTCATATATAGGCATATATACAATATAAAGGTTTTTAATTTTGATTTTTAATTTGCTATTATTATACAATTTTATTCCCATTTTATATTTTATTTATTTATATCATAAAATAAGGAATAAAAAGATATTTTTATTTTATTTTTATTATTTATATACATAGGTAGAATAAATACATATGTACATTTATATACATGGTATATTTACAATATAATTTTTGTTCTTTTTATTTTGTTTTGTTTTACTTTATTTTATTCATCTACACTATATAATATAGAATATTTAAAAACTTTTGGAAATTAACTTTATTTATTTATAAGGATAAATAAATAGGGATGAGTGGACTATATACATGGTGGAAGTGATGTTTTTGTTCTTTTTGATTTTTCTATTTTTATCTTGTTTTTATACTTATAAATATATACAAATATTTACAAGCCAATTTGAGTCTATTTTTGTGAGTAAAATACTTTTATTTTATTTACATAATTATTTACACACATGAGCCCCTATCTCCCTCTACTTTGGCTTTTATGCGGTCAGGCCCATGCTGAGCCCTCCCTTGGGTTAGGTTGC
Source organism: Ottelia alismoides (assembly GCA_037367405.1). Classification (NCBI taxonomy): domain Eukaryota; kingdom Viridiplantae; phylum Streptophyta; class Magnoliopsida; order Alismatales; family Hydrocharitaceae; genus Ottelia; species Ottelia alismoides. The sequence goes on from JAZKJV010006839.1 coordinate 567,544, forward strand.
TCAATATTTATTCTAAATATTTCCCTCTTTTTCTTTTTAATCTTTATTCTTTTATTTTTGCACAAAAACATGCTAATTATACGTTTTTACACAATGCATGCTTTTGGCAATTATTTCTATTTACAACTATATACATGCATTTGCAAAGGTTTTTGTAGCTAAAATATAAGAATAAAGAGTGATGAATGAGTATTCATCACCCCCCTATACTTAACTTTGCTAGTCCCTTAGCAAACACTTATTTGAAAAAGAAGTGAAAAAGAAATAAAGAAAAAGAAAAAGAGAATGTACATGGATCAAGGTTGATTATTAAACTTGCCTTCATTAAATTAAGGTATGGAGCTCGATCAGATCTTTGGATTATTCATGTGTCAGAACCTTATTTGGACTTAAGCTTAAAACTCCACAGCCTCTAAGTTCCACTAATCTATAACCAAGACTCCTCAATGCTCCAGATCAGAACAAGTCATCAATCACAAACCCTGAAGACCATGAATCTTTTCTTATCCTGTGAATGTGAGGTCTAAGCTCTCCACCTCAGAAATGGCAACTTGACAACCCTCCCCAACAAGGTAACTCTATGACCTAAATTTGGCCACTCTTTACTCGAGGAGCGGGGTATTCCCTTATAAGTTCAAGTTCAACCGGCTCAAGAAGAGGGGGAATAAGAGAATGGGTCAAGGCTAGTGTAGCCAAGTACCCTTGGGAGCTTGACCAGTGTAGCCAAGTCTCCCTGCTGCAAGCTACATCAGGTGGATCATGAAACTCAAGCTTTGCTTATTGCACTCTATATACATACTCCGGTGGGATTATCATATTCTCTCAGACCCACCACTTTTTTATAGTTATTTTCTTTTTGCATTTTTTCAAGTGCATCTATACAACATATACATGTGCAGCATATATACAAGGAGTTTTTCCTCTTGAGCCAGTAGACTATCCCTCTTTTGAAGCTTTATTGCAACCCACAACTCCCATCGTTAGACCTCATGGCAACCAGACCAAGTTGAGACGCACTTCCTTCACTAAAAGAAGAAGAGAGGTTCTGCCTAGAAGTACTACCCTCATATGCTACCCCAAGTCAAGGAAGACTGCCTCCTCACCACCTCCTCCGTAGAGAGCTCGGTGCATAGTGCTGGTGTCCAAGTAAAGCCATAATCCATATGAGTCATGTGTTGTTGTTAAGTGCTCTACTTAGGCTCATTGAGATATCATGTGATCATAGCCTAGTGGACTCAAAGAATTAAGTCACCATGGACCTGAAAAGCCTTAAACATAAGCCCTATAAGGTTCCTCTTAGAAATTAGGTGGATTAAGATCTTAATCAAGCTCCATTTCTCAATTTGATTCCAGGCTAGTTTAAGTGTCAACTATCATCCAGAAAAACTATATACATATATACAAAAGATGCTATTTACACACAGTTTACAAACATGCAAAATTTTTGAAAAATGTTTTGAAATCATGAATGGATGATGCATGAAGTGCAAGTTTTGCAAAAAGATATTTACACACATTTACACAAGATTTTTGCAAACTTTTGATTTTCAAAACATTTTGGAAAAATTTTGTACTATATACATAATTTTGATAAGAAAATATTTACACAAGCTTTACGCAAAAGATTTTTGAAATCATTTTTACAGAAATAATTTGTACACTAGCTATTTATGTGCAAATAAAAGAATGTTTATGTACATGAAAAATTTTTAATTTTTGTGATTTTTAGCCATTTTATTTATTAACACACTCACACAAAGTACGAGTTATGGCTAAAGTATATATGAAATATATACACACACCCCTATACTTAGCTCGAACGATGTCCTCAGAGTCAAGAGCGATGAAGAAGACATAACTCGTGCTAGGTATAAGGAAGTGAAAAGAAAGACTATATACAAAGACGAATGAATGAAATAGAAAAAGTCAAGAGGATCTCGGGTCTTCCCCCTATACTTAGGATCAAGTAATCCTAAGTATAGCAGGCTGTATACTAAGGGAAAACCAAGTGGAGAATGTACAGGGTCTACCCCCCCTATACTTAGGGTGAAATGTCCCTAAGTATAGGCAGCAAAAACAGGGGTAGACGGAAACAAAAGAAATACCCGAAGGTCCTACATCCCCCCTATACTTAGGGTAAAGTGCACCCTAAGTATAGCATAATCAAGAGATGAAGAAAGGGATGTGGGACTAAAGAATGTAGTGATATAGACATCTGGATCTATACAAGGCGGAAGATCAGTGAAACTCGGGCGTGAGATGCATTAGATGTGAGTCAAAGACCACATCTCACGCAAAATGAATAGGGGCAAGATCAACGACCCGCAGCTCATGATCTAGAAATGGCTTGAGCCGCTGGCCGTTCACTCGAAAGGTACTCTCAGAAGACAACTCAGATATATCAATGCTACCGTTGTCGTGTATCTTTCTCACCAAGTAAGGTCCCTTCCACTTGCTATGTAGCTTCCCTGGAAATAAACGAAGCCTCGCATCAAACAGCCATACTCTCTGTCCAGGCTCAAAATGCTTGTGGCTGATATGAGAATCATGCCACTCCTTCACTCTCTCCTTATACTGTAGGCTGTTTGAGAAGGCGGTATCTCTCAACTCCTCCAGGGCTGCTAACTCTGCCCTCCTCTGGTCTCCTACACCATCTGGATCCATAAGTATGTCTGTAACTGCCCAAAGTGACCTGTGCCTCAGCTCAACAGGTAAATGGCACGGCTTGCCATATACGAGGCGAAAGGGAGATGTGCCCAATGGTGTCTTGAAAGACGTCCTATATGCCCACAAGACCGAGTCCAAAAGCTGTGACCAATCCTTTCGGTCAGGGCGGACGACTTTCTGCAATATAGTCTTGATCTCCCTATTCGACACCTCGGCTAGACCATTCGTCTGTGGATGGTAAGGTGTAGAAACACGATGGTCTATACCGAACTCGCTAGCAAGGGCCTTCACCTGGTCGTTGATGAAATGAGACCCCCCATCTGAAATCAGAACTCTAGGAACCCCGAACCGCGTGATGATGTGCTTCCTCAGAAATCTGCAAACTGTCCTCGCATCAGCGGCTCGGGCGGGGATAGCCTCAACCCAACGACTCACATAATCTACGGCCAACAGAATGTACTCAAATCCCTGACTCTTAGGGAATGGACCCATGAAATCGATGCCCCATGCGTCAAAAACCTCACAGAAGTGAATGGGCTGCATCGGCATCATATCACGCTGTCCACAAGTGCCCATCCTCTGACAGTCAGTACACCTCTTCACGAACTCATCAGAGTCCTTGAAGAGGGTAGGCCACCACAAGCCGGATTGGAGCACTTTCTGTGCCGTTCTCCTCCCAGAATGATGTCCTCCTGCCTCAAGCTTGTGGCAGTAAGTGAGGACGCTATGGTGTTCCTCCTGAGGAATGCACCGATGCCAGACGCTATCCCCTCCTTCGTGGTAAAGGATGGGATCCTCCCAGTGGTAGGACTTGGCCTTCGCAAGGAAGGTCTCAAGCCTCTGCCTGGGCCAATCGTTGGGACTTTCCCAGCCAACGAGGAAGTTCACAATATCGGCATACCACAGGAGTGAGGCGATAGCAAGGATCGCCTCATCTGGGAAGGTCTCACAAATGGGATCAATCTGCTCAGACTCCTCAGGCTGCTCTATATGGGAGAGGTGATCCGCCACCACATTCTTGACTCCAGGCTTATCTTTGATCTCAATGTCGAACTCCTGGAGTAGAAGGATCCATCTAGTAAGTCTGGCCTTGGCATCCTTCTTTGCCATGAGGTATCGGATGGCGGTGTGATCAGTGTACAAGGTCACTCTAGATCCAATGATATAAGATCGAAACTTATCTAGGGCGAACAATACGGCTAGCATCTCCTTCTCTGTGACCGTGTAATTCCGCTGGGCGGAATCCAATGTGCGGCTAGCGTAGTGAATAGCAAAGGGGACTCCATCCCTCCTCTGTCCCAGCACGGCCCCTACGGCAAAATCGGAGGCATCCGTCATGATCTCGAATGGGAGAGACCAATCAGGCGGCTGGAGAACAGGAGCCTCAATCACACACTGCTGGAGATTCGCAAAGGACGAAAGACACTTGTCATCGACAAGGAACTCGGTGTCTTTCGTCAAGAGGTCAGTCAACGGCCGGGCAATCCTGCTGAAATCATGAATAAATCTCCGATAGAAACCAACGTCCCCTAGGAATGACCGTAGCTGCCTCAAATTGGACGGTGGTGCGAGTTTTCTAATGACATCAACCTTGGCCGGATCGACCTCCATGCCCCTGTTGGAGATGATATGGCCAAGCACCGTCCCTTGAGTCACCATGAAGTGACTCTTCTCCCAAGAAAGCACCAAATGGACCTCTATACATCACTGGAGTACTCGGTCTAGGCAGTCAAGACAGGAGTCGAATCCGTCGCCGTAGACCGAGAAATCGTCCATGAAGACCTCCAAACACTCCCCTACCATATCCGAAAAGATCGACAGCATGCATCTCTAAAATGTCGCAGGGGCATTGCATAGCCCAAATGGCATGCGTCGGGAAGGCGTATGTACCGAAGGGACAGGTAAATGTGGTCTTCTCCTGATCCTCAGGAGCGATGGCCACCTGGTTGTAGCCCGAGTACCCATCAACGAAACAGTAATGGCTCTTCCTGCCAGTCTCTCAATGATCTGGTCAATAAAAGGCAGGGGGAAATGGTCCTTCTTGGTGGCTTGGTTGAGTCTCCTGTAGTCAACACAGACTCGCCAAGAGGTAGGTATCGTGTAGCAATCTCCTCTCCCGACTCACTGATCACAGTCGTGATGCCCGTCTTCTGGGCACCACATGCAAGGGGCTGACCCACTTGGAGTCGGAAATGGGATAAATAAAATCTGCACTCCACCATTTGGAAATCTCCTTGATGACGACCTCTCTCAGGTTGGGTTCAGTCGCCGCTGGAACTCACGCGACGGCTTCGCCCCCTCCTCGAGATAGATATGGTGGGAGCACAACGCTGGACTGATCCCATGGAGATCTGCTACGCTCCATCCGATTGCCTTGCGGTTCTTTTCAAGAACCCCCATCAAACGGGATTCTTGCTCTCCAGTCAGATCGGCGGAGATGGTGACTGGGTACATCTCAGGCTCGCCCGCAAGGAACCGATACTTCAGCGAAGTAGGGAGCGGCTTCATCTCTGGATAGCTGGGTGCTGGCAAATCTGGCTTCGGAAGAAGGTGAGTGTATGCTGCCAAGTCTGCCTGGGAGAAAGACAACGAACTCTCGCAAACTGGATCTGGAGAAGGCTGCTCATCTGTACTGTCTCTGGTCTGCTCTGCATCTACCTCCTCCTCAGCTGTAGGCTCTATGGGACTCAGGTCTGGCATCTGATCATCGCAATCTGCCCAATCAGACTCTGAATCCGAGGATCTGCATCAAACAAGGTGGCATCAGTACCACCATCACAAGAAACCGTGTCGCGGTCGGGAACCGGCTCTGCTGCCACTGAAGTATCCTGGACCAGGTTTGTGCTCTCCAAGCTCTCCTCTGCTATCAACTCGGCATCAGTTGTGTCTGAATATGAGAGGATGGCATGTGCTGCGGGGTCTGCCCATGCTGCCTCATCGTCTGTGGATTACAAAATCACAGTCCTGGTGGATGTCTAACCCGACATCTGTCAGTTGCTCTGTATCTGTGCTAGTCTCTGAGCATGCTCTATCTCTGGCTCTGTAGTCCTCGACCGTCTCTATTTGTACACTCTCGCCCTCGACGCGAAAGTATACCTTCCCGCTATCATGATCAGTCACCGCCTTGGCTGTGGCCAAGAACGGACGACCGAGGATGATGGGGGTATCGGCCACTGAATCAAGGATCTCCATGTCCAACACTACGAAGTCCACGGGGAATTGCAGGCCCTGAATAGTGACGACAACGTCTCGCAACAACCCCTTCGGCCTCTTGACAGATCGATCAGCAAACTGAAGGACTGTCCTGCTCTGTCTAAGAGTGCCCAACTCGAAGCGGTCGAGAAGGGCTGCCGGAAGGAGGTTGATAGACGATCCGCTATCCAATACAGTCCGGTCGAACCTCTGCTCACTGATATGACATCTGACATATGGGGCTCCTGAATCTAGCCTCTTGGCCGGCAGACGGTTCTGGATCGCGAAGCACGTGGCTTTCGTCAGCACATGAATCTCTGACTGGTGGTTCCTCTTCCTCCTCACTGTAGTCCTGTCTCTCAAAGAACGCTGAAGAAGGGGGATGTGCTGCAAAGCCTCCTGAAGGGTCAGCTGGATATGAAATGATCAATCATGCTCTATCTGAACTCCTCCTGCTCTCTCTTTTTTGGATCTTTTTCTTTTTTCTTCCCCTTCCCCATCAGAAGGGCTCTAGGGAAGGGGATCACAGGGTCCTTCTCAGATGAAGGACTAGGAATAGGTCTAGACGGCTCGACGGCCGGATCCGCACATACATCAAGCACCACAGTGGGACCAGAGTAAACTAAACCTTTTCCTTTATTCAAAACAGTGTTCTGAGATACATCAGAATGAGGAAAAACAACTGCTCTCTCTACATGAACACCGGTGGCCTCCGTACCACCACGGGCTGGCTCTGCTGGACGTCTCGCGGCCTCAGTACCGCGTGCTGGCTCGGCAACTCGGGTGGCATCAGTACCACCTCCTCGAACTGGTGAAGTGGCGGCCTCAGCACCGCCGATAGAATCAGCATCCATGGTGGCATCAGTACCACCATCATCATCATGCGCGGCCTCAGTATCGCTCTCCTCCTCATCATCTGGCGCCCTGGATGGATCCTCGTGTCATCGCTCAGATGAGGCGCTGCCTGCTGGTGCTCTACGCTCCTAAGTGTAACAAAATCAGCATCAAACAGATCTGAAGACATATCATCAAACGGATCACTAGGAGTGGCATGCTCAGTGCAAAATACCTGCTCAGACTTCCACTTTAGGTTGTTGGGATTCGGCTCTATCTGGGCAGGAATGGCGGCCTTCCCTCTCACAAGGTCCCGCATCTCCTGGCAGAACTTGTCCATCTCCCGTCTAAAGGTAGCCTGCTGGTCCGTGAGGAGGCGGGCTATGTCATCCAAAGCGGGGTTCTCGTATGATGGACCATGAGAGCCCGACGGGTAGCCTTTCTGGTGCTGAGGCTGCTGGAACTGGTGCTGCTGGTGAGAGGAGTAAGAGGAAGGATGTTGCTGCTGGTGTGGTTGGTGAGCCTGCTGCTCACGCCTCCAAGACTGTCTCTGCTGCTGATAGGGACGAGGAACGAAGGATGACTGCTGCTGTGACTGGTAAGCTGGGGGCTGCTGCTGCTGGTGATCTCTCTGCTGGCTATATTGCCCTCCCTGACCGGATGACTGCTGTTGGGACTGGGTACCTCCACTCCCCCACCTGAATCCGGGATGGTCTCGTCGGATCCCAGGCTGAGGACGGTCATACCAAATCCCGTTGACATCCATCAACGGCTCTGCATCGTACTGGGCTGGCGGGAGTACTGCCAGAGGCTGATCCGGCTGGTACACCACCATCTCAAGTCTGGAGATGGTGGTGACTGGTAGGTGGGTTGCGGCTGCTGGTATGGCTCCGTCTGTACAAGGTGAACCTGTTTAGGCTGCTGGTGTGAGCTGGAACGCTGGAACGAGCTGCTGCTGCCGCCGGTATCGCCTCGCGACTGAAGACGAGGCTTTGAAGCCGTCTGTGCCTTCTGGAGACACATGAGCTGGGTCTTCATGTCGCTCAGAGTCTGTGCCATCTGCTCCATCTGAGTGATGCCCTGGCACTGCTTCTTCTCAATCAGCTCCATCCGATCCAACTTCTCACTGATGATACCCATATCCACAGCGGACGACTCTGCCTGTGCTGCTGCTACTGCGGATGAACTGGATGGACCGGCGTCGACCCGTGCTATCCTCTGGTACTGCACGGGTCCTGGCTGCTGCTGGGGTCTGTCCTGAGTATACAACCTGGTCTGGGACATCACCATGTAGTTCTCGGCCATCTCCTCGTAGATGGCCCAGACCTGGTCGTGATCCTTGGCGAAGTAAGACCCGCCACAAGAAGCATTCACCAAGCCCTGGAGCTCTGATGTCAGCCCGCTGAAGAAGCTCTGCACAAGGTTGGGCTTCGAAATATCATGGTGCGGGCATCGGTCAGTCAGCTCACGAAACCTCTCCCATGCCTCATGGAATTGCTCGTTGGGGAGCATGGAGAAGTTGCTGATGAGGGCTCTCGCTGCATTGGTCCGCCCGAGTGGATAGTACTTGTTCAAGTACTCGGTGCGGAGCTGCTCCCAGGTGTAAACAAACTTCCCCAAGTGCTTCAGCCAGGTGGCTGCTCTGTCTGCTAGGGAAAAGGGGAAGGCGATCATCCTGATCGTATCCTGGTCCACCTGACGGTCGTGGACAGTGCTGCAAATCATCAGGAACTCCTGGAGGTGGAGATGGGGCTCCTCAGTAGCGAGTCCGTGGAAGCGGGGAAGTAACTGCAAGGTGTTCGGGGGGAACTTGAAGTCCCCCACGATGGCTGGAAGTACTACCCAGTGGTGCGTCAGCGTCGATCCGGGGTTGTGCAACTCCCGCATCGGTCTCGGTGGTCCTCCTGCCGCGGCTGCGGCGGCTGCTGCCGCTGCGGCGGCTGCTCCGGCTGCTGTTGCGGCTGCTGCATCTGCATCCTATGGGATTCTCGGTCCCTCTCTCCTCTGCTCGCGCTCTGCTCGCATCTGCTCCATCTCCCTCCTCATGTCGAGCATGAATGCTCCATGATCTCTCAACTGTTGCTGGACGATCTCTAAGGAGGCAATCAGGGTGGAGTTGATCGCTCCCTGGTCCAATACGAAATGCTCAGGCTGACCTCGGGAACGATCCTCAGAACTACCGACCATGACGTCTGCAAAATCAAATGAGCCAAACTCAGGTGCTATCAAGTCTGCTAATCTCTCCTCTGGCTCATATCTCTCAGAACCAAAAGAAAGGGGGTCGAGGGGGAACAGGGCGGAGTCATACTCGGGCTCGGAGAGCTGGTCTTGGCTCTCGCGGGCCAACCTAGATGATCGGGTAGACGTGCGAAAGCGGTGCAGCCAGAGGCTGCCTAAGAGAGCGTCTACCCATCATCGTGATCTGGCGAGTAAGGCGGATGAGATCTGGAAAAACTATGATGAGCAACCAAACCCTCTGTTCACCAACACAACACGAGCTGAAGACCGTAAAGGTTAGGTCAAATTATCTTGTCAATTTTTATTAGGTGAACAAGCAATCTATCAGAGCGCTTACGTGACCTGTTAGGATACCCGATGCTACCCCAACCGACTGACCCGCACGGAAGAGTCGGTAGTCAGCTAGAACTAGCACCGGAGAGCTCTACCTAGTGTGCAGGCCACTCTCTTGCGCAAGCAAATCAAACAATGAGGGGGTTGCTCTCCCCAAGACAAATTTTTAAGGTGAGTGTCTTTTAGGGTCAATAGTTTAAGCAATCCCAATTTTATGGTTTTTCATTTTTAATTTTTTTTCAATAAAAACAAAGGCTTAACGAATTTTTCGGTTCTCCTAGTTATTTAGTCCAAAACAAAGGGGGAGAAGACGAAAAAAGCCGGTGCGGCGATGAAATCAATGATGCATGCAAAGATAGAAATGCGTACCTTTCCTCCAGTACTCTACATGTAAGTAATCCGCGCAGAAATGTAAAGACAGAAAATAAACTACCTAAATGGTGCAGCGATGAAAACCGAATCCTAAACAGGCAATTCTACTCGCAGAACCGTCTAACCTGGTCACCGATCCTTCAAGCCAAAAGGTCCGGTCTTGCCTACCCCTCCTCTGCCCGACAAATCAGGGGTAGGAGAAAGCGCTTTGCGGGGCAGGGCTACGGCACGTAGGCTACGAAGGGGATGAATCAGTTATTTTTATTAACCAATTATTAGTAGGTCCAATTAATCGCACTATAGGAACATGCAAGCAATTAGGTGTGGGGACCCTACTAATTACGGCACAATCAAATAGAAAATCCTAAGTCTAGGGGCTCGATAAAAACCGCGTAAACACCGGAAAAGGCAGAGAAAAATCAAAACCGCGAAAAAGCCGCGAAAACACCTAAGGGTCCTCCGAGCACACCGGTGCTCGGCGAAACAGATCCGCTAAGAGTTCAAGTCCAAGAGTGTCTGAGTGTCCCTGTATTATTATAATAATAATGAAATGAAATAAATCCTAATCTAAACCTCTCCCACTCAGTCTCTCCCTCACGCTCTCCTACGGCTCCGTACAGAAGGGAGCCGCCTCCGAGTCTCGCGGTTACGTCGGCTTCTCGAAATCGACCGCCTCGGTCCTCGGGCCCTCGCAAGAAAAGAGACAAGTGGTCAGACCAATAAAAATAATCAAATAATAATAAGAAAAGTAAATAAAAAAATGAGGGTATATATGAAAAAATGCAAAATAAAATAAACACACAAAAATCAAACAAAACAAAAATAAAAGAAAATAAAATAAAATAAAATAAAGCAAAAACAAAACAAAAACAAAAAGCCGCGAAAAGCCGCGGGCTCTGAAAGAGCCGCGAAAAGCCGCGAAAATGAAAACGAAAATAGAATGAAAACTACTAAGCCGTGCTCCCCGGCAACGGCGCCATTCTGATGACCGAAAAATTTCCCAAGTGACTAAGGTAATCAGGTAACTAAACGGTCGTTGCGACCTCAATCACTCGGACTCGATCAATCAAGAAAAATAAGACCACCAATCAAGAGAAATTAAACCAAAAATCAATAGCGGTCCTGCTATTAGTTTAACCTGGTATAGCGACCAGGGTCGAACACAAGGAGCGCGAATTGACCTTGCGGCCTACGAAGTAGTCAAAAAGAAAGGAAAAAGAAATAAAAAGGTATTTTTGGTGGTTTTTAAGTCTTTTTATATTTTTTGGATTTTTAAGGTATTAAGAAAATAAGAAAAGCAACTAAACAACACACTTCAACAATATATTAAATGTACTAAAAATCAACCAAAAATTCAAATAAAAATATTTTTATGTGTTTTATAATTTTTACTGTTATTAGTGAATTTTTGGGATTTTTCTGATATTTATTTAATTTTCTAAAAATCAAACAAAGTCAAAAACTGTAGGTACTGTCTAGCCAAGCTTAAGGGACTTAGATAAAATATCTAAGGTCTCCTATAAGCCTGGAGGTATTTTTCCTGTAAAGGGAAGAAAACAAGGAAAAATTGGGCACCTAATTTATTATTTTTGGATTTTTAATTTATTTACTAAAATTTTTATAAGGTTTTGAGTGTTTTTCAATTTTTAGGTGTTTTAAGCAATGAAAAATAGCCAAAATTGGCTAGAAAATCAAGCAAGCAAAGACAAACAGTAAGTAATTTTTTTTATTTTTAAATGAGTTTTAATATTTTTTGTGGTTTTTCAACTTAGACAGTAACAAAAATAGATGTTTTTGAATTTTTTAAAAATATTAAAACGAAACAAAAATGTCTCCAAAAATCCTCGAAAATTTTACACTATGGCAGGAGCCATGTGTCCAATTTTCGTTGGATTTGGAGTATATTTGCTATTTTATTCAAAAATAGAAAGAAGGTACTGTGCACAGGGACCTAAGTGCAAATACCCGAAGTCCTGAGGGGTCTGGTGCGAAATTCCCAGGAAGTCACGCGCGTCGCGCGTGCCTGGGGCACTCAGGGACCCAAATGTAATAAAAACTACTTCCGAGGACTATTTGGTAACAGGTACCAAAAGTCCAGGGGGTAGTCTGCAAATAACCCAGAAATTAACGCACATGCACAAATGTTTCACGCACAGGGGTATAAATGCAATATCCAAAAAGTATTCATTCAATCGATAACATCCAGAACTACAGGGTATTGAATGCAAATACACTAGAAAACCACGTGTCGAAGCACGTGCTACATCATACACAAGGACATATATGCAAAAGAAATAAAGTGCAGGGTCCTCTATGCAAATTTTCCAAAAACTAAACAACTAAACTAAACATTTACAGGACTAATTGCTAAATAAAATAAAAGAGGGGGCCTAAGGGTAAATTACCCTTTATTAATGCGAGCCGCTGGATGGACGCCACGTAGAAAATCGGATGGTCTGGATCGGGTGGCACTCCAACGCTGAGGTCCTCGCAGTGATCGAACGGCCGAGGCTACGCCACATGGGGGATCGAACGGTGGAAGCTCTCGGTGGTTGAACCTCGCTGAACCGACGGCTGGGATCAGTTCTCCACTGATCTGACGGTGGCTGCTGCTCCTGGAATGGACGGCCCAGATGAAAACTGGAGCGGGAGGCTGATCGGACGGCTGCTGGAGATCCTCGAAGAACAGGCGACCGACGAACTTCGCCGACCCAGTGCTCTCGTTCCGAGACTCCTCTGCTGCTTCTGAAGATCGGAGAAGCTCCGGCGTGACGCTCCGCAGCTGCTGGTGGCCTCCGATGACCCAGCCGAGCCCTGGGGAGCTCCGGCGAGGTCGGTGGAGGTAGAGCTCCTAGACCGAATGGTCCAAGCCCTCAGATGGGCTTGGATGTACCTGCAAGATAGACCAGAAGACTCACGGGTCGAGGGCAAACTGCCTCGACCCGGTTAGGCGGGGTGAAGATGGTCGGAGGGTCGATATGGGCGAACTCCGGCGAAGGTGGGGACGGAGGAGCTCGAGCCCCAGCTCCTGTGCGAGGTGGGTTGGATGGAGGTATGGAGAAGGTGCGCGGGAGGAAGGCGGAGGCTATGGCGAAGCCTGATGGTCGAACGGTGGTCGGACGTGATCGGAATCGGCGGAGAACGTCGGCGGAGCGAAATGGGGGAGATCTAAAATTAGCGAAAACGAAAGAGCTACAGGTCTACCTGGGTGGACGATGAGACTGTGGACGAGATGGCTATGCTCTGGGTCGTGGCCTCGAGGAGCGTCTCCCTCTGAGGCTCGAGCTCTCGCTCTGGGCGGAGCACGGCGGTGCTTGATCGCCGGATCGATGGGCCACTGCCCCTCTCCTCGCTGCGACACTTGCGGGAGCAAGCTGTCACTCTTGCCAACGCAGTGGAGGTCACGGGTAGCGAAGCAAATGAACCAAAGATGCGAATGGAGGTGGCGGAGCTGGGATTATATACGCTGGAGGGTCCGGAAAGAAGCGTGCGGGTAAGGCAATCTGGAGCGCGGATCTCGAGGTGGAGGCTCCGGCGAGGGTCTCGGATGTAAGATGAACGAGTCGGACCCGGGGTTTAGGTGGTAGGGAATTGGGTTTAGGCGCTAAAATAGGGAGAAGTCGGGTCGGGCGCCTAACCCGTGGGAAGTGGTCCTGGGGGGCAGTTGACTGGGCGGTCAACAATCCCCAGGGCCAATGGGTGAAGGCCACGTGTAAAATATTTAGAAATTCAATAAAAAATAACAAATGGCCGAATTATGGAAAAGTCAAAACATGAAATATTTTTCTTTTAATTTTTTCTATTTTTTAGTGATTTTTAATTAATTTTTCAAAGTAAAAATAAGGTATGTACATAGTAGGTTCATATATAGGTATATATACAATATAAAGGTTTTTAATTTTGATTTTTAATTTGTTATTTTTATACAATTTTATTCCCATTTTATATTTTATTTATTTATATCATAAAATAAGGAATAAAAAGATATTTTTATTTTATTTTTATTATTTATATACATAGGTAGAATAAATACATATGTACATTTATATACATGGTATATTTACAATAATATTTTTGATTTTTAATTTTTGTTCTTTTTATTTTGTTTTTGTTTTACTTTATTTTATTCATTTACACTATATAATATAGAATATTTACAAAACTTTTGGAAATTAACTTTATTTATTTATAAGGCTAAATAAATAGGGATGAGTGGACTATATACATGGTGGAAGTGATGTTTTTGTTCTTTTTGATTTTTCTATTTTTATCTTGTTTTTATACTTATAAATATATACAAATATTTACAAGCCAATTTGAGTCTATTTTTGTGAGGAAAATACTTTTATTTTATTTACATAATTATTTACACACATGAGCCCCTATCTCCCTCTACTTTGGCTTTTATGCGGTCAGGCCCATGCTGTGCCCTCCCTTGGGTTAGGTTGCTCAATATTTATTCTAAATATTTCCCTCTTTTTCTTTTTAATCTTTATTCTTTTATTTTTGCACAAAAACATGCTAATTATAGGTTTTTACACAATACATGCTTTTGGTAATTATTTCTATTTACAACTATATACATGCATTTGCAAAGGTTTTTGTAGCTAAAATATAAGAATAAAGAGTGATGAATGAGTATTCATCACCCTACTACGCCCCCAGGCCCTAGCAACCCCGCGCATCCCCCTTGATCCGTCGACCCGCCCTGGTGCCCCCACCCCAGGTCACCCCTCCGCCCCCCGTACCCCCTCCCCTGGTTACCCTCCGCTCCCCGCACCCCCTCCCCCGGTTGCCCGCGCCCCCGCACCCCCTCCCCTGGTTGCCCTCGCCCCTCGTACCTCCCATCCGGCCCCCGCACTGCCCCCCGCACCTCACCCCTCCGCCCCCTCTCCTCCTCCCCCCGCCCCCCTTGGCCCCCGCAGCTCCCCCTCCGGCCCCCACTGCTCCTCCCCCCCCCCCCACCCCCATCGTCGATTCCTCCATGCCGAGCCCTGAGAATTCCTCCGACATCGTTCGAACTCTCTTTCGTCGTTCTCTTGTAAAAACATATGGTATTCCTCGGGCTCAACCTCATCGGTTGTCTTCGTTTCCAACCGCGAGGATTGGAAGCAGGCGACATCCCAAATCTCCCGCAGGCTTGCCGTTGCCGCAAAGAGGCACGACGAGGCGATTCAGGAGGCGTCGCAGCTTCAGGAGGCGGTGTTGGAGATGGAGAAGAAGATCGTCCGGTTGGAGGCTCACAACAACAAACTGAGGTCCGCGCTGCATCGCTTCGGTGGTGCGCCGGTCGGAGCAGTCGTAGAGCCTTAGTTTCCAGCGTTGGAATTCCTCGCAGCGGTGATCGAGTCGCGAACCATGGCCCGCCACCTCTGTCTGTTCATCGCAGCTAAGGTTTGCCAAACCAGCCGGACCAGAATGCTCGACCGCATTGCAGACGTTCTACGCAAGTTCGACTTGACATGTCGATCGGTATTGTCGGTCGAAATTCGAGCAGGATCATGGTTTTCTACCTGGAGGGAATTATGAGCTTGCTTTTCTACGGGGACTTTAAATCTCCTGTGTTTGAGCGAAACGGGGTAGAAAAGATCCTCGATCCATTCTCGCGGTGCGAGGCGAACCGGAAGGCATACAGAGAACTGAAGGGGTTAACCTGGGAGGGGGTACTGCTTAAGGGGACAAAACATTACAACAAAGAGCTGAGCCGGTTCTGCGACTGGAAGATGAGCGAGGTGGTGGAGATGCTTGGTTGGAGTCGGTTCTGCGCCCAAGTCGCCCCCGCGCCTCCCCTGCCCCCCTCCCCGCACGCCCAGGTCGCCCGTGCCTCCTCCTCCCCTTGAAACTGGAGAGCTTTCAATTTTTGTTAAATTAAGATAAATTTTTGACTAATTGATTCATAAAATTCATCAAAAAATTCAATAAAATTCACCGTTTGATCTGTAATGAGTGATATATCCGTGAAAATGCAAAAAAAAATAGAGATTCGATGGATGCATGAAGGTGTCACTAAGAGAGAGAAATTATGAGGAGAAAGGAAGAAGAACAAATGGATGAGGAAGAAGATAAAGAGGTATGGACAATAATACCCCTCTTAACGGCATCAAGGTTTGAAGAAACCATGGTTAAGTCAACTCATTGACGGTCAATTTGACGGAAGGGCACAAGTGATAACGGTGAAAGAAGTGAGGGGCACAACTGATATTACCAAAAAGATAGGGGCATAACTGATATTGTGATATCTCAGAGGGGCACAAGTGATAAAAACCCTAATTTTTTCATACACTCTCAACAAGAAAATGTATGAAAATTTATAAAAATAAAACAAAAATACTAACATGCACAAATGTCGATAAATATGCATATATTCATAATATTGTAACTCCTAAATATGAACTCAAATTCAACTATATGCACTTTCAAAAGTCATGTACAATCCTTTAAATGATAAAAATATGTTGAAAGGTAAAAGTTCATTTATAAAAATTAGGTTTTGACAACTATCTATATATGGTGCATTTTAACTCCATTTAATTTGATTTCAATATTCTATTTTTTTCTTTGATCTCTTATTTTTATCTAAAAATATAGAAGAGAATAAAAATGGTAAAATTAGATAGACATATAAAAGTGTGTAATTTGTATGAGCAATGAAGTCTATGTAAAGTTTTGTTGTTATTTTTAGACCACTAAAAGGAGCTTCATTCTCCTTTTTTCGCACACTCGATCATATTCCTCATGGTCATTATCTGTAGAGATATGACATTGAGACGAACTTAAAGGACCTATCTACGAGTTGAGAGGAGCACTGCAGGTCTAAGAAGCACTGACTAGAGCAACAACCAAACCACCAGAGTTCTGGTCGAGCGCCACCTCCATCCTCCAACCAAGCTCATCGAGAAGGGAGGCTACATCATGTGCCACATGTTGTATTCATAACCTTCGATCATGAAGGGGTAGGATATTTGCAAAGAACACCATCCACTTCCTTAGGTGCAGCATACGATTCCTTGCCAAGGGGCTTCAATAAATTTTGTTTCAATTTTTTATAATAGTTATTTAGTTCCCCATAAAACCTCTATGCATTAAAAGCACAATCTTTAGTTACTATATAGTCCTGCTTCAACCTTTTGCATGCTTGACTCAAGCTATTTTTCATATTTGCATGTAGGTCTACTTCAAGGACTAAGAATTTATTTTGGGAACTTTTGAATTCATTTTATCCATTTTTTTAAGTTTTATTATGTTCTTGTACTAAACAGCTATATTTTCTATATTTTTGATGTTATTTGACTTTTCATATTTTTATTTATTTGTCATGCTTAATTTTATTCCAAAAATTTCTTGTACTAATTATATTTCAATTTATGTTACTAAAAAGATGGGCATGTACCTTCTTAGATGGGGTACAAAACCCTCCCAGAGTTTTGAAAATTTAGCAAATTATTTCAAAATTAAAATTATTTCATGCATGGATTTCCATCGGGAATCATAATAATTGCAAAATCCAAAATCTCTTTAAAATGAAAAATACCCTAGTATTACATTACTTATCTAAAATTATCGAGATATCCGTCTTACATAGGATTATATACCATCGAACAACCTTTCAAAAATTCTTTATTTTCAGTCTAAAACATAAAACACTAAAAAATTACAAAGTTTTGATAAAATTCAATAAAATACATCAAAAGTATAAAAAAAGCTCACATATTTATTAATTATATCACCTACTATATAAATAAAAATCTTTCATATATATATATATATATATCTTTTTTCTAATTATTCCTTATTTTTCTTCTTTGCTTTTAATTTATTTAAATTATCTTTCACTTATTCTATTTTTATAAAACCAAATACATATTAAAAATATGAAAGGTTTTAGAAAAAAATTCTATAACATAAAGTCATAAAATTATGTTTATTTCATATAATTTACAGCCTTTAGAAAAATCCAATACCTTAAAAACACATATATCCATTCATTCATACAAAAGAAAAGAAATTTAAAAATAAATTAAAATGTAAATATATAATAATATCTAATATTATTGATTAAAAATCAAAAAGAAAATACGATATAAAAATATAAATTATTGGTATTGTTATACCTATAAAAATATAAAAATGATGAAAACACAAATAAACATATAGGATTGAATAAGTTACGCTCGTATATGCCTAAGTAATTTAACGTACAATTGGCCCATTTATCTTAATAAAAGTAGCTTCTTTGAGTTTGACCTTGGATCTTGCCCATATAGAATAAAAAGTTATCTTATTTTTAATATGGATTTTTCAGTGTACTACAACATAATCCATCTAACTTAACAAACCTTGAAAATCTGCCTAAAATGGTATCATGTAAGGGAAGGCATGGCTTATTGGGATAGGCTAGATAACTTAGACAAATAGGTTTTTACCCTCTGACAAAGTTTTATCATTTTGTCTTTGTTTGACTTGTGTCTCTATTTTTGTATTGGATTGCTTTCTTCGATGATGAGTATTTGTGTGTCTTGGTCGATTTTTGTAGAGCTAAGCAAATCTACGGATATAGAGGCTAGAACATACTTCAAACACACTAGTTGTAATGATTCGGCAGAGATTTCTTTCTTACAATTAGGATAGCATAACTTTGGATTTGTACACTTATTTTGGGTAATATTAAAAGCTTCCCGAGTTGCATCGAACTAAACTCCCTATTTAATACGGGCATGTTTCTACGAATGGTCGGGGCCCTAATATATCACCTTCTCTATACTGTTTTATTTCAAGTTTTTCGAGTTATTCTATTTTATTTGTTGGCTTTTGAGTTTTTTTAGTCAACCATTTTTTTCCTTTGTTTTTATTTTTTTAAATTTCTAATGTGTAGTAGATGTAAGACTTTGAAAATAATAATAACTTTTGAAAACAATTAAGCGATTCACAAAAAAAGAGACCTCTCCTCCTGCTAAGATTAATACTAAGGGTACATTTTTGTTGTTTTACATTTATGTTTAAAGATTTATCACTTGCATCCACATAAAGATAGCTAAGAAACGTTGCAATTGTCATCCTACCCTTCGTATCATCATTGTTTTCCGCCTTTGTGTGAATCTTCTCCCCTTAGGTTGTCATTATTTCATAAAGGAAAAGAGCATCGAATATTGCGATTGTAATCCCAAACTAAAAATAGGTTTTGTTTTGCAACATCACCAAGTAAAAACATTCCACCTAAAAAATCAATTCATCGTGTCATAACCCCTCATTTATTAATCGTAGTGCTTATGCACATGATTGGATTTGCATTCATAACACACTCTAACACTCCCTAGGGCTTAGATCCTAGATCCTTGTTTAAACACGAAAGATGTTGCATAACAATTGATATTACTGGAAGCATAGTGCTTCGATCGTAAACGATCGAGTTGATCTCCACTCCAACTCATACTTCTTCATGAACCTAGGTAGACTCTCTACCTCATCTCAATTAAACATTGTTTCTATTCAAATTCGATCAATCGCATGTCACCTCCTCACCCAACTCACCTTCCTAAATCCAGACCACCTAATTTTTGTCTCAAATTATGATATTAAAGACTTGGTAGAAAGGAGGAATAAACAAGAACAAGCTTCTAATGGGTGCATATAATGAGATACTCATGTGTGCAGGGTTATGTAATATTGTATTAAGAATTGTAATTAGATTTTAATTGGAAAATCTATGTAATTACAATTGAAGTTAATTTGCAATTGGGAAACCAAATGGCTTGGAGGGAAAGTTAGGAATTCTCAAATTTGAAACATGGAAAAGTTTGGGTGGAAGTTTAGTACCATACCTTGGAGCTCTAAACTTTTGGTGGGCTTATATATGAGCTCACACCCCAAGCTCGTGTAGTAATAGTAGAGAGGAGGAATGGAGGACCACATACGCGCGCGCTCTGCTCCGACTCAGGCTCGGGCTCGGGAGAGTCAATTCAAATCTTGATACTTTTGCTGCGGGTTTTGTTTGGTAAGTCGATTAAATTAATTACATGATTAATTTGGTAAGTCGACTATGGGAATTCAACTCGCCATTATGGACGCGATTCTGGACGCGATTTCGGGATCCGAAATAACGCAATCGTTGATGGACGTTTTCGGAAATCGAAAGGTATCGCGCTAGGGCACGCAACCGTCTTTATATATCCCTTCCCTGACGTTGGTTTCTTCACTCGTAAGAAAATCTCACGCCGTCTCTGTTCGCGTTCTGGTTCTTCCTCTCGCGGACGAACGACCCTCTCTTTCTCTCTGCTACAGTTCTCTGAGGTACACTCGAGGACGATCTCATCGGTGTGCGCAGACGAAGATCGTGTACCGTCGTATCCTGGGAGCGGATCTCCAGTACCCTACGCACCGGTATTGTGGGGACGATATCCTCTCTAAGGCTTGGGATGGGACTGAGACCCATTGGAAGTTTCTCTATAGTAGCAACCCAACCTATCTGAGTGGAGATCCCACAAAGCAGGTTCAATATGGTAATAACAAGCTATTTAGAGAACTGGTTGCACTCTTATATTAATGTGTATGCATGAGTGTCTTATCCCTAGAAGTCTGAGTGCCATTTAAACTACAAGTTTAGGAAGAGTGTAGGCTCTGAATGAGCTCAAGCCTTTAGGCAGGATGTTAGCAGTGCATCCTTGGAGAACGCCACATATGTGAGTGTTACTGTGGGCCACAGTTAAAGGAGGAGGGTCTTTTCTGAATACACTCATGAAACAGGATAAGGGTGCATGGCCTTTAAGAGCACCAACCCTGAAGATTGTAACAAGAACAACGCTTTATTGTTTCTACCGTATACTTTAGCACGAACGTCTGAAGTTCAAGACGCAGTTCACTTTGTTCCTGTTAAAGTGAAAGTAGTAAACTCATGTAGAGGTTCAAACCAGAAGGTACCTTTACTGAAAGCTAAGTGTGGCAGCCGAAAGTTGTGTTTTAACTCTCTTTGAATCTCTTCTTCAAATTGGTGAATTCGTGGAGAATTGTTGTATTAAGAATTGTAATTAGATTTTAATTGTAAAATCTATGTAATTACAATTGAAGTTAATTTGGTTTCAATTAGGAAACTAAATGGCTTGGAGGGAAAGTTGGGAATTCCCAAATTTGAAAATATGGAAAACTTTGGGTAGAAGTTTAGTTCCATACCTTGGAGCTCTAAACTTTTGGTGGACTTATATATGATCTCACACCCCAAGCTCTTGTAGTAATATTAGAGAGGAGGAATGGAGGACCACACACGCGCGTGCGCGCTCCGCTCCATCCCCGACCTCGTCCCCATCCCCGGTCCCGGCCCCGACCCCGGGCTCGGGAGAGTCAATTCGGATCTCGGATCTCGATACTTTTACTGCGGGTTATATTTGGTAAGTCGATTAAATTAATCACACGATTAATTTGGTAAGTCGACTAAAATAAGAATTCAACTCGCCATTATGGACGCGATTCTGGACGCGATTTCGGGATCCGAAATGACGCGCCCGTTGAGGGCGTTTTTGGAAATCGAAAGGTATCGTGCTAGGGCACGCGACCGTCTTTATATATCCCTTCCTCCACGTTGATTTCTTCACTTGCAAGAAAATCTCACGCCGTCTCTGTTCGCGTTCTGGTTCTTCCTCTCGCGGACAAACCACCCTCTCTTTCTCTCGACTGCAGTTCTCTGAGGTACACTCGAGGAAGATCTCGTCGGTGTGCGCAGACAAAGGTCGTGTGTCGTCGTATCCTGCGAGCAGATCACCAGTACCCTACGCACCGGTATTGTGGGGGCGATATCCTCTCTAAGGACAGTCCATTTCATGGACGCTTTGGTTCATGGACGCTTCGATGATTTCTAATCTAATCTCTCTTATATTTTGTTTGCCGCAATTCGTTTATTATTTTACCCTTTCTGGATCTCGCCCTAATTTATGTTTTCGTTTGTTTAATCAGTTCTTGCATGCATTCTGTGATTGGATAATGGATTGGAACTGCATGATATTAATATTGATAATCTGTAATGCTTTTCTTTCAATTCATTTGGATCCGTGTAGTTACTGTTTATTATATGCGGTAATGATCTTGTTTACGACATGTAATTCCTCCAAAAATTGACCAATCATTTGGGAGAGCATTCTTGAGTTTAACGAAAGAGGGATGTGTTTTGTTAAATGGAGAAATATGCATCTAAGGGATTTTTAGTACTTTTTGAAGTTTGTAGGGACAGCATTATTTATAAAATCCTATTACGACTTCTATTAATGTTTTAAATATTGAACATAGTCCGACCCTTTCACGTATACAATGTGGTTGATAATCCAAGAAGACTCGGAATCAACCCTTATACCTCTCATCAATTTCTATGTAATTTTTTTTATGTTCAATATAAGCATATATCTGGTGGTTGAACCAGAATATGAATGAAGTTTATGCGGAGATGATTTTTTTAATAAAAAAAACCTCTCAGATATTGACATAAAAAACGAGAGAATATATTAGCGTAGCATACTGGTAACTATATAGAATAGAACAACACTTACGGTATGATCTCTTACATATATAGTACTCTGATATTTTCATTTTTCTTCTCCAAAAGCTCACAACTCCTGAAGCACCTCTATATCTTTTTTTCACACATGGTAACTTCTCCAGAACTCCAACGTTAAGTAGCAAGAAAAAGGGAGAGAGATCAACGGTGTCACAAGCAAATTTAAATACAAGGGAGGAGAAGACCACCGAGCTCCTATCTTCCTCGCAACGGCCAAGTCATCAGCCCCAAGGAGTAGACAACATACGAAATGGGCGAGCCAAATAACATACATATATATATATAAAGATAAAGATAATTAAGCACAATAAACAACAGAGCAAGGTCTCCAAAAGCTTTTATTCGAGAAGAAAGAAGATGGGGGCAATATACTACACACACTTACCTATTCTTGGACCCTTCCTCGTTGGCCCCATCCTTCCCTCCCGTGGATACTATCCCTACCCTATCTCTTCACTCCCCCCACCATCTCCCTCCTCCTCTCTCTCTCTATATCTCCGTCCCTATTCCACTCACTGTGAAGTGTGAACTCCTCTCTCTCTCTCTCTCTCTCTCTCTCTCTCTCTCTCTCTCTCTCTCTCTCTCTCTCTCTCTCTCTCTCGCTCTCGCTCTCGCTCTCTCTCATATTATTCCTGCCGTTTATTACAAGTCATGTACATCATGATCTCCACCGTTTACATTTCATGTGTCTGGTCATAAGCTTTCGAATCATTGTGTATTTGGAATAGATGCTTTTGTTTGCCCGCTTGTATGCTGTTGGAAGGATGTGATTCTATATTCTAAGGTTTGAGGTTTGTTTTCATGAGATCTGTGTGCAGTCAGATATGTTGAAATAAGGATCACCACTGCTAAACAAATTCTTCTTATTCCTCTAGTCAAAGAACAGCTTGTTCAACGGTAAAATTTGCCATCCCTTGTAATTTTATATTGTTGCTTTCTAAAGATCCAACTCAGACATCGTTTAACAAGGGAACGTGTTGAATCTTAATTATTTGTTCTGTTAATTCGCATTGAAGAACAGTGCATTACCCTATCATCACGGTCTTGTGATTTTTAAATGCTAATGTGTGCTTCTTATTTACTTGTGCATGAATGCTTGTCTTTGCTTAAAAACTGAGTTTTATTTCAACTCTTAGATAAATTAGACATGGTTTCATCAAACGTGAAGCGTTGCCATAGTTTTTGAAATGTCTTGTGACTTCATGTTTTTTTAATGTAAATGTAATAAGGAGAATATCTTGGCTTTCTCATAGTCTTACATATAAGGAGAGTGATTCATCATTCTTACAATGGTACCTCACTCTAGAGCGAGTGTTTCTCTTCTAATAAGAAAAGAAGCTTTATGTTCATCCTTTTATTCTTTCTGTGTTCTTGTGTTCATGCATGTGTTGGAGCATATATAGGTGCATGAGTAAGCAGAAGTCCGAGAAGAATTAGAGTGTGTGGTGATCGTTCTTCTTGGGAGAAGGCTTGGTTAGCGTACGAGGAGCTAACGTCGCAAACGTTAGATCATATGTAGGAAGACGAAAGGATAGAAAGGTAATCAAAGAGACATGAAGATGAATAGTTGGTGTGGAATGTTGACGAGTCAAGTTTTACCCTACTTACGGGAATTGAGTTGTAGCATAAAACGGACACACACCTAAATAAAATGTATCTCCACAAAGAGGATGCGGTTTCTTTTTAATTTACTTGGCAAGATACCAAGGTTGAACACAAAAAGGCTATGAAGATCTACTCAATGACTCAAGTCAATTTAAATGATCCAATGTTTATGCTACTTATATATATCAAGTATTATGCTTGCGACGCAACGAAATGTTTTTGTGATTTTATTCATTCTTGTTATTTTTTAAATTGTTATTTAAAAAATTAAAGAGAATTAGATTGTTTTAAAAATATGTTTTTTGTCCAAGTGGGCCCCGAAAATCCAAACTTTTTTTACCTTGAACTCTATTTCACAAGGAACCTAATCATGCTTTTTTGTGATTTTTAAATAAAAGAAGAATTAAATATGATGAGTGATTTTTTTTATCTTTTCAACTTTTCTTTGATGAAAATGCCATATTATCTAAAATAAAATGATAAATATGTGGAAATGTAAATGCAACCTACTGTAATTTTTTGTAATTTTGAGATAAAAAGAACTACATAAAAATACAACTTGCACATTCCATATTTTGACGTAAACAAATTTTTAAGCCAATTAAAGCTTCAAATTAAATTCCCATGAAATAAGTAATGATAGGGCAATTAAATATGCATCCAAAGGTATTTAAATTTATGAAATATTGCAATGATAACCTTCAAAAATCATATGGGGAATACAAAATTTAATCTATCTAGAGCACAATATTGTTGAGTTAAGTCCAATCATATTTAGCCAAAAGTTTTCTTGTATCATAAACTTCACAATAATTACTTTTTATTTTTCCAAAAATGATTGAATTTAAAATGAGTAAAGATATCTAGAATTGATATTTTACTTAAACTTTCATAAATATCTCAACAGATCTCTAATCGTGATCCACAATATGTCAAATCAAAGAAAATCGATGAAGCTACAAATAGAGACAAAAATTGTATTATTTTTTGGAGATATCAAATGTTCTTATCATGAGTCTATATGCAAATAAAATAAGGAATTTTTACCCGACAGACCCTATAAACTTTTTAAATTACCTCTATGACCTTTTGCACAACGTAATTACCCCCATCGACCCTAAAAATTACACCAAGAACCCCCACGGGCTTCAAACAGATTACCCGGAGGGTTCATGGGGTAAGAGTTGACAAGTTTATGGGGCCGATGGAGGAATTACGTTGTTTCAAATGTCGTAGAGATAATTGACAAAGTTTATAGGGTCTGCTGGGTAAAAATCCCATAAAATAAATATTCAACTTAGCTTACATGGACTTCTTCGTACTCTCATTTTCCCGGCTATTATTCTGTGCAGTTTACCCACAGGCAGGGGATTTTCTAACGTTCATGGAACTTGGGAGGATTTTTGTACAAAAGACCAAAATCATGTGATGTAGGTCACGTGATCCTGTATGTGCATCCAACCGTTGGGGCTTTAGTCCGATTCTTATGATCCATTGGCTACTGCATTGCCATGTGTTTGGCTTTGATGGATCGCTAATGGATCTGATCAACGGCTGCTGCTTCGTACGAGTTGATGGTTCTGATGTGTGGGTATGATCCAATCGACGATGGAGAGATTTTGTCGCTTCGACGGCTACGATTGGATGGTAGCCACTATGCATTCCTCTTCGTATTCGTTCAGCTCAATAACGAGGGAAGGTTGCGTTCCGATGATCTCCAATGGAGTATCATCTCCGGTAATCTGGGGCGGCTTTGTGATAATTGAAAAGCCAATGCACCAATTGCAATGCAATAAAGTTGTAATTCGGTGATTGATCAGGATGCTCACCAAATCTGAAAAAAAACCTAAAGATATTTGTATTTCTTGAAAACCCCCGTTAACATCACCACTCAATATTTCTTGACATGATATTGGCCAAACTACTTGAGCACTAGGTCGAATGTGAAATCTGGATCATTTTGTAAGATATACAAAATTAAAGACAAATCATCTCAATTTGAACCATCTAACTCATCTATAGTATGAAAAAACCCTTATCTAAACTCTTGTATTTGCTCAATCGAACTTCTAGTTACACGGTCTCCATTGATCACCATATATAACCGTCAATTCTTCATGATTTTTGAAGAATGTGCATTCAACCATCATGAGAGCACATAAAGATAAGATACAAGATATGATGGTAGTCGATCACCTCTCACAACTACTAGAGAAGAAACTCACTAAGAAGAAGAATGAGTTTAACTCTCTTCATTCTGTCGCTCTCTTTCTTTCTTCACTTTCTTGCTTTCACATTGTGTCTTCTCTTTTGTTGTGGTGGTTTTGGTGGCAATGCGTCCACCCTCTATATATAACTCAAGTACAAGACATATAAGCAAATGTTCTTATAAGGACTCTATATTGAATATAACTCTATTATTATTAGTACTACGAATCCACTTCCTTTCAGATACATAATCCTAATATAACTCATACTCTTGAGCTAAATAAGATCGATTTTTGGTAACATGGGAGTGACATGGCTCACTAATAACCATTGGCTCACTAAGAGTGCTATTTGAGATGATGCGAGAAAATTAAAGAGTGGATTTTTTCCATTCTTAATGCTATTTTTAATGATAGAACTCTAGATAATGTCAATTGAGGACAAAACTAATGAGAGATGTTGTAATCCCCAATAGTAAATGAAGAATTCGTTGGATAAGCAGTGTATGTTTAATATAGGGATGGATGAGTGTAAAGAAGGGATATCAATACTTTTTTTCAGATATTGGTTTGTCTTTACAAAAAGGGTGGGAGAGCCATTTAGCAGAGTTTAACTTAAAAATGTAATTTGTGTGAGGGGACGAAATTAGTTGACCAAGCTAAATACCTAAGTGGTCGTATATATGACGGGTAAATAGAAGAAGCTTAGGGTTAGGAAGTCAGCATCAACCAACTATATAGGTAATATCAACATCAACAATTGCCATCTTTCTGGTTGGACAAGGGATTGTATATGGTGATCTCAAAGTTGCACCAAGATTGGCTTCTCCATCTCTACCCATTGAAGAGAATCTTGTACATGTCCTTGATCAAACATTATATTTTTATCGACTAGTATTATATTTTGTATCATATCTGTGGAGCCATATATGATGGAGAATAGTAGTGGTACGTGCAACCTTGCATGCAACTTGGGATTTTTAAGATATTTCGAAGCCAAGTTCACCTCCTCTAGTTATCTTTATCAAAATTGTGGAAGGGAGATCAGTGCGGTCTTAAATACTATCCTAGGTCATACCGACTCTAATGCAAAGTATTCGAGTTAAATTAATTGTTACATAATTAGATATGTGAGATTTATCTATAAAGAATTTTTTTGCTAGATACTTTTCGCTATATAACCCAAACTCCAGGGGCCTGTTTGATAATTGGGTTATGGGTTGGGGCACGGATCCTCTGCCGTAAGTGGATTGCAGCAGACTCTGCTGCAATCCACGGATGGAAGACACGTGGCGCTCAATGATCCAACGGCCGAGGATCCGCCCCCAACCCCCTCCTCTTCCGAATCCCTACTCGTCCCCGACCCTCTCGCCCCCGACCTCGCCGCCTCCCCGACCCGACCCTCTTGTCGACCATCGTCTCCGACCCTCTCTCCCCGATCATCGTCGTATCCCCTACCCGACCCTCTCTCGCCCCCGACCCTCTCTCGCCGCCACCCCACATGTGGCAGAGGGTCGCGGAGGACGTGGAGGAGCGCTGGGCATGGAGACGGAGGAGCTCCTCGCGCGTGGGAGCGGAGGCACGCACTGTGAAGGTCGCAGCTGAGGAGGATGGAGGTGCCGGCGGCGAGCAGCAGGCGGCCTGGATGATGGCGGCGGGGTCGACGCGGTGGAGACGACGGCGCGCTGCCGTGCGCGTCCGTGCGGAGCGGGCGGAAGGAGGCGCTGGTGCGGAACCGCCTCGCGGGCTGGTGGTTGCGGAGGCAACGAACGCCGGCCGCGTGCGCTGGGAGAGGCGGTGGCGGTCGGAGATGCGCTGGCAGTTGGGACGCCGCCCGCACGTGGAGCGCGTGGCGGTGGAGATGGAGATCTGGATGTGGGGGTGGCGGCGAGAGGCGGGGGCGAGACGGCTTGAGGTGGCGGCGAGAGGGGGCTCGAGGTCGGGGAGAGGGCGGCGGCGAGAGGCGCTGCGGTCGGGGAGAGGGCGGCGGCGACAGGTCGGGGACGAGACGGGTGAGGAGGGGAGTGGGACAGGATCTCGGACCGTTGGATCTCGGTCAGGCCACGTGTCTGGCAGAGGATCCGCACCCTATGGGTTGAGGTGTCCTCCTGTGAATAGTAGTAGTTGTTTGGATGGTTGGGAGAGTTGAAATGGGAAATTTGATGCGATGTCACATTGGTTTGTGATGGATTTCCAACCTAGAAATACAGAGGAGTAGACCAGGTTACCTCATATTACCCCAAGGGTAACTTGGTAACCAAACAGGTTCCAGACATTCTATGTAAATGTATTTTTTGTAAAAAAAATTGTTAAAATATAAACATATAGTTCGGCATTTGTAGTTCAAGGTTACTTTTTTTTTATTGAAGAGTAGAGAAGACCTATCATCAAATTTCAAAGATTTTAATTCACAAATAGACTATAAAAATGGAGTATTTCTCTAATAAAACATTGACTATCTTTATGTCTTTAAACTTCATATATAACAAAAATTATATTAAACAAAACTAATATTATAAAATACGCAACAAAGTGCATGTTTCCTTATTAGTAGGAGAGTAAACATAGGAGAAAGCATGGAAGAGAGCCATGTATTCAAACATTGCGAAAATCCCAGCTTTAACATATGTTATAGATAAACTTATTCTAACACTATTAAGTTTGTTATCCTTTCTTTCTTTTTAATAATGAAGGCAATTTATTCCTTGTATCTCTTGGTATGAGTGAAAACACAATAGGATAGATTGTGCTTGTCCAAGCCATCCATGGAAGATGCAAGGGAGGAAATTTCTTGGGGGGAAATAAGCCAATTTTTCCGGGTTTTTTTCCCAAATGCTATTGAATTAGGTAGATCGTAAATAATCTAAAATGAAATTCTATTTGGATATTTGGATCTTTTTATCTCGAGGATATACTTGTACTTGGAGTGCTATAAACCCCATGGATTGAAGTTCTCTGTATCCCCTTTTCTGTAGAATAAGTGAGAATTTTCTCTTGTTTGTGTCAGAGTGGTTACATGGTAAGGAAGACAACTCTTTTTTGTAAAACAAAGATATAGCTAATGATTTAGTTATAATTTGATTATTTATCTTGTGATAGTTTTTCATGAAATAAAGCCCTCGTGTTTGGGTTATATACTATATAAACTCTATGAGTTAGGGTTCTCTATATCCCCTTTTCTGTAGAATAAGTGAGGATTTTCTCTTGTTCTAGTGGTTAGAGGGTTAGGAAGAGAGAATTTTTTTAGTAAACGAAGACATAGTGAATTATTTATTCATAATTTGGCTATTTATCTTCTGATATTCTTTTGTGAAATAAAGAACCTCATATCCCAAGATAAGAGGACGTTACATCGCATCCAAACATGTCTAGAATCATCAACATTTGCCCTCATCGTGGATAGTGGAACTCATATCATGGATTTCCTCTCGAAAATCTCACTATTACAAAAGGATAAAAATGAAGCAATGCTTTACACTATAATCTCATATATAAGATAATGCAATTACACTCCCTATATGTATATTATCCATATTTAACTAATCTCAATATAATCGGTCTAAACTAAGACCGCGTAAATTTATAACTTTAGAAGTTCTAGGATTTATAGTATAAATATGAAAGGTTGTACTCGTTCGGTATCAATGTTGAATTGTGTTGATAAGTAATCTCCGTTCAAAGAATTAGTAAGATGGGTAACTATTTTCTAAACAATAGATGTTTAGATGGTTTTATAGGTTGGAATGGTAAATGTGATCCTTTGAAAATTTATGATTTTCGGATACCTATAGGATGTGATATTGTATATGTGTTATTTTGATTATATTTATGATTTGAATATAATTTTGATATTAACTTTGTAGATTTGAAAACAGTTAAAAATACTATAAAGAAGGAATTTTGAGACATGAGTCTTAAATTTTAGGATACAATGGCAACATAAAAGGGTCACAGAAAATTACAAAAGCCCGTATATGAGATAAAAAAATATATTCGAGTCTGCAATTGGTAATCGTAACTTAGCTTGAGTCCTTTTTTTTAATATACCCTTAGTTCTGATCAAGAATGCAGGTAACCCATAACTAAGCATAGGTAGGGTAAACGCTAACCAAACATAAGTAGGGTAAATGGAAAGGGATGGAATTTCTTCCGAGACAAATGTAAATGCAATTTGTACAGGGGTATAAGGGTAAGACACTCATTTCTTCCTGGGACAACATAGTAAATAAACATTTATTTATTTATATTATTTATACTTGAACAAATTTCCATGCAAATTTTTAAAGCCTCCAAATTGCATGCGGACCCCCTCATTAATTCCCACCCACATAAACCCTCTCCTATATATATACTCACACACACAAACACACACTCGCCCACACGTTACTTCTCATCTCGACAGCAATGGCGCGACTACCGAGCAGCAGCCACCGTCGGCGGAGGTTCGCCGGCGAGGAGGACGTGGGATTCTCCATCAACGACAACGAGGATCTGCTGGCGGAGATCCTGTCGCGGCTGGACGGGCGGTCGCTGGAGGTGGCCGCGTGCGTGTGCCGGCAGTGGAGGCGGCTGTGCCTCGGGGAGGGCGTGTGGGAGAGGCTGTGCGACAGGGAGGGCGGCGTGGGGGCGAGGGAGAGGAGGGTGGTGGCGGCGCTCGGGGGTTACAGGAGGCTGTACAGGGTTTGCGTGGGGCCGGTGCTGGAGAGGAGGAAGAGGGGGAGCTCCATCCCGTCCCCGTCGGAGGAGGCGAAGCTCTCCATGACGCTCTTCTCGGTGGACTGCTACGAGCGAAGGATGGGGGGGCGGAGGACCTCCCTCATGTTCCTCTGCACGGCCAGGTGACCGATGGTTCACGATAACCACCATTGCGCCCGTGGAGACGCCCACCTGAGGGGATGGATTTTATTTCTTTTTTGTTTCTCCTTTTCTCTTGACAATTGGTAATTGGATTTGTTTGATGGTTGGTTATAGGGATTGATATTTGTTTCAGTATAAAAGAAAGCAAGGTATTTCTTACTCTCTTTCCTTCTTTGGGGTTAGTGTGGATTTTTTTGGTAAGGATATGAATAAGGATGTGGAATAATGTAATAAAGATGGGAATAAAGAAAATAAAGTAAAATAAAGGTAGAATAAATAAGATAAATAATGGAATGTGAATGGGAATAATCGTACGGAAAATTGATTCCTTAGTTGCTTATTCTCCAGGCCACCGCTAAGGAAATGATAAGTATTTTAAGTGGATTTGAAAATGTATAGATTAAAGAAACAAAATAATTAAGATTTATACTCTTTATATTTTTATGGGTTTTTTTTCTTATTTTGATTTTTCTATTGGATTTTGTTTTGATGGTTACAGGTGAATGAGGAAGTTCTCTTTTATGAACCTTTTCTCTCTTCTCTCTCTCTCTCTTCTGTTTTTTTGTGTTTGGAGGTGGTGGTGTTTTGATGGTGCAGATAGGTAAAAGTGTGCATCATGGACAGCAAGCAGATAGGGGAAGGCTTTTTGGAGGATCTATTTTTTTACTTTGGTTTTTGTTATATTTGTTTAATGTGCGGATGCAAGATAAGCAAGTGTGCCCGCGGGCCAGCTGAACCGATGAGTGGAGATGTTGGGGAGATTTCCTCTCTTTTTTTTACTTTGCTTGTTTGGTTTGCACTGGATTTATATATAGTTATAACTTGTGGATTTTTCATGATTGACTACATTGAGGAAGGAAGGGTTTTCTTGTCTTTACATATTTACTCTTTCTATTATTGGTTTGTTACTTTTACCCTCTTTTTTGTGTCATTCTATGGTATTTTTTCAGAGTATGCTCACCCTTACATTCTGGGTAATTACAGTTCACCTGAACATGGATTTTTCATGTCAAAATCTATTGAGCTATGTCCTGCGATTTTTCGAGCAAGTTATGACTGCTTTGATGTTTCCCATTTATCTGTATACATATTAAGTAAATATAGTAAAGGGGGGAGGGGCTTCTTTTGGTTTTGTTTTCAGTTAACAGATTAATTTTCATTGTCCTGAGGTCTTTGTTTTGTTCTCTTGCTTCTTTTTTTAACCAGTGAGGGGATTTCACAGTAGCTCAGATTTTCACTGCCTGCATTTTCTTAGGAAGATAAAATTCAAATTTGGTTGCATTTAATCTGACAGGATTAATAAGTTGCATGCAACACTGCATGGAGCAGAAACGTTTTTGTTGATATGTTTTTGGTTGGTTTGTGATTAATGAGATGGAAGGCGAGGTTATCCTTGCCTTGATATTCATGTTTTGTTTCTATGTGCAATTTGCTGGCACATTTGTCTAGCATTGCTTTTGGATTGTTGTTGGGTTGGTGGCCCTAATTGTCTTAAGTGCTTGGATTTAGTAAAATTTCAGTTACAAAGAAAGATGCTTGGGTGGGGTTAGGCTCTTGAACTTGAGTTGTCTTGTAGACCTTGATTCGAGTTCGAGTGTACAATGCTCATTCTAAAAT